>OZ010749.1:1386666-2080000 GCA_963932245.1 Tachinus rufipes
GTATTCTGAATTCAAAATTTTAAACCGCATCTCAAAATTCCTTCAGGTTATTGCAGAAATTCAATTTAATCAACAAAATTTCCAAAATTTTCAAATAAATTGAAATTTCTATCAAGTATAATTTTTTCCAAAATATTTTCAACAAATTTTCTAATCAATTTAAGTATGCTGATAGCAAAATTTTAAACCGCATCTCAAAATTTTTGCTGGTTATTGATGAAATTCAATTTAATCAACAAAATTTCAATTTTTTTTAAATTAATTGGCATTTCTTTTAAAAATAATTTTTTCCAAAATATTTTCAACATTTTTTTATTAAATTATAGTATCCTGAATCCAAAATTTTAAACCGCACCTCGAAATTCCTGCTGGTTATTGCAAAAATTCAATTTAACCAACAAAATTTCCAAAATTTTCAAATTAATTGAAGTTTCTATCAAATAAATTTTTTTACAAAATATTGTCTACAAATTTTCTAATAAATTTAAGTATGCTGAATCCAAAATTTTAAACCGCACCTCAAAATTCCTGCTGGTTATTGCAGAAATTCAATTTAACCAACAAAATTTCCAAAATTTTCAAATTATTTAAAATTTCTTTTAAAAATAATTGTTTTCTAAATGTTTTCCACATATTTTATAATAATTTAAAGTATGCTGAATCCAAAATTTCAAACTGCATTCTAAAATTTTTGCCGGTTATTGCAGAAATTCAATTTAATCAAAAAAATTTCAAATCAAATCAAAAATATTTTTTTCTTTTTTTTAATAAATTCAAGTATGCTAAATCCAAAATTTTAAACCGCATCTCAAAATTCCTTCTGGTTATTGCAGAAATTCAATTTAATTATTTATAATTTGAAAATAATACCTTAAAACTATTACTTTTAATGTAGCAGTTATCCAGCTTCTAGTATATTGATAATATAGCAGAAAATTGTATTTAGTTTGCACATAAAAAGCTATTGTTATAGACTCGTTTTATTATATTCCGCAATGAAACTTTTCATAAACAAATAATAATATTTTTAAGAAAAGATACATTTCAGCAAGAATTGGACACTTTTATTAATATTGCATCACAGTTGACCTTTACGCAAGCGCTTTTTATAACCCCCATGATAATATTACCAGTACACTGATGTCACACAAAAAAATTCTAGTGTTAATGAACTTTTCAACCTTGATAGTTAAACATGAATTGAAATGCACATATCAAACTAATAAACTCAATTAGCTCAAAACAGAGTAATTCAGTTTTGAAACTTATTAGTAAGAAATTGTATAGTTCAACACAGTTGCATTCAGAATGAAGCTGTAAAATAAATGGTATCGCCTGAGGAAATAAATTGTCAAATAGGGGAATTAAATCGGCATTTATTGGGTGTCGACTTTTTACGAGGATGTGTGGGGAGTCCAAAATTATTATGTTTTTGTTGGCAGAAAGCTTGGATCAATCCTGTGAAAATACGGCACGCGTCCACAGCGCGAGATTTATGAGGCCGTAAAAAAATGTACACATATATAAAATAATAATCATATAAGAAATATTGTTGCGATATGTTTTCATTAACTTTATTGTGAGCTTTGAGCAAATATTTTTGTCATCATTTTAACATTAATTATAAATAACATAATGCGGTAAACTTATGTTTATGTTAGTCTCGATGAATTTAAAGAAACAGTTAAACCAGCAACTACACCACACAAACAGAACGCACGGAATAATCCCTCGGGGGTTAAACGCCGCATGATATCTTCTTGTTTTACCAGAGAGATTAACTGAAATTACGCACGTGTTTTGCTATTAAAAGCAAACAAAGTATTTAGAAACAATTTAAGCAAATCATAATTCATACCTTCAGAGGATTTATTTGATTTTGTTAATTTGTAATTTAAGTTTCAAGGATCATTTTTAATAAAATGTTTAAATAAAAATATTAATTGTGAGCCCGGCGCATCCGCCATAAGTTTAATTAAGCCGAAAAGGTTGTTTTAAGCAAAATTGCGAGCTTTGCTTTGCTTTTCTTTGTATTAATTAAAAATGGTTGTGAATGTATTCATAGAATTTTAATTTTTAGTAAACTTTTAATTTAATTGTTAAATAATGTGTTAAGGGTGCGGTTTAGCAACTGATAAAATTTCGAGTTTAATGAAATATATGCCAAAATCTTTATTATGTCGCAAAAATGAAAATTTCAATTTACAAACAAAATTCACTAATATGTCAATGTGTTGCTTTGCAATTAAAAGATGACAACCTAACAACTTTGACAAACAATATGTCGATTTGCGATTGACAATTGAGTATAAAAATGTCAATTTACAAACAAAATTCAGTAATATTTTAAGGTGTCGCTTTGCGATTGACAGATAACAACAATATGACACTTTACAATTGACAGTCAAGTATGAAAATGTCAATTTACAAACAAAATTTAGTAATATATCAAAGTGTCGCTTTGCGATTGACAAATAATAATCTAACAACTTTGACAAACAATATGTAGCTTTGCGATTGACAGTCGAGTATACAAATATCAATTTACAAACAAAATTTACTAATATGTCAAGGTGTCGCTTCGCGATTGACAGACGACAACCTAACAAAATTGACAAAATTATAACTCTTTTTTAAGTTTTTTTTAGTTAGAAGCGTTTAAAATGTTTTCCAATCTGTCAAAAATACTCTTTGTGTATGCTTAAACTTTCTAAAAATGTTCCCATCAGTCAAAAGTGTGCCTGAATTGCCTAAAATATGTCTGAGCTGTCAAAAATATTAGTAAACTGTCAAAAATTTGTCTAAACTGTACCTAAGTAGCTCAAAATAAATCCTAAATGTCTAAACTTTTTCACAGCTGTTAATAATGTCAAAAAATATTCAAAACGTTCCAAAAATAATAATTAACTGCCAAAAACGTGTCAAATATTAGTCAAATTTCCTTAAACTGTCTAAAAACAAATAAGCTGTCTAACTATGTCCAAATTTTGTTGATCAACTAGTGAAAACTGTCTAATATGCTATCAAAAATATTGTTTTTGAAGTGTTTAAATTTCCTAAAATTTTCCCAACTGTCAAAAATGTGCCAAAATATTTCTTATCTGCCAAAAATAATAATTAACTATCAAAGCTCAATCTTACTTAAGTGTCTAAAACGTTTCTAAGCTATCAAAAGTTTTTCTAAACTGCCCAACATGATTCCAAACTGTCAAAAATTATCCCCAACTAAGTCCAAATTTTTGATCCTATCCCAGCTTTCAAATATATTGTTTAAAATGCCTGAATTTTCTTAAACCTTCTTCAACTGTTAAAATGTGTCTAAATTTTCTCAACCTCCAAAATTTTTAATCAATTGTTTAAAGTTTTGATCAATTTTAATGAAATACACATTTTCGTGCCCAAAACTTTTCTGCAGTCAAAAAGCTTACCAATCATCTTATTTCTAAAAACAAGCTTTGTTTGTCAGGTTGGCAAGGGTATATAACTTTGTAGCCTCTCATTGTTCAAATACGGCACAAATGTAGAGAAAAAAATCTAAAAAATTTTCAATAAAATAAGTTGTAATAAAAGAAAACCTTAAACAAAATAATCAAGCTTATTTTAATATCACAATCATCTCAATCAATTTTCTTTATTGCAACAAATTTACTATTTTCCATATCCAGGTCTACCACCACCTTGCTTCCTTTTCATTTCACATTTAGTAGCGCTTACTGCACCCTTAACACTATTCATCCAAACTCTAAAATTAATTTCATCATAATTCAATTGACCATACAAAAATACTGGCATATTAATAATCAATACAACAACATCATCCTTATAAGTCTTAAAATTATTTTATCATCATTCCTTTGAACTATATCAATATTGTCCTGTGAAAAAGACTTACTTGTATTCCAACAATCTAAAGCATTCTTATTAACAAAATTGAAAAACAATACTCCTGATGGTTTATGCAAATCAGTTGCTGACGTTTGTGTTAATGCACCTCTATCACCAAGATTCTGCAACAAATTTTTTTTTGCATTTAAACAACTTACAACAAAATCATTTCCATGATTCGATCTGGTAGCTAAAGTCTGATTCCTTAAAACTCTTGTTGAAATTACATATAAATTAACACCAGCCATTGATTGGAAATACATATCTCTAAATCCATCCTTCCTTTCAGCAGATAAAGTACCACTAAAAATACAATCATTCCATTGAAAAACTTGTCCTCCAATATTAAAATCACCTAAGGTTGGTTCCAAATAGAAATAATTATGCGCAACTCTTCTTGAATTATTATCTTTTAAACTATAAACAACTAAACCATATCCAGCCGAATCTGGCAAATAAGCATAAGCGTTATCACATGTCGTTGATGTTACAACTGTGATCAAATGTAGAACAGTGGCTGGACTCACATCTGAAGCTTTTAGGGTACATCTGTGGATAATTTTATCTGTTTTTAAATCCATTATTACTAAAGAATGAGGTTGGAGAATTGTTCTATTACCTAAAATTAATGTTAATTTAGTTTAAATTAAAATTATATTTGATTTATTTACCGGGTAATTCAAGGATGCTGGTATCTATCATCCAAAGTCTATCACATTCATCAACTGCAACTCTATAAACTGAAACCAATCTTTGGTCAACTGGTGTGCTAAGTTGATTGGTTTTCCAATTTGGATAAGATGTTAATGGAACGTTATGGCGTTTTGTGCTGCTCATTGATACGTAGTTAAGTGTTGATGGAACTCCGAAGCTTCTTCTTGATACTGTGATAAATACTTTGTCTCCCCAACGGTTTGTTCCCATTAAAACGTTGTTTTCTAGAAATTGAATAATTAAATAAATTTGGTAAGGACACACATTTGTTCACTAAATTGTTAATAAAACAAAAACTATGGATTAAATTTTGGTCAAATATGATATAGACAATGTTCAATAAATACCTTAACGGTTAGCTTTACTGAAGTTTTAAATTTTAATTCAAAACCATTTTTTGGAAATTTTTTAAATTTGTTTTTATTCAATTTTGAACATTTGTTCACTAAATCGTTAATAAAACAAAAATTATCTATTAAAATTTGGTCAAATGTGGTATAGACAATGTTCAATAGATACCTTAACGGTTAGATTTACTGAAGTTTTAAATATTAATTCTAAACAATTTTTTGGACATTTTTGAAATTTGCTTTTATTCAATTTTGGACATTTGATCACTAAATCGTTCATAAAATAAAAACTATTTATTGAATTTTGGTGAAATTTAGTATAGACAATGTTCAATAAGTCCTTTATTGGTTGGTCTTAAAGGATTTTTAAATTTTGAACCAAAACTATGTTTTGGACAAATTTGAAATTCGTTTTTATATAATTTTGGACACATTTTTACTAAATCGTTGATAAAACATAAACTATCGCATAAATTTTGGTCAAATTTGCTATAGACAATGTTCAATTGGTACTTAAGTGGTTGACCTAATTGAATTTTTAAATTTTGAATCAAAATTATTTTTTGAAAATTTTTGAAATTGTATTTATTCAATTTTGGAATTTTTGATTACTAAATCGATCATAAAATAAAAACTATTCATTGAATTTTGGTAAAATTTAGTATAGACAATGTTTAATAGGTCTTTTATTGGTTGGTCTTAAAGAATTTTTAAATTTTGAACCAAAACTATGTTTTGGACAAATTTGAAATTTGTTTTTATATAATTTTGGACATCTTTTTACTAAATCGTTGATAAAACATAAACTATCCAATAAATTTTGGTCAAATTTGGTATAAACAATGTTTAATTAGTATTTTTTTGATTGACCTAATTCGATTTTTAAATTTTGAATCAAAACTATTTTTTTTTGAAAATTTTTGAAATTTGTATTTATTCAATTTTAGACGTTTGATCACTAATTCGTTAATAAAACAAAAACTATCCATTGAATTTTGATCAAATTTAGTATATACAATGTTTAATAAGCACTTTAATGGTTTTCCTTATTAAATTTACAATTTTTGCATCAAAACAGTTTTTTGAACATTTTTGAAATTGCTTTTATTCAATTTTGAACCTTTGATCACTAAATCGTTTATAAAATAAAAACTATTCATTAAATATAAGTAAAATTTAATATAGACAATTTTCAATAGGTCCTTTATTGGTTGGTTTTAAAGAATTTTTAAATTTTGAACCAAAACTATGTTTTGGAGAAATTTGAAATTTGTTTTTTGATAATTTTGGACACATTTTTACTCAATTGTTAATAAATCATAAACTGTCTAATAAATTTTGGTCAAATTTGGTATGGACAATGTTCAATTAGTACTTTAGTGGTTGACCTTATTGGATTTTCAAATTTTAAATCAAAACTATTTTTTGAACAATTTTGAAACTTATTTTACATAATTTGGAACACAAGCCAACTAAATCGTTGATAAAACAAAAACTATTTTTTCAAATTTGCTCAAATTTGGTATAGACCATGTAAAATAAGTACTCTATTGATTGACTTTATTGGATTTTAAAATTTTTAATTAAAACTATTTTTTGAACAGTTTTTAAACTTATTTTATATAATTTGGAACACAAGCTAACTAAATTGTTGATAAAACAAAAATTATTTTTTGAAAATTGCTCAAATTTGGTATAGACCATGTACAATAAGTACTCTATTGATTGGTTTTATTGGATTTTCAAGTTTTTAATCAAAACTATTTTTTGAACAATTTTGAAACTTATTTTACATAATTTGGAACACAAGCCAACTAAATCGTTGATAAAACAAATACAATTTTTTCAAATTTGCTCAAATTTGGTATAGACCATGTGAAATAAGTACTCTATTGATTGACTTTATTGTATTTTAAAAATTTTAATTAAAACTATTTTTTGAACAATTTTGAAACTTATTTTATATAATTTGGAACACAAACTAACTAAATTGTTGATAAAACAAAAACTATTTTTTGAAAATTGCTCAAATTTGGTATAGACCATGTACAATAAGTACTCTATTGATTGATTTTATTGGATTTTAAAATTTTTAATTAAAACTATTTTTTGAACAGTTTTGAAACTTATTTTATATAATTTGGAACACAAGCTAACTAAATCGTTGATAAAACAATAACTATTTTTTGAAAATTGCTCAAATTTGGTATAGACTATGTACAATAAGTACTCTATTGATTGACTTTTATGGATTTTAAAATTTTTAATCAAAACTATTTTTTGAACAATTTTGAACCTTATTTTATATAATTTGGAACACAAGCTAACTAAATCGTTGATAAAACAAAAACTATTTTTTGAAATTTGCTCAAATTTGGTATAGACCATTTACAATAAATATTTTATTGATTGGTTTTATTAGATTTTAAAATTTTAAATCAAAACTAATTTTATAAACTTTATTTAAATTGACAAAATTTGTCCAAAATAAATATTAGTTTTTCTGTTACTTTTTAGTTTAAAATCGCATTTTTTAGTTATGTTTGCTTTTTTTCTTTGCATTTTTGCTGAGTTTTTAGTACAAAATTGTCTTTTTTAATTTCAGTTTAATATTGGCGTTTATGTGAACTTTTTAGCCAAAAATGCATTAATTGGAAATTACATTTTCTACTATTTTTTTAGCTTACAATTTCTTTGTATAGACATTTTTGTTTTAAATTGCATATCTAGCCCAGAATTGTGGTATTTTATAGTTTTTCTTGTTTAAATAGTTTTTAAAAAAATTTGTATCAAAAATTGCATATTTTTTAAATCTGTAATCTATAATTGATAGTTTTGGTAATTTTATTTGCTTAAACGTAATTTTTTATTAAATGTGGTTTTTAGTGACTTTTTGGATTAAATTTTTTTTTTTTTTTAAATTACATTTTGTTACTTTTTAGAACAAAATTATCTTTTTTAACTATGTTAAGTTATTTAGTACAAAATGCTTTGAGTTTTTTAGTTAAAAATTACATTTTTACTGTTTTTTGAGCTTAAGTTACGTTTTCTAAACTTTTTTGTGTTTTGAATTGCATTTTTAGACCAATATTGTGGTATTTTGCAACTTTTTTGTTTGAAATGGTTTTTAAAGATTTTTTATTATCTTTTTAAGGTAGGCTGGAACAAAGTTTAGTTTAGTTTTACTGTGATCCACCCACTTACCCAAGTGTAAATCCTCAAAAGATCTATCTAAGTTTAGACTGTGAGCAAATAGCTTCTTTTACTGTGACCCACCCACCCGTCCAAGTGTTAGATTAGGTTAGGTTAGGTTAGGTTAGGTTTGGGTGGGTGGACGGGATTTAAGTTTAGACTATGAAAAAATGGCTTTTTTTACTGTGACCTACCCACCATCCCAAGTGTTAGGTTAGGTTTGGGTGGGTGGGTGGAAACTAAGTTTAGACTATGAGCAAATGGTTTTTTTTACTGTGACCCACCCACCCGCCCAAGTGTTAGGTATCAAAAGATATATTGTTTCTTCCATCTCTTGTGTGCTTGTACTTAAATATCAGAAATTTGTTTAACAATAATTTTCTTGGTAACTAACGCTTGGGTGGGTGGGCGGGAACTAAGTTTAGATTGTAAGCAAGTAGTTTTTTTTACTGTAACCCACCCACCCACCTTTTGTGTGCTTTTCTTTAAATATCAGAAATTTGTAGAACAATAAATCTCTTGATAACTAACACTTGGGTGGGTAAGCGGAAACTAAGTTTAGATTGTGAGCAAATAGCTTCTTTTACTGTGACCCACCCACCCGACCAAGTGATAGTCATCAAAAGATATATTGTTTATATTACTTCTTGTGTGCTTATACTTAGATACCAGAAAATTATTTAAAAATAAATCTTTTAATAACTAACGCTAGGGTGAGTGGGCGAGAACAACATTTAGTTTAGTTTTACTGTACAAAAAATCCTTTAAAAGCCAGTTTTATAACAGAAATTATTTTTTTTCGGTTAGTTTTAAGTTTAACACTATATTTTCTGCTATATTTTTTGTTAAAAAAAAAAAACTTATAATAGAAATTTTTTACAGAAAGCTGATAACTTTTTGCTTTATATAAAATTCTATTTTTTGGTGAGTAAGTGGTTCAAAATGACTTTTGACGTTTGTAGAAACAAGAAACTTAAAATTTCTTGAAAACAAACACTTGGGTGGGTGGGCGGTGCACTCCAATCAAAACAACTCGTGCGTAATCATAAATTCGTGTTCCCACCCACCCACCTAAGTGTTGTCATCAAGAGATTGAATATCACTAACTCCTCCTTTAACAAAATGACTTCTAACATTTGTAGAAACAGGAAACATAAAATCCTTTGAAAACAAACATTTGGGTGGGTGGATGGGACACTCCAATTTAAACTATTTGCAAGTAATCATAAATTAATGTTTCCGCCTACCCACCCAAGTGTTGGTCATAAAAAGATTAAATATTACCACTTCTTACTTCAACAAAATTACTTCTGATGTTTGTAGAGGCGGGAAACATAATCCTTTAATAACAATTCTTAAGCGGGTAAATGGAGCACTTCAAGCAAAACTACTTGCGCGTAATCATAAAATTGTGTTCCCGCCCACCCACCCAACCGATAGTTATCAAGAGATTGAATATCACCATCTCTTATTTAAACAAAATGACTTCTGACATTTGTAGAGACGGGAAACATAGAATCTCTTGATAACAAACAGTTGGGCAGGTGGGCGGGCACTCCAATTAAAACAACAACAACAATTTTTGTTATCGACCACCCAGTTAATTATTAAGGGATTAGATATAACCATTTCCTTCTTCAACAAAATGACTTCTGACGTTTGTAGAAACAGGAAACATAATATTCCTTGAAAACAAACACTTGAGTGGGTGGGCGGGGCACTTTAATTAAAACTACTTGCGTGTAATCATAAAATGGTGTTTCCGCCCACCCACCCTAGTGTTAGTCATCAAGAAATTTGATATCACCAACTCCTACTTCAACAAAATGACTTCTGACATTTGTAGAGACAGGAAACATACAATCCATTAAAAACAAACACTTGGGTGGGTGAGCAGTGCACTTCAAGCAAAACTACTAGCACGTAATCGTAAATTTGTGTTCCCGCCCACCCACCCAAGTCATCAAGAGATTGAATATCATCATCTCCTCTGGCAACAAAATGACTACTGACGTCATTAGAAACGGGAAACATAAAATCGCTTGATAACAAATAGTTGGGCGGGTGGGCGTCCATTCCAATTGAAACTACTTGCGCTTAATCATAAACTCGTGTTTTTAATAAAATGCATTTTTGGTTGTTTGGGGTTACAAACAAAAAAACAGGAGGAAAAGAGACGCAATTGCTTATGCGGCTAATTACTAACACCCAAAATGCACACAAAAAAGTAATTTTTTAATAACGAGCAACAAAACAACATTTTTCAGGTAAGGAAAAAACGCTTATTTAAATAAATATTTCTATTTTTAAGTTTTAGGTAAAGAAATTATAAAATGCGTTTTTGCGTTTTAAAAAACAAAAAAAGACAAAATTGCTTATGCAGCTAGTCACAAACTCTACTAAATGCTCTGCCAAACCAAAAATTAGTAAATCAAAATTTTTTTTTATTGATGATCAAAAGAAAGTTTAATTTTATTATGCCTTAAGTATAGAAATTTGAAAAAAAAAAAACAAATCAACGCAATTGCTACTACCAAACTCAGTAGTTCTGCTAAACAAGAAGTCAAAAAAACAAAGGAAAGTGTAAGTTTAATTAAAAAAAATAACAAAAAATAAGACAATTTTTTTTGCAGATACCAATAACACCTGCAAATGTTCTAAAAAACTAAAATATTTTTTTTTGGAAATCAAAAAATACAATTTTATTATGGCCCAAGTTTGATTAAATATACGCAATTGCTCTTATAGCTAGCCACTAACCTTAAGTAGCCAAACAGAAAACCCGCGAAACAAAGTTTTTCTTTTGAAGATAAAAAAAAAAGTTTTAGTGCAGGTTTAATTAAAAAAAAAATGTAAGAAAAGTTAAAAAACACAATCTTTTTTGCAGCAAGTCACTAACTAAATGACTTTGTAGGGTAATTCCACGTTAATTTGGACAAACGTTCCCACATTAACATCCCAAATTTTGTACACATGTTTGGGGCACCAAAAAATGACAATTCCTAAAATTTTAGATCTTTAGGTGCAAACATTGTAACTTTAATTTTTTTAGAATATCTTGTTTTTTCAAAAAATAGTCAAAAATCATAGTCAAAAAGGTGTATCTTATAGAAAAAAAATTGTAAAAGACAATCCCGTTTTATGTTTTTTAAAGTTTTTTGCGAAAAATGGAAAAAATACCATTTTATTAAAAAACTGATATTTTTGGTTCCGCTACACTAGGAGACTTGAAAATTGATTATGATACTTTTGAAACGTAGTACTTTTGATTACAAAAATTAAAAAACTGGATTTGCTTACCTTAGTGTGATATATAACACATAATTGTTAAAAAAAGAGTTACTTTTAAGGGGTTTTCTTTGGATTTTCCGTAATTTTACTAATTATCCGGCTTTTTCAGAAAGTTAAAAAAAAACTGACGTTAAGATTGCATTCTACAAAAAATTGCTGCTAATTTTTGTACACAAAAACAGCTTTTTTAATAATATTAGTACTTTTTAAAAATTCCAATAACTAGTTTAAGTAATTTGCATTATAAAATACAAACAAATGCATTGTTGTAAACTATTTAATTACTTTAATGTTATTTTGTTGACATCTGACAGTTTAGAAAGAGTTTGGACAACGTTTAACTGTTTAGATTAAGTTTAAACAAAGTTGAACAATTTATAAAAAGTTTGGGCAACTTTGACCAGTTTAGAAAAAGTTTGAAAAAAGTTAGGCAATTTAGAAAAAGTTTAGACAAAATTGAACAATTTAGAAAGAGTTTGGACAACGTTTAACTGTTACCAAAAAGTTTGAACAAAGTTGAACAATTTAGAAAAAGTTTGGACAATTTTGAACAGTTAAGAAAAAGTTTGGAGAAAGTTAGGCAAGTTAAAAAAAGTTTGGACAACATTGAACAACTTAGAAAAAGTTTAGACAAAGTTAAACAATTTAGAAAAAGTTTGGACAACGTTTAACTGTTACAAAAAAGTTTGAACAATTTTGAACAGTTTAGAAAAAGTTTGAACATAGTTAGTCAATTTAGAAAAAGTTTTGACAATTTTGAACAGTTTAGAAAAAGTTAGGCAATTTAGAAAAAGTTTGGACAAAGTTGAACAATTTAGAAAAAGTTTGGACAAAATTGAACAATTTAAAAAGAATTTGGACAACGTTTAACTGTTACAAAAAAGTTTGAACAAAGTTAAACAATTTAGAAAAAGTTTGGACAATTTTGAACAGATTTGAAAATGTTTGAATAAAGTTAGGCAATTTAGAAAAAGTTTAGACAAAGTTGAACAATTTTGAAAAAGTTTGGACAACGTTTAACTGTTACAAAAAAGTTTAAACAAAATTAAACAGTTTAGAAAAAGTTTGAACAATTTTGAACAGTTTAGAAAAAGTTTGAACATAGTTAGGGAATTTAGAAAAAGTTTGGACAACGTTTAACTGTTACAAAAAAGTTTGAACAAAGTTGAACAATTTAGAAAAAGTTTGGACAACATTGAACAGTTTAGAAAGAGTTTGGACAAAGTTGAACAATTTAGAAAAAAATTGGACAACATTGAACAATTTAGAAAAAGTTTAGACAACGTTTAAATGTTACAAAATGGTTTGAACAAAGTTGAACAATTTAGAAAAAGTTTGGACAATATTGAACAGTTTAGAAGAAGTTTGGACAAAGTTGAACAATTTAAAAAAACTTTAGACAACGTTTAAATGTTACAAAAAGGTTTGAACAAAATTGAACAGTTTAGAAAAAGTTTGGACAATTTTGAACAGTTTAAAAAAAGTTTGAACAAAGTTAGGCAATTCAAAAAAAGTTTGGACAACATTGAACAATTTAGAAAAAGTTTAGACAAAGTTAAACAATTTAGAAAAAGTTTGGACAACGTTTAACTGTTACAAAAAAGTTTGAACAATTTAGAAAAAGTTTGGACAACAATGAACAGTTTAGAAAGAGTTTGGACAAAGTTGAACAATATAGAAAATAATTGGACAACATTGAACAACTTAGAAAAAGTTTTGACAACGTTTAAATGTTACAAATTGTTTAAACAAAATTGAACTGTTTGGAAAAAGTTTGGACAATGTTGAACAGTTAAGAAGAAATTTGGACAAAGTTGAACAACTTTAAAAAAGTTTAGACAACGTTTAAATGTTACAAAAAGGTTTGAACAAAATTGAACAGTTTAGAAAAAGTTTGGACAAAGTTAGGCAATTTAGAAAAAGTTTGAACAACGTTTAACTGTTACAAAAAAGTTTGAACAAAGTTGAACAATTTAGAAAAAGTTTGGACAATTTTGAACAGTTTAGAAAGAGTTTGGGCAAATTTGAACAATTTAGAAGAAGTTTGGACAAAGTTGAACAATTTAGAAAAAGTTTGGACAATATTGAACAGTTTAGAAAAAGTTTGAACAATTTAGAAAAAGTTTGGACAATATTGAACAGTTTAGAAGAAGTTTGGACAAAGTTGAACAATTTAAAAAAAGTTTAGACAACGTTTAAATGTTACAAATTGTTTAAACAAAATTGAACAGTTTAGAAAAAGTTTGGACAATATTGAACAGTCTAAAAGAAGTTTGGACAAAGTTGAACAACTTTAAAAAAGTTTAGACAACCTTTAAATGTTACAAAAAGGTTTAAACAAAATTGAACAGTTTTGAAAAAGTTTGGACAATTTTGAACAGTTTAAAAAAGTTTGAACAAAGTTAGGCAATTTAGAAAAAGTTTGGACAACATTGAACAATTTAGATAAAGTTTGGACAAAGTTGAACAATTTAGAAAAAAGTTTGAACAACGTTTAACTGTTACAAAAAAGTTTGAACAAAGTTGAACAATTTAGAAAAAGTTTGGACAATTTTAAACAGTTTAGAAAGAGTTTGGGCAAATTTGAACAATTTAGAAGAAGTTTGGACAAAGTTGAACAACTTAGAAAAAGTTTAGACAACGTTTAAATGTTACAAAATGGTTTGAACAAAATTGAACAGTTTAGAAAAAGATTGACAATTTTGAACAGATTAAAAAAAGTTGAACAAAGTTAGGCAATTTAGAAAAAGTTTGGACAAAGTTAAACAATTTAGAAAAAGTTTGGACAACGTTTAACTGTTACAAAAAAGTTTGAACAAGGTTGAATAATTTAGAAAAAATTTGGACAACATTGAACAGTTTAGAAAAAGCTTGGACAAAGTTAAACAATTTAGAAGAAGTTTGGACAAAGTTGAACAACTTAGAAAAAGTTTAGACAACGTTTAAATGTTACAAAAAAGTTTGAACAAAATTGAACAGTTTAGAAAAAGTTTGGACAATATTAAACAATTTGAAAAAAGTTGGACAATTTTAAACAATTTAGAAGAAGTTTTTTTTTTTTTAATTTTAATAAACTTAGAATAAGTTCTAACTGTTTTCAAATCTTTTAAACAAGCTAAAAATGATTTATAATGTTTTTCAAAAGTTTTGGACAAATTTTGAATAAGCTTTTACACAAATAATAACATATTTTAAAAATTTTGAACTTAAAATGAGCTACAATTTTTTTCAAAAATTTTGGACAAACCTAAAATGATAATAATCATTTTAAACAATTTTGAACAAACCTAGAATAAGCTTGTCGTCTTTTAAAACTTTTGGACAACAATTTTGGTTCAACTTAGAATGAATCATAATTTTTTTAAAATTTTTAGACAAGCCCAGAATGAGATATAACCTTTTTTTTAAATTTTGAACAAACTAAAAATAACCTATAACATTTTTCAACAATTTTGGTTTAACTTAGAATAAGTTCTAATCATTTTCAAAATTTTTGGACAATTCTAGAATGAGGTATAACCTAATTGACTTTTTGATAAACTGTTTTGATGTGCTTCAGATTTGGGTTTTTGGTCATTGAGTTGTTAGCAAATGCTTTGGCGTTTTCTCAATTGCATATTGTAAATGGTTGGAATAGAAACTTATCTATTCCGTAAGGCTTTGGAGATCTTCCACATTCGATTTTTGTCCTCATAATTTTTTTTGCACTGATTTTTGTGCAACCTTATTCTGTGAAGCAAATTTAAACCAATTACGTCTTTCCATAAACAATTATTTTCAATGCATAATGCAAGTGCAAATAATTGTGGTACTGATTAGAAGCATATTTGCCGTTTCATTTGATATTATGTAATTAAATGCATGAAATAAATACGTTCTATAATAGTAAGATTTATTGTGACTAAATGCATCACAAGCGAATAATATTTGGCTTTGCAATTTGTTGACTATATATAACTGAAGAGAAATGAATTATGCTAATTAGAACTAATTTTATTGTTTTAAAATAATTTTATAATAAAGAATTTATTTTGACTAAACTAACAAAAAAAATTGCATTTTTAAAATCTATAAATCAATTCTCTTCTCCCAATTAGTGTTATTTAACTTTTATTTTATAATCAATAACTAGAAATCAGCGTATTAATTAAAACGCATTTTAAGAAATTAAATTGCAATTGAAGTCAAACCTGTTGTTTGTAGAATTTGATTTATGGAAAAACTTTGTTATCTTATTGTTTCCTATACATATTTATATTTCGAATCAATTAGAGAGCCAAGTGGAGGCGGCTATTGGTCGGAGGGCGGTGCGCGTCCCGACGTCGACGCGATTCCCGCTATAAAAGTAACAGGTCCGTACGACGCGCCGCAAATACCAACTGAAGATATCCACAGCAACATCGTCCATCAGCCAGTTTTCTGCGGAGAAAGAACGAACAATTAATCCGGTAAGTCTTTAATTAATTAATATTTTAATTATTTTTTATTATATCAACATAAATATTTTGATTTAATTTATTCCAATCCCCTTTTTTAATATCAAGTTATTTTTACATAAAAATATTTTGATTGCTTGAAGTTATTAAATTTCCTCCGAAAATTGCCTTTTCTAATTGCGTTTAAATTTATTAAATTTCCGCCCCACTGAAGTTTTCACCTTATGTTTGTCGAAAGGGGCATCGTAAATTCAATCTAAGTTCGAATCTCTCAAGATCTTCAGCAGACATTGATTTAATTAAACTTGTATGTAAGTAGTTTGCGGAAGGCTTGAATTAACAATTATTATTTTTATAATTAAAATCATTTTATTGTAAAAAAGAAAGAATGTCCTGAAAATATCTTGAAGGCATTTGGAATATGTTAAAATACTTTGTTAAATATTTTGAATTAATTCATTTTAGTATCTGAAGTATTTATAAATTAAATCATATTGTTTAATTAGGTATTTATTGTGCTACTTTATTATCAATGCAAATAATTTAATTTACATTTATTTAATTTAACAAAAATAACTTGATTACAATAAATTAGTATTTAATAACTTAATCATTTATATTGTTGAAAAAAAAAACTATGTAACCGCCGGACGTTTATTTGGGATCGGTTTACTTTAATAATAATAATTTAAAATACTTAAAAAGTGTCAAAATATTATAAACTCTCAAAACGTGCATGGAATTGTCAAAAACTATTCGAAACAGTGAAATTTTTGCTAAAAATAATTTTAAATTGTTACAGAAATTGTTGCTACAATTTTAGTTTTTGTTCATTTTTAAAGAGTATTTAGGATTTTTTAAAACTTCAAACAATTAATTTTCATGGTTTTGAAAATATTTGAGCTGAATTTGGTCAAAAAATTGTAACCTCAGCGTTGATAGAGAAACAATTTTAAAATATATCGATTTTTAAAAAAATCATTAAAAATACTTTCAACTTTCAAAATAGAATTTTGATTTTATACATTAAATTTAGACAGTTTTAAAATTGTTTGGACTAAATTTGGTAAACAAATTCAAATCATTGTAACCTCAGCGTTGATAAAAACAATTCTAAAATAATTTGATTTTTGAAAAATTCATACAATACTCAATTTAAAAAAATTAATTTTGACTTCAATCAATTAATTTAGAGAGTTTAAAGTATAATTGGGCCAAATTTGATCAGAAAATTTAAAAAATGTAACCTCAGTGTTGATAGAAACAATTCTAAAATATTTCGGTTTTTGAAAAATTCATAAAATATACTTTTAATTTTCAAAATTCAATTTTGATTTTATACAATTAATTTAGACAGTTTTAGAATTGTTTGGACCAAATTTGGTCAACAAATTCAAATAATTGTAACCTCAGCGTTGATAGAAACAATTCTAAAATATTTAAATTTTTTAAAAATTTATAAAATTATTTTCAATTTTCAAAAATTAATTTTGACTTCAATTAATTAATTTAGACAGTTTGAAGTATATTTGGGTCAAATTTGGTCAAGAAATTTAAAAAATTGTAACCTCAGTGTTGATATAAACAATTCTAAAATATTTTGGTTTTTGAAAAATGTATTAAAAATACTTTCAAATTTGAAAACCTAATTTTGGCTTCATACAATTAATTTTAATAGTTTTGAAAATATTTTGGCCAAATTTGGTCAACAATTTCAAAAAATTGTAACCTCAGCGTTGATAAAAACATTTCTAAAATAGATCGTTTTTTTTTTAAATTCATTTAAAATCAATTTTAACGTTATTCAATTAATTTAGAGAGTTTTAAAATTAATTAAGCCAAATTTGGTCAACAAATTCAAATTATTGTAACCTCAGCATTAATAGAAACAATTCTAAATTATTTTGGTTTTTAAAAAATTCATTAAAATTACTTTTAAATTTCAAAATTTGATTTTGACTTCAATCAAATAATTTTGATAGTTTTGAAAATATTTGGGACAAATTTGGTCAACACATTCAAAAAATTGTAACCTCAGCGTTGATAGAAGCAATTCTAAAATTATTCGTTTTTTGAAAAATTTATTAAAAATACTTTCAAATTTGTAAATCTAATTTTGACTTTATACAATTAATTTTGATAGTTTTAAAAATATTTGGGCCAAATTTGGTTAACAAATTCAAATAATTGTAACCTCAGTGTTAATAGAAACAATTCTAAAATATTTCGATTTTTGAAAAATTCATAAAAATACTTTCAATTTTCAAAAATTAATTTTGACTTTAATCAATTAATTTTGATAGTTTTGAAAATATTTGGGCCAAATTTGCTTAACAAATTGAAATAATTGTAACCTCAGCGTTGATGAAAACAAATCCAAAATAGTTTGGTTTTTGAAAAATTAATTAAAAACCATTTTTGACTTTATTCAATTAATTTAGACAGTTTTAAAGTTGTTTGAACTAAATTTGGTCAACAAATTCAAAAAATTGTAACCTCAGCGTTGATGGAAGCAATTCTAAAATTATTCGTTTTTTGAAAAATTCATAAAAAAATACTTTCAAATTTCAAAATTCAATTTTGACTTTATACAATTAATTTAGACTGTTTTAAAATTGTTTGGGCCAAATTTGGTCAACAAACTCAAATAATTGTAACCTCATCGTTAATAGAAACAATTCTAAATTTTTTCGGTTTTTGAATAATTTATTAAAAATACTTTCAATTTTCAAAAATTAATTTTGACTTTAAACAATTAATATTCTTTGTTTTGAAAATATTTGGGACAAATATGATTAACAAACTAAAATAATTATAACCTCAGCGTTGATTGAAACAATTCTAAAAATATTTCGGTTTTTGAAAAACTCGTAAAAAATACTTTTAATTTTTAAAATTTAATTTTGACTTTAATCAATTAATTTTAATGATTTTGAAAATATTTGGACCAAATTTGGTCAACATATTCAAAAAATTGTAACCTCAGCTTTGGTAGAAACAATTCTAAAATATTTGAATTTTTGAAAAGTTCATAAAAATATTTTCAATTTTCAAAAACTAATTTTGACTTTAATCAATTAATTTAGACAGTTTTAAGTATAATTGGGCCAAATTTGGTCAAGAAATTTAAAAAATTGTAACCTCAGTGTTGATATAAACAATTCTAAATTATTTCGGTTTTTGAAAATTTCATTAAAAATACTTTTAATTTTCAAAATTGAAATTTGACTTCATACAATTAATTTAGACAGTTTTAAAATTATTTGGGCCAAATTTGGTCAACAAACTCAAATAATTGTAACCTCAACGTTGATGGAAACAATTTTAAATTATTTCGGTTTTTGACTTTAATCAATTGATTTTGATTGCTTTGAAATTATTTAGGCCAAATTTGACCAACAAATTCAAAAAATTATAACCTCAGCGTTGATGGAAACAATTCTAAAATAGTTCGGTTTTTAAAAAAATCACTAAAAATACTTTCAAATTTCAAAATCTAATTTTGACTTTATACAATTAATTTTGATAGTTTTGAAAATATTTTGGTCAAATTTGGTCAACAATTTTAAAAAATTGTAACCTCAGTGTTGATGAAAGCAATTCTAAAATAGTTCGGTTTTTAAAAAAATCATAAAAAACACTTTCAATTTTCAAAAATTAATTTTGACTTCAATTAATTAATTTTAACAGTTTTAAGTATATTTTTGCCAAATTTGGTCAAGAAATTTAAAAAAATTGTAACCTCAGTGTTGATATAAACAATTCAAATGTATTTTGGTTTTTAAAAAATGTATTAAAAATACTTTCAAATTTGAAAATCTAATTTTGACTTCATACAATTAATTTTAATAGTTTTGAAAATATTTTGGCCAAATTTGGTCAACAATTTCAAAAAATTGTAACCTCATGGTTGATAAAACCATTTCTAAAATAGTTCGGTTTTTTAAAAATTCATTTAAAATCAATTTTAACGTTATTCAATTAATTTTGATGGTTTTGAAAATATTTGAGCCAAATTTGATTAACCAAATCAATAAAATTGTAACCTCAGCTGTGGTAGAAACAATTCTAAAATAATTTGGTTTTTGAAAAATTCACAAAAAATACTTTCAAATTTCAAAATTTGATTTTGACTTTAATTAATTAATTTTGATGTTTTTGAAATTATATAGGCCAAATTTGATCAACAAATTTAAAAAATTATAACCTCAGTGTTGATAGAAACAATTCTAAAATTATTTGTTTTTTGAAAAATTCATTAAAAATACTTTTAAATTTCAAAATCTAATTTTGACTTTATACAATTAATTTTGATAGTTTTGAAAATATTTTGACCAAATTTGACCAACAAATTCAAAAAATTGTAACCTCAGTGTTGATATAAACAATTCTAAAATAGTTCGGTTTTTGAAAAATTTATTGAAAATCAATTTTGACTTTATTCATTTAATTTAGACAGTTTTAAAATTGTTTGGGCCAAATTTGGTCAACAAACTCAAATAATTGTAACCTCGGCGTTGATAAAAACAATTCTAATATATTTTGATTTTTAAAAAATTCATACAATACTCAATTTTAAAAAATTAATTTTTATTTCAATTAATTAATTTAGACAGTTTTAAAAATAATTGCACCAAATTTGGTCAGAATATTAAAAAAAATGTAACCTCAGTGTTGATTGAAACAGTTCTAAAATATTTCGGTTTTTGAAAAATTCATAAAAATACTTTCATTTTTCAAAATTGAATTATGACTTTATACAAATAATTTAGACAGTTTTAAAATTATTTGGGCCAAATTTGGTCAACAAATTCAAATAATTGTAACCTCAGCGTTGATGGAAACCATTTTAAATTATTTTGGTTTTTGAAAAATTTATTAAAAATACTTTCAATTTTCAAAAAATAAATTTGACTTTAAACAATTAATTTTGATTGTTTTGAAAATATTTGGACCAAATTTGACCAACAAATTAAAAAAATGCTAACCTCAGCGTTGATAGAATTAATTCTAAAATTATTTGTTTTTTGAAAAATTTATTAAAAATACTTTTAAAATTCAAAATCTAATTTTGACTTCATACAATTAATTTTGATAGTTTTGAAAATATTTTGGCCAAATTAAGTCAACACACTCAAATAATTGTAACTTCAAATTTGTTAGAAACAATTCTAAAATATTTTACTTTTTAAAAAATTCATAAAAATACTTTCAATTTTCAAAAATTAATTTTGACTTTAATCAATTAATTTAGACAGTTTTTTTTATGCCAAATTTGGGCTCAAGAAATTTAAAAAATTGTAACCTCAGTGTTGATAAAAATAATACTAAAATTGTTCGGTTTTTAAAAAATTCATAAAAAATAATTTCAATTTTTAAAATTTTTGAAGTTTTTGGAATTAATTAAGCTAAGCAACTTTTGGAGAACATTTAAAAAAAAATTGAATTTATTTTTTAAAACTTGTTAGTACAATTTGAATTTTATTAAAATGAAAAAGTGTTCAATTTTAATTATTTTTGAAAGTATTTAAGATTTTTTGAAAATTAGTGAATTTTGGAAATCAATTAAGTAACTCATTGAAAACGTCAGTTTTTAAATATTTTTGAAAAAAATTATGATTTTTTGAAAATTACCAAATTTTGGAAATTAATTAACCAACTCAATGACAAGAAATAAGAATTTTTTTAAATTTATTATTAAAAAATTGTAGCAATTTTAATTTTTTTGAAATTAAACAAATTTTGAAAATTAACCAACTTATTGACAACAAATAAAATAAAAATTAAATTTATTTTTTTATTTGTAAAATGAAAAATGGTCTATTTTAAACATTTTTGAAAAATAATAAGAATTTTTTAAAAAATTATTAAATTTTGAAAATCAAATAAGCAACTCATTAATAACATTTAAATTAGTTTTTTAAATTTTTTGCTAGAATTTCAAATAAAACATTGTCAATTTTTAAATTTTTTTGAAAAATATTTATGATTTTTTAAAAATTACCAAATTTAAGAAATTAATTAATCATCTTATTAACAACATATGGAAAAAAAATTGAATCCTATTTTTGAAAATTGTTGCCATAATTTTAATTTTTGTAAAATAAAAAATTGTTTACTTTGAAGATTTTTGAAAAAAAAAATAGGATTTTTTGAAAATTACCAAATTTTTAAAACTTATCAAGCAACTCATTAACAACATTTGAGAAAAAATTAAATTTATTTTTTTTTATTTGTTTTTTTTTACAATTCTATGAATTGATAATTTGATTTTTAGAGATTTTATAAAAAATTTAAAAAAAAAGTTTTAATAAATTTATAATTCAGTTTCCACAAAATTTAATTTAAAAAAAAATCAAAAATGCGTTTTGTACTTTTTCAAAAACAGCATAATTTTTACTTTTTATAAATTGCTAATATAACAACAATTAAAAAAAAAATAAATTCAATTTTTTATTGATTTGCTTATATGATCAAATTTTAGTAAAAAAAAATTTAAAAATAATCTTTTTTTTTAAATGCTTTTTTATTTTTAAATTTTGAAAAATTGCTTTTGACAAAAAACTGTTTCAAAAACCATTCTAAGAATAAGTTTGCTTTTTAATTTTTTGTTTTGTTAATCTTTTTTTAGTTTAAAATTGTATTTTTTGGTTATTTTTGTGCCAAAAGTTGAGTTTTGAATCAAGTTTATAATCCAAAATTGCATTTTCTAGAAATTTATTTATAAATTGTATTTCCGGTAAATTTGCAATAAATTTTTTTGAATAATATTTTTTTTATAAAATTTAAATTTTTTAAATTATATTTTTGGCATAAAATCACGTTTTTTGATTTTTTCTAAATAAGGTTTTTTATTAAATTTTTAGTTAAAAATAGTATTTTCTCATAGGTTAGTTCAAAACTGCAGTTTTTAGTCTAAAATTGTATTTTCTAATAACGTCGCATATTTTTATTAATTTATTTTTGATTTTAAAAGCATTTTTATGTAAGTTCTTATGTTACTATATACAATAAATACTTTATTGATAGGTTTTATTGAATTTTTAAATTTTAAATCAGAACTATTTTTTTATCAATTTTGAAATTTGTTTCTAAATAATTTGGAACACAAGCTTACTAAATCGTTGATAAAACAAAAACTAAATTTTGAAATTTGCTCAAATTTGGTATAGACCATGTACAATAAGTACTTTATTGATTGGTTTTATTGGATTTTTAAATTTTAAATTAAAACTATTTTTTTTAACAATTTTGAAATTTGTTTTTATATAATTTGGAACACAAGTTCACTAGGTTGTTGATAAAAAAAAATAATTTGAAATTTGTTTAAACTTAGTATAAACCATGCACAATAAGTACTTTATTGATTGGCTTTAATAGATTTTTAAATTTTAAATCAAAACTATTTTGTGAACAATTTTAAAATTTGTTTCTAAATAATTTGGAACACAAGCTTACTAAATCGTCGATGAAACAAAAACTGATGTTTAAAATTTGCTCAAATTTTTATTTGGCAAAAATTGCTATTAAAACAACAATAAAAAAAATTTAAACAAATTGTCAATGAGCTGTTTATATGATTTTTAAAACTTGGTAATTAAAAAAAAAAAAAAAAAAAATTAATAAATTTTTTAAAAATTAAATAATTTTTATTTTACAAAAATAGCTATTAAAACAATTTAAAAAAAAATTTTTTTAACACAAATAGCTTATAAGTTGTTTATATAATTACCAAAATTTGGTATTTAAAAAAAAATTAAAAAGGTTTTAACAATTTTTTAAAAATTGAATAATTTATATTTTACAAAAATTGCTATTAAAGCTGCAATTTGTGAAAAAAAAAATCAAAATTCTTAACACCAATTGCTAATAAGTTGTTTATATAATTTTGAAAACTTTTTAATTTTAAAAAAATTCTAAAAAGGTTTTAATAATTTTTTAAAAATTAAATAATTTACATTTTACAAAAACAGCTATTTAAGCGACAGTTTTTTTTAAACTATTTAAAAAATTTAACACAAATTGCTGATGAGTTGTTTATTTATTTTCCAAAGTTTGGTGTTTTAAAAAAAAACTTAAAATGTTTTAATAAATTTTCAAAAATTGCATAATTTTTATTTTACAAAAATTTATGCTAAAGTAACAATTTTGAAAAAATAAATTCATTTTTTTTATAGGTATCATCAATGAGTTGGTTATTTAATATTTAAATTTTTGTTATTTCCAAAAAAATTTAAATTTTAAAAAACTTTATAAGATTTTTTTTTTGTATCAATACTTTTTAGTTTTTTGATTTGTTTTTCTTTTTTAGTCTAAAATTGTATTGTCTAGTTTTTTTTGAACCAGAAGTTGAGTTTTGTATCGAGTTTTTAATCCAAAATTGCATTTTCTAGAAATGTACTTATAATTGTGTTTTTGGTTTGCAATTAAGTTTTTTGAACATTATTTTTAAATCTTATTTAAGTTTTTAATTTAAAATTACATTTTCTAGTACAAAATCACGTTTTGTGATTACTTTTTAGTTTACATAAGGTTTTTTATTAAATTTTTAGTTAGAAGTACTATTTTCTTATAGGATTTTAGTTTAAAATTGCAGTTTTTAGTCTAAAATAGTATTTTCTAATAACGTTTCTATTAAATCGCATTTTTTTATTAATTTATTTTTGATTTTAAAAGCATTTTTATGTAAGTTCTTAGTCTGAAACTGCATTTTTAATTTATTTGTTCAAAATTAAATTATTGTTTAGTCCATAATTGCATTTTTTAAAATCATATTTTTTTATTGAATTTTAAGTCCAAAATTGCAGTTTTTGTTTAGATTCTAGTTCAAAGTGATAAGCTTTTAGTTGAAAAAAGTTTTTAGTTAAAAATAGCATTTTTTGGTAAGTTTTAAATTTAAAACTGCATTTATTGTTTCAAGTTTTTAGTCCAAAATAGTAATTCTAATAAGTTTTCTGTTTAAAAAATTACGTTTTTGGACAAAGTTTTAAGTTTTTAGTGTAAAAAAACTTTTGTATAAAGTTTTGAGTCCAAAATGGTATTTTCTAATAGTTTTTTGGTTTAAAGTCGCTTTTTTTTGTTTATATCTAGTTCAAAACTGTGTTTTTTGATAAATTTTCTGAAACTTTTTTGCACAAACTCATTTTAAAAATATTTTTTGGTCTAAAAAGCATTTTTTATTGAATTTTTAATTAAAACTTTCTAATAAGTTTTAAGTCTAAAATTGCATTTCTTGTTAAGTTTTTACTTCAAAAAAGTATTTTTTTATTAACTTTTCTTTGTAAAATCATATTTTCTAACATTTTAGCTTAAAAAAAATTTATACTTAGAAACAGCGTTTGTTAATACATTTTTGGTCCAAAATTGCGTTTTCTGTACTATATTTAGTTTAAGTTTCATTAAAATATTTTACAATTTTTAATATTTTTTTGCATAAATTTGTATTTTTTGTATTATTTTAGCCTAAAAAAGTTTTAGTTGAAAATTGAATTTTTTAAACAGTTTTTAGCTTTTTACTTTTGGACCAAATTGTATTTTTTACTGCTTTTGGTCTAATAAACATTTTCTTTTAAGTTTTTAGTCAGAAGCAGCATTTTCTAGTGAGTTTTAAGTCTAAAACTGCTTTTCTTGTTAAGTTTTTAGTCCAAAATAGTATTTCTAATAAGTTTTCTGTTATAAAATTACTTTTCTGCACAAAATTCTAAACTACTTTTTAGTCTAAATTAATATATTTTTAGTTAAAAGCTGCTTTTAATGTTAATTTTCTAGTTTAAAATAGTATTTTTTATAATATCTTACTAATTTTTTAAAACTTTTCTGAACAAGTTGTTTTTAAAAATTTATTTTAGTCTAAAAAGCATTTTTTATTAAGCTTTTAATTAAAAACAAAGCTTTTTAATAAGTTTTAAGTTTAAAATGGCTTTTTTCTGATAAGTTCTTAGTAATTTGTTAACATTTTTTTGCACAAATTTATTTTAAGAATATTTTTTTGTCTAAAAAGCTTAAGTTTTTACACAAAATCACATTTATTTATATCTTTATAGTCTACAAAACCATTTTCTAAGTTTTTAGTCAAAATTAGCATTTTTTAAACAAATTTTAGTCCAAAATTAAGTTATTTAATATGAATCTAATTTACAATAACATTTTTTCTTTAAAACTAAATTTGTTTGGTATTTTTTTGCATAAATTTATACTTTTTGATTGTTTTTTGGTGAAAATCATCATTTTTTTTAAATTTTTTTTTTAAATTTTAAGTCTTAAATTTTTGTATTAAAAAATGCTTCTGCTGTGTTGTAAAGAAATATTTTTTGAAAGTTCAAAATTTTTTTCAAAAAATTAAATAAAGCTTTTTAAAGCAAAAAAATATTCCTATGACCATTTTTGAAGTTTTTTAAATTTAAATAAATATTTAAGTTTATTTCCAACTATTGTTAAAGCTATCCCATTATAGTAAAATTTGTTTTAAACTTTTTTGGATAGTTATAGAATTGTTGCAAAAACGTTTTATAAAAAACTCAATACAATTAGTAGAACCTAGATTTTTGTAAATGTTCTAGAAAAAAGAAAATGTTTTAGAAACTTTTTGTGACATTTTGAAGTTCAAGAACAACAATCAGTTTATGAATGTTGAACCAGGTGATTTGAAAACGTGTTCCTGCCTACCCACCCAATTGTTTGTGTTCTAACTGCTTAAGAACAAATACTTGGGTTGGTGGGTGAAAACTTAGTTTAAGAATGTTGCACTGATGGTTGAAAAACGTGATTCCGGCCAAGTGCTTGTAATCCAACTGCTTAAAAACAAACATTTGGGTGGGTGGGCGGGTATTCAAATTATGAATGTTGGACCGGTGATTTAAAAACGTGTTCTCGCCCACCCACCCAACTGCTGTGTTTTAATTGCTTAAGGACAAACACTTGGGTGGGTGAGCGGGCACTGAGGTTATGAATGTTGGACCGGTAATTTAAAAACTTGTTACCGCTCACCCACCCAACTGTCTGACAACAAACACTTGGGACAATACTTTTATTAAACAACATTTACAAAATAATGATCAAAACATTTATTTATTACACAAAACTAACTAAAAATAGCTCACAAAATGTACAAAATTGATCCAAAAATTTACCAAAATTGGCCAACATTTTTTTTATTGCAACCTTTTTTTGACACAAAATTTACCAAAAAACCTATTTATTACACAAAATTGATTTAAATAACTCAATTGTTGATCAAAAGCACACAATAAAAGTATTGCAAACATTTTTTTATAAAGTTGTTTTTAAAATTTGGTAATTTAAAAAAAAAAATATTGCATTTTAAAAAATTAATTTTTTTTTTTTTAATTTTTTTTTTTTTTTAATTAAATTACTCTTTACATTTATACAGTTGATATTAAACATGTTTTGCATTTGGGTTTTCGTATAAGTTTAATAAAATTTGCGTGGATTTAATAGAAAATTGTCTCTTAATATAAAACTGTTTTATTTCTCTGCTCTCTGAGCAGTGCTACCACAAGGTCGATATAAAACGTTAAAGCAATTAAAACGTTTAATTTATAATCAATAAACTTATTTATTCTCTAATTTAAATAATATTTTCCTGAAAAGCTGATTAAAAATGCATTCAGATATAAATAAATGAAACTTATTTAGTCAAATTTGTTTTGATTGTAGTTGAAAATAATAGAAATAGTGAATTGCCTCGTAATAAAACAAACATAAAAATCTTAAAATACAAGCAATATAAATTCTAAAGAGATAAACATACATAAAGCAAGTAAATCGTATTAAAGCGTGCGAGTCCTGGAATTCATGGCACGCTCTATGGGAGTATCAAAGAGATTATTTGTACTTATGTTTCTTTTAAGCGGATGCGAATAATAATTCCATCTATATAGTTGGTCTTACAGCTTGAATTGAATTACTAAATACAATTCGAGTAGCTCGTTGCACAATTAATCAGTACAAGTTACAAGTGATTTAATTATCAGTTATAATTTGCTTCCACTTAACAAATTATTCTTATTTATTGAACTAGCAGATTAAATCAATCATTAATCGTGTTTTCAATCAAGTTAATTTCAAAATTATTTTAATTTATTTTTGCAATGAATATAATGTAAATAAAAATATGGTTTTCAATTACTAATTAGAATATATAATATGTACACAACTCATAAAATACACACTGAAACGGTAATAGAGTTGGTTTGAATTAAATCTCTAGAGAGGTGAAATAGTTTGTTATCATTAGCAAAATTTACATAGTCCATTTCAATTCTGCTTATATGGAACGTTTGCTTATTTTATATATGAAATTTCATGCATGATATTCAATCAAATAAAAAAAAATTACTACGTATTGTGTTAAATTGTCACAACAAAACCATTATAATACTTTTTTATTGTAATAAGATATAAATCTTCCCATTAAATATTAAATTTTTTAAATAAAATAGAACACGTGCACCTATTTAAATACCCACATGAATCAACGTATGAAAGCAGGCGGGAAATCGATACAACAATGGGAAATTATCACAGACCCGGGATGTTAAAAACGTAAATTTTCATATGATTCACACTAACACAGATACACATACAGGTATAAAGCCGAAAGTAATTTCGCGCCGAGCTCATATGTGTCTCTTTTAACCTCAGGGGATTTGCATAATTCATCACCTTGCATAAAAAATATTACATATATACATACGTAGAATACAAATAATTTGATTAAGTTATAACTAATAATAATTTGTTATCTATGGTAATTATAAGTTGAAGAAGTAATTTTCCAAGTTGTAAATGCTGATTAGGAAGGAAAGCTGTAATTAAATGACCGGCGCTTCCACTTAATGCGCGTCGTAAGATTAAAAAGAAATAGCGATAATTATTTAAAGTTGCAATAGTGAGTCATTAAATTAAATCTGAAACTGTTTGTAAATAATCTGAAAATCAAAATCATTATATTTATTCAGTAGAGAACGCATAAAATATTATTTTTATGTTTTTCAATTTGGGCAATTTTATTTTAAACGGACCAGAGCAGGAGGAGGGGGGGGGGGGTTGCGTCAAAAAACTTGCTTTAGTTTTTTTTTCTGTTTCTATAACTTATTAGTAGTTTTTTTATTGATTTTTTTAAATCGTTTTTTTTTATTTGAAAAATTCATTTTTTAGTTATTTTATGACATTAGTTGGTTTATATTTTTTTAAAGCTTAATCCAAATTTGACAAAAACATATTTTGTTGCAAAAATAAAAATTACTATGAACTTAAAACTGGACAAAATATACTATTTTGAACATAAAACATAATAGAAAATAGTGTTTTTGTCTAAAAACGCGTTTTTTACCAAAAAAAAAATTAATTTATGCAAAGAATTACCAAAAAAATGTATTTTTTTAAGAATAATTGTTATTCTAATTTAGATTCATATCAAATAACTTAATTTTAGACTCAAATTTGTTAAAAAAATGCTGTCTTTGAGTAAAAACTTAATAGAAAATGGTTTTGTAGACTAAAAAGTTATAAATAAATAAAATGTTGTGCAAATAACTTATTATGGTATTACATAAGAGGAAGCTGAGGACACATTTATTAAAATTATGACTTAAAATTTGAACTACAAATAGTATAATCAATGACAAAACAGATGTTGTCTTCAGAATAAATTTTTCAAAATTGTAAATTTTTTTAATAAATTTTTGAACAATTTCGGATTTTTTAAAAATTAAGGTTTTACTTAAGAGCATGCTGAAGACACAATTTTTAAAATTATAACTTAAAATTTAAACCACAAATAGTTTAGACAATGACAAAAAATATGCTGTACTCAAAATAATTTTTTCAAAGTTAAAAATAATTTTTATAAATTTTTAAACAATTTTGTATTTTTTAAAAAATATGGTTTACTTAAGAGCAAAACTCAAAATTTGAACCACAAATAGTTTAGACAACAATAAGTCAGTAGCTGTACTCAAAATAATTTTTTTTAAATTGTAAATAATTTTTATAAATTTTTGAATAATTTTGAATTTTTTACAAACAACTATGGTTTTACTTAAGAGCATGCTGAGGACACATTTTTTTAAAATTATGACTCAAAATTTTAACCACAAATAGTTTAGACAACGATAAATCAGTTGTTGTACTTAAATTTTTTTTTTTTTAATTGTAAATAATTTTTATAAATTTTTGAACAGTTTTGGATTTTTTAAAAATCATGGTTTTACTTAAGAGCATGCTGAGGACACAATTTTTAAAATTATGACTCAAAATTTAATTCACAAATAGTTTAAACAATAACAAAAACGATGCTGTACTCAAATTAATTTTTTTCAAATTGTAAATAATTGTATAAGTTTTTGAACATTTTTGTATTTTTAAAAATCATGGTTTTACTTAAGAGCATGCTGAGAACACAATTTTTAAATTTATTACTCAAATTTTAAACCACAAATAGTTTAGCCAACATTAATTCAGTTCCTGTACTCAAAATATTTTTTTTTAAATTGTGAATAATTTTATAAATTTTTGAACAAATTTGGATTTTTTAAAAATTATGATTTAATTTAAGAGATTGCTGAGGACACATTTTTAAAAATTATGACTCAAAATTTGAAACCACGGATAGTTTAGACAATGACAAAAAATATGCTGTACTCAGAATGAATTTTTCAAAATTGTAATTAATTTTAATAAATTTTTGAACAATTTTGGATTTTTTAAAAACTATTATTTTACTTAAGAGCATGCCGAGGAAACAATTTTTAAAATTATGACTCAAATTTTGAACCACAATTTGTTTAAACAATGATAAATAAGTTGTTTTACTCAAAATATTTTTTTTTTAATTGTGAATAATTTTTATAATTTTTTGAAAAATTTTGGACTTTTTAAAAATTAAGATTTTACTTAAGAGCATGCTGAGAACACAATTTTTAAGATTATGACTCAAAATTTAAACCAAAAATAGTTTAGACAATGACAAAAAGATGCAGTACTCAAAATAAACTTTTCAAATTTGTAAATAATTTTTATAAATGCAAATTTTAACAAAAAACAAAAGAAAAACATTAAATATACAATTTTGTGCAAAAAATAATAGAAAATATAGTTTTAAACTAATTTAGACTAAAAATAATACAAAAAACGCAATTTAAGACTTAAAATTAATTTGAAAATGCTGTTTCTGACTAAAAATTAATAGAAAATGTTTTTTAGACTAAAAAGCAAAAAATACAATTTGGTAAAAAGTAAAAAGTAAAAAGCTAAAAACTGTTTAAAAAATGCAATTTTTAACTAAAACTTTGTAAACTAAAAAAAATATAAAAAAACAAATTTGTGCAAAAAAATATTAAAAAATGTAAGAGATTATAATAAAATATACTAATTTATACTAAATATAGTACAGAAAACTCAATTTTGGACCAAAAAATTATTAGCCAACGCTGTTTCTAAGTATAAACTTTAGTAGCTAAAATGTTAAAAATATGATTTTACAGAAAAAAGTTTATAAAAAAAAACTTTTTTGAACTAAGAACTTAACAAAAAATACAATTTTAGACTTAAAACTTATTAGAAAGTTTTGTTTTTAATTAAAAGTTCAATAGGAAATACTATTCAGACTAAAAAGTATTTTTAAAATCAGTTTGTGCAAAAAACTTTCAAAAAATTACTAAGAACTTCTCAAAAAACACAGTTTTGAACAAGAAAATTAACAAAAAATGCTGCTTATAACCAAAAATATATTAAAAAATATCATTTTGGATTTAAAACTTAAACAAAAGTTTTTTTAGTTTGAAAAAGTAATGTTTTGTGCAAAAAGGTACAGAAAACTTATTAGAATTCATATTTTGGGCTAAACACTTAACAATAAATGCATTTTTGGATTTAAAACTTACCAGCAGAAAATGCAGTTTTTAACAAAACTTTTTTCAAAATTATCACTTTGAACTAGAAACTAAACAAAAACTGCAATTTTGGACTTAAATATCAATAAAAAAATATGATTTTAAAAATGCAATTATGGACTAAACAAAAAATTTAATTTTGGACAAATAAATTAAAAATGCAGTTTCAGACTAAGAACTTACATAAAAATGCTTTTAAAATCAAAAATTAATTAATAATAAAATGAGATTTAGAAGAAACGTTATTTAGAAAATGCTATTTTAGACTAACAACTGCAATTTTGAACTAAAATCCTATGAGAAAATAGTATTTTAAACTAAAAATTTAATAAAAAACTTTATGTGGACCAAAAAGTAATTACAAAACGTCATTTTGTACCAGAGAATGTAATTTTAAATTATAAACTTAAATAAGATTTAAATAACGTTCAAAAAACTTAATTGCAAACCAAAATTATAAGTACATTTTTGGAAAATGCAATTTTGGATTAAAAACTCGATACAAAACTCAACTTCTGGCTCAAAAATAACTAGACAATACAGTTTTAGACTAAAACAAGAAAAACAAAACAAAAAACTAAAAAGTATTAATACAAAAAAATTCTTAGAAAGTTTTTTAAAACAGTCAAAAATATATAATAAAAAAAGATGATTAAAATGCGTATAATTTTTTTTGAATATTACAAAAATTTAAAAATTAAATATCCTACTCATTGATTATACTTGTAAACAAAATTGAATTCATTTTTTTTTTAAATTGTTGTTTTAGCATTAATTTTTGTAAAATAAAAATTATGCAATTTTTGAAAATTTATTAAAACATTTAATTTTTTTTTTAAAACACCAAACTTTGGAAAATAAATAAACAACTCATCAGCAATTTGTGTTAAAATTTTGAATAATTTAAAAAAAAATTGTAGCTTAAATAGCTATTTTTGTAAAATGTAAATTATTCAGTTTTAAAAAATTATTAAAACCGTTTTAGGTTGTTTTTTTTTTTAATTACCAAGTTTTCAAAATTATATAAGCAGCTTATCAGCAATTAGTGTTAAGAATTTTGAATATTTTTGTCAAAAATTGTAGCTTTAATAGCAATTTTTGTAAAACATAAATTATTCAATTTTTAAAAAATTGTTAAAATCTTTTTAATTTTTTTTTAAATTCAAAATATTGGTAATTATATAAACAACTTATAAACAATTTGTGTTAAAAAAATTAAATAATTTTTTTTAAATTGTAGCTTTAATAGCAATTTTTGTAAAATAAAAATTATTTAATTTTTAAAAATTAATTAATTTTTTGTTTTTTTTTTTAAATTACCAAGTTTTAAAAATCATATAAACAGCTTATTGACAATTTATTTTAAATTTTTGCAAAATAAAAATTTTAGCAAATTTTAAACATCAGTTTTTGTTTTATCAACGATTTAATAAGCTTGTGTTCTAAATTATTTAGAAACTAATTTTAAAATTGTTAAAAAATAGTTTTGATTTAAAATTTAAAAATCTAATAAAGCCAATCAATAAAGTAATTATTGTGCATGGTTTATACTAAGTTTGAGCAAATTTCAAAAATTAATCGTTATTTTATTAACGATTTAGTGAACTTGTGTTCCAAATTATTTAAAAACAAATTTCAAAATTGTTCAAAAAATAGTTCTGATTTAAAATTTAAAAATTCAATAAAACCAATCAATAAAGTACTTATTGTACATGGTCTAAACCAAATATGAGCAAATTTCAAAAATTAGATTTTGTTTTATTAACGATTTAGTGAGTTTGTATTCTAAATTAGTTAGAAACAAAATTGTTTAAAAAATAGTTCTGATTTAAAATTTAAAAATTTAATAAAGCCAATTAATCAAGTACTTATTGTACGTGGTTAATACCAATTTTGAGCAAATTTCAAAATCTAGTTTTTGTTTTATTAACGATTTAGTGAGCTTGTGTTCTAAATTTTGCAAACTTATAAAAGTTGTTATTGAATATTTTAACTGTAAACGTGTGTTTACAACAAAAATAAAATATCATACATTCTACAAATTAGAGAATATTAAAACTCTATTGAGATTATTTAAAAATAAATAAATTTATTGTTGTAAACATAAAAAAAATATGAATTCAGTTTATATAATAAAATTTGATCGATTTCTGTCCACCTATGCGATAAATAAACAAGAATGTTTACTTTCAATTTTCTAACTAAGTTTTGTTGATTCGTAATAGATTATTTAACCCAATATTGACTTTTCTCAACTTCCTAACACGAAAGTGAAATGATTTCAATAGAAATATTGATGCTGATTGAATTGCACATCGTCTTAATCAGTTTAGAAATGAAATTTTAATCAAATGAAGACAAAGGAGTTTTTGATTAATATTTATATTTATAAATATATTTCTACTTAAAAATTTATCTAAATTGATGAACATTTGTGTGAAAAATATTGTGACATTTAATTTAATTTTTATATAAGCTTCAGATAGAATGAACATAGCAATAAGCATTTTGTAATTACTTCAACAATATTTTATAATATTTATGATTTATTTATATAGCTTAAAATGGTTTAAAATTAATTTTGCAAAATTAAACATATTTATTCACATAGAAAAATATTCCAATATATTATTAGAAACTTCTAGAACAATTCGATAAATGTAAAAATAGCCAAAGAACACTTTATCAATTTGATTGTAAATCCTTAGATAGATAAGAAACATTCGACTCGCATTTTATGCATAAACAGTTTTTTTACCAAGCGCCTTATCTATTCTGTTCTTCGTGCGCAAGACGATAGTGCTTAGTCATGCTCTCCTCACACACACACAGTACTGTACCGTGAATCATCTGCATTAGTTAAACTTGTGCAATAATTATTAAGTGAATATTTATAATAATAATTAATGAAATAAACATAAAATTGAGTGCATACTGATTGCAATATAAGGATGGAAGTATGGAACAGGAAACGTGCGCTTTTTAAAGGTCAGAAAATGTGATTTATTTATTTGTGCATTTAATAATATTATTTACAAAATTGGCTTAAATTTGTTATAAAATTGAAACAATTTGTAACGTATAAGTCAGTTTAAACAAATTGTATTAATAAGTTTACTTAAATTAACGTGGAAATTTATAAATTCGTTTCAATCTTCTAGAAAATAATTTCATTGTTTCTATGCGATAAGAGCTTTAGTTGTTATTGTATGACATTGATACTATCCATGCGCGCTCGACTCAGTCTCCCTCCCCACTTCAATCGGCTCAAGTCATCTCTGCATTGCAGTCTTCTTCGTGCTCGGCTAGTAATAACATCTAATTTCTAACGTGTTGGGTTGATTGCAATTTTGTGTATTTGTGAAGTAATTAGTGCCATTTGAAAGTCGCCATGGATATCAATCTAGGTAATCCTAAAATTAATAAAAACCGTTACAATAAATCTTTTACAATTGCTTTAACTTTAATTAATTTAAAACAAATTACATGAATAGTGGGGAATTATTATTATAATTATTTATTAATCAATACAGGATATAACCCAAAGCTTTTTTCAGTTTATATGTGTGTGCTGCTATTACTCTGAATAATAATTACACAATTTCTTTTTGTAGTCTAAATCCAAGTCGTAATATTTCGTAATTTTGTACATATTCTTGTAGTAATCAATAATCAGCTAATATTGAAATGAAAACAGTTTTATTTCAGCTTTATTAGGGTTATTTACAATAATATTTAGTAGGTAGGAAGCTTTCAACATGGTTTATAGTGTTTTTATAAATATTATATAGTCTGAAAATCAATTTTATTGAAGCATACTTAGTTCTTTACTTTGAAAATTCTTAAAAAATACTTTTTATCTAAATTTTAATTTTTTAAAACCGGATTTAGTTTAAAAAAATAGTTTAAACTGGGGTTCTTGCTCAACCGCCCAAGTATTACTTATCACAAAATTGAAAGTTTACTCCTCTCTGCTAGCGCTAAAAGACTTTATGTTCAAGGAGGTGATGGTGTGATGGTGATATTCAATTTCTTGTTAACAAGACACTTGGGCGGGTGGTCAAATTTGTTTGTGAAGTAATCAGTACCAAAAGTCCTTTGAAAATCGCTATGGATATCAATCTAGGTAATCATAAAAATTAATAAAAAACGTTAAAATAAATCGTTGTAGTTTAACAGTATATTATTGAAACAAATTACATGAATAGTGGGGAATTATTATTATTATTAGTTATTAATCAATACAGGATTTAATCTAAAGCTTTTTTCAGTTTATATGTGTGCTACTGTTACTCTGAATAGCAAATAAACAATTTCTTTTTGTAGTCTAAATTCAGGTTGTAATATTTTGTAATTTTGTAAACATATTCTTGTAGCAATCAATAATGAACTAATATTGAAATCAAAACAATTATTGAGGTTATTTACAGTACTATTTAGTAGTTAAGAAGCCCTCAACATGGTACATATTGTGTTATTATAAACATTTTCAGTTGTTGCATTGAATTTAATTAATTAAATATTCTAAAAAATTGCTGATTATTTTAATTTAATTTCGAAATTTAATTCAAAAAATTTATTGTGCTAATATAGTACTAAATTAGTACCCTAATTTAGAGAAACGCCACAAACATGAGATTAAACAAATTTCTTGATAACAAACACTTGAGCGGGTGGGCGGGTACACTATATCAAACTATCGACCCAATACTTATAAATTGTGTATCCGCCCACCCTCCCAATTGTTAGTTGTCAAGAAATTTGTTATTGTATCTATAGTTTGTTCGCGTTAAGACTGCAGTAGTAGTTGTTATGGCAACTGGGAAACAATGCTCTGGTTGGCTTAGAGGCCTACCCAATTTACAATAGAATAACTACCAGATTAAAACAAAGCTACTTGTAATTGAATAAATTTAGTTAACAATTTTTACTGTTTAATATTTATCAGTTTTTTGCGTTATTGTAACTAGGTTAACGCATTTGTAAATAATTATATGTATTTCAACTGTAAATTACATTTTTTTGTTGATGACGTACAGTATAACCTCAAAAACATAAATATGAGTAAACGTCATGCAATTCTAGGAATTCTTTTTAATAAATTTTAGTATTAAAAGTAACTAATATACATTTCTACTAAACATATTAATATTTAATTAAGAAGCAATAAACTATATTGTTTCTGCTTTAAAGTTTTTAAATAATTTAAAATCATTTTATTATAATATAATAAACATAGTGAAGTTAGCTTATTTATAATACCAACGAGGACATGTTGCAATTACAGTTGTGTGACACTGACTTTATAAACCACTCCCATTACTGCAGTCTTAACGCGGACAAACTATAGCTCTGAAGTATTGGTGACAACTGTCATTTAATCTGTCATACTAAACACAGCAGAAACGCAACAAGTGTGAGAATAAGCAATTTTCTTGATAACAAACAACTTGGGCGGGTGGGCGGGAACACTGTATTCAACCACTGCCTCAATACTTAAAAACTGTGTTCCCGCCCACCCGCCCAAGTGTTAGTTATCAAAAAAATTATTATTACGGCCACCTTTGATGTATTATTAATAACTGTTCCTAAATATGTCATACTAAAAACAGCAGAAACGCAACAAATGTGAGAATAAGCAAATTTCTTGACAACAAACACTTGGGCGGGTGGGCGGGAACACTATATCAAACTACCGTCCTAATATTTATAAACTGTGTTCCCGCCCACCCGCCCATTTGTTAATAAATAAACATTTTGTTATTATAGCCATCTTTGATGTATTAGTAACAACTGTCATTCAATCTGTTATACTAAAAACTGTAGAAACGCAACAAATGTGAGAATGGGCAAATTTATTGATAACAAAAACTTAGGCGGGTGGGCGGGAACATTGTATCAAACTACTGACCCAATAATTATAAACTATGTTCCCACCCACTCGCCCAAGTGTTTAATTATCAAAAAAATAATTATTACAGCCAACTTTGATGTATAAGTGACAACTGTCAGTCAATCTGTCATACTAAAAACATCAGAATAGCATTAAATGAGAGAATGAGCGAATTTGGTGACATCAAACACTTTGGCGGGTGGGCGGTAACACTGTATCAAACTATTGTCCCAATATTTATAAACTATGTTCCCGCCCACCCGTCCAAGTGTAAATTATTAAAAAAATTGTAATTGTGGTCACTTTTGGTGAATTAGTGACAACTGTCAATCAATCTGTTGTACTAAAAACAGCAGAAACACAACAAATGTGAGAATAAGCGAACTTCTTGATAAAAAACACTTAGGCGGGTGAGCGGGAACACTGTCTCAAACCACAGGCTCAATATTCATAAAATGTGTTCCCGCCCACTTTCTCATGTGTTACTTAACAAAATATTTGTTATTGTACCCATCTTTGGAGTATTAGTGGCAACTGTCATTCAATTTGTCATACTCAAAACAGCAGAAATACAACAAATGTGAGAATAAGCAAATTTCTTGATAACAAACATTTGAGCGGGTGAGCGAAAACAATGTATTAAACTACTGGACTAATATTTATAGACTGTGTTTGCGCCCAAGTGTTAGTTTTGAAAAAAATTATTAATACGGCCACCTTTTTAGGCTGCAGTCTCACTGCACCACCCACCGCCACCAACTAAAATTCGAACACGTTAAATCATATGGCGACGGTCCCACTGATTCACTATTCTCGCCGGCATCTGTCATTTGGTAACCACTGTTTCATAATTTCAAATCGGTTGGTGGTAGCGCGGCAACGGTTGATCGTCATTTGAAACATACTAACTTGATATTTTACAAATCAAAACATAATCTGTCATTTTCGCTTTGATATTTGAGAATTTTAAAAACGGTAACATGGGAGAAACATGGACACCATCCGACATTGATAAACTAATTACATTAGTAAATAAAAGGCCCGAAATATAAATATATAAATATAGCATTCTTCTACTGACATAGAAAAGAGTGGGAAATTTAAATATTTGGTGGTCACCAGTGGCTGCAGTGAGACCGTAGTACATTTTGGTGGTTAGTGGCAAACGGTGATAGTTGGTGGCGGTGGTGCAGTGAGACTGCACCCTAAGTAACATCTGAAATTCAATCTGTTATACTAAAAACAGCAGAAATGCAACAAATGTAAGAATAAACAAATTTCTTGACAACAGACATTTGGGCGGGTGGGCGAATATACTGTATCAAACTGTAGGCCCAATATTTATAAACTATGTTTCCGCCCACCCGCCTAAGTGTAAAATAATTAAAAAAATTGTAATTGTGGCTACCTTTAGTATATCAGTGACAACTGTCATTCAATCTGCCATACTAAAAACAGCAGAAATGCAACAAATGTGAGAATAATCAAAATTTTTGATAACAAACACTTGGGCGGGTAGGCGGGAACAATGTATCAAAACATTGACTCAATATTCATTAACTGTGTTTTCGCACATCCGCCCAAGTGTTAGTTACTTAAAATATTGTTATTGTATCCATCTCTGAATTATAAGTGACAACTGTCATTCAATCTGTTATACTAAAAACGGCGGAAATAAAACAAATGTGAAAAAAAGCAAATGTCTTGACGACAAACATTTGGGCGGGTGGGCGGGAACACTGTATAAAACTACTGACTCAATATTTATTAACTGTGTTCCCGCCCACCTGCCCAAATGTTAGTTATAAAAAAAATTATTATTAAGGCCACTTTTGATGTATTAGTGTAAACTGTCATTTAATCTGTCATACTAAAAACAGCAGAAACGCAACAAGTGTGAGAATAAGCAAATATCTTAATAACAAACACTTGGGTGGGTGGGCGGGAACACTATATTAAACCACCGTCCCAATATTTATTATTATTATTGTTGTTATCAAAATTTTTTTTATTAAAGCCATCTTTGATGTATTAGTAACAACTGTCATTTAATCTGCCATACTAAATACAGCAGAAACGCAACAAATGTAAAAATAAGAAAATTTCTTGATAACAATCACTTGGCTGAGTCGGCGGGAACACTGTATCAATCCACCGGCTTAATATTTATAGACTGTGTTCCCGCCCGCCCGCCCAAGTGTAAGTTGCCAAAAAATTTGTTATTGTACTTACCTCTGACGTATTAGTGGTAACTGTCATTCAATCTGTCATACCAAAAACAGTAGAAACAAAACAAGTGTAAGAATAAACAAATATCTTAATAACAAACACTTGGGCGGGTGGGCAGGAACACTATATCACACCACTGTCCCAATATTTATAAAATGTGTTCTTGCCCACCCGCCCAATTGTTAATTAACAAAAATTTTGTTATTAAAACCATCTTTAATGTATTAGTAACAACTGTCATTTAATCTGTTATACTAAAAACAGCAGAAACGCAACAAATGTCAGAATAAGCAAATGTATTGTTAACATACGCTTGGGCGGGTGGGCGGGAACATTGTATCAAACTATTGGCTTAATATTTATAAACTGTGTTCCCGCCCACCCGCCCAAATGTTAGATTAAAAAAAATATTTTTACGGCCACCTATGATGTATTAGTAACAACTGTCATTTAATCTGTCCTACTAAAAACAGCAGAAACGCAACAAGTGTAAAAATAAACTAATGTCTTGATAACAAACACTTGGGCGGGTGGGCGGGTACACTATATTAAACTACCGACCCAATATTTATACAATGTGTTCCGCCCAAGTGTTAGTTATCAATAAAATTGTTATTGTACCCACCTCTGAGGTATTAATGACAACTGTTATTCAATCTGTCATACTAAAAACAGCAAAAACACAACAAATTTGAGATAAGCAAATATCTTAATCATGAACGCTTGGGCAGGTCGGCAGGAACACTGTATCAAACCACCGGTCCAATATTTATAAACTGTTGTCCGCCCACCCGCCCAAGTGTTAGTTGCCAAAAAACTTGTTATTGTACCTACCTCTGACGTATTACTGGCAACTGTCATACTAAAAACAGCAGAAACGCAACAATTATGAGAATAATCAAATTTTTTGATGACAAAAATTAGGGCGGGTGGGAACTCTGTATCAAACCACCGGCTTAGTATTTATAAACTGTGTTCCCGCCTACCTGCCCAAGTGTTAGTTAACAAAAAAATTATTATTGTGGCCACCTTTAACGTATAAGCAACAACTGTTATTCAATATGTTATACTAAAAACAGCAGAAACGCAACAATTGTGAAAATAAGCAAATTTTTTGATAAAAACACTTGGGCGTGTGAGTGGGCAACTTTAGAGCATGATGACGATCAACAGTTTCCGTTTTACTAATTTGTAGCTGTTTGGCCAACTTTTGATCCTTTCCAACAATTTTTTGATGTTTTAAGAAAAAAATTTGGTGTTTTTGACAATTTATGAATAAAACTTTGGACTTTTAAATTGTTATTGGCAGGGTTTTGAATCTATCTGAAAATATTATAGTGTTTTATGGCCAAATTTTGCTATTTTATACATTTTATAGTTTTGCATGTTTGGATTTTGGTGTTTTTTCCTATTTTTGATTTTTATTAAAAGTAGAAGAAGTCAAACTTAATTCCTGCCGGTCTACTCAAGTGTTTGTCATCAATAAGCAAGAACACAAACGGTGAGTGAAGTAATAAATCTTTTATTCACCAACACTTGGGCGAGCCACACTAGAGAAGCTACCCGCTTACAACTTCTTAAACTTAGTTCCTGCCCGTCCATCCAAGCGTTTGTCATTACAAAACTTATTGCAACACAAACGGTGGGCGAATTTTTTTTTAAACTTTCCTAGGATTTTATCTTGATTTTAAAAGTATGAAACTAATTATGCTTCAATTGAATTATTTTTTTGGACTTAGTTATTGAAGATATTGTTTAATGCGTTCAAAAAATTTGTGTAAATTACAAAAATCCGGCTATAAATTGGTTAAAATAGTTAAAATCCGGCTTAATTCTATTGTATTAAATCCGTCCTTAAAAAAAAAATAAAATGTTGACAAAGTTTACTAAAAAAGCAAAAATCCGGCTTTAAATTGATTAAAAAAACATAAAAATGTGTGCAAAATACAAAAATCCGGCCATAAATTGATTTAAAATAGTAAAAATCCAACCTAATATGGGAAAAGTAAGTTTTATTATATTGAATCCAGCCTTTGACAAAATAAATTTTTGACAAAAAATGATAAAAAATCACAAATATTAAAGCAAAATACAAAAATTTGGTTATACATTGATTAAAATTGTAAAAATCCGGCCCAATATAGAAAATAAGTTTTATTGTATTGAATTTGATTAGATAAAATGTTGACAAAATACTCTAAAAATGCATTAGCAAAACTAGCTTAAAATACAAAAATCTGGGCTTAAATTAATTGATGCACCTAAATCCGGCCTTAAAAATATAAAACTTTGACCAAATTGATTGAAAAACAATAATCCGGCTTTAAATTAATTAAAAACACAATTATTGATAATTGCAAAATTTGTTAGAAATAACTTGATTAAAAATACAAAAATCCGGTCTCAAATTAATTAAAAATTCAAAAATCCGGCTAAAAAACTTCATTTTTTTGCAAAACACAAAAATCTTGCTTTATATTCATTCAAAATACAAAATTCCGGCTTCAAATTAATTAAAAATACTAAAAACCGGCCTCGGATTGATTGAAAAAACAAAAATTTGGCCAAAAATAATCAAAAAATACAAAGTCAAAAAAATTACAAAATTAACTAAAATTACAAAAATCCGGCCTTTAAATTGATTGAAAACATAAATTTATGGGCAAAATCATAAAAGTCCGAACAAATATGTAAAAAATAGGCTTTGCTGTATTGAATTCCGGTCTTTAATAACATAAAACCTTAGACACGCTTTTTGCTAACGCGGTGAAGTCAACATTTACTTGAAGCCATTGATAGTTACAGTTAAAATTAAAATATAATATATATTTTATTGTGTTCGTTAATGTTTACCAAAAATTGTAAAACCAACTTAAATACTCATGAAGCATATGTCTACAATTAGCGCGTGACGGCAGTTGTGGGCATAAAATGTTATGTTGGCTTCACTATGAGACAAGCGGGGAAATAGCACACAGCGCGTCTATAAGTGTATATGGTTTAGGCATAAAACCTAACAATAGTCATAAGATAGTTTAAAAAACAAAAATGTTTAATAATTTATGATAAATTTTGGAACTTTCTGATAATATTTTTATACTTTATAATTGAATTTTGCTATTTTTGACATTTTATGAATAAAGTTTTGCACTTTTTGACAGTTTATAGAATTTTTCTTACAATATTTTGATATTTTTTAGCCGAATTTTGTTGCTTTTGGGATTTGGGATATGAAATGTTTAAAAATTATTAAAAATTTGTTCTTTAAAAACATGTTTTTAACCGGACTATTGACATATGGGAAGCCTTTACTGTGATAGTAAAGTAAATAAAGTAATTTCTAAATATTACATTCTAAATTTAAAAAAAAATTATAATTACTTCTACAATGTTTAAACTGTAGAACAAAAATTGCTTCAATTCATATGCAAAGATCGATTTCTTCAGTTACAGTTACATTTTGAATAAATTCACCAATTATAAACGAAATTTATAAGCTCAATTACGCTTCCCATTTCTTTTTTAATGGAAACATCCCGTAAATGTGCAATTCCATTCCAGCCGTAAGCGGCACTCCATCGAAAAAATCTAAAACCTAATTAATCGACGTATTTTCATCACTCCTACACTAATAGCAAAAAAAGTATTGAAATATATTAAACTTTAAGTTAGAATTGCTTAATTTACCACACACGAAGATTAATTCATTTGGAAAATTGCACGGTTTCCATTGACGACTAATTACGTGTTTCAATGCAACTCAACTGCGTTATTACGTATAATTTACAAGAATTGACTGATAAAATGCTTTAATTGCGGCTTTTTCTTTTAATAGTAAACGAAATCAATGTAAAAGGATGTCAAGAGCACACTGTGGGGTGGCTGGAAGCCTAGAGGGTCTGTATTTAATAATCGTGTAATACTTAATATTAATGTAACCATGTTGGTTCTAAATTTACCTTTTTTTTATTCTAAATGCAATTCTATCTTATCACAATAGGGAGAGATAGTATCACCAGTTATAACAATCCAAAAATTGTACTCTCAGCAAAGCGGAAAGCTTCAGGGCAGAAAAAAAAACTTATCTAGATCAAATTATTTCGCTTAGCTTGAAAGAAAACATTTTAACTTAATAGTTTCCAATGTTTAAAATAAAGATTGAATTTAATATTTTAAGAATTCATGTTTTGTTTGATTGCATCTATTGGTTGACATTGTAATTTATTATGTATGCTTTGGGATCAAATTTAATCCTGAGGAAAAAGTTGTTTGTCGATGGAAGCTCTCGTTTTATGTTTTGAGATGTTTTTTTTATATAAAATAATTTCATTGTTTATTTATTCCAGAATAAATCAATATTCAACGTTTGTGTTTGTTGATAGAAATTGGGTTTATATAAAAAATAAATAGAAAAATTAAGCTTTTGAAATTGAAATAGTTAAAGCAATTGTTTGCATGCTTAAAGAAAAAAATGTAGAACAATATTCTTTATTTATATATTATTATAACAAATAAGTTTACTTAAATTAACGTAGAAATTTATAAATTCGTTTCAATCGTCTAGAAAATATATTTCATTGTTTTTATGCGATAAGAGATTTAGTTGGTATTGTATGACATTGATACTAACCATGCGCGCTCGACTTAGTCTCCCTCCCCACTTCAATCGGCTCAAGTCATCACTGCATTGCAGTCTTCTTCGTGCTCGGCTAGTAATAACATCTAATTCCTAACGTGTTCGGTTTATTGCAGTTTTGCGTTGTAATTACTTGTGATAGTGCAATTGTGTTGTGTTTGTAATTAGTGCCATTGAAAGTAGCTATGGATATCAATCTAGGTAATCATAAAAATTAATAAAAACCGTCACAATAAATCTTTTGCAATTGCTTTAACTTTAATTAATTTAAAACAAATTACATGAATAGTGGGGAATTATTATTATAATTATTTATTAATCAATACAGAATTTAATCCAAAGCTTTTTTCAGTTTATTTGTGCGCTACTGTTACTCTGAATAATAAACAAACAATTTCTCTTTGTAGTCTAATCCAATTCGTAATATTTTGTAATTTTGTAAACATATTCTTGTAGCAATCAATAATGAGCTAATATTGAAATGAAAACAGTTTAATTTCAGCTTTATTGGTACTATTTACAGTACTATTTAGTAGTTAGAAAGCTCTTAACATGGTTTATAGTGTTTTTATAAATATTATATAGTCTGAAAATCACTTCAGAACATGAGTACGGGCAGATAGTTTAAACTGGGGTTCCCGCCCACCCACCTAATTGTTAGTTATCAAAAAATATAAAGTTACAACTCTCTACTAGCGTCAAAAGCCTTTTTATATCAAAAGAGGTGATATTTATTTCCTTGATAACAAACACTTGGTCGGGTAGGTGGGTTACTCCAAAATGTGAAGACGGTCAAGTAATTTGAACTGGGGTTCCCGCCCACTTACCTAAGCGTTGGTTATCAAAAAATTGAAAGTTAGTCCTCTCTGCTAAAACTAAAAGTTTTTATGTCAAAAGAGGTGATGGTGATTATCAATCTTTGATAACTGACTTTTGGGCGAGTGGGTGGGTCACTTCCAAACTTGAGTACGAATAAGTAGTTTGAACTGGGATTTCCGCCCACCCGTCCAAGTTTTAATTATCAAAAAAATTAAAATTACAAAGGAGGTGATGGTAATATTCAATTCACTCTAAAAAATGAGTACAGACGATTAGTTTATTAGTTTCCGCCCACTCACCCAAGTGTTAGTTATCAAAAAATTAAAAGTTACTCCTTACTCGTTTCTGCTTGCGCTAAAAGTCTTTATGTCAAAGGAGGTGATGCTGATATTCAATTTTTTGATAACGAACACTTGGGCGGGTGGGTGGGTCATTCAAAAACATAAGTACAGACAAGTTATTTAAACTGGGGTTCCCGCCCAAGCGCCCAAGTGTTGGTTATCAAAAAACTAAAAGTTACTCTTCTCTGTTTGCGTTTAAAATCTTTAAGGCAAAGGAGGTGATGGTGTTATTTAATTTTTTGATAACTGACATTTGGGCGGGTGGGTGGGGTACTTCCTGACATGAGTACGGACAAGTAGTTTGAATTGGGGTTCCCGCTCACCCGCTCAACTGTTGGTTATTAAAAAATTAAAAGTTACTCTTCTCTGCTAGCGCTAAAAGTCTTCATGTCAAAGGAGGTGATGGTAATATTCAATTTTTTGATAACGGACATTTGGGCGGGTGGGTGGGTTACTCCAAAACATGAGTACAGACAAGTAATTTGAACTGGGGTACCCGCCTACCCATCCAAGTGTTAGTTATTAAAATATAAAAATTATTCTTTTCTGCTTGCGTTAAAAGTCTTTATAGCAAAGGAGGTGATGGTGATATTCAATTTTTTGATAACGGACACTTGGGCGGGTGGGTGGGTTACTCTAAAACATGAGTTTGGACAAATAGTTTAAACTGGGGTTCCCGCCCACCCACCCAAGTGTTGGTTATTAAAAAATTGAGAGTAACTTCTCTCTGCTTGCACTAAAAGTCTTTATATCAAAGAAGTTTATGGTGATATTAAATTCCTTAATAACAAACACTTTGGTGGGTGGGTAGGACACTCCAGAACATGAGTACAAATAGATAGTTTAAACTGAAATTTCCACCCATCCGCCCAAGTGTTAATTATCAAAAATCAAAAGTTACTTCTCTCTGTTTGCGTTAAAAGTCTTTATGTCAAAGGAGGTGATGATGATATTCAATTTCTTGATAACGGACACTTGGGCGGGTGGGTGGGTTTTTCCAAATTATGAGTACAGACAAGAAATTTGAATTGGGGTTCCCGCCCACCCACCCAAGCGTTAGTTATTAAAAAAATAAAAGTTACTTTTCTCTGCTTGCGCTAAAAGTCTTTATATTAAAGAGGTGATAATAATATTTAATTCTTTGATAACATACACTTAGGAACTCTAAAACATTAGTACAGACAACTAATTTAAACTGGAGTTCCCGTCTACCCGCCCAAGTGTTAGTTATCAAAAAATTAGTTAGTTACTCTTCTCTTCTTACAATAAAACTCTTTATGTCAAAGGAGGTGATGGTGATATTCAATTTTTTTGATAACGGACACTTGGGCGGGTGGGTGGGTTAATTCAAAACATGAGTACGGACAAGTAGTTTGAATTGGGGTTCCCGTCTACCCGCCCAAGTGTTAACTATCAAAAAATCAAAAGTTACTCTTCTCTGTTTGCGTTTAAAGTCTTTATGTCAAAGGAGGTGATGGTGTTTTTTTTATTTTTTGGTAACAGACACTTAGGCGGGTGGGTGGGCTACTTTAAAACATGAGTACGAACAAGAAGTTTGAATTGGGGTTTCCGCCCACCCGCCCAAATGTTGGTTATCAAAAAATTGAAAGTTACTTCTCTTTGCTTGCGCTAAAAAAATTTATATCAAAGGAGGTGATGGTGGTATTCAATTTTTTGATAACGAACACTTGAGCGGGTGGGTGGGTCACTCCAAAACTTGAACACAGAAAAATAAATTGAACTAAAATTTCCGCCCACCCACCCAAGCGTTAATTATCAAAAAATTAAAAGGTACTCCTTTCTGCTTGTGCTAAAAATCTTTATGGCAAAGGAGATGATATTTTTTGATAACTGACACTTGGGCGGGCGGGTGGGTTAATCTAAAACATGAGTTTGGACAAGTAGTTTAAACTGGGGTCCCGTCCACCCGCCCAAGTGTTGGTTATCAAAAAATTAGTTAGTTACTCTTCTCTGCTTACACTAAAACTCTTTATGTCAAAGGAGGTGATAGTGATATTAAATTTTTTTGATAACGGACATTTGGGCGGGTGGGTGGTTTACTTCAAAACATGAGTACGGACAAGTAGTTTGAATTGGGGTTCCCGTCTACCCGCCCAAGTGTTAATTATCAAAAAATCAAAAATTACTCTTCTCTGTTTGCGTTAAAAGTTTTTATGTAAAAAGAGGAGATAGCGATATTCAATTTTTTGGTAACAGACACTTGGGCGGTTGGGTGGGCTACTTTAAAACATGAGTACGGGCAAGTAGTTTGAATTGGGGTTTCCGCCCACTCGCTCAAGTGTTGGTTATCAAAAAATTAAAAGTTACTCCTCTCTGCTAGCGCTAAAAGTCTTCATGTCAAAGGAGGTGATGGTAGTATTCAATTTTTTGATAACGGACACTTGAGGGGGTGGGTGGGTTGCTCTAAAATATGAGTATAGCCAAGTAATTTGAACTGGGGTTCCCGCCCACCCACCCAAGTGTTAGTGATAAAAAAATTGAAAGTTACTCTTTTCTGCTAGCGTCAAAAGTTTTTATATCAAAGGAGGTGATGGTGATATTCAATTCTTTGATAACGACTATTTGGCGGGTGGATGAAAAAAACATAACTACGGACAGATGGTTTTAACTGGAGTGGATAAATGAACTTTAGTACAAATTAATCAATATTAACCATAGATTGGAACAACCCACTCACCCATCTTAGTGTTGATAATCAAGAAATTAGATTCTCTAATTTTAAGACTTCTAATGCGTGCAGAGAGAAGATAAACTTTTGGGCAGGTGAGCAAAAACTCTACTGCAAATTACTCGATGGTAATCATAGTTTGGACCCACCTACCCACCTAAGTGTTAGTCATCAAGAGATTAGATATAATCTTTTCTTTCTCTGATCTAAAGACTTTTAATGCGTGCAGTGAGAAGAAACTTCCAATTTTTTTGTTAATTAACTTTTGGTGGGTAGGCAAAAAGTCCAGTTCAAACTACTTGATGGTAATTATGGATTGAGTGTTGGTCATCAAGAGATTAGGTATGACTTTTTTTTTCTCCGATCTAAAGACTCCTAATACGAGCAGGAATAAAAAAAAATTAAATTCTTGATAACAAATTTTTGGGTGGGTGAAAAGGAAAAGGATTAAAATGGCCCACCTAACTGATGATTATTAAAAGATTAGATATAACTTCCTCTTTCTCCAATCTAAAGACTTTTAATACGTGCAGGGAGGAGAAACTTCCAATTTCTTGCTAACAAATTTTTGGACGGGTGGGTAAAAACACCAGCTCAAACTAGTTGATTGTAATAATGGATTGGAGTGACCCATCCACCCACCCAGTTGTTAGTCTTCAAGAGATTAGATACAACTTCCTCCTTCTTCTAATTTCTTGATAGTAAGCTTAAGCGCGAGTGGGCAAACTTTTGTGCAAAATACTTGATAGTAATCATGGATTGGAGTTACCCACCCACCCGCACAATTGTTAGTCATCAAGAGATTAGATATAACCTCCTACTTCTTTAATCTAAAAACTTCTAATGCGTGCAGGAATAAGAAACTTTCAATTTCTTGATAACAAACTTTAGGGCTGGTGGGTGGCAACTCTAGTCCAAATTACTTGATGGTAATTATGGATTAGAGCGACCCAACCACTCAACTGTTTGTCATTAAGAAATTAGATATAACCTTTTCTTTCTTTGATCTAAAAACTTTTAATGGAAAAACTTCTTATTATTTGATAATAAACTTTTGGGCAGGTGAGCGGAAGTTTTAGTGCAAACTACTTGAGAGTAATCATGGATTGAAGTGAGCGGGAAATTACCTGCCCAAGTGTTGGTTATTAAAAAACTGAAAGTTAATCCTCTCTGCTTGCACTGAAAGTCTTTATGTCAATGGAGTCAAATGATACTCAATTTTTTGATAACAAACGCTTGAGCGGGTGGGTGGGTGGGTAATTTCAATACATGAGTACAGACAGATGGTTTAAACTGGGGTTTCCAGCCACCCGCCCAAATTATAAAATTAGATATTTGTCTTCTCTGTAAGCGTTAAAAATCTCTATTTTATAGAAAGTAATGTTGACATCTAATTCCTTGATGATGAACACTTGGTGGGTTGGCGAGTTTTTTTATAATATGATTACGGACAAATAGCTTAAATTATTTTTGTATAACTTTTACTATTAATTCAGGTTTTTTCCATGGGTTTTTTTAATTATTGACAGTTCTAATGTCAAATAAATAAAATTTGTATAAAATATGATTAGTTACAAATTTTATGTAACAAATTTTAATGCAACTTTAATTGAGGGACACAATTCATTGTTTACGAGACAGTAGTTGCAACTGGAGTTCCCACCTACCCACTCAATTGTTTGTGAATCAATTTTTTAATAACAAACAGTTAGATGGGTGGGCGGGGCATTAAATTAAATGATTACGGGACAATAGTTTCAACTTTAGTTTCCGCCCACCTACCCAAGTGTTAATGATTAAATTTCTTGATTGGGTGTGTTGTGGGGCACTAAGTTTAATGATTGCGGGACAGTAGTTTTAACTTTAATTTCCGCCCACCCATCTAAGTTTTTGTGATCTAATGTCCTGTTTTCAAACAATTGGGTGTGTGGGCGGGGCACTAAATTCAATGATTGCGGAACAGTAGTTTCAACTTTAGTTCCCGCCCACCCACCCAAGTGTTGATGATCTAATTTCCTGATCACAAACAATTGGGTGGGTGGGCGGTGCACTAAATTCAATAATTGCTTAACAGTACTTTTAATTTTAGTTCCCGCCCACCCGCCCAAGTATTTGTAAACAGGAAATTAGACCACAATCACTTGGGTGGGTGGGCGGGAACTAAAGTTGAAATTACTGTTCCGCTATCATTGAATTTAGTGCCCCGCCCACCTACCCAATTCTTTAACGATTGCGAGACGGTAGTTTCAACTTTAGTTCCCGCCTACCCACCCAAGTGTTTGTGATCTAATTTCTTGATCACAAACAATTGCGTGGGTGGGTGGGGCACTAAATTCAATGATAGCGGAACAGTAATTTCAACTTTAGTTCCCGCCCACCCACCCCAGTGTTTGTGGTCTAATTTCCTGTTTACAAATAATTGGGTGGGCGGGCGGGGCATTAAATTCAATGATTGCGGTACAGTAGTTTTAATTTTAGTTCCCGCCAACCCACCCAAGTGTTAATGATCAAATTTCTAAATTGAGTAAATTCAAGTTTCTTTCATTTCGACAGTTTCATTGTCAAAATATTTAAAAAAATGATCAATAAAATTTGTAGAAAATATAATTAGTCACAATTTTTATGTAACAACTTTTTTTCCAACTTTTGAGTATTTTAAGAAACTTGCTCCAAAATTAATTTTTTTTCATTTTTGATAGTTCCCAATCTGAGGCTGGATTTTTGTATTTTTAATTAATTTGAGACCGGATTTTAGTGTTTAAAAAAAATTGATTTGATCAGTTTTAATCAAATTCTTATATCTACTACAAGATAGGCCGTATTTTTGTGATTTAAAAAACAAGTTATAAACTGGTTTTTGTGTTTTTAATCAGTTTAAATCTAAATTTGTTTACTACAAGATATTATCTATTTTAACTAATTTATTGCCAGGTTTTTTGTAGTTTGCACAAATTTTTCTAACTTTTTATCAAGTTAAGGCCAGATTTTTGCATTTTTAGTGAATTTTGTCGAAGGCCGGATTTAATAATATAAAACTTATTTTTTTTGCCCTAGATTTTTACTATTTTAACCAAATTATGGCCGGATTTTTGTATTTTGCATACATTTTTGTAATTTTTTGTCAATTTAAAACCGGAATTTTGCATTTTTAGAGTATTTTGTTAAAATTATAGTTTGTTGAAGAATGCATTTTAATGCTATAATTTTTTTTTATTTAATTTTTTTAGCCAATTAATTGAAATTTTTTTGTATTTAGCTCAATTTTTAGTGATTTTTCAACAATTTAAGGCCGGATTTTTACATTTTTAGTGAATTTTGTAAAAAATTTATTTTGTTAAAGGCCGGATTCAATACAATAACGGCCGGATTTTTACGATTAACCAATTTATGGTTGAATTTTAATATTTTGCACTTCGTTTTTTTATCAAGGCCGGATTTTTGCATTTTTATTGAAATTTGTCTAAATTTAATCTTGTCAAAGGCTTGAATAAATTTTATTTTTTTCTATAAAAGGCCGGATCATTACTATTTTAACTAGTTTTTGACCGGATTTCTGTATTTTGCACATTTTTTACCAGTACAAAAAAAAAATTTTCTATATTAGGCCGGATTTTTACAAATTGATAATCGGGTTTTTGTGTTTTGCATTTTTTTGTATTTTTCAACAATTTAAGTCCGGAATTTTTGGGGAATTTTGTCAAAATTTCATCTTGTTGAAGGCCGGATTTAACACAATAAATCTTATTTTTTATATTAGGCCTGATTTTTACTTTTTTGACCAATTTATGGCCGGATTTTTGTATTTTCAATCAATTTGAAACCAGATTTTTGTATTTTTAATTGATTTTAACTATTTTTTTTGTGTTTTTATAAAAAAAAAATAGATTTGATAAGTTTTAACCAATTTAGGGCCAGATTTGTTTACTACAAAATTTCATTTTTATGTTTTTAAAGCAAATTTTTGTGATTTTCAAAAACTAAATTTTATTTGATAAATTTTAAAAGCAGATTTTTATATTTTTAATGAATTTAAAACCGGATTTGTATACTACAAAATTTTAAAGCCAGATTTTTGAATTTTTGATTAATCTGAGGTCAGATTTTTGTATTTTTAATCATTTTGGTCAAAGTTTCATATCATTTTGATACAGCAACAGTCATTTCTTACTTCTTGGGCCGGGTTTTTTTTTAGCAAATGTTGTCAAAATTTTATTTTAGCAGACTTGATTTTTAACACAATACAGTTTTTACATTATAGGCAGGATTGTAGTTTTTCTCACTAATTTATATCCAGATTGTTGTTTTCTTAGTCAGTTTTGTAAAGTTTTATGTTATTAAAGGCCGGATTTCAATATAATAAAGCTTATTTTGCACATATTTGGCCGGATATTTGCTTTTTTGGCCAATTTTTGTATTTTTGTTCATAAATTTGTATTTTCAAACAATTTAACAACGGATTTTTGTATTTTTAGTCAATTTTGTAAAACAAATATTTTATTAAAGACCGGATTATATCATAACAATTTTTTTGACCAACTTATAGCCGGGTTTTTGTTTTTTTTATTACTTTATGGCCGGATTTTTGTATTTTCAATCAATCTTGTAAAAGTTTATATTATTAAAGACTAGATTTTGATACAAAAAGACTTATTATGTACATATCAGGCCGGATTTTTGCGTTTTTGGTCCGATTTTTTTGTATTTTTGAATTTTTTTTATGTTTTTAATTTAAACCCGAATTTTTAGTAAATTTTGCCAACATTTTGTTTTTTAGTAAACTGAATTTTTTACCTTATATGCTGGATATTTATGACCGGATTGTATTTTTAGTCAATTTTGTTAGGTTTTATGTTATTAAAAGCCGGATTTCAATACAAGAAAGCTTATTTTTTACATATATAATCAGATTATTATGATGTTGCTCATAAATTTGTGTTTTCAATCAATTTAAAGGCCGGATTTTTGTAATTTTAGTTAATTTTGTAATTTTTTTGACTTATTTATGGCCGGATTTTGTATTTTTTAATTATTTTTGGCCGGATTTTTGTTTTTTCAATCAATCCGAAGCCGGTTTTTTGTATTTTTAATTAATTTGAAGCCGGAATTTTGTATTTTGAATCAATATGAAGTAAGATTTTTGTGTTTTGCAAAAAAGTTATAAGTTTTTAGCCGGATTTTTGAATTTTTAATTAATTTGAGACTGGATTTTTGTATTTTCAATCAATTTAATGTAATTTGATCAATGTTAAGGCCGGATTTTTGTTCATTTTTAATTAATCTGAAACCGGATTATTATATTTTTAATCAATTTGGTCAAAGTTTTATATTTTTAAGACCGGATTTGGGTGCATCAGGAGTATTATTTTTAATTTTTTTATGTTTTTAATTAATTTAAGCCCGGATTTTTGTATTTTTAGCAAGTTTTGCTAATGCATTTTTAGAGTATTTTGTCAACATTTTATCTAATCAAACTCAATACAATAAAACTTATTTTTTCTATATTCGGCCGGATTTTTACAATTTTAATCAATTTATATCCGGATTTTTGTAGTTTGCTCAAATATTTGTAATTTTCTATCATTTTTTGCCAACATTTTATTTTGTCAAAGGCCGGATTCAATACAAAAAAAACTTACTTTTCACATATTAGGTTGGATTTTTACTATTTTAAACCAATTTATGGCCGGATTTTTGTATTTTGCACACATTTTTATGTTTTTTTAATTAATTTAAAGCCGGATTTTTGCTTTTTTAGTGTATTTTGTTAAAATAACATTTTGTTGAAGGCCGGATTCAATACAATAAAATTTATTTTTTTTATATTAAACAGGATTTTTTACTATTTTAACTAGTTTATGTCCAAATTTTTGTAGTTTGAACAAAGTTGTTTTTTTTTAAATAATTTCAAGTTGTAGGCGGTTAGTTTCTTCTACTGTGGCTTACCCACCCACCTTACTGTTGTTATTAAAAGATTTATTACTTCACCCATCGTTTGTGTTCTTGCATTTTGATGACTAACGCTTGGGTGGGCGGACGGGAATCAAGTTTTAAGTTGTTGACGGGTAGCTTCTACTGTGACCCACCCCTCCACCCAAGTATTGATGATTAAAAGATTTATTATTTTACATACCGTTTGTGTTCTTAGTGCTAGTCTTAACAGAAGAATTATTGTAAGTTGTTAGCAATATAACAAACAACTAGGTTACAATAAGTTTTTTGATGACAAACGCTTGGGTGGGCGGGCGGGAACTAAGTTTAAGTTGTAGGCGGGTAGCTTCTTTTACTGTGGCCCACCCACCCACCCAATTGTTGTTGATTAAAAGATTTATTACTTCAACCACAATTTGTGTTCTTGCATTTTGATGACTAACGCTTGGGTGGGCGGGCGGGAACCAATTTTAAGTTATTGACCCAAGTGTTGATGATTAAAAGATTTATTATTTCACCTACCGTTTGTCTTCCTGTTGCTATTCTTAAAAAAATAATGTAAGTTTTTAGCAATTTAAAAAAAAAGATTATGTTACAATAAGTTTCTTAAACGATTTGGTGGGCGGGCAGGAATTAAGTTCAAGTTGTGACCCGCCCACAACTTGAACTTAAGTTTCTTCTAAAGTTAAAAATTGTATTTTGTTTATAAATATCATGTGAGAATTATGTTCTTTTTGTTTTATTGTAAAAGCACAAATTAGATATTTGTTTCAGGGTGCAACAATATTATTTTAATTACAGTTTCCCAAGTTTTAAAATATTAATCAGTGCTGAATTATTAATATTTAGATTAAAGTAATTAAACCCCGCAACTGCATACATATAAATTACAAACAACTTTAAAGAGCACTAATGGATTAGTTAAATCTGTACATTACATATCTAATTAAAATATTTCAAGAATTTGTTAATTGAATATTCCATCAAAATACTAAATAACAATTTGTATTATTGTAATTGCAGCGCGCAATATGTGGGTAATTAAATCGAACGCAAATGTTTGTGGGTAGCAGCCGGCGCCCATTAAATCCCATTGCAAATGCACACTAAATTTCCACAAAACTGCGATTATCAATGCTGATAATGCGCACTCATTCAAAATTATGCCACTCAACTACGACAAACAAACTAATTCCTATTACCAATTCAAATCAATTGATAATATTGAATTAGGTTCGAATCTTCTTGCATTTGAGGATATAGACAGATATGAAATCGTGCGTGCGAATTTATTGGAAACAATAATTTATACTGTTACCATCTTAAAGATCAAATTAATTATAATCCTAAATTGGAATCCTTTAATCTAATCTTGTCATTAACATTCCCTTCCAGTATAAAGGTTTTTTTTAACGTGGATGAAACAGACATGCGTATCGTTTGTCGCCTCCATAATAATTATTCCACCCAAATAAGCAGAAATTACAACACAACATTGCATGTTAACTAAAGGATATAATATATAAATTTTAGCTGAATTTTTGTTTATCAATCGAGAACAAAAAATATTATTACAGGAATAAGCCCGAGGCCGTGCAAATGATGATTTACGTTCCATTTTATCAATGTTGTGTTCGAATATTATTCAATGCATAGAGATACGGTTTTGATTTATAATGTCATTTCAAAACTTAATTACAATTGCGTGCTAAACAAACAAAAACAGATTATTTTTATTTTTAAAATCAAATGTTAATTAATTTACACTATATCTGCGTATGCCATTCTTGAATAACAAAGCAAATTCTGTACTATTGTAGTCAATTAATATCAACAGTCACGTATTCGGTAGCGTCTGCTGTAAATTGAGAAAATATTAAATTTCCTCTTCGCCACTTTTACAATAGAAATCCTCTTTTTAAAAGATATAATTGGTTCCCATTTGAAACTGGTGAATTGTTACGGTAACCTGTTGAAATGTCTCTTTCTGAAGCGGCGAAGCGGTTGGAGTTTATTTTTTAAATAAAAAGTAATTGGATGTAGTGCAAGCAGTAATTGTTAAGTTTCTTTTATTTGGAAAATGATTAGAATTTTAGAAAAAAAATGTGGCAGTAATTAAACTTTAAACTAAAATAAGTATGAGCTTATTAATTTATTAGGAAAATTTCAAAGCTTATAACTTCTAAACCAAGCATTTAATATTTATGAAACTTAGTACCAATATGCTCCAATTATAGTACTATTATTTGCATAAATTTTAAAAATATTGGTACGTTCAATTTAACATATCCTCAGTTTAATTGATCATCTAATTTAAACAGAAATTTAGTTAAAAAATTATAATTTCTGAACCAAGCATTGAATAATTATGGAACTTAGTATTGATATGCTCCAATTATATTACTATTATTTGCATGAATTTAAAAAATATTGATACAATCATTTAAACATAACTTCAATTTAATCAATTTTATCTAACATTAACATTTAGAAATTTTTAAGTATTCACCCAAATGTTAGTCATCTAATATTTTCAAATTTAACTTTTGGGCGGACATTTCAATCGAAACTACTTGCGCGTAATCTTAAACTAAAGTTTCCGCTTACCCACCTAAGTGTTAGTGATGCAATCTTTTGATAACAAACATTTGGGTGGGTGGGTGGGCCACTACAATCGAAATTACTCGCGCGTAATTTTAAACTGGAGTTTAGAATCATTTGAGTGAGTGGGCGGGCTACTCCAATTAAAACATTTTGCGCTTAATCTTAAACTAAAGTTTTCGATTACCCGCCCAAGTGTTAGTGATTTAATTTTTTGATAACAAAACATTTGAATGGGTCAGTGGGTTACTACAAATAAAACTACTTTCTCGTAATCTTAAACTAAAGTTCCCGCCCACCCACTCACGTGTTATTGATCCAATTTGATAACAAACACTTGGGTGGGTGGGCGGGTTACTACAATCAAAACAAATCTTGCGTAATCTTTAATTAGGGTTCCCGCCTATTCACTCAAGTGTTAATGATTTAATCTTGATAACAAAACCCTTGAGTGGGTAGGCGGGCTATTACAATTAAAATTATTTTTGCCTAATTTTAAACTGGGGTTAACGCCCACCCACCCAAGTTTTAGTGATCTAATTTTTTAGTAACAAATACTTGGGTGGGTGGGCAGGTTATTCCAATTAAAACTATTTGCGCGTAATTATAAATTGGGGTTTCCGCCCGCCCATCTAATATTTTGATAACAAATACTTGGGTGGGTGGGCGGGTTACTACAATCAAAACTTGTTTTGCGTAATTTTAAATTAGTGTCCTTATCTTTTAATAACAAACACTTGAGTGGGCGGGCGGGAATCTCCAATTAAAACTATTTGCGCGTAATCTTAAACTAGAGTTTAGAAACATTTGGTTGAGTCGGACTACTTCAATTAAATTTTTTTGCGTTTAATCATAAATTAAAGTTTTTGCTGACCCACCCAAGTGTTAGTGATCTAATCTTTTGATAACAAACACTTGTGTAGGTAGGCAGGCCACTACAATCAAAACTATTTTTGTGTAACCTTAAACTGGGATTCCCGCTCACCCGTAGAAGTGTTAGTGATCCAATCTTTTCATAACAAAACACTTGGGTGGGTGGACGTGCTACTACAATCAAAACTACTTTTGCGTAATCTTAAACTGGGGTTCCCGCCCACCCACCCAAATGTTAGTGATCCAATTTTTTAACAACAATCACTTGGGCGGGTGGACGGGTTACTACAATCAAAACTATTTTTGCGTAATCTTTAACTGGGGTTTCCTCCCACTCACTCAAATGCTAGTAATTTAATCTTTGTTGGTGATTGGAAACACCAATCAATACAACATAACCTCAATTTGATTGACTTTGTCCAATACTTTATGTTACTTGTAGAGATAGTTGAAAAACTTATAAATAATAAACCAAACATTGGAAATTGATGAAAACTAGTATTTTGTATAGTCATTACCAATGCTACCAATTCAACAAATTTTAATAATATTGATACGGCCAATTTAACATAACCTCAATTTGATTGGTTTGGTCTAAAACTTTATGTAACGCAAAAGGTACTTTAAAAATTCATAAATTTTAAACCAAACATTGAAAATTTATAAAATTTGGTATTTAGTATAGTCAATACCATTGTTACCAATTCAACAAGTTTTAACAATATTGATACGACTAATTTAGCATAACTTCAATTTGATTGACTTTGTCTAAAATTGCATGTAACGTCAAAAGGTAGTTTAAAAACTCATAAGTTTTAAACCAAACATTGGAAATTGATGAAATTTGGTGTATAATATAGTTATAACCATTGCTACCAACTCAACAAATTTTAATAATATTGGTACGGCCAATTTAGCATTACCTCAATTTGATTGGCTTGGTCCAAAACTTTATCTAACGCCAAAGGTAGTTTAAAAATTTGTAAATTGTAAACCAAACATTGGAAATTGATAAGATTTGGTACTTAGTATAGTCATTACTATTGTTACCAACTCAACAAATTTTATTAATATTAATACAGTCAATTTAACATAACCTCAATTTGATTGGCTAGGTCCAAATATTTATATAGAGTCAGAGGTAGTTTAAAAATTCATAAATTTTAAACTAAACATTGGAAACTGATGAGATTTGGTACTTGGTATAGTCATTACTATTGCTACCAACTCAACAAATTCGAATAATATTGTTGCAGTCAATTTAACATAACCTCAATTTGATTGACTAGTCTAAAACTTTATCTGACGCAAACGGTAGTTTAAAAATTTATGAATTGTAAACCTAACATTGAAAATTGATGAAGTTTGGTATTTAGTATAGTCATTAATTTAGCACAATCTCAATTTGATTGACTTTATTCAAAACTTTATTTAACGCCGAAGGTAGTTTAAAAACTCATAAATTTCAAATCAAACATTAGAAATTGATGAAATTTGACACTTAGTATAGTCATTACTATTGTTACTAACTCAACAAATTTTATTAATATTAATACGGTCAATTTAACATAACCTCAATTTGATTGGCTTTGACCAAAACTTTTTCTAACGCCAAAGGTAGTTTAAAAATTTATAAATTTTAAACCAAACATTAGAAATTGATGAAATTTGGTATTTAGTATAGTCATTACTACTGCTACCAACTCAACAAGTTTTAATAATATTGATACAGTCAATTTAACATAACCTCAATTTGATTGACTTAGTCCAAAACTTTTTCTAACGCCAAAGATAGTCTAAAAATTCATAAATTTTAAACCAAACATTGGGAATTAATAAAATTTGGTATTTAGTATAGTCATTATCATTGTTACAAACTCAATAAATTTTAATAATATTGATACAGCCATTTTAACATAACTTCAATTTGATTGACATTATCCAAAACTTTATGTAACGCCAAGAGGTGGTTTAAAAATTCATAAATTTTAAACCAAACATTGGAAATTGATGAAATTTGATATTTAGTATACTCATTACTATTGGTACCAACTCAACAAATTTTATTAATATTGATACGCTCAGTTTAACATAACCTTAATTTGATTGACTTAGTCCAAAACATTATCTAACGCTAAAAGGTAGTTTAATAATTCATAAATATTAAACCAAACATTGAAAACTGATGAAATTTGGTAATTAGTATACCCATTACTATTGCTACCAACTCAACAAATTTTAACAATATTGATACGGTCAATTTTACATAATCTCAATATAATTGACTTAGCCCAAAACTTTATGTAATGCCGAGAGGTAGTTTAAAAAATTATAAGTCTTAAATCAAACATTGAAAATTAATTAAATTTAGTATTTAGTATAGTCTTTATTATTACTAATAACTCAACAAATTTTATTAATATTGATACGGCCAATTTTACAACCTCCGTTTGTTTGACTTTGTCCAAAACTTTATCTAACGCCAAAGGTAGTTAAAAAATTCATAAATTTTAAACCAAACATTAGAAATTAATAAAATTTGATTCTTAGTATAGTCATTACTAGTGTTACCAACTCAACAAATTTTATTAGTATTGATACGGTTAATTTATCATAACCTCAATTTGATTGATTTAGTCCAAAACTTTATCTAACGCCAAAAGTAGTTTAAAAATTCATAAATTCTAAACCAAACATTGAAAATTAATGAAATTTGGTACTTAGTACAGTCATTACCATTGTTGTTACCAACTCAACAAATTTTAATAATATTGATACGGTCACTTTAATATAACCTCAGTTTGATTTACTTAGTCTAATACTTTATGTAACTCCTAAAGGTAGTTTAAAAAATGATGAATTTTAAACCAAACATTGGATATTAATGAGATTTAGTACTTAATATAATTAGTACCATTGCTACCAACTTAATAAATTTTAACTATATTGACACATTCAATTTTACATAACCTCAATTTGATTGATCCCATCTACCACATTTTGAAATTAATGAAGATTACTTAAATAACCATAACTCTTGAACCAATAATTAGATGTTGATGCAAATTGGTACCAATACTCTCCAATATAATAGCAACAATCAAAATATAAAAAAGTTTACTATGAACAAATTTTAATAAAATTTTGTGTACACAAAGCAAATAACGTTTTGAAATATTTTTTGACAAATTAAGGTAATAAATTTATTGCTTATGTTGGTTTAAATTGTTTTATTATGTTGTGATAAGTTACACAATACAAATTTCATTTTTATTCCAGCAAACTCATTAATTATAATCGACAAATTATTGACAATATATCACTCACAATTTTATTCAACCTGGATTTTAAGAAAAATTTTATTAAAGTTTAATCTGCTTTCACATCTTTCCTTATCCATATTAATTGGCACAAAATGTCCACTCATTTATAATATAATTGATTAAATTGATGAAAGAATTTTTATATTTGAATAAAATAGTAAAATAAGCAATGGAATAAATAGTTTCCGTCAGTTATACTTAACACAACAGACAGAAGCAATTATTCAGGTTGATAATTGATGTTTATTGCACACGTCCGTTTGATAATTCAATCTTCTCTGAACAAAATTTGATGGAATTGAAATTGTAAAAACAAATTATTTTAATTCAGCATATTTTATTTGAACATAAATGTTTTGTGGCGTAAAAAATAATGAGTTTGAATGGTTTATTTTTAACTCGATAAAATCATTGTGCAAAATGATGAAATTTCTCTTGTATATTATAATTATAATTAACATGATATTACGTTTCAAGCTACATACTTGGGAATAGACAGGGTTAATAATTTAGGAATAAACTTCGGACAAAGAGGTCAAATTTGAAGACGCATTAATTGTTTAATGGATTCCAAAGGGATTTGTTTAAAATGAATATTTAACTATTTCATCCAATTAAATTAATGTCTGAATTCATTCAAGTATAGTAATATTGATTTTTAATTTTCAATATGGGATTGTATAAATATTTTGCGATTCATTTAACGGCCGTCGAGATGAACAAAGGGTACATAAAAAGTTTTTATCGTCAATACACTTATAAATCACGCAATGTTGATGCTGGTGGTGGTGGTTGGGGTGTTGGGTATCGTTTAACGCAAATATTTAACACGCCGGGATATGTCGCCGGCAATTTTACTCCATCCATTGTTGTTCCAAACGATATTAATATATTAAAATCGTGTACGTATTTTATTGGCATCGAGATATACGTCAATAACCCCTTCTGGGATTGAATTGTTTGATTTTGCAAGCAAGGGATTCATTACACTAAACACAGACAATTCAAGTGTACTTTTATCAATTAAATATTCCAGCTTTGTTAATTAACATAAACTAATTAGTCTGCGTTTTAAGTAAGTTATTAGTTTCTATTAATAATACATGAATATGCTATGGATTAATCCACCACAATTGAAATGTTAATCAACTGCATATTACATTAAATTTGCATAATAATTATTTAATTAATATTTATTCAAATATTTTTTGTGTAAGCTATGTTTGGACAACAATATTCCCATCTACATCAACCCCCTGAGGTTATATTCAGTGATATTGCGGTTCTAATACATAAATCATAAACTTGTAGCTGGGGTTTATATTAGGTAATAATAAGAAAATAGATTTATTAACTTTTAAGTTACAATTTGTTGAAATAGTAGTAAGTATTGATATTAGATGCAAATTTAATGCAATAACGATGTTAAATTTATATCCCGACAAAGGAAATTGCATACAAAAGAGAAAATATATTTGGGCTCCTTTACAATAGATAAATGTCTTGACATTTAAATTGATTGTTATCGATTGAATTTAGTAATAGAACAATTATTTTATATCAATTTAGTTTGAGTACTTTTATTTAGCTAGTTCTGAAAATATAGCACTTTCATAATGTTGTGCAAATCTGTATAAACTTCTATTGATTATTTATCATTTTTTTCAATTAAATTCAGATTATGTTAAAATCAAGTCTTCTGAATCCAAATTTTAAAACTGCACATTGATATCTGCAATTTTAATGACCTGAAGTCAATTTTAGTCAAGAAACTGATTTTTTCTAGAAACATTTAGTTTGATTTAAACTTAGCCTATGAATTTTATGGTTAAGGTTAGTTTATGAAATTAAGTTTCCTTACAGAATCTAGTCTTCTGAATCCAAATTTTAAAACCGCAGTTTAATATCTGCAACCTTAATGACGTGAGGTTAATTTTTGTCATGAAACTAGTTTTTACTAAAAACTTTTATTGTACTTTAAACTCAGTTTATTAATTTTGTGTTTAACTTTAGCACCTGAAATTGAGCTTCCATACAGATTGAAGCCTTCTAAGTTCAAATTCACAAACCGCAATTTAATTCATGCAATCATAATGACGTAAGGTCAATTTTAGTAATGAAACTAGATTATTCTAAAAACTTGTATGCTAGTTTACACTCAGTTTATTAACTTTGTGGTTAATCTTAGTTTTTGAAACTGAGTTTTCTTACAGATTAAAGTCTTCTAAATCCAAATTTTAAAACCGCAATTTGATATTTGCAACCATAATGTCTTGAGGTTAATTTTTGTCATGAAACTAGTTTTTATTAATAACTTTTATTGTAGTTTAAACTTATTTTATTAATTTTGTGCTTAACTTTAGCACTTGAAATTGAGCTTCCATACAGGTTCAAGTATTCTAATTTTAAATTTACAAACCGCAATTTGATTCATGCAGTCATAATGACGTGAGGTCAGATTTAGTGATGAAACTAGATTATTCTAAAAACTTTTATGCTAGTTTAAACTCAGTTTATGAATTTTATAATTAATCTTAGTTTATGAAATTGAGTTTTCTTACAGATTTAAGTCTTTTGAATCCAAATTTTAAAACCACAATTTGATATCTGCCACCATAATGACGTGAGGTTAATTTTTGTCATAAAACTAGTTTCTACTAAAAACTTTTATAGTAGTTTAAACTCTGTTCATTTATTTTGTGCTTAACTTTAGTTTATGAAGTTGAGCTTCCATACAGATTGAAGTCTTCTAAATTCAAATTTACAAACCGCAATTTGATTCATGCAATCATAATGACGTGAGGTCAATTTTTGTGATAAAACTAGATTATTCTAAAAACTTTTATGCTAGTTTAAACTCAGTTTCTTAATTTTGTGGTTAATCCTAGTTTATAAAATTGAGTTTCCTTACAGAATCAAGCTTTCTGAATCCAAATTTTAAAACTGCAATTTGATATCTGCAACTTTAATGACGTTAGGTCAATTTTAGTCAAGAAACTGATTTTTTCTAGAAACAATTAGTTTGATTTAAACTCAGTTTATGAATTTTATGGTTAATATTAATTTATGAAATTGAGTTTTCTTAAAGATTTAAGTCTTTTGAATCTAAATTTTAAAACCGCTATTTAATATCTGCAACTTTAATGATCCGAGGTTAATTTTTGTCATAAAACTAGTTTCTACTAAAAACTTTTATTGTAGTTTAAACTCGGTTTATTAATTTTTTAGCTTTAATTTATGAAATTGAGCTTCCATACAGGTTCAAGTTATTTGAATTCAAATTTACAAACCGCAATTTGATTCATGCAATCATAATAAACGTGAGATCAATTTTAGTGGTGAAACTAGATCATTCTAAAATCTTTTATGTCAGTTTAAACTCAGTTTATTATTTTTGTGGTTAATCTTAGTCTATGAAATTTAGTTTCCTTACAGAATCAAGCCTTCTGAATCCAAATTTTAAAACCGTTTGAAATTATCTTCTGATCTGTGATCCCGCCCGCCTGCCAAAATGTTTGTTATCGAGAAATTGTTTACGTTTCCACTCTCTTGTACTTTAATGACTTTGGTCATTCTACTATTGCAAATTGTCAAAAATGTTTCAAATTCTGATCAAATGTTCTTTAACAAAATGATATGTAAAAAAATTATTGTTTTCTTGAAAAATGTTCTAAATTTTTTCTTTCCCAAATTTGGTACCAATGGAGCTAAGTATCATAAGTACCAACTGTAAATATTTATCAAAATCCATACGCTCAATTTGACATAACCTCACTTAAACTAACTAACATGTGGAGTTTTATCGTTTTTTGCATTTCAAAATTAATTTTTTGCTAACAATATTACAATTATTGTTTTTTTAATAAATGTTTTAACATTTTTTTATACTTTTCAGTAAATTTAATCAAAATTTTTAAAATGGTTATTGTTTTATAACCAATTTTAAAGTAGTTTTGTTGTTTTTGGCACTTAAAAATGTGCAAAAACTACTTTACGCTATTATTATTATGGTTTTTTGCATTTTAATGTATTTTTCAATGTTTTGTAAACCATCTAGCAAATTAAATTGAAACTGCTTAATTAATTTTTGTTCTATGAAGAATTTTAGAAGAATTTTACCGTTTTTTGCACTTAAAAGCGTGCAAAAATTATTTTATGTTAATAATATTACAACTTTTACATTTTTAAATTGTTTGTTTGCATGCATTAAAACTTTCTAGTAAATTTAATTAAAATCGACCAATTCGTTTTTGTTTTATGATCAGATTGCAAGAATTTTACCGTTTTTTGCGCTTAAAACCGTGCAAAAACTATGTTATGCTATTTATGTTACAATTTTTAAATTTTTAATGTATTTGTCTACATTCTGTAAAACTTTTAAGTAAAATTAATTAAAACTGCCCAATTGGTTTTTGTTTTATGACCAATTTTGGAAAAAAATTACCGTTTTTTGCACTTAAAAACGTACAAAAACTATTTTAAAATGATAATATTACGGTTTTTGCATTTTTATTGTGTTTGATTGTATTTTATAATATTTTTTAGTAAATTTAATTAAAATTGACAGATTAGTTTTTGTTTTATGACTAGTTTTGGAAGAGTTTTACCGTTTTTTGCGCTTAAAACAGTACAAAAACTATTTTATGCTATTTATATTACAAATTTTAAATCTTTAATGTATTTGTCTACATCCTGTAAAACTTTTTAGTAAATTTAATTAAAATTGCCCGATTGGATTTTGTTTTTTAATTAATTCTGAAAATAATTTGCCGTTTTTTGCACTTAAATGCGTACAAAAACTATTTTATTGGAATAATATTACAACTTTTGCATTTTTAATGTGTTTGTTTGCATTCTATGATACTTTCTAGTAAATTTAATAAAAATTGACCGATTAGTTTTTGTTTTATGACTAAATTTGGAAAAGTTTTGCCGTTTTTTGCGCTTAAAATTGTACAAAAACTATTTTATGTAATCAGTTTTGTAGTTTTTGCATTTTTAATGTATTTGTCTACATTTTGTGAACATTTTTAGTAATTTTAATTGAAATTACCCGATTGGTTTTTGTTTTATGAACAATTTTGAAAGAATTTTTCCGTTTTTTGCACTTAAAATCGTACAAAAACTATTTTATGTTATCAGTTTTGTAGTTTTTGCATTTTTAATGTATTTGTCTACATTTTGTGAACATTTTTAGTAATTTTAATTGAAATTACCCGATTGGTTTTTGTTTTATGAACAATTTTAGAAGAATTTTTCCGTTTTTTGCACTTAAAATCGTACAAAAACTATTTTATGTTATCAGTTTTGTGGTTTTAGCATTTTTAATGTATTTTTCAATATTTAGAGATATCATCTAGCAAATAAAATTAAAATTGCTTAATTAATTTTTGTTTTATGATTAATTTTAGAAGAATTTTACCGTTTTTTACACTTAAAAGCGTACAAAAACTACTTTAAAGTCATACTATTAAAACTTTTGCAATTGTAATGTGTTTGTTTGCTTTCTATGATACTTTCTAGTAAATTTAATTAAAATTGATCAATTAGTTTTTGTTTTATGATCAATTTTGAAAGAGTTTTACCGTTTTTTGCGCTTAAAAGCATGCAAAAATTATTGTATGCTATCATTATTACAATTTTTAAGGTTTTAATGTATTTGTCTACATTCTATAATACTTTCTAGTGAATTTAATTAAAATTTCTTGATTAATTTTTTATGGCCGATTTTAGAAAAGTTTTACCGTTTTTTGCACTTAAAAGGGTACAAAAACTATTTTATGCTAACAATTTACTACTTTTGCGTTTTTAATGTAATTATCTATATTCTGTAATACTTTTTAGTGAATCTTATTAAAATTGCCCAGATTAGTTTTTGTTTTATGGCTGATTCTAGAAGAATTTTACCGTTTTTTGCACTTAAAAGCGTTCAATGCTAACAATATTACAATTCGCATTTTTAAAACAGTTATCTACATTTTGTCATAATATACAGTAAATTTAGTTAAAATTGCCTGATTGGTTTTTATTTTATAATTAAATATACTAGAATTCTACCGTTTTTGCACTTTAAAGCTCATAAAAAACAAATTTTTGTAACAAATTTACAATTTTTATAATTTAATTAAGTTTTACTACATTTAATGCTTAATATTAGTAAATTTGAAATAAATTGTCAAATTAATTTTAATTTTATGATAAAAAATGTTAGAAATCTACCGTTTTTTGCATTTAAAAGCGTACTGAAACTATTTTGTGATAACAATAGTACAATTTTTAATATATTTGGTTTCATTTTGTTATACTTTTCAGTAAATTTTGTTAAAATTGTTTGATTGGTTTTAATTTTATGACTAATACAGGAAAAGTTTTACAGTTTTTTTACTAAAAAGCTTGTATAACTAATTTAACGTCTGCAGTTACAGTGTTGTAGGTAACTGAATTTTTAATCAATTTATTTTAATTTTATTTGGTTTTATAATAGAATAAATTCAATTAAAATATTTCTGTACATAGAAAAATATTTCAAAAAACTAGAAACTTCTAGAACAATTCGATAAATGTAAAAATAGCCAAAGAACACTTTATCAATTTCATTGTAAATCCTTAGATAGATAAGAAACATTCGAGTCGCATTTTATGCATAAACAGTTTTTTTACCAAGCGCCTTATCTATTCTGTTCTTCGTGCGCAAGACGATAGTGCTTAGTTATGCTCTCCTCACACACACACAGTACTGTACCGTGAATCATCTGCATTGGTTAAACTTGTGCAATTATTAAGTGAATATTTATAATAATAATTAATGAAATAAACATAAAATTGAGTGCATACTGATTGAAATATAAGGATGGAAGTATGGAACAAGAAACGTGAGCTTTTTAAAGGTCAGAAAATGTGATTTATTTATTTGTGCATTTAATAATATTATTTACAAAATTGGCTTTAATTTGTTATAAAATTGAAACAATTTGTGACGTATAAGTCGGTTCAATCAAATTGTATTAATAAGTTTACTTAAATTAATGTGGAAATTTATAAATTCGTTTCAATCTTCTAGAAAATATATTCCATTGTTTTTATGCGATAAGAGATTAGTTGTTATTGTATGACATTGATACTATCCATGCGCGCTCGACTCAGTCTCCCTCCCCACTTCAATCGGCTTAAGTCATCTCTGCATTGCAGTTTTCTTCGTGCTCGGCTAGTAATACCATCTAATTCCTAACTTGTTCGGTTTATTGCAATTTTGCGTTGTAATTACTTGTGATAGTGCAATTGTGTTGTGTTTGTAATTAGTGCCATTAAAAGTCGCCATGGATATCAATCTAGGTAATCATAAAAGTTAATAAAAACCGTTAAAATAAATCGTTATAGTTTAACATTATAATATTGAAACAAATTACATTAATAGTGGGGAATTATTATTATAATTATTTATTAATCAATACAGGATTTAATCCAAAGCTTTTTTCAGTTTACATGTGTGCTACTGTTACTCTGAATAATAAATAAACAATTTCTCTTTGTAGTCTAAATCCAGGTGGTAATATTTTGTAATTTTGTAAACATATTCTTGTAGCAATCAATAATTAGTTAATGTTGAAATGAAAACAGTTTTATTTCAGCTTTATTAGGGTTATTTACAATAATATTTAGTAGGTAGGAAGCTTTCAACATGGTTTATAGTGTTTTTATAAATATTATATAGTCTGAAAATCAATTTTATTGAAGCATAATTAGTTCTTTACTTTAAAAATTCTTAAAAAATACTTCAAAAATTTTAATTTTTTAAAGCCGGATTTAGTTTAAAAAAATGGTTTAAACTGGGGTACTTGATCAACCGCCTAAGTGTTACTTACCACAAAATTGAAAGTTACTCCTATCTGCTAGCTCTAAAAGACTATGTCCAAGGAGGTGATGATGATATTCAATTTCTTGATAACAAGACACTTGTTCGGGTGGGTGGGTCAAATGTGATTGTAAAGTAATCAGTGCTAAAAGTCCTTTGAAAATCGCCATGGATATCAATCTAGGTAATCATAAAAATTATTAAAAACCGTTAAAATAAATCGTTGTAGTTTAACATTATAATATTGAAACAAATTACAGTGGAGAATTATTATTATTATTAGTTATTAATCAATACAGGATTTAATCTAAAGGTTTTTCAGTTTAAATGTGTGCTACTGTTACTCTGAATAGCAAATAAACAATTTCTCTTTGTAGTCTAAATCCAGGTGGTAATATTTTGTAATTTTGTAAACATATTCTTGTAGCAATCAATAATCAATTAATATTGAAATCAAAACAATTTTATCTTAGCTTTATTGAGGTTATTTACAGTACTATTTAGTAGTTAAGAAGCCCTCAACATGGTACATATTGTGTTATTATAAACATTTACAATTGTTGCATTGAATTTAATTAATTAAATATTCTAAAAAATTGCTGATTAATTTAATTTAATTTCGAAATTAAATTCAAAAAATTTTTTGTGCAAATATAATACTAAATTAGTACCCTAATTTAGAGAAACGCCACAAACGTGATATTAAACAAATTTCTTGATAACAAACAGTTGGGCGGGTGGGCTGGTACACAATATCAAACTATTGACGCAATATTTATAAACTGTGTTCCCACAATTGTTGTCAAGAAATTTGTTATTGTACCTAGCTCTAAGGTACAGGGAGTTTATAAATGAATGGGATTATGTAATCACTTTAAATATGCCGCCTTTTTAAAATTGTTTACTATACTACATATGTTTTCATATGTTTGCTTGACAGCTGTCAAAGTTGATCTGTCAAAACAAATAATATAGTGGACAATTTAAAAAAAGCGGCACATTTAAAGTGATTACATAATCCCATTCATTTATAAACTCCCTGTATTAGTGACAACTGTTATACTAAAAACAGCACAAACGCAACAAATGTGAGAATGAGCAAATTTATTGATAACAAACACTTGAGCGGGAACATTGTATCAAACTCCGGCCCAATATTTATAAACTGTGTGCTTGCCCACCCGCCCAAGTGTTTAATTATCAAAAAATTTACATTATTACAGCCAACTTTGATGTATAAGTGACAACTGTCACTCAATCTGTCATACTAAAAACATCAGAAACGCATTAAATGTGAATATGGGCAAATTTCTTGACAACAAACACTTGGGCGGATGGGCAAAAACACTGTATCAAACTATGGGCCCAATATTTATAAACTATGTTCCCGCCCACCCGTCCAAGGGTAAATTATTAAAAAAATTGTAATTGTGGTCATCTTTGGTGTATTAGTGACAACTGTCAATCAATCTATACTGAAAACAGCAGAAACACAACAAATGTGAGAATAAGCAAACTTCTTGAAAAAAAACACTCGGGAGGGTGGGCGGGAACACTGCCTCAAACCACGGGCCCAATACTCATAAAATGTGTTCCCGCCCACTCGCCCAAGTGTTAATTACAAACAAATTTGTTATTGTACCCACCTCTGGAGTGTTAGTGACAACTGTTATTTAATCTGTCATACTCAAAACAGCAGAAACACAACAAATGTGAGAATAAGCTATTTTTCTAATAACAAACACTTGGGCGGGTGGGCGGGAACACTGTATCAAACTACCGACTCAATATTTATAAACGATGTTCCCGCCCACCCGGTTAAGTGTAAGTTATATAAAAAAAAAGTTTTTGTAGCCACTTTTGATGTATTAGTGACAACTGTCATTTAATCTATCATACTAAAAACAGCAGAATTGCAACAAATGTGAAAATGAACCAATTTTTTGATAACAAATGATATATTCAGAGGTTAAAATGAAACACATGTGTTTGATATGAGTATTCTGCATAGACTATTTCTGTTTCCTTTATTCAAATCGAGCATGCGCACAACATACACATATACATATGTATAGACAAGTACATAATAGATGGCGTTAGTAACATTTATTGTTGAGATATAAATTCCAACAACAAACACTTGGGCTAATGGGAGGGAGCACTATATCAAAGTACCGGTCTAATATTTACAAACTGTGTTTTCGCTCACTTGCCCAAGAGTTAGTTATTTAAAACTTTGTTATTGTACCTACTTATGACATATTAGGGGCAACTGATATTCAATCTGTCATACTAAAAACAGCAAAAACGCAACAAATGTAAGAATAAGCTAATTTTTTGATAACAAACACTTGGGCGGGTGGGCGGGTACACTGTATCAAACCACCGACTTAATATTTATAAATTGTGTTTCTTCCCACCCACCCAAGTGTTGGTTATTAAAAAAAAATTATTACGGCTACCTTTGATGTATTAGTGAAAACTGATATTCAATCTGTCATACTTGAAACAGCAAAAACGCAACAATTGTGAGAATAAGCAAATTTTTTGATAACAAACACTTAAGCGAGGAACACTGTATCAAATCACCAGCCCTGTATTCATAAACTGCAGTTCCGCCTACCCGCCCAAGGGTAAGTTGCTAAAAAAATTGTTATTGTACCCACCTCTGACGTATTAGTAGCAACTGTCATTCAATCTGTTATACTGAAAACAGTAGAAAACGCAACAAATGTGAGAATAAGCAAATCTCTCAATAACAAACACTTGGGCGGGTGGGCGGGAACACTATATTAAACTACTGTCCTAAAATTTATAAACTGTGTTCCCGCCCACCTGCGTAATTATTAATTATTAAAAATGTTGTTAATATAGCCATCTTTGATGTATTAGTAACAACTGTTATTAAATCTGTCATACTAAAAACAGCAAAAATGCAACAAAGGTGAAAATTAGCAAATTTCTTCATATCAATCACTTGATCGGGTGGGCGAAAACACTGTATCAAACTACCGACCTAATATTCTTAAAGTTTGTTCCCGTTTACCCGCCCAATTGTTAGTTATTATAAAAATATTATTACGGCCAACTTTGATGTATTAGTGACAACTGTCATTCAATCTGTCATATTAAAAACCGCAGAAACAAAACAATTGTAAAAATGAGTAAATTTTTTGACAACAAACACTTGGGCTGGTGGGCGGTAACACTGTATCAAACTATTGACCCAATATTTATAAAATTTGTTCCCGTTCACCCACCCAAGTTTAAACTATTAAAAAATTTGTAATTGTGGTCAACTTTAGTGTATTAGTGACAATTGTCGTTCAATCTGTTATACTAAAAACAGCAGAAACGCAATAAATTTAAGACAAAAGCAACTTTCTTGTTAACAAACACTTGGGCGGGTGGGCGGGAACATTGTATCAAAACATTGATTTAATATTTATTAACTGTGTTCCCGCCCACCCGCCCAAGAGTTAGTTACTTAAAATATTGTTATTGTATTCACCTCTGAAGTATTAGTGACAAGTGTCATTTAATCTGTCATACTAAAAACAGCAGAAACGCAACAAATGTCAGAATAAGCAAAGGCATTGTTAACTAGCACTTGGACGCGTGAGCGGGTACACTATATCAAACTACCGGCCCAATATTTACAAATTGTGTTCCCGCCCACCCGCCCAAGTGTGAATTGACAAAAAAATTGTTATTGTACCTAGCTCTGAGGTATTAGTGATAACTCATTTAATCTGTCATACTAAAATTAGTAGAAACGCAACAAATGTGAGAATGAGCAAATTTCTTGATAACAAACGCTTGGGCGGGTGGGCGAAAACATTGTATCAAACTACCGGTTTAATATTTATAAACTGTGTTTCCGCCCACCCGCCCAAGTTTAAGATTTAAAAAAAAAATTATCACGGCCACCTTTGTTGTATTAGTAACAACTGTCATTCCATCTGTCCTACTAAAAGCAGCAGAAACGCAACAAGTGTGAAAATAAACTATTGTCTTGTTAATAAACACTTGGGCGGGTAGGTGGGTACACTATGTCAAACCACTGACTCAATATTTATACAATGTGTTCCCGCCCAAGTGTTAGTTATTAATAAATTTGTTATTGTATCCACCTCTGAGGTATTAATGACAACTGTCATTTAATCTGTCATACTAAAAACAGTAAAAATACAACAAGTGTGAGAATAAGCAAATATCTTAATAACAAACACTTGGGCGGGTCGGCAGGAACACTGTATCAAACCACCGGCCCAATATTTATAAATTGTGTTCCCGCCCACCCGCCAAGTTTTAGTTCCCAAACAAATTGTTATTGTACTTATGTACCTAGACGTATTAGTGGCAACTGTCATTCAATCTGTCATACTAAAACAGCAGAAATGCTACAAATATGAGAATAAGCAATTTTTTTGATGTCAAACACTTGGGCGGGTGGTCGGGAGAACTGTATCAAACCACAGACCCAATTTTTATAAATTGTGTTTCCGCCCACCCGCCCAATTGTTAGTTAGCAAGAAATTTGTTATTGTACTCATCTCTGACGTATTAGTGACAGCTGTCATTCCATCTGTTATACTAAAAACAGCAGAAACGCAAGAAATGTGAGAATAAGCAAACTTCTTGATAACAAACACTTGGGCGGGTGGGCGGGAACACTTTATTGAACCACCGGTCCAATATTTATAAACTGTGTTCCTGCCCACTTGCCCAAGTGTTAGTTATCAAAAAAATTGTTATTGTACCCACCTCTGAAGTATTAGTGACAACTGTCATTCGATCTGTCACATTAAAACATCAGAAACGCAACAAATGTGAGAAACAAATTTATTGATAACAAGTACTTGAACAGGTGGGCGAGAACACTGTATCAAACCAACCCAATATTTATAAGTATAGTTTAAGTAATTTTAAAATTTAATACAATTTGATTAAAATTTCTAAAAAAATCAACAAAATTTAATAACACGTAACGTTAATAGTTGATTTAGTTTATAATTTGTGTTTTAAATATTGTTAATACCACATAAGTACCTATACTTTGTATGCACCATAAGCGGTTTTAGATAATAATGTCTATCAATCAACTTTCATCCCTTAAGCTAAAACGTCGTTGCCCCCTAGGCATTAATCATCATCAAAACGCACTTGCGGTGTAAACAACTGAAATATTTGTCAATACTAAAACTAAATTTCATTTTCAATCAATTCCTTAATTTCCATTTATACAAGAACAAACAATATAATACAAAATGATAATAAATATAATTTCCTGTTATTCGCATACACTTTTGTTGCATCTTTTGATTAAAACTTACATAATGCAAGCGATATCTATATTCCAGCAGGTAATTTAATTTCGCAATATATTGGTAACGCGAGTTAACATTGTGCTTTTCGACTAAAATGAGTTTGGCAAGGAAGGGCGCCTGTAATTCAATCGAATTTCAATAACCCGTTCGCGTATCAAGCAAGCTAGCAAGTCGACAATATCGGTAGCAAAATTGAAAAATGATGATGTCAAATCAAATCTATACATATTGCAAATTTATTCATATTTATATTGTGCACTAAAACTATGTAAGTTAATGTTAGAAAATGTTATGTTAAGGCACCGGTGCTATTTCAGCATGAATGTCCTAATTTCCGTCAAGAATGTTCCAACAGTGATGTCTCGTGTTATCCTAGAATCCCTTTAAAGGACTTGCCGCAGGACAGTTTAAATTGTCTGGTATTATTATTATAAATATTTTAATAATTATTGTATTAAGCAAACATTGAATTGATTGTTATGTGGAAAACTTTAATCCTAATTCAAACAATAATACAATTAGATACTAATGTATATAGTGGAAACTAGTAATGGATAAAGTGCTTCAATATATTCACTACACTAAACTAATTAAGCAGATTTGATTAAAATGAGGTGAACTTAAAATTATTGCAATTGAAACTTAATAATGCATTCTAAAAATTTACTCAATATTCCTTTTTGAAAATCATTTATTAAAAAATATTTTAGACAAATTAAGATTTAAAATATACATTAATTACATAACTTTATTCAATAAAATGTTTGCTGTAATTATAAGAAATAATTAACAAACGCTTATGATTTTAAGATAAGCTAAAATTCAATAATCATTACAGTTCAAGGCCTCATTACTCACCAATACGATTGATTTTATCTTATTGAATACAAATAAAGTAATTCGTATATTGAAGCAATTTGATTGAATAATAAATTTCATTTTAATGGTTAAAAAATTATATATAAAACAAAATTCTCCAGAGTCTTCTAATTCAACTTTTGATAAAGTAAAATTTACGACTCACTTATGTACATTTTAATTAGAAACTCGGATTTTTTGTGTGTAACGAATTTTCACGGCCAAAAGTTGCACACAATGCGCTGGCAAAAAGTGAGATTAATAATAACGGGTTTTAATTAAAGCCCTTGGACAATTGGAGACAAGATTGTGGAAAGTTAATTTAATTAATATTCCTAACGTATTGTTATTATAATTAATTAGAAAATGCGGTTTGTCTATCTTAACATAACAGATTGATGAGTAATTAGTTAAAATTTAGATCAAAAGAGAGTTGGATTCTTTGGTGTGGTTTTCAGAAGGAAATGCAATTAGTTCGGACATGAAATTTGGATTGCAGTCACGTTTTGTTAAATATTTTAGTAGTATGCGAATACTATTAAAGTTTGTAGGAAAACTGCTATTTATAGAAAATAAGTAATTTGTTCTCAATTTTAGCTTTTCACGCTTGTTCAATCCGATAGATTTTGAACAAATGACTACGAAAACATTAAAATTGATTTTCTGGATATAATGGTTACAACTCAAAATTTCTTTTATTTTTGTCAAAGTTTTGATCAACTTAAAAAATGTTTTTTTTTTAACAATTGCACATAATGCATTATGAAAAAATAAAGCTTTTTAAAAGCCAACTTTAAAATTAGCAGTTCAAAATTATCCTTATTTTTCAAAATTAAGTTAATAGAATTATTGAAGTCAGTTTAGAGGTTAATATATTTTTTTCTAAAGATTAAACAAAATGCACCATAAAAATTAAAGCTTTAAAAAGCTAATATTTAAATCAAAATCTCAAAATTCTTATTTTTCAAAAAATTTGAAATTTTGAATTTTGAAAATAATTTTTATTAAATTTTGTTGTCAAATGACTTCAACTTGAATAAAACAAAAACCAATCAATAAAATTTGTTCAAATTTTTTTAGCATAATCTTTAATTATTTTTTTCAGAAATGTTAAAAATACAAATTTAAATTTGCAAATTTTTTTTTTGGAATTTTTGAAATGAAATGATTTAAATTAAATTTTGTTGTTACCAAATAACTTTAAAGTAAATAAAACAAAAACCAATCAATCAAATTTGATCAAATTTTTTTAACATATTCTCTAGATATTACTTTAAATACCAAAAAAGTCAAAAGTATAAATTTAATTTTGAAAATATTTTTTTTAATTTTTGGAAAATAATGCAAGTAAAATTTTGTTATCAAATGACTTCATCTTGAATTAAACAAAAACCAATCTATAAAATTTGATCCATTTTTTTTGGCATATTCTTGAATTATTACTTTAAACATCAAAAATGTCAAAAATATAAATTTAAATTTAGAAATATTTTTTTGAAATTTTTGAAAATTATGCTATACGTTAAATTTTGTTACGAAACAACTTCATTTTAAATAAAACAGTTCAGTTTAAAGTATATGGAGTGCCCCACCTATTCATCCAAGTGTGGGTTATTCAGAAAATTGTACTTCCACTGCCTCCTCTGACTTAGAAACTTCTAACGAAAAAAGTCATTCTAATTTCTAAAATCACTAACATTCTACTTTAAACTAGTGGCTAGTAATTATGTTATAAGTATCCCACATACCCACCTAAGTGTTGGTTATTCAGAAATTTGTATGTTTATTGTCTTCTTTGACATAGAGACTTTTAACGCTAGTAGAAAAAAGAAACTTCAATTTCTGAATCATCAATTAGGCACTCCAGTTTAAATAAACGGCTGGTAGACATGTTATGGAGTGCTCCACCCACTCACCCAAGTGTGGGTACTCAAAAAAATTGTACCTTTATTGCCGTTTTTGGCATAAAAACTTCCAACGCAAGCAGAGAACAAAAACTCTAATTTCTGGATTACTAACACTTGAGCGGGTGGGTAGGCACTCCAGTTTAAATTACCGGCTGGTAGACATGTTATAGAGTGCCCCACTCACCCAAGTGTGAGTTATCAAGAAAATTATACTTCTATTGCCGCCACTAGAAACTTCTAATGCGAGCAAAGAAAAGAAACTTTAATTTTTGCATCACAAACACTTGTGCGGGTGTGGATGGGCACTCTAGTTTAAAGTATCAGCTAATAGACATAATATGGAATGCCTCACTCATTCACCCAAGTGTGGGTTATCCAGAAAATTGTACCCTTATTGTCACCTTTGAAACTTCTAACATTGGCAGAGAAAAGTAATTCTAATTTTTGAATCACCAACATTTGGGCGGGTAGATGGGCACTCCAGTTCAAACTACCGGCTGCTAGACACGTTATGGAGTGATCCACCCACCCACCCACTCAAATGTTGGTTATCTAGAAATTTGTATCTTTATTGCCTTTTCTGACATAGAGACTTTCAAGGCTAACAGAGAGAATAAATTTTAATTTCTGGATCTCCAACATTTGGGTGGGTGAGTGGGCATTCCAGTTCAAATTATTGGCTGATAAACATGTTATGGAGTGCCCCACCCACTCACTCAAGTGTTGGTTATTCAAAAATTTGTATCTCTATTGACTCCTCTGACATAAAGACTTGCAACGCTAACAGAGACAAGAAACTCTAATTTCTGGATCACCAACACTTGGGCGGGTGAATAAGCATTTTAATTTAAACTACCGGTTGGTAGCCATGATATAGATAATTTGTATCTCCATTGCCTCTTCTGATATAAAAACTTTCAACGCGAGCAGAGAAGAGAAACTCTATTTTCAGGATCACCAACACTTGGGCTGCTAGGTGGGCACTCCAGTTCAAACTACCGACTGGTGCAAATATTATGTAGTGCCCCACCTATCCACCCAATTGTTTGTTATCCAGAAAATTGTATTTCCATTGCCTCTTCTGACATAAAGACTTCTAACGCTGGCAGAGAAGAGAAACTCCAATTTCTGGATCACCAACATTTGGGCGGGTGGGGGGGCACTCCAGTTTAAAGTACCTGCTAGTAGACATGTTATAGAGTATTTTACTGACCCACCCAAGTGTTGGTTATACAGAATTTTGTACCTCCATTGCCGCCTCTGGCATAGACATTTCCAACGCGAGTAGAGAAGAGAAGCTTCAACTTTTGGATCACCAACACTTGGGCGGGTAGGTGGGTGGGCATTTTACTTCAAATTATTGGTTGGTAATTATTTTATAAAAGTGTCCCACCCACCCACACACTCACCCAAGTGTTGGTTATTCAAAAATTTGTATCTCTTTTGCCTTTTTTGATATAGAGACTGTCAACGTGAGCAAAGAAAAGAAACTTTAATTTCTCGGCTGGTAGACATGTTATGGAGTACCCCATCTACCCATTCAAGTGTGGGTTAACTAGAAAATTGTACTTCCACTGCCTCCTCTGACTTTGAAATTTTAAACGCTTACAGAGAAGAGTAATTTTAATTTTTGGATTACCACTTGGTGGGTGGGTGGGCACGTCAGTTCAAATTACCGGCTAGTAGACATGTTATGAAGTGCCCTACCCACCTACCCAAATGTAGGTTATCTAAAAAATTGTACTTCTATTGCTTCTTTTGACATTGAAACATCTAACACTGGCAGAGAAAAATAATTCTAGAATTTCTGAATCACCAATTCCTGGAGGTTATAGTTGGGCACTTCAGTTCAAACTACCGGCTGGTAATCATGTTATAGAGATTTCCACTCACTCATCCAAGTGTTGGTTATTTAGAAATTTGTATCTTTATCGACTCTTCTGATATAGAAACTTTTAACGCAAGCAGAGAAAAAAACTCCAATTATTGAATCACCAACACTTTGGCGGGTGGGTGGGCACTTCAGTTTAAACTACTAGCTGGTAGACATAATATGGAGTGCCCCACCTTCCTATCCAAGTGTTCGTTATCTAAAAATTTGTATCTCGATTGTCTCCTCTGACATAAAGACTTTCAACGCTAGCAAATGACTCTATCTTGAATAATACAAAAACCAATGTATCAAATTTTAGCAAAATTTTAGCAAACTTTTTAATCAGTATTTTAAACGTGAAAATGTAAAAAATACAAATTTAGTTCTGAACATTTTATTTTAGAGTATTTGAAAATGATGCAAGCAAAATTTTGTTACCAAATGACTTAATCTTTAATTAAACTAAAACCAATCGATAAAATTTGATTACATTTTTTTGGCATAATCTTTAATCATTACTTTAAAAATTAAAAAAGTCAAAAATACAAATTTAAGTTTAAAAATATTTTCAATATTTTTTTGAAAATGAATTTTAATCAAGTTTTGTTACTAAATGACTTCATCTTGAATAAAACAAAAACCAAACGATAAAATTTAATATAAATTTTTTGGCTTAATTTTCAATTATTACTTTTAATATCAGAAATGTCAAAAATACAAATTTAAATTAAATTTTTTTTTTTTTTTTACTTATTTAAAATGATGTAAACTAAATTTATCTTGAATAAAACAAAAACCAATCAATAAAATTTGTTTGGCACAATTTTTAATTATTACTTTAAACAATAGAAATGTCAAAAATACAAAATATTTTTTTGGAATTTTTGAAAATAATGCAATTTTGTTACCAAACGACTTTATTTAAAATAAAACAGTTCAGTTTAAAGTATCAGCTGGTAATCATGTTATGGAGTGTTCTACCCACCTACCTATAATTCCGCCTCTGCCATAGAAACTTCCAACGCGAGCAGAGAAGAGAAATTCTAATTTTCTAGTTTAAATTACCAGCTGGTAGACATGTTATGGAGTGCCTCACTCATTTACCTAAGTGTGGGCTATTCAGAAAATTGTATTTTTATTGTCTCCTCTGACTTAGAAACTTCTAACGCTGGCAGAGAGGAATAACTTTTATTTCTGAATAATCAACACTTGAGTGAATAGGTGGGCACTCCACTTTAAATTACCGGCTGGTAGACATGTTATGGAGTGCCCCACCTACCCACCAAAGTGTTGTTTTCCAGAAAATTGTTCTTCTACTGCTTCTTCTGACTTTAAAACTTCTTCTTTATCTTCTTTTTCAGACTTTATTCTTCCATTATTGGATATAGTCCTTCCTTTTAACTTTCCATTCTTCTCTGTTCCTCGCCAGTCTTAACCATTTTCTTCCTGTTACTTCTCGAACTTCATATTTTAACAAGGCGGCCTATGTTTCTCTTTCCGCATCTTGGTCTCCATACCAGTGAGATCATCTGTCATCAGTTGTTTGTAGGATATGCCCGCCCAACTTCATTTTTGTTGCGTCACTCTTTCTACCACATCCGCGACACCTGTTTTAACGATATGTGCCTAACATTTTCCGTTTCGTTGATCTTTGCCCAACGGCCAGCTTATTGATGTTGTGGTTTCTGCGCCATATGCAAGAACCGGTGCACACAAATATTCTTGCTTTCAACTTTCTTTGGAACGTTTTGTGGGTTAGAATAAAATCCAGCTTCCTAAATGCTGCCGAGCATAGTCCTATTCTTCTTCTGGTCTCCGCAACTTGGTTTTCTTTTTGCATGTTTTTAGTTTATATTCCAAGTAGATGTAGCTCTCTATTCTTTTCACCGTGACTATATCAGGCCGGTGTGGAACATCTGCTGTCATGATTTTTGTCCTGCTCATACTCTAGCGCTGGCAAAATGAGTAACTCCAATTTCTGGATCACCAACACTTGACGCATGTTATGGAATGCTCCATCCACCCACCCAAGTATGGGTTATCTGAAAAATTGGGTTTTTATTGCTGCCTCTGGCATAAAAACTTCCAAGGCTAGCACTGAAGAAAAACTTAAATTTCTGGATCACCAACACTTAGGTGGATGGGTGGGCATTCCAGTTGAAACTATTGGCTGGTAATTATGTTGTAGAATATGCCACCCACCCACCCAAGTGTGGGTTATTCAGAAAATTGTATCTTTATTGCCACCTCTGGTATAAAGACTTTCAACGCGAGCAAAGAAGAGAAATTACAATTTCTAGATCACCACTACTTGGGTGGGTAGGTGGGCACTTCAATTCAAACTATTGACTGGTAGACATGTTATGGAGTGCTCAATCTACCCATCCAAATGTTGATTATTTAAAAAATTGTACCTTCATTGCCGCCTCTGCGTAGAAACTTCCAACTCGAGCAAAGAAGCAAAAAAAACTTCAATTTATGGATTACCAACACTTAGGCGGGTGGGTGGGCACTCCACTTCAAACTATTGCCTGGTAATTATGTTATAAAGTCTTCTACCCACCCACCCAAGTGCTGTTTATGCAGAAAAATGTAACTCCGTAGTCGCTTCTGGCATAAAAACTTCTAACGCGAACAGAGAAGAAAAACTTGAATTTTTGGATCACCAACACTTGGGTGGATGGGTGGGCATTCTAGTTTAAACTACTAGCTGGTAGATACGTTATGGAGTAGTAAATTTGATCTTTTATTGCCGCCTCTGGCATAAAGACTTCTACCGCGAGCACAGAAGAGAAACTCCAATTTCTGAATTACCAAGATTTGGGCGGGTGGGTGGGCATTCAGTTTAAAAGTTCAAATTATCAGCTGGTAGACCCACTCACCCAAGTATTGGTTATCCAAAAAAATTGTATTTCTATTGCTTCTTCTGACATAAAAACTTTTAACAAAAGCAGAAAAGAGAAACTAATTAATTTTTGGATCACTAACACTTAGGCGGGTGGGTGGGCACTCTAGTTTAAATCACCGGCTAGTAGACATGTTATGGAGTGCCCTACCTACCCACCCAAGTGTTTGTTATCCAACATTTTGTACTTTTGCTGCCTCCTTTGGCATAGAAACTTCCAACGCAAACAGATAAAAGAAATTTTAATTTTTGGATCTCCAATACTTGAGTGGGTAGTTGGGCACTTCAATTCAAACTATTGACTAGTAAACATGATATGGAGTGCTCTACCTATCTACCCAAGTGTGGGTTATCCAGAAAATTTTACTTCCGTTGCCTCATTTGACATAGAAACTTCTAACGCTGGCCGAGGGAAGTAACTTCATTTTCTGGATTACCAACTCTTGAGCGGGTGGTGAGTGGGCACTTCAATTTAAACTTGCGGCTGGTAGACATGTTATGGAGTGTTCCACCTACCCACCCAAATGTTGGTTATTCAAAATTTTGTACTTCCATCTCCGCTTTCTGGCATAGAAACTTTTAACGCAAGCAAAGAAAAAAAGCTCTAATTTCTGGATCACCATACTTGGGCGGGTGGGTGGGCATTTTAGTTTAAATTACCGGCTGGTAGAAATGTTATGGAGTGCCCCACCTACTCACCCAAGTGTTGGTTTTCCAGAAAATTGTACTTTTATTGCCTCCTCTGACTTAGAAACTTCTAACGCTGGCAGAGAATAGTAACACTTAAGTAAATACGTGGGCACTTCAGTTTAAACTATTGGCTGGTAGACATGTTATGGTGTACTTCAAGGTACACCCATTCAAGTGTTGGTTATCTAGAAATTTGTATTTCTACCGTTTCTTGTGATATAGAAACTTTCAACGCGAGCAGAGAAGAGAAACTCCAATTTCTGGATCATCAACACTTTAGCGGGTTGGTGGGCTTTTTTAATACAAACTTTCGGCTGATAGACATGATATGGAGTGCCCCACCCATATTTATTGCCGCCTCTGGCATAGAGATTTTTAATGTGAGCAGAGAAGAGATAAAGTTTTTGGATCACTAACACTGGGCACTCCAGTTTAAATTATTGGCTTGTAGACTTGTTATGGAGTGCTCCATTTATCCACCCAAGTGTGGATTATTCAAAAAATTGTACATTCACTGCCTCCTCTGACTTAGAAAGTTCTAACGCTGGCAGAAAGAAGAAAATCCAATTTCTGGATCACTAACACTTGGGCGGGTGGGTGGGCTCTTTAATTTAAATTATCGGCTGATAGACATGTTATATAGTGCCCTACCCACCCACCCAACTGTTGGTTATCCAAAATTTTGTACTTCCATTGCCGTTTTCTGGCAGAGAAACTTTCAACGCAAGCATAGAAGAGAATTCTAATTTCTTGATCACCAACACTTGGGCAGGTGGGTGGGCATTTTTGTTTAAGTTACCGGCTGGTAGACATGTTATGGAGTGCCCCATATACTTACCCAAGTGTGGGTTATTTAGAAAATTGTATTTTTATTGCCTCCTCTGACTTGGAAACTTTTAACGCTAGCAGAGAATAGTAATTCTTATTTCTGAATAACCAACACTTGAGTGAATAGGTGAGCACTTTAGTTTAAACTACCGGCTGGTAGACATGTTATGGTGTACCCCACCCAAGTGTTGGTTGTCTAGAAATTTGTATGTCTACCGCTTCTTGTGATATAAAAACTTTTAACACGAGCAGAGAAGAGAAACTCCAATTTCTGGATTATCAACACTTGGGCGGGTTGGTGGGCTTTTCAGTTTAAACTACCGGCTGATAGACATTATATGGAGTGCCCCACCCACCCACCCAAGTGTTGGTTATTCAGAAAATTGTACCTCTATTGCCGCCTCTGGCATAGAGATTTTTAATGTGAGCAGAGAAGAGATAAAGTTTTTGGATCACCAACACTGGGCACTCCAGTTTAAACTATTGGCTTGTAGGCTTGTAGGCTTGTTATGGAGTGCTCAATTTATCCACCCAAGTGTGGATTATCCAGAAAATTGGACTTTTACTGCCTTCTCTGACTTAGAAAGTTTTAACGTTGGCCGAAAAGAGAAAATCCAATTTCTAGATCACTAACACTTGGACGGGTGGGTGGGCACTTTAATTTAAATTTCTGTCTGGTAGTCATGTTATAGAGTGCCCCACCCACTCACCCAACTGTTGGTTATCTAGGATTTTGTATCTCTATTGCCGCCTCTGGCATAGAGGATTTCAACGCGAGCAAAGAAGAGAAACTTCAATTTCTGGATTACCAACAGTTGGGCGGGTGAGTGGGCACTCTAGTTCAAATTACCGGCCCGTAATCATGTTATGGAGTCTCCCACCTATCCACCCAATTGTTGGTTATCTAGAAATTTGTATCTCCATTGCTTCCTCTGATACAGAGACTTTCAATGCTAGCAGAGATTTTTTTTTTTTAATTTTTTAAATTATACAAAAACTAATCGATACAATTTGATCAAACTTTTTTTGCAAATTAAATATTAGAAACGTCAAAAACACAAAATTAAAATTGAAATTTTTTTTTTAATTTTTAAAAATGATTTAATTAAAAAAAATTTGTTACCAAATGACTTAATCTTGAATAAAACAAAACTCAATCGATAAAATTTGACCAAATTTTTTTGGCATATATTTGTATCATTACTTTAAATATTTGAAATGTCAAAAATACAAATTTAAATTTCAAATTATTTTTTTTTTAATTTTTGAAAATGATGCAAATATAATTTTGTTACCAAACGACTTTATTTTAAATAAAACAAAAACCAATCGATAAAATTTGATAAAAATGTTTTGGCATAATTCTTAATTATTACTTTAAATATTAAAAATATCAAAAATACAAATTTAAATTTAAAAATATTTTTTTGGAGTTTTTAAAAATGTTTTGTCAAATTGTGTATTCAATTTACTTTGCTTTCTAAAAATGTTATTTAATTAAAATAAAACTTTTTAATTATAACATGTACCTTCAATACTCCGTAACAAAGCTCTTGAGATTACTGAATTTTTAAAAGGAAAATTCTTTTGAAACCGTTTGTAATAATGAAAACACAACTCTTGCAATTACAAGAAATACGATTAAAACCGCAACGGAATAAACAAGCAGGGAAGATCAAAGACTGCAGACACCTTTCCTCTTTCACTTAATAAACGCGGATTGCCATTTTCCGCTCGGAATGGTAATAATGCGAAGCTGTAGAGAGGGCTGTTATAGATGAAATATGACTTGCGGCGATGGACCATGGAAAATGATATAACAATACGATCAAAGCGGGAAAACTCCGGCATGCATTAAATACGACCCTCTTCATTTAAAGGTGAAACAATTTATTATAAAATCTTTTCTTAGGTTATTACTTGGAAATTGGTTGTTGCGCTTTTTTATCGGACATTACTTGGTCTTCATTTTCACTTTGATGGCGCGATTAATGTCGCAAAAATCGCATTACAGGTGTGCTGATATTATATAGTGTATTTAATAAAGGCTGGTGGCGTCTTATGTTGCCGCAATAATTCCGTACGAGAATTAGTTCATCCGCATATCGGCCCATTTGCTTCGGCATTACGTCTAATTGGATTTTGCTTAACGACAAAATCAAGTTATTGTCTATCTACTACATTTGATCACCTATGACTACACTGATTACATTCATTATGATTAACTTTGGTTAAGCTGGGAAGCAAGCACACTGAATGCAATAATGGAAAGACAAATGTGTGCGGAACGTCTTAAAGATGGCCGCAATTATGTTTGCTCAGCCTCGATGTGCTATTTTCCAAAGCGGGTTTTAATTCCTGAAATAACTTGTTAGTCTTTTGCAAACAACTAGTAGAAAGTAAATTTACCTGCTGAATGCTAATTGCAAACATCTTTTGGATGGATTAAGTTAAGTTAGGGAATTAAAATAGAGAAAAATAATCGCGGAATTTTCAACCTGTTGAACGTTTTGTTCTGTTCGTTCGTGGTTGGAAGTAATTAATTCGGAAGTGTGGGTGCAATCAATCAAGCTATAGGTGTTATTTTACCGTGACGTTTATGGTGGTAATTAATAATTATTGAGCGATTTAACGTGTATTGTTGGATTATTTACTGTTCTTGATTAATCGTTAATGATAAACAATTTTAAATTTAATTATATTTGATTTTTTTAATAAAATATTCTAATATTCTAACTACGTAAATATCTAATGTACTAATTTTGAGTTATAATTTTTTTGCAATTCATTAAACTTTCACATGTTAGTTGGCCGTGTTGATTTAAGTGAGGTTATGTCAAATTGAGCGTATGGATTTTGATAAATATTTTACAGCTAATAGCTCTATTGGTACCAAATTACAAAAAATTTTAATGCACCGTTTTTGAGTTATGATTTTTTAAGTAATCTATTAAGTTTCCACATGTTAGTAAATTATGTTGATTTAAGTGAGGTTATGTCAAATTGAGCGGATGGAATTTGATAATTATTTTACAGTTGGTGCTTCTAATATTTTGCTTTATTGGAACCAAATTACATAATATTCCTATGTACCATTTTTGAGTTATGATTTTTTAAGTAATCTGTTAAGTTTCCACATCTTAGTTGGTTATGTTGATTTAAGTAAGGTTATGTCAAATTGAGCGTATGGATTTTGATAAATATTTTATAGTTGGTACTTATAATACTTAGCTTTATTGGTACCAAATTACATAAAATTCTAATGCACCATTTTTGAGTTATGATTTTTAAGGTAATCTTTTAAGTTTTAACATTTTGGTAAGTCATATTGATTTAAGTAAGGTTATGTCAAATTGAGCGTATCAATTTTGATAATTTTTTTACAGTTGGTACTTATGATACTTTGCTTTATTGGTACCAAATTACATAAAATTTTATTGCATCCTTTTTGAGAAATAATTTTTTAAGTAATCTATCAAGTTTCCACATGTAAGTAAGTCATGTTGACTTAAGTGAGGTTTTGTCAAATTAAGAATATGAATTTTGATAAATATTTTACAGATGGTACTTATGATACTTAGCTTTATTGGTACTAAATTACATAAAATTCTTATGTACCGTTTTTGAGTTATGATTTTTTAAGTAATCTGTTAAGTTTCCACATCTTAGTTGGTCATGTTGATTTAAGTAAGGTTATGTCAAATTGAGCGTATAGATTTTGATAAATATTTTACAGTTGGTACTTATGATACTTAACTCTATTGATACCAAATTACATAAAAATCTAATGCACCGTTTTTGAGTTATGATTTTTTAAGAAAAACTATTAAGTTTTCACATGTTAGTTAGTCATGTTGATTTAAATGAGGTTATGTCAATTTGAGCGTATGGATTTTAATATTTTTTTTACAGTTGGTACCTATGATACATAGCTCTATTATTACCAAATTTCATAAAATTCTAATGCACCATTTTTGAGTTATGATTTTTTAAGTAATCTATCAAATTTTCACAATTTGATAAGTCACGTTGATTTAAGTGAGGTTGTGTCGAATTAAGCGTATGAATTTTGATAAATATTTTACAGTTGGTACTTATGATACTTAGCTCTATTGGTAGCAAAACAACATAAAATTCTAATGCACTATTTTTGAGTTATGATTTTTTAAGTAATCTATCAAGTTTCCACATTTTGGTAAGTGATGTTGATTTAAGTAAGGTTATGTCGAATTGAGCGTATGGATTTTGATAAATATTTTACAATTGATACTTATGATACTTAACTCTATTGTTATCAAATTACATAAAAATCTAATGTATCATTTTTAAGTTATAATTTTTTTGCAATCTATTAAATTTCCACATGCTAGTTAGTCATGTTGACTTAAATGAGGTTATGTCAAATTGAACGTATGAATTTTGATAAATATTTCACAGTTGGTACTTATGATACTTAGCTCTATTGGGACCAAATAATATAAAATTCTAATATACCATTTTTTAGTTAAAGTTTTTTTGCAATTGATTAAGTTTCCACTTGCTATTAGTTATGTTGATTTAAGTGACTTTATGTTAATTTGAGCGTATGGATTTTGACAAATATTTTACAGTTGATACTTATGATACTTAGCTCTATTGGTACCAAATAACATAAAGTTTTGATGTACCGTTTTTAAATTATAAATTTTTTGCAATCTATTAAGTTTCTACATGCTAGTTAGTCATGTCGATTTAATTGAGGTTATGTCAAATTGAGCGTATGAATTTTGATAAATATTTTACAGTTGGTATTTATGATACTTAACTCTATTGGTATTAAATTACATAAAATTCTAATGTATCATTTTTGAGTTATAATTTTTTTTAGAATCTTAAGTTTCCGCATATTAGTTGGTCTTGTTGATTTAAGTGAGGTTATGTCAAATTTAGCGTATTGATTTTGATTAATATTTCACAGTTGGTACTTATAATACTTTGCTCTATTAGTACCAAATATTATAAAATTTTTGAGTTATGATTTTTTAAGTAATCTTTCAAGTTTCCACATGTTGATTTAAATGAGGTTGTGTCAAATGCAGCGTATAGAATTTGATAAATATTTTACAGTTAGTACGTATAATATTTAACTCTATTGGTACTAAATAACAATAAATTCTCATGCACCGTTTTTGAGTTATAATTTTTTTGGAATTTATTAAGTTTCTACATATTAGTAAGTCATGTTAATTTAATTGAGGTTATGTCAAATTGAGCGTATGATTTTTAATAAATATTTTACAGTTGGTACTTATAATACTGTGCTTTATTAGTACTAAATTACATGAAATTCTAATGAACCATTTTTGAGTTATGATTTTTTACATAATCTATTAAGTTTTAACATTTTGGTAAGTCATATTGGATTATGTAAGGTTATGTCAAATTGAGCGTATGAATTTTGATAAAAATTTCACAATTGGTACTTATGATACTTTGCTTTATTGGTACCTAATTACATTAAATTTTAATGCACAGTTTTTGAGTTATGATTTTTTAAGTAAACTATTAAGTTTCCACATGTTAGTTAGTCATGTTGATTTAAGTGAGGCTATGTCAATTTGAGCGTATGGATTTTAATAAATATTTTACAGTTGGTACTTATGTTACTTAACTCTATTGATACTAAATTTCATAAAAATCTTATGCACCGTTTTTGAGTTATGATTTTTTAAGTAAACTATTAAATTTCCACATGTTAGTTAGTAATGTTGATATAAATGAGGTTATGTCAAATTGAGCGTATGAATTTTGATAAAAATTTCACAATTGGTACTTATGATACTTTGCTTTATTGGTACCTAATTACATTAAATTTTAATGCACAGTTTTTGAGTTATGATTTTTTAAGTAAACTATTAAGTTTCCACATGTTAGTTAGTCATGTTGATATAAATGAGGTTATGTCAATTTGAGCGTATGGATTTTAATAAATATTTTACAGTTGGTACTTATGATACTTAACTTTATTGGTACCAAATTACATAAAATTCTAATGCCCCGTTTTTGAGTTATAATTTTTTTTAGAATCTATCAAGTTTTTACATATTAGTTGGTCTTGTTGATTTAAGTGAGGTTATGTCAAATGGAGCGTATGGATTTTGATAAATATTTTACAGTTGGTACTTATGATACTTAGCTTTACTGGTATTAAATAACATTAAATTCTAATGCACCATTTTTGAGTTATGATTTTTTTAAGTAATCTATCAAATTTTCACAATTTGATAAGTCACTTTGATTTAAGTGAGGTTGTGTCAAATTGAGCGTACGGATTTTGTTAAATATTTTACAGTTGGTACTTATGATACTTAGCTTCACTGGTACTAAATTACATAAAATTCTAATGCACCATTTTTGAGTTATGATTTTTTAAGTAATCTATCAAGTTTTCACATTTTGGTAAGTCATGTTGATTTAAGTGAGGTTATGTCGAATTAAGCGTATGGATTTTGTTAAATATTTTACAGTTGATACTTATGATACTTAGCATTACTGGTACCAAATTATATAAAATTCTAATGCACCATTTTTCAGTTATGAATTTTGAAGTAATTTTTCAAGTTTTCACATTTTAGTTAGTTGTGTTGATTTAAATGAGGTTATATTAAATTGAACCTATGGATTTTGATAAATATTTTACAGTTGGTACTTATAATATTTAGCTCTATTGGAACCAAATTACATAAAATTTTAATGCACCGTTTTTGAGTTATGATTTTTTAAGTAATCTATAAAATTTCTACATGTTAGTAAGTCATGTTGATTTAAGTGAGGTTATGTCAATTTGAGCGTATGGATTTTAATAAATATTTTACAGTTGGTACTTATGATAATAAGCTTTATTGGTACCAAATTACATGAAAATCTAATGCACCATTTTTGAGTTATGATTATTTAAGAAATCTTATCAAGTTTTTACATTTTAGTTAGTTGTGTTGATTTAAGTGAGGTTATATTAAATTGAACATATGGATTTTGATAAATATTTTACAGTTGGTACTTATAATACTTTGCTATATTAGTATTTAATATTATAAAATTCTAATGCACCATTTTTGAGTTATGATTTTTTAAGTAATCTATCAAGTTTCCACATGTTAGTAAGTCATGTTGGTTTAAGTGAGGTTGTGTCAAATGCAGCGTATAGAATTTGATAAATATTTTACAGTTGGTACGTATAATATTTAACTTCATTAGTACTAAACAACAATAAATTTTCATGCACCGTTTTTGAGTTATAATTTTTTTGGAATTTATTAAGTTTCAACATATTAGTAAGTCATGTTAATTTAATTGAGGTTATGGCAAATTGAGCGTATAGATTTTGATAAATATTTTACAGTTGGTACTTATGATACTGAACTTTATTGATATAAAATTACATAAAAATCTAATGCACCGTTTTTGAGTTATGATTTTTTAAGTAAACTATTAAGTTTCTTCATGTTAGTTAGTCATGTTGATTTAAGTGAGGTTATGTCAATTTGAGCGTATGGATTTTAATAAATATTTTACAGTTGGTACTTATGATAATTAGCTCTATTGGTACCAAATTACATAAAATTCTAATGCACCATTTTTGAGTTATGATTTTTTAAGTAATCTATCAAGTTTCCACATGTTAGCTAGTCATGTTGACTTAATTAAGGTTATGTCAAATTGAGTGTATGGATTTTGATAAATATTTTACAGTTGGTACTTATAATACTTAGTTCTATTAATACCAAATTACATAAAATTTCTATGCACTATTTTTGAGTTATGGTTTTTTAAATAATCTATCAAGTTTCTTCATGTTAGTAAGTCATGTTGATTTAAGTAAGGTTATGTAAAATTGAGCGCATGGATTTTAATAAATATTTTACAGTTGATACTTATGATACTTAGCTCTATTGGTACCAAATTACATAAAATTCTAATGCACCATTTTTGAGTTATGTTTTTTTAAGTAATCTTATCAAGTTTTTACATTTTAGTTAGTTGTGTTGATTTAAATGAGGTTATATTAAAATGAACTTATGAATATTGATAAATTTTATACTGTTGGTACTCATGATACTTAGCTTTATTGGTACCAAATTGCATAAACTTCTAATGCACTATTTTTGAGTTATGATTTTTTAAGTAATCTATCAAGTTAGTTAGTCATATTGATTTACGTGAGGTTATATTAATTAGAGCGTATAGATTTTGATAAATGTTTTACAGTTGGTACTTATGATATTTAGCTCTATTGGTACCAAATTACATTAAATTCTAATGTACTATTTTTGAGTTATGATTTTTTAAGTAATCTGTTAAGTTTCCACATCTTAGTTGGTTATGTTGATTTAAGTAAGGTTATGTCAAATTGAGCGTATAGATTTTGATAAATATTTTACACTTGGTACTTATGATACATAGCTCTATTTGTACCAAATTACAGAAAATTTTAATGCACCGTTTATGAGTTATGATTTTTTAAGTAATCTATTAAGTTTCCACATATTAGTAAATTATGTTGATTTAAGTGAGGTTATGTCAAATTGAGCGGATGGATTTTGATAAATATTTTACAGTTGGTACTTCTAATATTTTGCTTTATTGGTACCAAATTACATAAAATTCCTATTTATCATTTTTGAGTTATGATTTTTTAAGTAATCTGTCAAGTTTCCACATCTTAGTTGGTTATGTTGATTTAAGTAAGGTTATGTCAAATTAAGCGTATGAATTTTGATAAATATTTTACAGTTGGTACTTATGTTACTTAGCTCTATTAGTACTTAATAACATAAAGTTCTTATGTATCATTTTTGAGTTATGATTTTTTAAGTAATCTATTAAGTTAGTTAGTCATATTGATTTAAGTGAGGTTATTTTAGTTTGAGCGTATAGATTTTGATAAAAATTTGACAGTTGGTACTTATGATACTTATCTCTATTGGTACTAAATTACATAAAATTTTAATGTACTAGTTTTGAGTTATAATTTTTTTGCAATCCATTAAGTTTACGTGGGCTACTTAGTTATGTTGATTTAAGTGATGTTATGTCAAATTGAGCGTATGGATTTTAATAAATATTTTACAGTTAGTACCTATGATGTTAAGGTTTATTAGTATCAAATTACAAAAAATTCTAATGCACCATTTTTGAGTTACGTTATAAAAACTAAAAACTTGTTACAAAATATTAGCTTCAAAGTATAAAAAACGCTAAAATGTGTGTGTAATTTGTTGCAAAACATAACCCAATTAAGTAATTTTAATAAATTTGACTAAAAAGTAGCTCAGTGTATAGGCAAAAACATTAAAACTATCAAAAAACTTTATGCTTTCAAGTGAAAAGCGGTGAAATTCAACTTAATCTAGTCATAAAACAAAAACCAATCGGACAGTTAGTAAAATTTTTTTTAGGTATTAGCACACATTTCTGAGAAAGATACTATTGATATAAAAACTAAAAATTTGTTACGTTAAAATAATTTTTGCAAGCTTTAAAGTTAAAAAAACGGTAAAATTTTTACGTAATTTGTTTCAAAACAAAAATCAACCAAACAATTTTAATAAAATTTTCCAGAAAGTAAGTCAATATGCCAGCAAAGCCATTAAAACAACAAAAAACTTATAATTATTTTAAAAATTTAGTTTTTTAGCTTTTTTTAGTGCAAAAACGGTAAAATTTTAACGTATTTTGGCTTTAAAACAAAAATTAATCAGGCAATTGTAATAAATCTTTATAAATTGTAACACCAAACAATGTTTAATATATTGAAATTATAAAAGTTGTAAATTTGTTACAAAAATATTACTTTTGTAAGCGTCAAAGTGAAAAAAACGGTCATTTTTTTATAAAATTAATCATGAAATCAAAACCAATTGAACAAATTTAATGAAATTAGCTTGATTATTGCACAAAAAATTGTTAATTATATTAAAATTATAAAAAAATTAATATTAATACAAAAATAGTGCTTTTGTAAACAGCAAAGTTGAAAAAACCGTAAATTTTGTGTGTAATGTGCCATAAAACAAAAACTAATCAAGCAATTTTAATAAAATTTTCTGGTTAATATGAAAATATGTTGCTAAGTAAATTTGAATTAATAAAAAAAATAATTTGTTACAATTGAAAACTTTTAATCGTAAAAACGGTAAATTTTTTACGTAATTTGTCATAAAACAAAAACCAATCGGGCAATTTTAATAAAATTTTCACGTAATTAATAAAATATATTGCCAAATATGATAAAATTATTAAAATTGTTATTTTGTTATAATTGTAATTTTTTAAGCGTAAAAACGGTAAAATTTTTACGTAATTGATCATAAAACAAAAACCAATCAGTCAATTTTAATAAATTTTTTTGGTTATCAATCAAATATATTGCCAAATATTAAAATAATTAAATTATTAAAATTGTTATTTTGTTACAATCATAAACTTCTAAGTGTAAAAACGGTAAAAAAAATCCGTAATTTGTCATAAAATAAAAAGCAATTGACTAATTTTAGTAAACATTACAAATATAAATTAAGTTATGCTTAATTGTTAAATAACTAAAGCTTACTTACCCGCCCAAGTGTTTATTTGCTAGGAATTGGCTAATCAATCACTGCTAATATTTCTGCTGTTATAAAATAAAATAAAACAAATGACAGTTGTCAAAAATATTAAATTTCTATTATCTTTTATATATGTATAGCAGGAAAATGTATTTTTCTTATACGTAGACTGGAAAAATGTATGAAAAACACAAAATATGATTTATTGTAGATAACGTGGTATTCGAGCACAATGCTTTGATAAACTCTTGGAAAATATTCCTCCCACAAGGATATTTTTCAACCGAATTACAATCGCAATATTTATTATTGTACTGTATTGATTCAAATCGGTTGTTTTAAATAACGAAACATTTCTCAGCAAAACAATATCACTTACAACTTTATAAATTCCGCTCGTGTACAATGTAAAATTTAATTAACTGAATATCCTCAGAACATATTAAACAGTCTTGTTATATTCTATAGAAGCAGACAAAAATTAATATGTTTTCATTATATTTTCAATGAATTTTTTTATTGCAATCAACAGCAGACACGTATGATTGCTTTGCAATTAGTAGCTTTGAAAACGAATCAATTAATGGCCAGATTAAATTACAGAAATGCTGGAGGGCTATTATAAGATGGACTGTGATGTTCATTTGACGGCTATTAATCATACCACATTAATTATTCATACGATTTGGTTGATTTGATTGAGCTAATTCTGAACAAAATTATTAATAAATTTAGAATTTAATAAAAGTTATAGCAAGTTGGGCAAAACATTTTAAAGTTATATTAAATTAATCCGTCAAAAGTTGCATACAGTTTCCTCGTCTGTACGCTCAACAATGACTAGTTGCAAACTTAGCTCGCACAATACACGTATGTGGTTATAATTAATGGCCTCAACTAACTAAAGACGTGTTTTCAATTATATAAAACCGTATAATACGTTCAGCAAACTTTAAATAAAAATAGTTGAATTAATATTTTCTGCTTACAAAAATAAATGAAATGTTTATTATTTTATCGATAATGTAACATTTCGAGATGTATGTGATTTAACATGTGTAATCTGTAATGATCTATTAAAGCGAATTGAATTGCAATTCCATCATACGTGATTGCTTTTTCATGTCCATTTGGGTCTACACATATCCAATTAATCATTGCAAGTGAAAAGATTTTAAAATAAAATATATTGCAGTGGCGCAGTATCACTAAAAGTTTTTATTTCTTTTGTGCAAGCAAGGATTGAGTAAATTAGAAAATTAACAACTTTGATGTTTTGAAAATAACTATTTCAATTTAAAGAGATTGTATTGAATTTTATTTAAAATCTTTGATTTGATTGTTTGGGCTTATAACTGATTTAATTTCAGTTTTATTAAAATAAATTAATTGGATTTTATTTTGCAAAAGAATACATAAAAATTCTACCGTTTACAGCACACAAATTATTTTATTGTAATTTGTTTTAATTAAATTTAAAATATTTAACATTTTGTTTATTAATTAAATTAATTGAACAATTAAATTTTTACAGTTTTTATGCTTTCAAAGCTTAAAAAACTATTTTAAAGTAACAAATTTGGCAATCTATCGGGATAATATCTAAATTTTTTTACTAAAATCGGTAATTTTTTTACCGTTTTTACACTTAAAAGTTTACATTTGTAACAAAATAACAATTTTAATAATTTAGCAGTATATTTAATTAGTAATTAGAAATTTTTATTAAAATTGCCCGATTGGCTTTTGTTTTATGACAAATTACGTAAAAATTTTACCGTTTTTACGTTTGAAAACTTACAATTGTAACAAAATAACAATTTTAATAATTTTATCAAGTTTGGCAATATATTTGATTGATAACCGAAAAATTTTATTGAAATCGGCTGATTCATTTTTGTTTTATGATCAATTACGTACAAATTTTGCCGTTTTTACGCTTAAAAGATTACAATTGTGACAAAATAACAGTTTTAATAGTTTAAACATATTTAGCAATGTATTTTATTGATAACCAGAAAATTTTATTGAAATCGACCGATTGGTTTTTGTTTTATGACCGGTTACGGGAAAATTTTACCGTTTTTACGGTTAAAAATTTTCAATTGTAACAAAATAACAATTTTAATTATTTAAACATATTTAGCAATGTATTTTATTGATAACCAGAAATTTTTATTAAAATTGCCCGATTAGTTTTTGTTTTTTGACAAATTACGTAAAATTTTTACCGTTTTTACGTTTAAAAGTTTTCAATTGTAACAAATTATTTTTTTTTATTAATTCAAACTTACTTAGCAACAAATTTCGATACTAACCAAAACATTTGATTAAAATTGCTTGATTGGTTTTTGCTTTATAGCATATTACACACAAAATTTACGGTTTTTTCAACTTTGATGCTTACAAAAGCACTGTTATTGTAGCCAAATTACAACTTTTATATTTTAAATATGTTTAGCAACATTTTGTGCAACAATCCAGCCAATTTTATTAAATTTGTTCAAATATTTTTGTTTTTATGATTGATTTTATACAAAATTTACCGTTTTTTTTTCACTTTAACGCTTACAAAAATAATATTTTTTTAAAAAATTTACAATTTTTATAATTTCAATATATTAAGCAATGTTTAATGCCACAATTTACAAAGTATTATTACAATTGCCTGATTGGTTTTTATTTTAAAGCTAAAATACGTTAGAATTTTACCGTTTTTTCACTTAAAAAAGCACAAAAACTTAATTTTTGAAATAATATTTAGGTTTTTTGTAGTTTTAATGGCTTTGCCAGTATATTGACTTACTTTCTGGAAAATTTTATTAAAATCATTTGGTTAATTTTTGTTTTGCAACAATTTACGTTCAAATTTTACCGTTTTTTTAACTTTAAAGCTTGCAAAAATTATTTTAAGGTAACAAATTTTTAATTTTTTTATTAATAGTGTCTTTACCAGAAATGTGTGCTTAAAAACTAGAAAAAAAAAGTACAAATTGTCCGATTGGTTTTTGTTTTATGACTAGATTAATTTGAATTTTACCGTTTTTACACTTAAACGCATACAACATAGTACATTTTATAGTTTTAATGTTTTTGCCTATACATTGTCCTACTTTTTGGTAAAATTTATTAAAATTACTTAATTGGGTTTTGTTTTGCACACATTTTAGCGTTTTTTACACTTTAAAACTATTTTATTGTCACAAATTTTTAGATTTTGTAACATAACTCAAAAAATAAAACATTAGAATTTTATATAATTTGGTACCAATAGACCTGGATACCATAAGTATCAAGTGTAGATTATTTATCAAAATCCATACGCCCAATTTGACATAACCTCACTTAAATCAACATGACTAACAAATACGTGGAAACATAATTGATTTCAAAAAAATTATAACTTTAAAATGGTACATTAAGTTTTTATGTTGTTTGGTAGCAATAGAGCAAAGTATCATAAGTACCAATTGTAAAATATTTATTAAAATCCATAAGCTCAATTTGACATAACCTTACTTAAATCAACATGACTTACCAAAATGTGTAAACTTGATAGATTACTTAAAAAATCATAACTCAAAAATGGTGCAATAGAATTTTATATTATTTGGTACTTATAGAGTTAAGTATTGTAAGTACCAACTGTAAAATATTTATCAAAATTCATACGCTCAGTTTAACATAACGTTACTTAAATGAACATGGCTAACAAGCATGTGGAAACTTAATGGATTGCAAAAAAAATATTACTTAGAAATGGTACATTAGAATTTGATGTTATTTAGTACCAATAGAGCAAAGTATCTTAAATACCAACTGTAAAATATTTATCAAAATCCATACGCTCACTTTGACATAACCTTACTTAAATCAACATGACTTACCAAATGTAAAAACTTGATAGATTACTTAAAAAAATATAACTCAAAAATGATGCATTAGAATTTTATGTTATTTGGTACTTATAGAGTTAAGTATTGTTAATACTAATTGTGAAATAATTATCAAAATTCATACGCTCAGTTTACCATAACCTCACTTAAATCAACAAAACTAACTAACACGTGGAAACTTAATAGATTGCAAAAAAATTATAACTTAAAAATAGTACTTAAGAATTTTATGTCATTTGGTATCAATAGAGCTAAGTATCATAAATACCTACTGTTAAATATTTATCAAAATCCATACGCTCAATTTGACATAACCTCACTTAAATCAATATGACTTAGTAAAATGTGGAAACTTGATAAATTACATAAAAAATCATAACTTAAAAATGGCACATTAGAATTTCATGCAATTTGGTAACAATAGAGCTAAGTATCTTAAGTACCAACTGTAAAATATTTATCAAAATCTGTACGCTCAATTTGACATAACCTTACTTAAACTAACATGACTTACCAAAATGTGGAAACTTGATAGATTGTTTAAAAAATCATAACTCAAAAATGGCACATTAGAATTTCATGCAATTTGGTAACAATAGAGCTAAGTATCATAAGTACCAACTGTAAAATATTTATCAAAATTCATACGTTCAATTTGACATAACCTCACTTAAATCAACATGACTCACCAAAATATGGAAACTTGATAGATCACTTGAAAAATCAAAACTCAAAAATAGTACATTAGAATTTTATGTAATTTGGTACCAATAGACTATAGTATTATAAGTACCAGTTGTAAAATATTTATCAAAATTCATACGCTCAATTTGACATAACCTCACTTAAATTAACATGACTTACCAAAATGTGGAAATTTGATAGATTGCAAAAAATTTATAACTCACAAATGGTACATTAGAATTTTATGTAATTTGGTACCAATAAAGCTAAGTATTACAAGTACCAACTGCAAAATATTTATCAAAATCCATACGTTCAATTTGACATAACCTCACTTAAATCAACATGACTCACCAAAATGTGAAAACTTGATAGATTACTTAAAAAATCATAACTCAAAAATGGTACTTTAGAATTTTATGTTATTTGGTAATAATATAGTTAAGTAATATAAATACCAACTGTAAAATATTTATCAAAATCCATACGCTCATTTTGACATAAGCTTACTTAAATCAACATTACTTACCAAAATGTGGAAACTTGATAGATTACTTAAAAAATCATAACTCAAAAATGGTACATTAGAATTTTATGTAATTTGGTACCAATAAAGCTAAGTATCATAAGTACCAACTGTAAAATATTTTTTAAAATTCACACGTTCAATTTGACATAACCTTACTTAAATCAACATGACCAACTAACATGTGCAATTTTATCGTTTTTTGCATTTCTAAAATATTTTTTGTTAACAGTATTACAATTATTGCTTTTTAATCAATTTTTCAACATTTTTTGATACTTTTCAGTAAATTTAATCAAAATTTTTAAAATGGTTGATTTATAACCAATTTTAAAGTAGTTTTGTCGTTTTTGGCACTTAGAAATGTGCAAAAACTACTTTATGCTATTTTTATTGTGATTTTTTGCATTTGTAATGTTATTTTCAATATTCTGTGATACTATCTAGCAAATTAAATTAAATTTGATCAATTAATTTTTGTTTTATGACTAATTTTTGAAGAATTTTACCGTTTTTTGCACTTAAAAGCGTTCAAAAACTATTTTAAGCTAATAATATTACAACTTTTACACTTTTAAGTTGTTTGTTTGCATACATTAATACTTTCTAGTAAATTTAACTAAAATCGACCGATTAGTTTTTGTTTTATGGTCAATTTGAAAGAATTTTACCGTTTTTTGCGCTTAAAAGCGTGCAAAAACTATGTTATGCTATTGATATTACAATTTTTGAGTTTTTAATGTATTTGTCTACATCCTGTAAAACTTTTAAGTAAAATTAATTAAAACTGCCCAATTGATTTTTGTTTTATTACTAATTTTGAAAGAGTTTTACCGTATTTTGCGCTTAAAAGCGTACAAAAACAATTTTAAGGTAATAATATTACGGCGTTTGCACTTTTAATGTGTTTGTTTGCATTTTATGATGCTTTTTAGTAAATTTGATTAAAATTGATGAATTAGTTTTTGTTTTATGATCAATTATGGAAAAATTTTACCGTTTTTTGAGCTTAAAATCGTGCATAAACTATTTGATACTATTTATATTACAATTTTTGAATGTTTAATGTATTTGTCTACATGTTGTAAAACTTTTTAGTAATTCTAATTAAAATTGCTTTATTGGTTTTTGTTTTATGACTAGTTTTGGAAAAATGTTATCGTTTTTTGCACTTAAAAGCGTACAAAAACAATTTGAAGGTAATAATATTACGACTTTTGCTTTTTTATGTGTTTGTTTGAATTGTATGATACTTTCTAGTAAGTTTAATTAAAATTGACCGACTAGTTTTTGTTTTATGACCAATTTTGGAGTAGTTTTACCATTTTTTGCACTAAAAGCGTACAAAAACTATTTTAAGATAATAATATTAAAACTTTTGCATTTTCTAAGTGTTTGTTTGCATACCATAATACTTTGTAGTAAATTTAATTAAAATCGAATGATTAGTTTTTGTTTTATGGCTAATTTTGAAAGAATTTTACCGTTTTTTGCACTTAAAAACGTACAAAAACTATTTTAAAGTGATAATATTACAGTTTTTGCATTTTTATTGTGTTTGATTGCGTTTTATTATATTTTTTAGTAAATTCAATTAAAACCGACCGATTAGTTTTTGTTTTATGGCTAATTTTGAAAGAGTTTTACCGTTTTTTGCACTTCAAACCGTACAAAAACTATTTTAAAGTAATACTATTACAACTTTTGCGTTTTTAAAATGTTTGTTTGCAGTTTATGACACTTTTTGGTAAATTTAATTAAAATTGATTAATTAGTTTTTGTTTTATGACTAATTTTAGAAGAATTTTACCGGTATTTGCACTTAGTAGCGTTTAAAAACAATTTTATGCTAACAATGTTACATTTTTTGCATTTTTAATGTAGTTATCCACATTCTGTGCTACTTTTTAGTAAATTTAATTAAAATTGCCCGATTAGTTTTTGTTTTAAAGCTGATTCTAGAAGATTTTTACCGTTTTTTGCACTTAAAAGCGATTAAAAACTATTTTATGCTAAAAATGTTACTACTTTTGCATTTTTATTGTAATTATCTACATTTTGTGGTACTTTCCAGTAAATCCTATTAAAATTGAACGATTAGTTTTTGTTATATAGCTTAATCTATAAGAATTTTACCGTTTTTTGCACGTAAAAGCGTTCAAAAACTATTTCATGCTAACATTGTTACGATTTTTGCATTTTTAATGCAATTATCTATATTTTGTGATACTATTTAGTAAATCTTATTAAAATTGCTTGATTAGTTTTTGTTTTATGACTAATTATGGAAGAGTTATTCCGTTTTTTGCACTTAAAAGTGTGCAAAAACTATTTTAAAGTAATAATATTGTAACTTTTGCATTTTTAATGTGTTTGTTTGCATTCTTTAATAGTTTATAGTAATCTGAATTAAAATTAACCGATTAGTTTTTGTTTTATAAGCAGTTTTATGAGAGTTTTGCCGTTTTTTTGTGCTTAAAAGCGTACAAAAATTATTTTATGCTATCAATATTACAATTTTTGAATTTTCAATTTGTTTGTCTACATTCTTTGAAACTATTTAGTAAATTTAATTGAAATTGCTTGATTGGTTTTTGTTTTATGACCAAATTTGGAAGAGTTTTACCGTTTTTTGCACTTAAAAGCGTTTAAAAACTGTTTTATGCTTACAATATTACAATTTTTGCATTTTTAATAAAATTGTCTACATTCTGTGATACTTTCTAGTAAATCTTATTAAAATGGACCGATTAGTTTTTGTTTTATGGCCGATTTTAAAAGAATTTTACCGTTTTATGCACTTAAAAGCGTTCAAAAACTATTTTATGCTAACAATATTACATTTTTTGTATTTTTAAAGGTATTATCTGCATTTTGTAATAATATATAGTAAGTTTGGATAAAATCGCCTGATTGGTTTTTGTTTTATGATTAAATATACTAGAATTTTACCGTTTTTTGCACTTCAAAGCTCATTAAAAACAAATTTTTGTAACAAATTTATAATTTTTATAATTTAAATAAGTTTTACTACACCTAATGCTTAATATTAACAAATTTTAATTAAATTGTTAGATTAGTTTTAATTTTATGATCAAAAATGTTAGAATTCTACCGTATTTTGCACTTAAAAGCGTAGGGAAACTATTTTGTGATAACAATATTACAATTTTTGCATTTTTAGTTTATTTGGGTACATTTTGTTATACTTTTTAGTAAATTTAGTTAAAATTGGTCGATTGGTTTTAATTTTATGACCAATTCAGGAAAAATTTTACCGTTTTTTGCTCTTAAAAGCGCGTAAAAATAATTTTATGGTAACAATGCTACAGTTTTTGTATTTTTAATATATTTGTCTATACTCTATGGTACTTTCTAGTAAATATAATTAAAATTGACCAATTGGTTTTTGTTTTATGAATAATTCTTGAATAATTTTTACCGTTTTTTACATTTGAAAACATAAAAATTCAATTATTAGTTAATATAATATTAATCTCTTGCAAATCTTTTGAAGTTTCAGTAGCAGTTTTTTCAAAATGTTATTAATTAAAATTGACTATTTACTTATAATTGTTAAAATCAATGAAGCGCAATTTTCCTGTCACTCCTGCTAAAGGTGAATATTTTACGAGGATCGCAAAGGAATGGAGAATATTCCCAGGATTTATTATTCAACCGGGATCATCCATGCGCGCGTACTATTCTATAATTCAAATGGTTGCGAATTTTCCTAGTTTTATCTATAAAAAGTGACATTTACAATTCATCATGAAAGAATTTAAATAAATAATCTGAAAACAAATTTTATAATTGAGTTAAATTTCAATCAAAAATCAATAAAAGAATAATTGCAAATTTTAACATAAACAAATTTATGATTACATCTTTTTAATTTAGTTTTGCTGAAGGTATGAACCTGTCATCATGAAATTGGAGTTGGGGAAAATTATAAAAATTAAAGCAGTAATTTCTCTCACGGGGTGCGGTAGATGAAGGACGGACTGAGTGGGCGTAATCCCACTTACAAATTCGAAACAAGCGTATCGGAACGGATAAGTCGGATTACAAGTTTATTAATTACAAAAATATTAGAAGATATATCTACCTGTCCGCTCACAATTTTCCCAATAACAAGACAAACAATTTAATTTTATTAAATTAAATCAAACGTAATTAAAGCACGAATTACTATGCGGATGTATAAATTACACAATCAAATAGACAATATTTGGACAAAAATCGTGCTTGTGTGCATTGCCATTAAACACACAATTGCGTGTGGTGGTTGGTTGGAATCGTTTATGCCTCGAGTGCTGCGTTTATATTTCAAAATTTGAATATTTCACACATAAATGCGTAATATGCTAAACTAGTTAATAATTACAAGGTAACAATAACAAATTGCACTTATTAATGGTTTCAGCATAAAATTAATTTGATTCCTTTTTATTGCAGAAAATGAAGTCTTCAATGGTAGCCCTAACCAACTTCTCGTTTGTAGTGATGCTTTTGGCCGGTATGCTCCTGATAGTGGCTACTACCACAAATGCGGCCCCCCATATTCCAAGCTAGTAAGTATATTTTAATCAATCAATTAACTATTTAGTGTTTGGACGCAAATCCAATTGTCATTCTTAATCTCTAATTCAAATTAATTATTCCCAAGTACCACCCACACTTGACCCATTCATCATCGAAGTGCTATCCGTTTTGCGACGGACGACACTAAATCATAAACTCCCCCCTTTATGAGACCCTACGGCTATACTATACTCTCAATTTATCTGATGTGTGTGACATTGGTGTACTTGAAGTAGAATCTAATTCAACATCGAGCACGCGTCTGACTGTGTCCGCTCACTTAATACAATCACCGCAAATTACATGGATATAATTGATCATTACGCAGCAATTGAGGATCGAATTGCTTTTTTCTTTCCTCACGTGTTGTAAAAGTTCGAAGATCGGTGTCCCCAATCAAATCAAGCGCGTCTTATGGGATTCAACCAGTTCCTTCTTTCAATTTTATATTGAAATTGAATATTTATAGAAAAATAATGTTAGTATTTATTACCGGAAATCTATTCAAAAACATATCATGTCATAATTTTATTATGTTATAATATTAATTAATTTTCAGTAATCCTGGTTACTACTCGAATGGCGTAATTGAAGGCCAGAATCCTGAATACATCCTGCAAACCCTTGCCCGATTGAGACAAGCCCTTATTGCAGAAGAGGATTTGGAAAAGTAAGTACTGAGATTTCACTTCAAATATAGTTGAATTATTGATTTTATGTTGGCTTCATTTTAGTCCTCGAAGCTTTTGTTTTGTAAATTGTGTTGAATTTGTTTTGTGTATGGGTACAAACTAAACATTTTTTAAATGAATAGTTTCAAATTTAAAAATGTGTTACAAATTTTAATTTTTTTGTTTGGAAAATTATTTTTATTGAAGCATAATCTGTTCTATACTTTAAAAATTCTACAATACTAAACATTGGATTTAATTTAAATTTTGACAACTTAAATTTTTATTATGGTACTAATTAATTTTCATAAATATTGATACGCTGAATATTTACTCAAAATTTTTCAAAATTCTCCATAATTTTAGTTGAAGTTTTATATATTATCTACTAGACTGCCTCATATCTACAAAACTAAACATTAGATTTAATTTAAATTTTGGCAACTTAAATTTCCTTTATGATACCATTGAATGTAAAATTTTCAAAAATATTGATACGCTCAAATTTTACTCAAAAATTTTCAAAATTTTCCATTATTTAAATTGAAGTTTTATGTAGTATTCACTGATCTGTTTTATATCTACAAAAATAGATATTGGATTTAATTTAAATTTTGGCAACTTAAATTTCTATTATGGTACTAATTAATTTAAAAATTTTAAAAATATTGGTACGCTCAATATTTACACAAAAATTTCCAATTTTTTTTATAATTTTAGATGAAGTTTTATATACAATCTACTAGTCTGCCTCATATCTACAAAATTAGGTATTGGGTTTAATTCAAGTTTTGACAACTTTAATTTCTATTATGGTACTTATTATTGTAGAATTTTCAAAAATATTGATACGCTAAATATTAAATTAAAAATTTTCAATTTTTTTTATAATTTAAGTTGAAGTTTTATATACTATCTACTAGTCTGATACATATCTTCAAAACTAAATATTGGATTTGATTTAAATTTTGACAACTTAAATTTTTATTATGGTACTAATGAATGTAAAATTTTCAAAAATATTGGTACGCTAAATATTTACTCAAAAATTTTCAAGGTTTTCTATAATTTAAGTTGAAATCTTATATAGTATCTACTAGTTTGATTTATATCTACAAAACTAGATATTAGACTTAATTCAAATTTTCAAATTTTAGCAATTTAAATTTCTATTATGGTACTAATGATTGTAAAATTTTCAAAAATGTTGGTACACTAAATATTTACACAAAAATTTTCAAGGTTTCTTATAATTAAAGTTGAAATCTTATATACTATCTACTAGTCTGCCTTATATCTACAAAATTAGATATTGGATTTAATTTAAATTTTGGCAACTTGAATTTCAATTATGGTACTAATGATTGTGAAATTTTCAAGAATATTGACACGCTAAATTTTTACTCAAAAATTTTTATTATGGTACTGATGAATGTAAATTTTCAAAAATATTGATACGTTAAAATAGTTACTCAAAATTTTTCAAAAATGTCTATAATTTAAGTTGAAGTTTTATATAGTAACTACTAGTCTGGATCATATCTACAAAACTAGATATTGGTTTTAATTTAAATTTTGACAACTTAAATTGTTGTTATGGATCTAATGAATGCAAAATTTTCAAAAATATTGATACGCTAACTATTTTCTCAAAAATTTTCAAAATTTTCTATAATTTTAGTTGAATTTTTATATAGTATCTACTAGTTTGCTTCATATCTACAAAACTAGATATTAAACTTAATTTAAATTTTGGCAACTTAATTTTCAATTAAGGTACAAATGATTGTCGAATTTTCAAAAATATTGGTACGCTAAATATTTACTCAAAAATTTTCAAAGTTTCCTATAATTTAAGTTGAAATCTTATATACTATCTACTAGTCTGCCTTATATCTACAAAATTAGATATTGGATTTAATTCAACTTTAGACAACTTAAATTTTTGTTATGGTACTAATGATTGTAAAATTTTCAAAAACATTGATTCGCTAAATAATTACTCAAAAATTTTCAAAATTTTAGTTAAAGTTTTATATAGTATCTACTAATTTGCTTTATATCTACAAAACTAGATATTGGATTTAATTTTAATTTTGACAACTTAAATTTTTGTTATGGTACTAATGAATGTTAAGTTTTCAAAAATATTAATACGCTAAATATTAACTTAAAACTTTTTCTAAATTTTCTATAATTTAAGTTGAAATTTTATATAGTATCTACTGATCTGTCTCATATCTACGAAATTAGATATTGGATTTAATTTAAATTTTAGCAACTTAATTTTCTATTATGGTACTAAATAATGTAAAATTTTCAAAATTATTGATACGCTAAATAATTACTCAAAAAATTTCAAAACTTTCTATAATTTTAGTTGAATTATTTTATACTATCTACTAGTCTGCCTTATATCTACAAATCTAAATAATAGATTTTATTTAAATTTAGACAACTTAAATTTCTATTATAGTACTAATTAATACGAAATTTTCAAAAATATTGATACGCTAAATAGTTACTCAAAATTTTTCTAAATTCTCTATAATTTTTGTTGAAATCTTAAATACTACCTATTAGTCTGCCTTATATCTACAAAATTATATATTGGATTTACTTCAAATTTTGGCAACATTAATTTTATATATGGTACTAATTAATGTAAAGTTTTGAAACATATTGGTACGCTAAATAGTTACTCAAAAATTTTAAAAAATTTATATAATTTTAGTTGAATTATTTTATACTATCTACTGGTCAGCCTCATATCTACAAAACTAAATGGTAGATTTAATTCAAATTTTGACAACTTAAATTTCTATTATGGTACTAATGAATGTATGATTTTCAAAATTATTGATACACTAAATAATTAATCAAAAATTTTCAAAATTTTCTATAATTTTAGTTGAAATCTTATATACTATCTACTAGTCTGCTTTAGATCTACAAAATTAGATATTAAATTTAATTCAAATTTTGGCAACTTAAATTTCTATTATGGTACTAATGATTGTAAAATTTTAAAAAATATTGGCACGCTAAATAGTTACTCAAAAATTTTCTATAATTTTAGTTGAATTATTTTATACTATCTACTAATCTACCTCATATCTACAAAACTAAATAGTAAATTTAATTCAACTTTTGACAACTTAAATTTTTATTATGGTACTAATTATTGTAAAATTTTTAAAAATATTGATACGCTAAATAGTTACTCAAAAATTTACAATTTTTTTTATAATTTAAGTTGAAGTTTTATATTGTATCTACTGGTCTGCTTCATATCTACAAAACTAGATATTGGATTTAATTTAAATTTTGACAACTTAATTTGCTATTATGGTACTAATTAATGTAAAATTTTCAAAAATATTGATACGCTAAATAGTTACTCAAAAAATTTTAAAATTTTCTATAATTTTAGTTGAATTATTATATACTATCTACTAGTTTGCCTCATATCTACAAAACTAAAAGGTAGATTTTATTCAAATTTTGACAACTTAATTTGCTATTATGGTACTAATTAATGTAAAATTTTTAAAAATATTGATACGTTAAATAATTACTCAAAAATTTTCAAAATTTTAGTTGAAGTTTTATATAGTATCTACTACTTTGCTCGTATCTACAAAATTAGATATTAGATTAAATTTAAAATTTGGCAACTTAAATTTCAATTAGGGTACTAATGAATGTGAAATTTTCAAAAATTATGATACGCTAAATAATTACCCAAAAATTTTCAAAATTTTAGTTGAAGTTTTATATAGTATCTTCTAGTTTGCCTCATATCTACAAAATTAGATATTGGATTTAATTTAAATTATGACAACTTAAATTTCTATTATAGTACTAATTAATACAAAATTTTCAAAATTATTGATACGCTAAATATTAACTTAAAATTTTCCTAAATTTTCTATAATTTAAGTTGAAATTTTATATAGTATCTACTGATCTGTCTCATATCTACGAAACTAAACATTGGATTTGATTTATATTTTGGCAACTTAAATTTCAATTACGGTACTAATGAATGAAAAAATTTCAAATATTATGATACGCTTAATAATTACTCAAAAATTTTCAAAATTTTAGTTGAAGTTTTATATAGTATCTACTAGTTTGCCTTATATCTACAAAATTAGATATTGGATTTAATTTAAATTTTGACAATTTAAATTACTGTTATAGTACTAATGAATGTTAAATTTTCAAAAATATTGATACGCTAAATATTAACTTAAAATTTTTCTAAATTTTCTATAATTTTAGGTGAAGTTTTATATAGTATTTACTAGTTTGCCTCATATCTACAAAACTAGATATTGGACTTAAGTCAAATTTTGGCAACTTAAATTTTTATTATGGTACTAATTAATGTAAAATTTTCAAAATTATTGATACGCTAAATAATTTCTCAAAAATTTTCAAAATTTTAATTGAAGTTTTATATACTATCTACTAGTTTGCCTCATATCTACAAAACTAGATATTGGACTTAATTCAAATTTTGGCAACTTAAATTTTTATTATGGTACTAATTATTGTAAAATTTTCAAAAATATTGGTACGCTAAATATTTATTCAAAAATTTTCAAATTTTTTTATAATTTTAATTGAATTATTTTATACTATCTACTAGTCTGCTTTATATTTACAAAACTAAATGGTAGATTTATTTTAAATTTTGTTAACTTAAATTTCTATTATGGTACTAATTGATGTGTAATTTTCAAAAATATTGATACGCTAAATATTAACTTAAAATTTTTCTGTAATTTAAGTTGAAATTTTATATAGTATCTACTGATCTGTCTCATATTTACAAAACTAGATATTATATTTAATTTAAATTTTGACAACTTAACTTTCTATTATGGTACTAATGAATGTGAAATTTTCAAAAATATTGTTACGCTAAATAATTATTCAAATATTAAGTGTTAATATTGAAGTTTTATATAGTATTTACTAGTTTGCCTCATATCTACAAAATTAGATATTGGACTTAATTCAAATTTTGGCAACTTAAATTTCAATTATGGTACTAATGAATGTAAAATTTTCAAAAATATTGATACGCTAAATAGTTATTCAAAAATTTTCAAAATTTTCTATAATTTAAGTTGAAGTTTTATATAGTATCTACTAGTCTGTCTCATATCTACAAAACTAGATATTGGATTTAATTTAAATTTTGACAACTTAAATTTCTATTATTGTACTATTTCTTGTAAAATTTTCAAAAATATTGATACGCTAAATAATTACTCAAAAATATTCAAAATTTTAGTTGAAGTTTTATATAGTATGAACTAGCTTGCCTCATATTTACAAAACTAGATATTGGGTATAATTCAAATTTTAGCAACTTAAATTTTTATTATGGTACTAATGATTGTAAAATTTTCAAAAATATTGATACGCTAAATATTTACTTAAAAAATTTCAAAATGTTCTATAATTTAAGTTGAAGTTTTATATAGTATCTACTAGTCTGTCTCATATCTACAAAACTAGATATTGGACATAATTCAAATTTTGACAACTTAAATTTCTATTATGGTACTGATGAATGTAAAATTTTCAAAATTATTGATACGCTAAATAATTACTCAAAAATTTTAAAAATTTTAATTGAAGTTTTACATAGTATCTACTAGTTTGCCTCATATCTGCAAAACTAGATATTGGACTTAAGTCAAATTTTGGCAACTTAAATTTCTATTATGGTACTAATGATTGTAAAATATTGATAAGCTAAATATTTTTTTCAGAAATTTTGAAAATTACTCATTTTTTATAAAAAATATTTTTTCTACAAATTTTCTAAGTTCAAGTATGCTGAATTCAAAATTTTAGGGTTACTCCATTTTGAACTACTGTCTTGTTATCATGCTCTGGAGTGTCCCACCTGCTCACCCAAGTGTTTGTCATCAAATCATTAGATAATTTAACACCGTTGATGATCTAACAACTAAAACATGTCAGAGGTGAGAGAATGAAGCAATTTCTTGATAACTAACACTTTGGTGGGTAGGTGGGACACTCCATATTAAAATAACGAGTCAATAATTTGAATTGGAGTGGCCCATCCAAGTGTTTGTTATCAATAGGTTAGATCACGACCGTCTCTTCTGATTAAGTGTTTTTACGCTCCCAGAGAAGTCAAACGTTAAACCTTTTGATAACAAACACTTGGGCGGATGGGTGGGACACTCTATTTTAAAATAGCAAGTCAATAGTTTGGATTGGAGTGACCCACCCACCCACCTAAGTGTTCGTTATCAAGAGATTGGATCATGACCGCCTCTTGTGATTAAGTGACTTCTTACGATAGCAGAGGGGTCAAACATTAAACTTCTTGATAACGAACACTTGGGTGGGTGGGCGGGACACTCCATATCATAATAACAAGTCAGCAGTTTGGATTGGAGTAGCCCACCCACCCACCCAAGTGTTCGTTATCAAGAGGTTGGATCACGACCGCTTCTTGTAATTAAGTGACTTTTTACGCTACCAGACAGGTCAAATATTTATATTAAAATAACAAGTCAGTAGTTTAAATTGGAGTGCTACTTAAGTATGTTGAATCCAAAATTTTAAACCACATCTCAAAATTCCGGCTGCTTATTGCAAAAATTAATTTAATCAACAAAATTGCCAATACTTTCAAATTATTAAAAAAAATTATGAAGAATAAAGTTTTTAAATACAATTTTTTGCTAAACTTAAGTATGTTGAACTCAAAATTTTGAACCGCATTTCAAAATTTTTGCTGGTTATTGCAGAAATTCAATTTAATCAATACTGCCAACCAATATTTTCAAAAAAAAAGAAATTGGAAAAAAAAAATATATTTTTTAAAATTCCTTCTGATTACTGCAAAAATTCAATTAAATTAACAAAATTGTTAATATTTTCAAATTAAATTGTTTATTGCAGCATAATTTGACAACATTTTGAAAAATTTGAAAAAATGTCAATTTTTTTTTTAAACTTAAATTTTAGAAATATAAATGCGTGCAAATTTGGATTTTTTTTAAATAATTATGTTATGAAATCAATTAAAGCATGATTTGATTCAAACTTTTTTTTTTAACTTTAAATTTTAATATATATAATTCTAAATTTTTGGATTTTTTTTTCAAAATTTAAGTCTAAAAATCAATTATTTTGAAGCATTTGTTTTGGAAACGCATTAAATAACTTATTTTTATACGTGCTGCAAATTTTGGATTTTTTTCTTCAAAAATTAAGTTCAAAAAACTAGTTTTATTGAAGCATACTTGATCCAAACTTTAAAAAAAAAATTTTTAATTTTAAGTTTTGGAAACGCATTAATAAAATTATTTTAAATGCGTGTTGCAAATTTTGATTGATACAAATTTTTGAAAAATTCCATTTTTTTCAATTTTTTTGAAGCATAATTTAATCTAAACTTTAAAAATTTCGAAAAAAAAATTAAATTTTTATAAAAAAAAAAAATTTATACGCAATAATCCAATTAGTTTTTGAAAAATTTTAAATTTTGGAAACGCAATAACAGCATGCGTTTTGCTAATTTTTATTTTTTTAAATTTATTGAAGCATAATTTGATTCATAAATTCCAAATTTTTAAATTTTTCATTAAATGCTATACTTTTTAATTTCAAAAATGAAGTTTTATTGAAGCATAATACATTTTTTTGAAAAATCTGAAACTTTGGGAACGTATTAAACAACATATTTTCAATTCATGCTAAAATTATCAAAAGAAAATTATAATAATTAGGTCCGGAATATCAACCATACTTGATGATAATGAGAAGTAATAATTTCATTCAACAAATTTAAATTAAGTTATTATGTTATTATATAAATATAAACTAAACTATAAAATTGTGCATACATTTTAATCATACATTGAGAAGAACAAAATAGCGAAATGCAAATTGTAATAACATTCGCAGTGGGAAATTGTATTATATTCACATCTCTATGGAAGCAAAATTTCATTACTTCACAACTAAAGAATTGCGAGTCTAATGTTTCATTTGTCCACCGGGGGCCATTCATTTCATCCACATCCTATTCATGTTGATATTTTAATGCCATAAATAAACTGTAATATATTTAATAATAAGAAGCTTATATCGATTATAACTTCATCAATTTATAGACGTGTACGCAACAGATTAAATTTAATATCAAAGTGTTCGTTCTTTCGTACGAAAAATATATAAAATAAAAAAATATTAATTAACAATCCCATTCCTTGCTTTGGCTACATTAACGTATTCTTTTTTTATACTTTTCAATTTTAAATTACATTTGGAATCAATAGTAGGATTAAAATTAATAATAAATCGGACCCGTTTTTAACAATCAATTTGAAATACATTGACAAAGAATTTCTTACTGAAGCATAAATCATGAACCAATTCGCTACGATCAATCAAGTTCAAAGGTCCAGTTAACCGTAAATAATTTTACATTTAAAAGAAAATTTCAACATTTACGCAATACTTCATCACATTAGTATTAGCCAACATTTTCAACATATATGATTAGTTAAATGCTACCAGAACACGAATTAACACTACTGGAAACTCCAGTGAACATGTACATTTTGTTTAAATGTAAATTAAGTTTGTTATTTAACTTTTTAGAGCATTAAAACTTTTCCGTTTTATACATTTAAATAAAATTCAAGAAATATATAAAAGGGAACTATTTAAAGAGATAATTTAGACGGATACTTAAATATTTAAGAAAATAATTTATGCAAATCCATTAGTACTAACATAAATAAAACTTTATATTCTTTATGATACTCAAAACATTTATAAAAGAATAAGTTTAGCTTTCTATAATAAGATTGGTAGCAGTGAGTAGCGTAACGTAATTGTAGCATTGATTTAATTATCTATCGAACTAAAAATAACTACAACACCGGATGCAATAATTAAAATCTTAAAATCCTTAAAAGCAGACAGTGTAACACTCAAATAGATCCAAGAAAAACTTACATAAAATTCTGAAGAATATACCCTTTACGAATTATATCAATTAATATAAAAACATTTTCAATTAATCTGCAAATTATAGATTAAATTATGAATAAAATATGAACGTATCAATTAGGTTCAAATTTACAAAATAGTTAGTACTATATTAGTACTAAATACTGAGAAAATTATAACATTTTTCAATATACCGTTTACGTCTTATATCGGTTGGTATAAAGACATTTTCAATTAATTTGCAAATTATAGATTAAATTATGGATAAAATATGGACGTATCAATTTGGTTCAAATTCACAAAATAGTTAGTACTATATTAGTACTAAATACTGAGAAAATTATAACATTTTTTTAATATACCGTTTACGACTTATATCGGTTGGTATAGAGACATTTTTAATTAAACTGCAAATCATAGATTAAATTATGGATAAAATATGGACGTATCAATTTGGTTCAAATTTACAAAATAGTTGGTACTATATTAGTACTAAATATTGAGGAAATTATAACATTTTCCAATATACCGTTTACGACTTATATCAGTTGGTATAAAGACATTTTCAATTAATTTGCAAATTATAGATTAAATTATGGATAAAATACGGACGTATCAATATGGTTCAAATTCACAAAATAGTTAGTACTATATTGGTACTAAATACTGAGAAAATTATAACAAGTTTCAATATACCGTTTACGACTTATATCAGTTGGTATAAAGACATTTTCTAGTAATTTGCAGAACATAGATTAAATTATGGATCAAATATGGACGTATCAATTTAGTTCAAATTTACAAAATAGTTGGTACTATATTAGTACTAAATACTAAGGAAATTAAAACATTTTCCAATATACCGTTTACGACTTATATCAGTTGGTATAAAGACATTTTCAATTAATTTGCAAATTTCAGATTAAATTATGGATAAAATATGGACGTATCAATATGGTTCAAATTCACAAAATAGTTAGTACTATATTAGTACTAAATACTGAGAAAATTATAACAAGTTTCAATATACCGTTTACGACTTATATCAGTTGGTATACAAATATTTTTAATTAATCTGGAAATTATGAATTGAACTATGGATAAAATATGGACGTATCAATTTGGTTTAAAATTACAAAATAGTTAGTACTATATTAGTACTAAATACTGAGAAAATTATAACAAGTTTCAATATACCGTTTACGACTTATATTAGTTGGTATAATAACTTTTTTAATTAGTTTGCAAATTGTAGATTAAATTATGGATCAAATATGGACGTATCAATAAAGTTCAAATTCACAAAATAGTTAGTACTATAATAGTACTAAATACTGAGAAAATTATAACATTTTTCAATATACCGTTTACGACTTATATCAGTTGGTATAATGACATTACCAATTTGTTCGCAAATTGTAGATTAAATTATGGATAAAATATGGACGTATCAATTTGGTTCAAATTTACAAAATAGTTAGTACTATATTAGTACTAAATACTGAAGAAATTATAACATTTTCAATATACCGTTTACTACTTATATCAGTTGGTATAAGGACATTTTCAATTAATCTGCAAATCATGAATTAAACTATGGATAAAATATGGACGTATCAATTTGGTTCAAATTTACAAAATTGTTAGTACTATATTAGTACTAAATACTGAGAAAATTATAGCAAGTTTCAATATACCGTTTACGACTTATATCGGTTGGTATAAAGACATTTTCAATTAATTTGCAAATTATAGATTAATTTATGGATCAAATATGGACGTATCAATTTGGTTCAAAATTTACAAACTTGTTAGTTCTATATTAGTACTAAATACTGAGGAAATTATAACATTTTCCAATATACCGTTTACGACTTATATCAATTGGTATAATTTTTTTTTTTTGTTTTAATTAATCTGCAAATCATAAATTAAATTCGATAGGTGACAGTCAAGTATTTTGGGTGACGTCATAATCTATTCTAAGAATAACCACGAAAACAATATTCAGCGTCACTTCTTACAATCCTCCTGACTCCAGCCCTGCTTGCTTATGTAATTCTAGAATACAAAACGTGATATGTTTGCAGATTTGTAAAATTGACTAAAACATCCGCATAATAAAAGCAAACATGCTTTATAAAAAGACAAAACCTCTTACAAAAATGTTTCTAATAATGTAAAGACGAATGTAAAAGCACGAAACGCCTTTCCTGCATTTCTCACTAAACCGGAAATAATGTGTTAGTAAAAATTTTCATAGTTTGCAACGATGATTGATGTGAGTTTTCCCGATGGGATGTTCCGAATAAGAGACGAAAAAATAATAAACGTAACACACGCGGAAATGCAAAACAGTTGTGAGTGATGTGAATTTGCATCCCATTCGCAGCTGACAATCAAACAATCTTGTTTTAAAATAAAAAATACATCGACATCTGGCGAATAAAATTATTGTCCAATTAGTGTGCTGAATCAATTAAGCAAATTGTGTTCTGTGAACTGTGAAAGTAAACTTGTGTTTGTCGGCTTAAATTTTACTACAATTAATATTATTTTAAAAATAAATAATATTTCAGCAATAATAAACGTTCACCTCCAGCCTTCTTCAGAAGTATCGATTTGGGAACCAGTAGAGATATGACTGGTAAATTATTGGCTCAATACATGATGATGAACAGCCCCAGAAAGTAATCAATGGATTTTATCAAGAATTTATATTTTAATCAATTATAATAATAAAATGTTATTTTGTTTCCTTCCATCATTGTAGACGAACAAAACATGTTATCTGTGTGGAGTTTACAACATTTTTTGTTTAGTTATCTAGGCCGGATGGCGTGAAAGTTTCTTGTCACCCTCGACACATATGTTTTTACAATGCAGGGAGGTAAACTGTAACATTAATAAAGGACCTAGAAGATAAACAGATTGTTTTTTTTTTAATTTATACAAACTAATTTTATTCCAACAATTTCAATATTTTATATATTTATTTTTGTTAGCATATGCGTTTTAATTTTGTGCAAATTAATACAAGGCACTTGATGTTTTCTAATTAACCCAAAGGCAAGTTCTGCTGTTAACTTAGTAAATACGAAATGTGAGGGATATAGATACAAAGGGAAAGTTTTTCATGCCGGCATAAATTAAACTAATGGTAAAAATAAGGGAAATAAATGTAAAAGGAAACATGTGTATGGTCAGTCTGCGATAAGAGCGTTAATTTTGTTCAAATTACGGCTTGTAAAACACACAATTTATTTGTTTCACATTCATTTTAAATTGTTATCTTTTTGTTGGTTTGTTGAGTATTAGTCAACTTAAATAAAGCTAATTTAAAAAACCAAATTGTTAAATTGTCGTAATTATGCAAATTTAATTGTAAATAACACAATGATTGATTATGTAATGTTTTTTTAGATTATAGAAAAGTTCTTAGCTGAGCAATGCATACAAAGAATTGTTTATAATAGGTACAGTAATTCCAGCACAGCGTAGCCGGTATAATAATCAACCATCACGCCACTGCAGGCGCATTAGCCTCTTCTCTGCCCGTAATGTAGGCAACTTACATTACACGTGAACAGTTTTAAGTGAATTTCTAGAACTACTAGAAAGATTATTAATCTACTGCAAACTTAGTCATGAAACTTCACGCTGAAAGGGCGAATTGGAGAGTGGAAGAGCCTATAAACGTTTGAAATAGTTTCCATTGTGAAATTTAAACGCTAACATTTTACACATTTCATGGGTCACGTTGTACTGTGATTATTATAATTTTTGCCAATCAAAAATCCTGGATACGGTTCTGGAAAAAAATCAAAGAGTTGGTCATACAAATCAGAGCCAGACCTTGCTGTGGACTTTTTGAAGTTTGCTCAAAATTTAGAAAGATAAAGATGGTGCAAACTGATAATTGTGCTGTTTACAAGACAGCAAAGCACTACAGACCTAAAAAACCTGGGGATGTATAAAGATGTCAAAAAATATACGGCCAAAAAACTAGACAAAGTTTAGAGGTTACTATGTCTGCTGATAAACATTTTTTGGAAGATACCCAGAAGTCCGAGACTATGAGATCATTTGAAGAAAAAGTTATTTAAAAGATTACTACTACAGAAGACTGCTTGGATTAATATGATTTACATTTTGATACATTGTGAAGTAGCTTGGAATACGCAACATCTCAACTAGTTATAGTTTTGCTTTTTGGGTTAGTTGGTTTGAAATATTGTGACTAACCAATGACCAATTGCGATAAGTTTTTGAGTCTCAGGCAAAACACAATACACATCCAGCAGTCCTTTAAGTATATTGTTCTTGGGTTAGAACATTGCAAAAACTCGATTTTAAAATTGAGTTAAATTGCTTGAGTTTTGCTTGTAGTTTTATGACACTCCCTAAACCGCGCCTTTAACAATCATTTATGTAAAAAACACATCTAAAGCGATGTTTGGATCTTTTTCTAAATCATCAAACAATTTTACTACGCACCACTACCCTCAACTATATTATTTACAATCAAAACTAAGCAACTTTCTACATACGTTGCTGCTTTAGCAGCCCAGTTGAAATTATTTGTCTGCAATTATTGATCTGCGTGCTCTACCCACCCATCCAAATGTTTTTATAAAAAGATTGGACGTCACTCTGACGGAAATCCAACCACTAAATCACCAACATTTGGGTGGGTGGGTGAGCGGGAACCCCAATTAAAACTACTCTTCTACAGTTATTGATTTGTGTACCCTACTCACCTACTCAATGTTTCTTAAAATCTAAAATCATACTTCTTCAACGTATTTGCAAGTTCTACTGCAGACTTATCTCCCATTCTTCCTGAAGGAGTTGTTTGCTCTCCTATATGAATCACACCCCGCAGAATTTTGACGGAAATCCAACCACTGGATCACTAACACTTGGGTGGTGGGCGAAAACTCTAGTTAAAGCTATTTTTTAGCAATTATTAGTTAGCGTTTTTTACCTATCCCCCCAAATGTTTCTTATAAAGAGTTTAGACCTGTCACTTTGACAAAAATTGAACCACTGGATCACTAACACTTGGGTGGGAAGGCGGGAACCTAAGTTAAAGTTACTTGTTTGCAGTTATTGATTTGCGTGCTCCACCCACCCACTCAATTGTTTTTTTATGAAAAGATTGGACTTGTCACACAGACAAAAATCCAACACTTGGGTGGGTGGTCGGGAACTTTACTTAAAGCTATTTTTAGCAATTATTGGTCGGCGTTCTCCACCCACCCACCCAAATGTTTTTTTTTTTAAGTTTGGACTTGTCACTCTGACGAAAATTCAACTTCTGAATTACTAACTTTTGGGTGGGTGGTCGGGAACTCTAGTTAAAAATTTTTTTTAGCAATTATTGGTTGGCGTTTCCCACCCACTCATCCAAATGTTTGTTGTAAAAAGTTTGGACCTGTCATTCTGACGGAAATCTAAGCAATTGATCACAAACACTTGGGTGGGTGGGCGGAAAATCTAGTTAGTTTTTTTTAGCAATTATTGGTCGGCGTTTTCCACCTACCTACCCATATGTTTTCTTATAAAAAGTTTGGACCTGTCACTCTGACGGAAATCCAACCACTGGATCACTAACACTTGGGTGGGTGGGCGAAAACTTTAATTGAAGTTATTTTTTAGCAATTATTGGTTGCCGTTTCCCATTCACCTACCCAAATGTTTATTATAAAGAGTTTGGACCTGTCTAATCTCTAGTTAAAATATTTTTTTAGCAATTATTGATTAGCGTTCACTACTCACCCATCCAAATGTTTTTTATAAAGAGTTTGGACTTGTCACTTTGACATAAAAAGACCAAACCTGTCACTCTGACGGAAATCCAACTACTAGATCACCAACACTTGGGTGGGTGGGCCCAAACCCTAGTTAACAATACTTGTTTGCAATCAATAATTTGCATGCCCCGCCCACCCGCCCGACTGTTTGTTATTCAGAGACTTGAATTTCTTCAGAGTGACAGATCTAATCTCTAGATCACCACTAACACTTGGGTGGGTAGGCGCAAACTCGCATATGCAATCAATGATTTGAGTGCCACTTCTAACATGTCCAACTTTGAGATTCTTCAGATAATGTTCCAGCAGCTGGAAAAGAACAAAAAATTGATTGAGAATCAAACGGTCAAGATAAACTCTTTCGAAAAACTTATTGTGTCGAGGGTCAATCTGAAAGGATTGACATACACCAGGATAAATTTAAACAAATGCGACTGATATAAGAGAAAGGCGTAGAAAAGACCTGATATGTCCTACGTAGTTTCCAAGGTCCAAACGCAATATCGCCGCCTTAGGTCTTCAAGAAACCTTCCATCGGTTCTGTCAACTTTTGTCAACTTCTTGTCTAGCAAGGAAGAGGAAATGATTGTCCACTAAAACAATAATGTCGCCGCCTAGCCTACCATAAAACCAGATTTATCTTGGCTAAGGATAAAAATGGCAAAGAAATTGCGGAAGGAAACAAATAAGTCTTCCTTAGTTAATTTTACTAACAAGTCATCAGCCGGCTTGTCCCGTAAGGTGCCATCAAAGCAATCAGCCACTGTGGTCAAAGGCCAGTCCCTAAAGCTTACACCCACAGAGGGCGCTGACACACAGTACCAACGTAACTATCGTACGCGCAGTAAACGTGTTTGATGATATTCGCATGCACCCTTTCTTGCATGCGGATTTCTGTGCAGCAATTGATCTTTCACTACTCATATCAATTAGGTCTGAAAAAATATAGATAGAAATAGACGGGAAAACCTTTTCAATGACATCTGTTCTTTGTCAACAGACTCCTGTTTTACCCAAAAGCACACTTAACGCCCGCTGAGAGCAATCATGTGCGCAAGCAGCGAGACTAGCGCAAAGCGCACTTCATGAAGCTAAGAATTTGCTGTTACTCCGCTTATCAAAAGCGAGTGATTTTATGAAGATACTAGCAACTTCAGCAAAACTTCTAGTCTAGATGACTAACCTAACATATCCAGACAAAAAAAACCGGAGACGGAGGGGGAGGGGGGCATGTTTTTACAAAAATTCTTTCTAGCCCTAAAAAAAAATGTGTGTTCTCACCACCTACTAATGCCGTTTTTGACACCAACGACTGTTTTGGGGGCTTGCACTCACCTCAACGACTACATACAACTCACGGCCACTTCTGGAAACCCAAAGAATATACTATGGGACCATGGCGGCGCTTCCATAGCGACCCCAAACTATTCCTCCAGTAACTCATCTTACCAAATTATTAGAACGACATTGTAGATGCTTTATTAGCATCACTCTTTGGTTTGGAGGACAGCATGGGCAGGGCCTAGCAGCAGATTACTCACGCAAAAGATATAAGACTACTTATACTACCACGTAAGAAACCACGGCCACTACAAGTCAGTGTTAACTACACACTGAAGCTTCCTCTCTCCCATAGAATCGGCAGAAGCAACTTTTGGAGTCTAACTTTTCTATTCCGGTCAGGTTGAACTTTACAAAATTATGGGTGGCTTTAATCTACTAGGGCGGTTTGTTGTTGTTTACCTACATGCAGATTGTTGTTCCTGAAAATATAATAGTTGATCAAATTGTAGTTCTTAAGCTGGTGGTACATGATACAGTTTGACAGGAAACTGTAACGTGTGTAACCAACTAACCTTACTTGCTTTTTCTGGCTAGTTGTTTGGTTTTCTTGAGAAGGTTTGTTGCTCAAATTTATAATTTTGTAATGCGTTTTCTTATTGAATTGCAATTTTCTTTCTGTACATTTTGCCTTGGTTTTTCCAGTTTTATTTTAATCTTCTTAGAACTACATTATTCCAACTATCTGATGAATTGCATTTGTTTTTTTTTTTGTCACTTCCTGGCATCATCTGTCTGAATAGTTTAGTTTTTTTCTAAAAAAATATATCTATTGGGATTTAGAGATTGTGTTACTTACTCCACAGCTACATGATGAGGATGAAATTCACAATTGTCTAAAGCACAGTTTCTTTGGTTGTTTCATCTTTTCAATTCTTTATCCGTTTGCTCCTGCTTTTTTTAGTTTTTATTTAGTAGGCTTTGTGCGATGCATGTTTTGCCAAAATTCTAAATGATAAAAAAAGTTTAGATTTTTACGACAAACATTTTTTCTGGTCCGGAATAGATTAATAATCAATATCTCTTTAGTGGTTTAAAATCTACTCAAAACTGTAGATGTACCTGTAATGTAAGTTGCCTACATTACGGGCAGAAAAGACGCTGTGCGCCAGCAGTGGCGTGTATACGACTGTACAAGAGAGGGAGCGAGTTTTGGTTTTTTGTAGCCGTACCAATAGAACATGAGTGAAAGTAATATCTTATGCAAATTATAATAATTTTATAGTTCTGATGATGAGGCTGCCGCCTTGAAGCTAGTTTACTAGGTAAATATATCAAACCTAAGCAATTAAATTTGTAAAAAATAATATTATTCTTATACGAAGCAAACCTATTGCTTACAATCAATAACCAATGACAGTAGTGATATAAATTAAATTATTTTAAAATTGCTAGATTTTTACTAATAAAATTGTAATTTTTCAGTTCCAAAAGAGGATTGGATCTTGGTCTCGGCCGTGGCTTCTCCGGATCTCAAGCTGCCAAGCATCTAATGGGTCTAGCAGCAGCTAACTTTGCCGGAGGTCCAGGAAGAAGACGTCGAAGCAGCTCCAACGACGATGATGAATAAATCACTATTCCATGATCCATCAAAATTTAGTTTAGAGATTGACCGCCAAACTATCCTCCAAGTCCCTTTAATTTCATAATATAATAGATAGTTCCTAAATCAATCCCGAAACTTAAATGATGGCCTAATAAAAAGGATGATTACGTTTCGGGATTTGTATTTTTTATTATTTTTGGCGCTGTTGTGATGTCGAATATGTATTACACACACCCCTCTATATCTATATGTCTATCACATGCACACACAAAGTGTCCAGATTATTGTAAACTGGCGATGCTATTGATGAATAAATAAATATTAGTTAAGCATTCAGGAAGGCGCTTTATTGTATTGAAGGATTGTTTGTTTATTTATTTATTTATTTATTTAATACTCAATGGATATGAGAAAAAAAGACTTTTATATTATTTTCACGATGGCATCGCTGCTTAACTTTCGTCCAAAACTAATGCCACGTATCTCTTCACTATTTTATTGAAGTATATAGATGATATATTGTAAATGTTATAGTAGTTTAAGAGTTTATTTGAGAACGTGTATATTAATTGTACAGCTGCACCATTTTGATTTGAATAAAGATTTAAAAATGCTTTTTAGAGAAATTATGTTCGAGTTGCTCGAAACGCTCTTAATATTCTCTAAAAGCTACAATTTGAAGCCATTTTCAGCTCTGCAAATGGAATCTACATGAAGCAATCAAAATTTTGCTCTGTCACCACAAATGTCAAATTTAACAATTTATGATAGTTGACTTATATGAAGAAGGTTGGTAATAAACTTTTGACATGTAACAGTTAACAAATGTCATAATTTGACAGTAGCAGTTATTAACGTCAAAAAGAGACAATTACTGTTTTCCAGAAACTGTCTAAACTATTCTTAAAGTATTTTTAGTTTTTTTGTCAACTATTGACAGTTACTAGAACTGTTTAAATGTTCTAACATGTGTCAAACGTTTTTTAGTAACTGTCAAACTGTTATCAAAGTTTGTTAAAGTATTTCTAGTAACTGTCAATGTTTTAGGACAACTAATAACAGTTACTAGAACTGTTAAAATGTTCCAGCATGTGTCAATTGTTTTTCAGTAACTGTCAAACTGTTTTTAAAGTCTGTTAAAATGTTTCTAGTAACTGTCAATGTTTTTTGACAAGTAATAACAGTTACTAGAACTGTTAAATTGTTCCAACATGTGTCAAATGTTTTTTAGTAACTGTCAAACTGTTTTTAAAGTTTGTTAAAGTATTTCCAGTAACTATCAACGGTTTCCGACAACTTATAACAATTACTAGAACGATTAAAACGTTTTAGCGTATGTCAACTGTTTTTCAGTAACTGTCAAAGTTTGTTAAAGTATTTCCCGTAACTGTTAACGTTTTCTGTCAACTAATGACAGTTACTAGAACTATTAAAATGTTTCAACTGTTTAGTAACTGTCAAACTGATTTCAAAGTTTGTTAAATTATTTCTAGTAAGTATCAATATTTTCCGACAGCTAATAACAGTTACTAAACCGATTAAAACGTTATGACATATGTCAACTGTTTTTCAGTAACTGTCAAACTGTTTTTAAAGTTTGTTAAAGTGTTTCTAGTAACTGTTAACGTTTTCTGTTAACTAATGACAGTTACTAGAACTAGTAAAATGTTTCAATTGTCGTCCAGTAGCTGTCAATCTGTTTTCAAAGTTTGTTAAAGTATTTCTAGTGACTGTTAACGTTTTCTATCAATTAATGACAGTTACTAAAACTATTAAAATGTTTCAACTGTTGTCCAGTAACTGTCAAACTAATTTCAAAGTTTGTTCAAGTATTTCCAGTAACTATCAATATTTTCCGACAGCTAATAACAGTTAGTAGAACGATTAAAACGTTATGGCATATGTCAACTGTTTTTCAGTAACTGTCAAACTGTTTTCAAAGTTTGTTAAAGTGTTTCTAGTAACTGTTAACGTTTTCTGTCAACTAATGACAGTTACTAGAACTATTAAAATGTTTCAACATGTTTCAACTGTCGTCCAGTAACTGTCAAACTGTTTTCAAAGTTTGTTAAAGTGTTTCCAGTATCTATCAATGTTTTCCGACAACTAATAACAGTTACGAGAACAATTAAAACTTTATGGCATATGTCAACTGTTTTTCAGTAACTGTCAAACTGTTTTCAAAGTTTGTTAAAGTATTTCCAGTAACTGTTAACGTTTTTTGTCAACTAATGATAGTTACTAGAACTGGTAAAATGTTTCAATTGTTGTCCAGTAGCTGTCAATCTGTTTTCAAAGTTTGTTAAAGTATTTCCAGTAACTGTTAAAGGTTTCGGTCAACTAATGACAGTTACTAGAACTATTAAAATGTTTCAACTGTGGTCCAGTAACTGTCAAACTGTTCTCAAAGTTTGTTAAAGTATTTCCAGTAACTGTTAACGGTTTCTGTCAACTAATGACAGTTACTAGAACTATTAAAATGTTTCAAAATGTTTCAACTGTGGTCCAGCAACTGTCAAACAGTTTTCAAAGTTTGTTAAAGTATTTCTAGTAACTGTTAACGTATTCTGTCAACTAATGACGTTACTAGAACGATTAAAACGTTATGGCATATGTCAATTGTTTTTCAGTAACTGTCAAACTGTTTTCAAAGTTTGTTAAAGTATTTCTAGTAACTGTTAACGTTTTTTTGTCAACTAATGACAGTTACTAGAACGATTAAAACGTTATGGCATATGTCAACTGTTTTTTAGTAACTGTCAAACTGTTTTCCGAGTTTGTTAAAGTATTTCCAGTAACTGTTAACATATTCTGTCAACTAATGACAGTTACTAAAACTATTAAAATGTTTCAACTGTCGTACAGTAACTGTCAAATTGTTTTCAAAGTTTGTTAAAGTATTTCAAGTAACTGTTAACGTTTTCTGTCAACTAATGAAAGTTACTAGAACTATTAAAATGTGTCAACTGTCATCCAGTAACTGTCAAATTGTTCTTAAAGTATTTTTAGTTTTCTGTCAACTAATGACAGTTACTATAACTGTTGAAATGTTCTAAAATGTGTCTACTGTTTTGCAGTAATTGTCAAACTGTTTTCAAAATTTGTTAAACTGTTTCTAATAACTGTCAATGTTTTTTGACAACTAATAACAGTTACAAGAAAACACTAAGTTTTAGTAACTGTCAATATTCTGTAAGACTCGTTGAAACGTCAAAAGTGACATTATTTTAATTACAATTAATTTAACAATATTTGGTCTACATGATTATGATTGATCACAATTGATTTGTTATTTGATAACAGTTGGCGTATGCCAAACAATAATTAATTGATGACATTTAATATTTTTTTATCTAATTATATTTTACTTGATTTGTTTCAATATTATTGATGATTATTTTTGTATTATAACAACAAAAAGAGACTTAATTAACTTCTGATGAGCCGGGTGCGAGAAAGCGTCTTTTTGCGCTTCTCTCCTTCTGTTCACAATGGAAGCCACAAGCGGATTGCTGCGTTTGGTAGCAAATTCTTAATTGTGTTCGTTGACTTAAACTTCAAAATTGTGAAGTTAATCTGCGCCCCAAAGAAGCTTCGCTCGGTGCGGGGGCACCGCACTAGTTATAATACTACAAATCAAGGTTGCGATCAAAATAATCAAATGTCAACATTAACCGTCAAATTATTTCTAGAAAATAGCTCAATAATTAATAAATTACTCACCAAAAATATATTCCTGTTGTAATATGCAATCGTTTCAGTTTTAACTGTGACTTACATGCATTGAATAGTACTTCTACATGAATCATTTATTGCAAGCCGACGCTGCTACTGCCAATAACAATTCATCGACAACAATATCCCGCGCTGAATTGATGAAGTTATCTATGAACTGTATAAACGTCAGCGGTCATTTTATTAACGCATCTTATAAACACAAATTAACTTATTTTATGTTGAAACCGGCTTCTTCTCCCATCCAAATTGTGCATCTAGCCGGTGCAGATCATACCGTACATAGATAACTTAATTCAGTTCAGCGCAGGACACCATTGTCGCCGATCGGTACCGACAGTAACAGCGTCGGCTTATAGTAAATGTTTATATAATTTAAGAGTACAATATTGAACGCATGCAAGTTACAATGAAAATTGAACAGGATTATATTTTTGGTGAGTAATTTATTAATTAATATGCTCTAAAAATAAATTGACGTTTACTAATTTTTGCAATATCAATTATTTCCACCGCTACTTTGATTCATATTATATAACAAAAACAGCAACTTTGGTGTCATTGCTAGTAATACAAATTAATTTGTTTACCAGTTCATTTAAAAAGAATGAAACTATATTTAGTCAAATTATATTTGCAGTAGTATCATCTAAAAACGCATTTATTTTTATATTTATTTGCTATTTTTGATTGTGTTTGTTTTAAATTACTAATGACAGATGTTAGAGCTTAGATCAAGGAGGTCTTGTGCATTATTGATACTTTACAGTTTTTTGAGGTAAGTCACAAATAAGCAGTGTTACTTTTACTTTACGTTTTATTCTTTAGGTTGGTTTTCTCCCCCTTTTTACGCAGACCGTGCAATGCATGCTCGTATGGAGCGAGCGGAAGTTATTGTATTCAGTTCAGCGCGGGACATTATGGTCGGTGTTTGTAGTAGGAGCGTGCGCTTGCAGTGTAACCACAAAGCATTTAACTTGCTGTGGTGACGTTAAAGATGGATTGCAAAACAGGATTATATTCTTGGTAAATATATTTTTTATTAAATTGGTATTTTCTGGAAATAAATTGACAGTTGTTGTTGACATTAATTATTAATTTGCAGTATCTAGTCATCATGTCACTAGATATTAGGCGCGTTCGTTTCGCCAATATCACTGAAATTTTGATCACTTGGTGATGACCTAAAATATTACTGAATTATTGTTTAACATGATACATAACAAAGAACGACCAATTTTACCTTATCTCAAATTGTTTTATTCATTACTCGCCATATTTTTAAATTTATGTCACCGAATTTGTTTAATTTATCATCACCAAGTGATCAAAATTTCAGTGATATTGGCGAAACGAACGCGCATATTGCAAATTAGATGTCCTTGCCAATTTTCAAGAAAGATTTTAATCAAGAAACTAAACTACCAGAGGTACACAATAGGACCAAGAGACCATAGTCCAAGGACGCCAGACGTACCATCTCATGAGGAAAAAGTATTCTTGTGAAAGACAACTGGAAATGGTAAAAATAAGGAATTGCTGAAGCTCAAAGTTAAATAAAATTTGGAATGAGAATCCAGATATCCATGCCAGTCTTCAATAAAGCAGATACTAGTGTACTTCTTTATGATTTAAACATGTTTTAGGTAAATATAGTATTATTTTATTGTAAAAATGTTGATGCAATATGTTTAAAAATGACACCGACAAATTACAGTAATAAGATTTATGAATTTGCGCTACAGAAACTTATTTTTAAATTTAATATAATAGTTTGCTGGTGTTATTTTATTCACTGTTATATGTACATTAATTACTTATTAATAATCAGTTTTGCTTTTTATAGACTTTGGGCATTCTACACTTAATTTTAATGAAATGGAATGGAATGATTATGAGCAAATCTTTTCTGGAATGTAGCTGCTAGCAACTTTTAGAATGATGACCAATTAACCACAAATGAAATGATAAATGGAAATTTTGCTCGTTTTCAATAGATTTGCTGTAAAGATTTTTATACTTAGGTAATTAAATTAAGTATTATTATTTGTTTATTATTAAATATTTGGATAACTGGGTGGGTAAACGGGTTATTCCAATTCATGATAAAAAACAGTTTTAATAATTAACTTGGGTGAGTGGTCAGCTCACTCCAATTTATTATCAAGCACAAGCAGTTGAATTAGAGTGCCTACCCATTAGTTTGTTATTTAATCTTAATTAAGGGCCAGTATTACAATATTGGTTTAAACTGCAAGTTTACTAACTGCTAGTTAAAATTTAAATTGCTAGTTAGTGGAAACGCGTATTACAATCGTTCCTATATTTTATGTCAACAAAATATTTAAAATCTTAACCTATAAATTAACGCGTCAAAAAATTGACATTAAAATTTTATTTAATAAGTATATTGAATATCTAACAACAAAAAAATTGTAAATAGATAACTCCTTATAAACAATAGTAAGTTTCCAGTAATCACTATTAATATAATACACCCATTTCTTATAAATAATAATTGTCATAATTTACATAATTTAAGGTTATTTAAACTGCTAGTTAAATCGTTAATCGCCCATTTTCACCAGTTAGCTATCCAGATATTTTAATCCATAGTTAGCATTAATCCACGTATGTATGAGTTAAACCACTATTGTAATTTTGGCCCTAAGACTAACTAACAATTTAACTTTTAATTATAGTAATCCTAGTACAGCATTGGCCTATAGAATGTGTGAAATGTAATTGCAAAAAAAGATGCTACTTTATTTTGTGTATATTAAGTTGCCTATTATACAACATGGCTGTACTGAGATTGCTTGTAGTTAAAGCTGGTTACTTCAATTTATGATTGCAAACAGTTTGAATTGGAGTGCCCTCCCAATTTTTTGTCATCTACCAACAGACACTTGAGTGGGTGGATGGATTATGATGATTTTATTTTTTAAAATACAAAATAGTAGTGTAGTAGTGGAAAAAGCGAAACGTTTAGTCAAACAAATTTTGAACTCTCATTCAAAATGTTGTATTATTGTAATCATATTTGCATCAATTATTTTTATTCATAATTATTTTTATTGTTCTATAGATGTGGCAATTCTTACTGGATGGCATGGAATTATCAATACAAAGGAAACAACCATCAGGAATGAAAATGAAGAAATCGCAATGACATTTATAATAAATTGGTATAGTAAAAATGTAATTTTTTGTATTTACTGCTATTTCTTAAAGATAAAATAGAATTGATTAACAATTTATAATTTGAGTTAAAATTTAAAGTATGTAACGCCACTGCTCTCAATTCTGATTTAACTTTATTAGATTGTTGCTTTCGCCATCTGTCCACAATGCGATAAACTTATAGCACATAACATACTTTGTGACATAAGATAGTATATTAAAATGTGTTAATTAATACGTAGTGTTATTAATAATTATTGCTTTTTCAAATTATAAATGTTAATTAATTTGTTTGCTTTAAAATAGAGTTTAAATTTAATTGCTAATGTGGCGCCACCTTACCATAAAATGGTGAACTTGTATTGCTTATTAATATTTCTAACAGATGACGCATTCGTATACGCATAGGCGTAGTAAGCTAATTTAAAAAATTAATTAAATGCAAATAATATTAGCTTATTACTATTTCAGTTTTTTTTTTATTAATATCTATTTTTATTATATTTATTAATCATAAAATAAATATAATTATATTTTATGATTTTAAAGTACAGCAGATCTAAAAAGTGATTAAATTTATTTATTTGTTTATGAAATAAAAACTATCTAATGCTTCTAATTGAGTAAATTTTCTATGATATTACTTCTTAAATCTGTTGCCAATAAATACATTATTTAAAATGTTTGCATTTATAATTAATTGTTGTACGTATTTTGTATTTAATTCAACAAGAGATATGTACACTTAAAGATATGTTTTTATCGTTGCTTGCAAACGTTTGTGATAACATAATAATTGCATGTGAGAATGTACATTTTTTGTTCGACTACACGATTTGCGGTTAATTTAATATTTAGCGTCGTACTGTTAATTTCTTTTGTTGAAATGAATACACTGTAATAAAGTAATTTATATTTATAGTAATCCCAATACAGTTTGGCCCGTACAATAGGCAACTTAATATACACAAAAAGATTGATCGTTTTGTTGCACTCGTGTCTTTGCTCAATTTGGTATTCGTTTCTCGCGCTTACATTCTACACATGTCATGGGTCAAACAAACTATACTGGGATTACTTTAGCAACGCCTGTGTTGCTCACATATTTTACTTTTGTGCGCATTTACAGTAAACGCAATTTGTTTGAAAGCGCCGATATTTTTCGACATAACTATGGTCGGAAATATAGCTTCCAGAGTGACAGTAATAATTACATCTATTAATTATATTAGTTGCTGTTTGTGGTTTCAGTTACTTTTTGCAAAACATAAAACAACTAGCGTTTACTGTACTGCAGACATACTTCCGGAAAAGCTCGATTGTAAATACAAAAGTTTGTATTGTTTTTTTGTTGGTTTTAACCTTAGGTCTAGGGAAAACGGAACTACACAAGAGTGTTGCTCACGTTCTCAACCTTAGACTTTAGGAAACATTTTATTTGTTATATGGTTTGATACACTTACCTTATTGGTGAGTTATTTATGTATTTTGTTGACTGTTGCGGCCACTACTATTGGTAGTTTATGTTATAAGTAGTTTTTTATTTTTTTTATTTTATGCTTTTGTCTTTAAGTCTAGGGAAAAACAGAACTGCACAGGAGTGTTGCTCACGTTCTCAACCTTAGACTTTGGGAAAAGCTTGATTTATACAAATAAATAGGTAAATCTAGGGAGGGTAATTTACTAAGCAAGTAATGGGGAGGGTAAGCTTGAATAGCTCTTAGAAGAGCTAGTTATTCTCTCTACCTTGGTAGTAAAGGCTGGGGGTGAATAGTTAGCTCTTAGAAGAGCTGATTCTGCTCTGTACTTTAGGTCTAGGGGAAAACGGAATTACTCGGGAAACTCCGTGTTGCTCACGTTCTCTACCTTAGCCAAAGGTAAGCTTAATTAGCTCTTAGAAGAGCTGATTCTGCTCTCCACCTTAATAGTAAGACTGGGGGAGAAATAATTAGCTCTTAGAAGAGCTGATTTTGCTCTCTACCTTAGGTCTAAGGGAAAACGGAACTACACGGGAGACCCGTGTTGCTCACGTTCTCTACCTTAGCTTAAGGGAAAGCAAAATATCTATTGTTTGTTTATTGTAGTGTATTATGTTGTTTTTATGAATAAATCAATTTGTTTAAAAATACATTTGTATTATTTTCCTTTTTTATTAACAATTTCAGGAAGGAGGGTTTTAATTTTATAACTATCTTTCAAAAATATATCAATTATCAATCAACCTTACTAATCTCCTCCCCCAACAATACTTACCCCCAAAGATATACCCCTTTCTACAGGGGAATCCTCCCCATCACGGAGGTTCGCTATTTTTAAGTTTGTCAAGGTAAGTTTATGAAGTTATTAATAGCCGCCGAAGGCGGCTAATTAATTAGGTCCCGCCGAAGGCGGGATATAATAACCGCCGAAGGCGGTTATTAAGCCGCCGAAGGCGGCTTAATATCCCGCCGAAGGCGGGATATAATAACCGCCGTAGGCGGTTATTAAGCCGCCGAAGGCGGCTTAATAACCCGCCGAAGGCGGGTTATATATACCCGCCGAAGGCGGGTCCCGTTTTTACGCGCACGGGCGACACGGGCTCCCCCTACTTTTCTATTCTAGCCCTTCCGGCAGACTCGCAGAGCCTCCGGGTCTACTCTACTACCCAAAAATTTGCATCTATTTCTTTCTCGGAGTTCAGCTGTCTCTCAGAGTTTCAAATCAATAAACACTTTCCAAGTCCGGAAAAATTTGTCGTTCAAGACAAACATCCTCGGCCGAACATGGAAAGTGCTCCCCGATTTGAGCACTCCTCAAGACCCAACACAGTCGACAATTAAAAGATTAGCCGTTCATTGGTCTTTACAAAGCTCAAACCAAGTAAAACATTCAAAGTCTGAAAAAGATTGATCGTATATAACAAATCAACTTCCTCAACTCCGCATGCTTTGCTTAACTCAAGCACACGTAAATACCTCAAAACAACCAATATTTGAAGAACCGACTGCCTTGTTTGCCTTTTCCGATCCGGAATATAGAGCTAAAGAAAAAATCTGATGTATTACAGCTAAAGTTGCGTTTAGATAAATTTGGCGACATTATAGTTAAATTAACATTTAACAAAAGGAGGAAAATTGAATTTAATACAAAACTTCATCTTATGCCTTAAGCAAAGAGTTTAATTATTAATAAACTTTATAATTTAAAAACATACAATCCCTGCTCACATTATTCTCACATGACTTGACTAAAAATTTGAAGAAAAATCTACTTTTGTCATAGTTGGTTAACTAACTAGACTATAATCTACAAAAGTGTTTTTTAGAAAACAACTTTACTAAGAAAATACATTAAATTAAAAAAAAATCCTAACTGGAATCGAAATAAAATATTGAAACAAATTGACAATGTGCAAAATATTTTGCATTTCTTGAAGAGAAGTGGGTTTAACAAAACTCTAAATCCTTAAAAAATCATAATAAAAACAAATTATGAATAAGCATTCATATTATTACTGAAAACTATTTAAAAACATAAATTAATGTGAGCAAGAACTGTAAATAAGATTACTTGAATGCAAAATTGCATTGGGTGCTTAATGTTTGATAATCGCCAAATTTGTAATACCCATTCGTTGATGCCAATTCAAAATGTTCTTCATATATTCCTAACATTACATGTAAATTGTTATTACTTGTTTAATTTCTATTGATAAATTTTAAATCCAAAATTAAAAGTAAATTTATTTAAATTAAATTAATTTGTTTTCCGATATTAATAAGTAAAATCAATTAATATTACACCAAAGATTTTTACATGTAATTGTCAGAATGGAGGACACGTATGTTTAAAAAAATATAAAAAAATATAAAAAAATTGATTTCTTTAACTAATTATTATTAAAATATTTTAAGTTTAAGTTATTTCGCAACCAATACCAAATATTATCAAACGCTAAAATTAAAAAAAAAAATAATTTATGATGAAGCAATGTTAGTCAGTGAATTCAAATCAAATTAAAATTAACAGTCACTTAACAGTCTCATCTAACCTGTGCCACCAAGGTCGAACCACCTATAGAACAGAGGAAGGTGTCCCTGCGCATGAGGGGTTTACCCTTTTTTAGACCAACTGCTGATAGCATAACACTGACAAGAATGACCAAATTCTTCAAAGTACTAAGCGTCAGCTGGAATGGTGGGGACTCACTAAGCCGGCGTCGACTCTTACACTAGATCAAACCTTAAACCTTGGTCAGGCTACAAGTCATCACTAATGTGACTACGTTGGGCTTTCGTTTAACCTAATCATGTCATAAATAATTATAAAAGCTTGTCAAAATATTGCCACAATTCACATGCTCTTATTGTATAAAAATAAATTTATTTAAATAAAAATTAATATTGAAATTTTGGCTAAGTGATGCAGCATGGAATTGCAACATGAAAACGTTGAACATATTTGGTACGAGTTGATTGGGGACGAATTGGCATGTACGATTGGGTATGCGCAACGTTAGTGTCAACAGATTTTTCCTTTGTATTAAAAAGCTGAAACATTATAATAACAAATTAATCACTGATAACTTCAATTAGTAAAGGAAAGTTCAATACTACGCATGCATTAAAGTAACCAAGTGAAATAATTTAGAAAACAAAAATAATGAATTTAAAACTAAAGAACAAACAAATTATTATATTGTTTGATTAAATTAAATAACTGAACTAAAAATTTACATAAAAAAATATTGATTGACATAATAAAATTAAAATTAAATTTATTAAACAAATTGAAATTTATGATTAACAAACAATCACTTGGGCACTTTGGAAAATGTTAAAATAGAAAAGCAACTAAAAAGAACTAACCAAACTATCACGCAAAAATGGCATCTCTGCTGGAGAATACCATATTTAAACCAGCTAGAAGTAACTAAACTACCCAAACAAGCATCACCTTGCAATCGTGTTGAATTCTGGCTACTAACTCTTGCAAGCAAGTTTAAACGTCAGTACAGCAATTACACAACGACTCGGCAATGTAAGATGCATCAAAACAATGCATCATCTAATACCACTACATCTATACGAAAACAATCATGTATATAACAGACTAGCAAGCATTCCGAGGAACGGTCAGTTTCTGCTAAATGAAAGTCTCGATTTAAGAAGAAAAAGATTTCTAACTACCCTACGGCACCGACCTGTAAAAGTTATCCACAATATGCAAAGGCAGTATGAAGGATATCTAATTATAATTAGCTCCTATCATAGAGGGCTTTCATACAGACGCGTACACTCTACGTTACACCAGCGTAACCACCAATCGAGCAATTAATGGAAACGCACTAAATACTGCTCACCTCCTTACGTTGGTAAAGAGCCTACCTCCTACAACACCAAACTAGCAAACAATAATGACGAAAGTCAATACAAGACAACTCGCCTAGAAGCAATGTTTGGGCACACTAAGCAGTCAACTACAACCTGCACGTTTAATCCTTCTGAATTCGATGCTCAGAAGTTTAACGCCGGCGAACTACCATAATTACTTGAAACTTTAGCTGCCCCAATATTTGGTCAGACAGATCCGGAAACAAGTAGCAACCAACTAATCACTAAGCACCATCTATACAACAATTTAAGCTTGTAGGCTTCCGCGTATGCATAGTGTTACTCTATAAAATAAGTCACAATCATAGCAACCACCCTACAAGTATAAATTGAGGTGGGATATTACCAGCAGTAATACCACCAACTAATTAATATAAAGTAATTCACCACTCAACATCTTCTGCCATAAAAGAATCTGAAATGATTACAAATAACGTATTAGTTTTTGTTGTAATATTGCAGTAGAATATAATTCCTACCTATTGCTCCTTAAATGGATGCGTTTCCTCCTTCTTCCTAGAACGCCTATATCTTCAAACGTCAGGATTTAGAAACACTGTTTTTAAAACGTAAGGCTGTATTGATTTGAACTAAAAACGCACAATTTCCACAACAGTTTACTAACAAAAAAGCACTAGCTATGTTGGAATCCCGCACTGAATTGAATGTGTTGCCGGCTCGCTCAGTGTAGCACGTTAAAGCAAGGACTGGGAGTTCTATACTGAAATATACAATAAAATAAAATAATTTTTAAATTAATATTTCATTCTAATACGAATTCACAACTAAATTTTAATTATTTTTTTCAAATGAAATTTGATTAGTTTGTCTCCAAAACATCCAAATAAAACCGTTACATTGCATGCTTTCTATTTAAATTATTTTTATTACAAAATACTCACCAAAATATTAAATTCCGGAAAATACATCCTCCCATATCGTAACACAATTGTTCACTATCAGATTCATTACTTTATTTAATGTCTTTGTGCATTTAACTGTTATTATTCAAACACTACACGCACAGCGAGAACCTGCTACCGACACGACATCCCGCACTGAACTGAACGCACGCCGGCCGGTCCGGCTCTACGCTCTACCCCCTCCATGCAATCCGCCTGATCTGAATAGCATACTCAACGCAAAGAGAGAAAGAAGTCATTCCTAAAACAATATAGTAATGTGAATAATAAAAATGATTTTAAATAAATATTGTGATTTTTAAGTTTGCTTTTTATTTGATACAAAATTTGTGCATTGACAGTTTTAAGCACTTTCTATTGAGCCTTATAAGCCAAGCTAACCACGTAAACTTACATTAAATTGCGCATTTTTCTGCTACTCTCAACTTGCTAAAATGAATTCCTAACAAAAGAAACGAATACAATATTTGCATTTAAGGTGCCATTTTCCGACAGTTTCTTTTTGCATTTTATAGAAAAACTTAGTCTAAGCTAATCACTTAAATTTACAATTAGTTGTACATTTTTTAAGCCTAGATTTAGCTCTCGACCTAATTATTTGACATTTTAACTAATGAAACAACAGTTACATCAAAAGTGCAATTATTTTCCATTTTGCTCATAACTTTGTACTGTACCTCGTATAAGCCAAGCTAATTTCAAAAATATACAATCAATTGAGCATTTTTTAAGACTAGTTTCAGCTCTCTATATAAACTATTTGACATTTTAACGAGATCCAAAAGCCAATTTTTAACAGTTTTTTTGCTGGTTCTATACAAGCCAAGCTAAGCACTTAAATCTACAATAAATTACGATAAATCTTTTGAAACTAGTTTCAACTTGCTAAGATGATATTTATATTATTACTTTAATTAAATTTGGCAAGTCAATTTATGACCATAATTGAGATTAATTTTTTTTTGGAAATTTAATTCAAATTTTATGTTATAAGTTAGGCAACTCTATGTACACAGTAACCAATACGAAGCCTTTCTTGATATTATATTTACCATAAACGTTATTTAATTAATTAAATAGAAACTGTTACAATTTATTAAAAATATAATATAATTTTTATAAATGTAGCAGTAAATATTTCTTGTAAACAAATTATCCAATTAATTTAATCTGCATGTAACGTTTCATGCTATGCAACCCTATATACTCGTCTACAAATATAAAGCCTACTTTGATAATAGATTTCAAAATTAATTGCTTCCTAATCTGATAATCTTCTAAGAATTTAGCCCATTGTTTATAATCATTTAATATATGATTAATCAGTAACAATAAATTAATCAATTTTATCTACATCACAATGACAAAAATATTTATTATTATTTATAGTCTATAAATATAATTTTTAACAAACATTACTGCAAAATGAATTTAAATTAATTCAGCAACGTGTACATAATAAATCTTTGATTAAAAATTTTAATATTTAATGCAGCTACAAACTGCGCAGCTTTTCATAAAAGCTTCCTTTGACCCGTACTGAAATGCACAATCCGATTCCCTTTACCATTTTCCAATCGTTAGATTGATGTGCTTTCACAAACAAAATTTCTAATTAATTAAATTCCGCAATGCATCAAAGAAACATAATTTGCAACTTCATATTTTTCGAGTAATACATCATTCAGTAATCTCCTGGCCCTCCCTGATGTTTGCATATAAATTATTTAAATCCTCACAAACTTTGTGCAGAGAGCAGTATTCCCTCATCGAAAGTTTAAATTTAAATTTTTAAACGCAGCCCTAAAGAAGTTGTTTAAAATTATTTATATAATGATTAACGTAACACGTAATTGATTTCATTTATACAGCTATATAATTGCGTAAGCAAAAGCTCGTGCGAATATCGACTATATTCCTGCAATTGACATAACAATTATGTGGATTGAAAGAATAAATTTAGAATGAAATTTGAGTGACAGCAAAGAATGAATTCAACAGATAGAAAGCTTCAAATAATACTTTTATTGTTAGCAAGTGGTTAAGAAGCAGTGGCGTAGCTACTAGGGTTACAAAGTAAAAAAGAAAACATTATAAAAATCATCCGCAAACCCCTTCGCTACGCCACTATTAGGAAATAAGGTTTATAAGCAACAAAGGATATGGATATGAATGAGTATAAGGTATTTTGGACCCGGGATACGAGAGTTCGGGTACGCGAGGTCACCAGTCCTCGAAAGCAAGATTTAGCCTTCCTGCGTTTAGAATAGGTAGGATTAAGGTATTTTGGACCCGGGACACGGGAGTTCGGGTACGCGAGGACACTACCCCTCAAAAGCTAGATCTATCCACTCAAACTGAGTGCCAGATCCAGCTCCCCTGCGACAATGACAGATTGGATTGGATTGAAGAAATTAGAAACATTTTATGAACATTATTTGTAAGTGGAAAACCATTAAGAAACATTGGTTTTGAAGGTGAGAACATTTTTTGACCTTTAACGGCCGGATTATTACATTATATATAAGGTTTGATGATTTAATGGCCGGATTTTGTAATTAAAATGTTTAATTGTTCGATTTTTTTATCAGATTTTATCATTTAATGGCCGGATTTTTACATGATTGCAAAACTTCATAATTCAATGGCCGGATTTTGTGATTAAAACCTTTTTAACAAAAATCCGGCCTTGTTTTTACAAAATAAGACAAATCCTGTCATCAAATTGAATAACAATAATAAAAATCCGGCCTTTTTTCTAAAAAATAATCAAAAATCCGGCCGTCTAATTGTCATTGTTTGACAGCTAATAAATTGTTTGACATTTTTAAAGCAATAAATGAGAAATTATAAAAAAAATAATGTTTGACATATTAAGATGATTATAAAGTGACTTTATTTGACAGTTAAATAAAAAAATTTGACACTTTTAAGTCAAACTTTTAATGTGCAATTCAGTGCATTATTTGCCCTCAAACAAATCCAATTTTACTGTCGACTCACGAGTTATCTATTACTAAACAAATTCTGGAAACTCGTCCAATTATATCAATTTAAAATTAGTTTCATAATAAATTTAAAAAGCAATTAATTAAAAACAATAATTAACTTATGCAAACAAATCTATTTTAAACGATTCAATTTAAAAATAACTCGAAAGAGTTTATTTTTAAATTCAATATCTTTTTCAACATTTTATCCGCCTAAAATAATCGTGTGGCACATTTTTAATGTGTAAGCATAAAAGCCAGAGCAAGCGACCAACAGGTGCTGGATTGGCACCTCCGCATCCCAACTATTTATAAATCTCGTCGCCATCGTCGTCGCGCACCTCGTCACTGCAACAACCAACCACCAACACATTTATTTTAAATTCCCGAGACGCACGTCACCAAATAAACAAGACGTAATCCCATAATAATACAGAAAAACACGAATGGAAATGTCAACTGCAATTTTAATTATTGGAAATAATTATATGATTCTAATTTACTTTTTTTTTTCATTCGTTCAATTAGATCTTGTTTGCAGTACTTGAAATCTCGAGTGGACTTATAACGCTTCATCATAGATATTATCGCCTCGTTTTAATTCTAGTACCCACTTAAAGATTAATTCAGACGAAATTGAATTATGGCTTGGTGTTGTGTTGCATGGAAAGAATTTTATAATGCTCCCGACTTTAATTAATGTTTACTTTACAAATTTTTAAATTGATTCAAGTGATTTGCAAACAAATTATTTGAAGAATGATTTTGTTCAAGTAATACTTGATTGATTAGTTATGACAGATAATAAATTTTAAATTAAAAAATAACCATTATTTTGCATTAACTTTTGGTAAACTGCTACTGTGGTTTATTAGTAGCAATTTCTAAATATTTTATAAAAGAAAATTTGTAGAACTAAGTTGGATGGATCTCTTATTTAAGAAAATACATAATTATTTCTCCAAAAACAATTCCATTATTAAATTTATTTTTTTAAACAATTGAGACGAACGCTTAACTACCCAACCACCTTACCGAGCGTTCAGGCTATTGATAATTTGAACCCTGAGGTTTGTTCAAGGCGTGCTGTAACTTTCTCATAATTTTGCCAAGCATGAAGGTGTATTTGCTGTGTATTCGACTTTGTCAGCAGCGCTGAGGGCATTACTGAGCTTTGCTAAATTTTTTCCTGCTTCTGCTTCTTTGTGTTTCGTCAGGTACGAGCAGATTGGTTGTCGACGGTATTGATCCGATCTGCATGCTTATATTGGATGACTACAATATGGCCAGCTTCTTTGTCAGTCTTATTTGACGGGTTGACTTCACCTATAAAGTCCGGATGACCGTATTTGGTTTTTTGGTTTTCTTCTAACAAAAAATACGCATTTTATTTAAATTTAAAGTCTTGCATTGTTTGACGATGGCCTGGATTGTCTTCAGCCCAGTAGCGGAAAATTTGCTTGTTAACATATCCTCTAAGATGGAAATGAGCTTAATCTTAATTTATTTGAGTTTCATAATTAAAAAACTACACAAACTAGTTTATCAATTTTTTTTTTTTTTTTTTGGGCTAGGCGGAAAAATCTTCTATAAGACTGGCAAGTGTCGGATTCATTTTCTCTCAGATTAAAATGCCTACCGACTAAAAAACCGCCCAATAGTGAGTGCCAACGAAAGTTCGAGACTTTACGGGGTAATTTGTAGATAGTTTAGATTACGCCCTATAGACTGGCGCCATGGTTTATCGGGATCTTTTAACTTGTGAATGACTTGATTTTATATAAGTAAAAGTGCAAATCAGAATGCAAAACTCTTAGTAAGTTTCTTTATATGTATTCTGAGCGAGTCATTTTAGACTTTGTTCCCACCCAAGTATTGGTAATCTAGAGAATGGCTCAATCCTAAGTAGTGAACGTCAATTGTCATTAATGTCAAAAATGAACGCAGTTTTAACTTTTTAATCACAAACACTAAGGGCCGGTCTTTCATTTTGAGTTTAAGCTAAGATTAAAGTTTAATTTCTTTTCAAATCAGTTTAACTGAGTTTGTCAATGTAATTTGTCATAATGGATTATTTGTAAATAGGTTATGTATCATGCTTTGAGTCATAAAAATGCGGGACATTTAAAATTAAAATAAAAGTTGATAAAATTGTAATAATAGGATTGTCGCTTAAAAATGTTGTGCATTACATGTTTTTAATTAACAATATTCTTAAAAACGTAGTAATAATGTAGTTTAAATATGTTTATTTTATCATTTCGCTGCAAACATTTTACAGAATAAAATGTCATAAATAAAATGAAGTGAGAAATAAATGATATTTCAGAGATTTTACTACCAACTTAAAATACATTTATTATATTAATCTCAGATTACAAACTGAGTTAAACAATGGATTAAACTATGATTGAAATATCAGCCCTTAGTGGGCAGACGGAGAACACCAATTTATAAAATCTAGCAATTTTAATGACAAACCTTGTGGGCGGGCGGGAAACACCAATTTAAATAATGTAAGCAAATGGTTTTAAACTTTGTTCCCGCCCACCCACCCAAGTGTTAGTGATCAAGAGATTGACTCAATCTTAAGTAGAGGACGTCAATCGTCTTTAATGGCAAAAGTGGGCGCAATTTTAATTTCTTAATCACTTGCACTGAGTGGGTGGAAGAAGAACACCAATTTATGGAATCAAGACGCGGGTGGCTTTAAATTTTTTTTCCCGCCCACAAGTTAATGATCAAAAAATTGCCTCAATCTTAAGTAATAAACGTCAATTGTCACTAATGTTAAAAATAGGGGCTATTTATATTTCTTGACCACAAATACCAGATGGGTGAGCGTGGAACACCAATTTATGGAATGTAAGCGGGTGATTTTAAACTTTGTTCACGCCCTCCCGCTCAAGTGTTAGTGACCAAGAAATTGTCTCAATCTTAAGTAGAAAATTTCAATAAGCAAAAATGTCAAAATTTTGCTCAATTTTAAATATAGATTGTGGGTGGATAATTTTAAACTTTGTTCTCACCCAAGTGTTAGTCATCAAGAAATTGCCTCAATCTCAAGTAGTGTCAATAATGTCTAAAGTGAGCACGATTTTAATTCCCTAATCAACATACACTAGGTGGGTGGGCGGGGTACATCTAAGTATAAATTGTGAGCAGGTAGTTTTAAATTTTGTTCCCGCTCGAGTGTTTGTGACCAAGAAATTGCCTCAATCTTAAGTAATGAATTTCAATTGTCAATAATGTCAAAACTGAGCGCAATTTAAATTTCTTGACCACAAACACTAGGTGGGCGGGCGGGGTACACCTAAATATAGATTGTGGGTGGGTAATTTTAAACTTTGTTCCCGCCCACCCGCCCGAGTGTTAGCGATAAAAAGATTGAATCAATCTCACACTTCTAATGTCAAAAGTGGGCGCAATTACAATTAAATATCTCGGAAACCGGCGTATCAATTTTAGTCAATTTTGTACATTACCTAACCTAACAAGTACCAAAACATATAGTACAATTTCAAAAAGATCCAATGATACCAACTTAAAGATAACTACAATATTGGCAATAAAGTTTAATGCAATGTTGCAAGATTGCCAACAAAATAAACATTTTAGAGAAAAATAGTTTAAACAAATTTGATGGACAATTAAATTGTCTTTAATTTTACTTATATTGCCCAAATTGATATCTTTGAAGATAACTAAGATATTGGCAGTTAAGTAGCATATTGATGCTATGTTGCAAGATTACCAACAAAATAAATTATTTAGAAAAAAACAGTTGAAACAAATTTTATGGACAATTGAATTATCTTTAATTTTATTTATATTGCCCAAATGGATATCTTTGAAGATAACTAAGATATTGGCAGTTAAATAGCATATTGATGCTATGTTGCAAGATTACCAACAAAATAAATTATTTAGAGAAAAATAGTTAGGACAAATTTTACGGACAATTGAATTATCTTTAATTTTATTTATGTTGCCCAAATTGATATCATTAAAGATAACGAAGGTATTGGCAATAAAGTGACAATTTAATGTAATGTTGCAATATTACCAACAAAATAAACAACTTAGAGAAAAATAGTTTGAACAAATTTTATAGACAATTAAATTATCTTTAATTTTATTTTTGTTGCCCAAACTGATATCTTTAAAGATAACCAAGATATAAGTAATAAAGTGACATTTTAATGCAATGTTGCAAGATTGTCAACAAAATAGTCAATTTAGAAAAATATAGTTGAAACAAATTTTATGGAAAATTGAATTATCTTTAATTTTATTTATGTTGCTCAAAATGATATCTTTAAAGATAACTAAGATATCGGCAATAAAGTGGCATTTTAATGCAATGTTGCAAGATTGCTAACAAAATAAGCAATTTAGAGAAAAATAGTTGCAACAAATTTTATGAACAATTAAATTATCTTTAATTTTATTTATGTAGCCCAAACTGATATCTTTAAAGACAACTAAGATATTGGCAGTAAAGTAGCATTTTAATGCAATGTTGCAAGATTGCCAACAAAATAAACAATATAGAAAAAACTAGTTCAAATAAATTTTGTGGATAATTTAATTATATTTAATTTTATTTATGTTGCCCAAATTGATATCTCTGAAGATAACTAAGATATTGGCAATAAAGTAGCAGTTTAATGAAATGTCGCAAAATTTTGGTTTGCCACTCGGCTAAAATTAATTTATAACTGGATTAAAATAGTATACAATAGTCGAGTTGATTATAGATAATATATCGACAATAACGCAACATGTAGGTTTGAAACTTGACTAAATTTTGGTTTGAAACTATGCTAAATTTTATTAAAATGTTTCAAATAATTACCAATGATATTTTATTTATTGATAAATCATGTTTGTCTAAATATTGCAATATTTCGGGTTTGCGGCTTAGCTAAATATGGTTAGAAACTGAGCTGAATTAAATAAATTTGTACAAAATAATCGATAACTATAATTTTATTGTTATTTAATCATATTTAACTTGTTTTAAGCTCAAATTGATAAAAATGTGATTTGCAACTTGGCTAATTTAGTTTGTAACTGCCAAATTGTATAAAATAACAGTTAACAGTAATTCAGTTAATTATATGTGGTATTTTGGAAATCTGCAGCATCATAATATAATCCGTTGGTTTGCGACTTGACTAAATTTGATTTGAAACTGCTCTGAATTTGATAAAAATGTTCAAAGTATTTTTTTATTGATAAATCACGTTCGTCTATCTGTAGCCAAATTTTGCAATATTTTGGGTTTGCGACTCGGCTAAACTTGTTTGAAACTTTGCTAAATTTTATTAAAATGTTTCAAATAATCACCAATGGTATTTTATTTCTTGAAAAATTAAATTTGCCTATCTGTAGCTTAATTTTGTAATATTTTGGGTTTGCAGCTTAGCTAAATATGGTTTGAAGCTGCGCTAAATTAAATAAATTTGTTCAAAATAGTCGATAACTATAAATTAAGCCTCGTTCATACTCATCCGATTTGCAATTTTTTTTTTTAATGCATTAACAAATTATTTATCGCAAAATCTTCAAACTATTTTTTCTATAATTAGTTGGAAAATTCATTTTATTTTCCCTACAAATAAAGTTACTAACTTCTGTTTCCCTTTTAATCAGCTGCTTACTTCAAATCATTTCCCCTTAAATTAGTTGCTTGCTTCAATTCATTTCCCCTATAATTGGTTGCAAACTTCATTTTACTTCCCCAATAAATAAAGATACCAACTTCAGTTTGTTTGTTAGTTGCAAACTTCAATTTATTTTTCCTATGATTTATTACTAACTTCAATTCATTTCTCCTTTAATCAGTTGCTTACTTCAAATCATTTCCCCTTAAATTAGTTGCAAACTTCGTTTTACTTCCCCTATAAATACCAACTTCAGTTTGTTTGTTAGTTGCAAACTTCAACTTTTTCCTATGAATTATTACTAACTTCAATTTATTTCTCCTTCAATCAGTTGCTTACTTCAAATAATTTCCCCTTAAATTAGTTACTTACTTCAATTCATTTCCCCTATAATTAGTTGCAAACTTCATTTTAATTCCCCTATAAATAAAGTTACTAACTTCGGTTTGTTTCCCCTTTAATCAGTTGCTTACTTCAAAGTTATTTTCAAAAATTTGCAATGCAATTAAATGCCTTGATGCCAATACCGGACCCTGTACAAGTCGGACTAATTTGGGCAATCGTCTATGGACACATTTCTTACTACACTAAAACCTGCAAAGACATAAAAATGGTAACTACTACTAGGTTGCCAGTTTATCACGTTCTCATCATAAATGTTCTTCAATTAGTTCTGAATTGAACTAATAATTTATTCAAAATCAATTGTTTCGGTTCTACAAACCTCGTCAGTGTGCCTCGTATAACCAATTTCTTAATTTTATTTTAAACATTTGTGATGTGGTCGCTTCCAATACTGTTACTTACTTGTATGGATGCTTGTCGACTTGTACCTAAGGTAAGTAAATAAAAGTGGTCAAGATGAAATATTCTAGGATAGTCTTGTTTTATTAATTTTATAATTGTTCAAAACAACACTTGAAAACTGGTTCTTATAGAACAGCGGACTAAATGACATTATGTTACTTATACTCCATACTTAGCATTAGTTAGAGGACAAAATCACTATCTTTATACAAATATGATTATAAACTGAGAGAGAAAGAAAAAAAATAAAAATTGGTAAAATAAGGAAATAAAGAAACAACGATTACACCAGGTTCGCCGCCAATAACACCGTGCGTCCATCCATCCGTCCATCTCATAATCTCAATGAAGCGGCGCTACTCGACTTTCATTATTATAATTTGATTGACTATAATATTGTTTAAAAGTCTTGTTGAGCGTCGGGTCCCCAATCCAGTTGAATTGAAAGTAAATACGGTTTGCTACATTTAAATGAAGAGGTTGATTTAGAATATTGCGATGTCACTCTGTACCGAACTGGGAGTCCAGCGCGCCTGTTTTTTTTATTTTGTGTCTACATCTAATCCTAATATTATACACAATTGGTTCACCAATCACTATTATAAAGGCTAGAACACTACAAAAATGATTTTACTCTGATTACGTTTGGACACAACGGGGCTTGGTTAAAGCACAAATACTTCAAGTACTCCATAATTTGTAACAATAAGAGCGAGCGGTGTTTGAATGTGTTAAATGTGTTGTGTGTGTGTGTGTGTTTGTGTGTCAAATTGTGTTGTGTATGACAATGTGAAACATATATACTACAATTTTTATTTAAATTACTGACAAGCGCGGACCGATCTAACTAACGGCTTTCCATTAGCAGGAGAAGGTAAAACAAAACATAACTAATTCTTCCCACACATACGTTTACGCACATCAAGACAAAGCCGTGATTATAAATAATATGTACAACTATGCTATGTTATGTTCTGGTTCGACTTTCCTCGCGCTGATTGCACCACCCCCGGAAAAATTATTACACGCCGCCTATTTTTCTCACCCCAAAAATAATGATATGCAAGACACTGTCTCTTAGCAGCAGGGATCGTGCAAGGAGAGGCAGTGCTCGACCATGTTATTATATATTTTATTTTTTTTAAAGCTCGATTTTAATTTAAAGATTCCTCCTCCATTAAAGCACCAAAATTTCCAAAATATACTTCTTTTACACAACAAAATAATTATGTAATTAATTAATCAATTAATTAACAAAAGGGACGATTACTTCCACTTGTAGTAGTAAAACAAAACAAACAAGTTGACTAAAAATAAATACAATCTCTTTTTAAAATATACACATATACATTTGCTTAAAAAATAATAAACCTTGTCGCGCGCGCGACCTCTTTCATCTGCACTTATTGCTAAGGCATCAGCATCACGCACGCCACTGTACAATCTAAAACCTATCGATTCATTACATAAAACGGGAAAACTCCAAGTGTACAAGTACTTAAAACGTGTAAAGCTCGTTCCTATGGCTTCCTAAAATAACAGTGTTCAGAGCGTAGTTATGTAATACAATTCATTATAAAAATACGACTGATTTCAGTGGAATTATTATTTATTTTGTTGGCCGAAAGCCCGACGCGCCGCACGCGATTTCTTCCCATCTTCCCAATAGTGTAGAAAAATAATTTCAATCAAAACGCCTTTATAATATATAAAAAACGTCCCGATAGTGATGATGCTAAGTATTAGCAGCTAACAGAACATCCTTTGAGGATCAGGAAGCACGATTTGGCCACTTGTGATGCTAACTTTTTATTTAGCATGATTCGAGATATATATTATTTAAATATAAATTAATGTGATGTGATTTATCATGTTTCTACACCAATGGAAAAATCAAATCAATTATTATTATGGCACAAATTAATCGGTAAAAGTGGCCTCAATTAATATTATTTATATTATTATTACTGAATCACGTGCGGCTTTTCAAAACGTAACTGTCAAGTAGTATAGGAGTAGTGTGTATTGTTTGTAAGGGTGCCCCCAACCCGCCCCACCCCAAAAGTTAATAACTGAAAATGGTTTTGCATTTATGCGGCACAAAATTTGGTTTTTTGGTTTTGTTTGTTGGGCAGCAGACATGGCGACAACAGCGATGGAACATGATGGTTTGTTTATTAAGGGGCCCCATTTATATATATTTTTTTTAAATATTTTGTTATTTTTTTTTGTAAAGCGATCGGTATTGTAGATCCCTACGCATCGACAGTTAACTACCACATTTCTGAACACTCAGCTAGGATCCTGCAACAAAAGAAAAACACAATTAGTTACAAACAAATGAAACAACTCTACTTGGCTCATGAGTGCATTCAATATCAATACGGCGGCCATTTTGTAGATTACTATACAAATGCCAACAAATTTCGATACAACAATTGAGTAATTTCATAATCTAAATTGTCACCATTAATTGTAGTTTGGTGGCCATCTTGTTATAGTCGTTTCAGCCATATTGTATCTCTAAATATCGCTTCGCAAATGTCGCTTCAAATTAAACTTTCCCAAACATTTTGTCATGTTATATTCCTAATTATCGCTTCGGAATTAATATAAGTAGACGTTGTGTATTCCTAACTGTAGCTTCGCTATTAAAACGGTAATTAATTTTGTATTTCCATTAGTCGCTTCGCGATTAAACACTCGGCAACCTTGAGAATAAGAAGGCCATTATATTCGCTTCGCAATTTAATGCATAAATGTTTTATATACCTCAATGTCGCTTCGCGATTGAACTAAACGACTATCTCCTATTACTAAATGTCGCTTCACAATTAAAGACATGGTGTACTTTTATTCACATTAGTCTCTTCGCGATTAAATGCAAATTGAGTATACTTCATTGTCGCTTCGCGATTGATCATAAGAATTCATCTTCTATTCCTAAAAGTCGCTTCGATAACCGTTTGTTACCGCGATTAAATGCAAAACTATCGACTATACTTCATGGTCGCTTCGAAATTGAACATAAACGACTATTCCTAAATGTGGCTTCGCAATTAAAGACATGGTAAACTTTTAATCCCATTAGTCGCTTCGCGATTAAATGCAAAATTATGTTGTATACCTTATTGTCGCTTCGCGATTAAACTAAACAATAATCTTCTGTTCCTAAATGTTTGCTTCGTAATATATACAAGGTACAACTTTGATTTCCATTGGTCGCATCGCGATTAAATGCGTAACTAATTTGTACACCTCATTACCGCTTCGCGATTAAAGATAAACAATATTCTCTTCCTAAATGTCGCTTCGCGATTAAACAAGCAGTGCTATTGTATTCCTTTTAGTCGCTTTATGATTAAATGCAAAATCTTGAACATACCTCATTATCGCTTCGCGATTGAATATAAACAACAAATTTCTATTCCTAAATTCGCTTCGCGATTAAAAACACTTTGATCTTGTAGTCCCGTTAGTCGCACGATTAAATGCAAATCTATTTTGTTTAAGTCATTGTCTCGATTATATACGCAATGATCTTGTATTCTCGTTAGTCGCTTCGCAATTAAACGCAATACTATAAAGTATACCTCATTGTCGCTTCGCAATTAAACATAAACGACCGTCTTCTGTTCCTAAATATCGCTTCGCGATTAAATAGACAGTGATCTTATTTTCCCGTTAGTCGTTTCGCGATTAAAAGCAAAACTATTGAACACACCTCATTGTCGCTTCGCGATTAAACATAAACGAACATCTTTTGTTCTTAAATGTCACTTCGCGATTAAAGAGACGGTAAACTTTTATTCAAATTAGTCGCTTCGCGATTAAATGCAAAGCTATTAAGTATTCCTCATTGTCGCTTTGCGATTGAACATAAACGACCATCTTCTACTCCAAAACATTGCTTTGCGATTAAAAAGACGGCAAATTTTTATTCCCATTAGTCGCTTCGCAATTAAATGCAAAACTATTAAGTATACCTCATTGTCGCTTCGCGATTAAACATAAACGACCGTCTCCTGTTCCTAAAAGTCGCTTCGCGATTAAAGAGACTGTAAACTTTTATTCCTATTAGTCGATTCGCGTTTAAATGCAAAACAACTCATTGTCGCTTCGCGATTAAACATAAACGGCCGTCTTCTGTTCCTAAATGTCGCTTCGCAATTAAATAGACGGTAAACTGTTATTCCCGTTAGTCCCTTCGCGACTAAATGCAAAATTATTAAGTATACCTCATTGTCGCTTCGCGATTAAACCAAAACGACCGTCTTCTGTTCCTAAACGTCGCTTCGCAATTAAAAAGACTGTAAACTGTTATTCCCGTTAGTCGCTTCGAGATTAAACGCAAAACTATTAAGTATACCTCATTGTCGCTTCGCGATTAAACATAAACGACCGTCTCCTGTTCCTAAAAGTCGCTTCGCGATTAAAGAGACTGTAAACTTTTATTCCTATTAGTCGCTTCGCGTTTAAATGCAAAACAACTCATTGTCGCTTCACAATTAAACATAAACGACCATAATCTGTTCCTAAATGTCGCTTCGCGATTTAAGAGACGGTAAACTTTTATTCCTGTCTGTCGCTTCACGATTAAATGCAAAACTATTAAGTATACCTCATTGTCGCTTCGCGATTAAACATAAACGACCAACTTCTGTTCCTAAATGTCGCTTCGCGATTGAAGAGACGGTAAACTTTTATTCCCGTTAAGTCGCTTCGCGATTAAATGCAAAACCATTAAGTATATCTCATTATCGCTTCGCGATTAATCGTGAATAACCATCTTCTGTTCCTAAATGTCGCTTCGCGATTAAAAAGACGGTAAACTTTTATTCCCGTTAGTCCCTTCGCGACTAAATGCAAAATTATTAAGTATACCTCATTGTCGCTTCGCGATTAAACCAAAACGACCGTCTTCTGTTCCTAAACGTCGCTTCGCAATTAAAGAGACTGTAAACTGTTATTCCCGTTAGTCGCTTCGCGATTAAACGCAAAACTATTAAGTATACCTCATTGTCGCTTCACACTTAAACATAAACGACCATCTTCCGTTCCTAAAAGTCGCTTCGCGATTAAAAAGACGGTAAACTTTTCTTCCCGTTAGTCGCTTCGCGATTAAATGCAAAACTATTAAGTATACCTCCTTGTCGCTTCGCGATTAAACATAAACGACCATCTTCCGTTCCTAAAAGTCGCTTCGCGATTAAAAAGACGGTAAACTTTTATTCCTGTTAGTCGCTTTGCGATTAAATGCAAAATTATTAAGTATACCTCATTATCGCTTCACGATTAAACGTAAATAACCATCTTCTGTTCCTAAATGTCGCTTCGCGATTAAAGAGACGGTTAAACGCAAAAATACCCGATCGCTACAAAACTCGGGTTTCCAAAAGAAGACGGTGCGGCGGATCCGAATCCGAAGTCGACACGGCCTGAAAACGTTCGCCGCCGCCTCCTTTCTGGCAAAAAAATCGAGCAACTTTAAAAAATTGTAAAAAATGTTAGAAGCAAAAATTCAAAAATTTGATAACGCAATCTACGCTCCGACTTTTCCTCTTTCAAACGAAACCAAGCCCGATCCTGTGCGTGGCCACTCTTAAACGCAAAAATACGGAGAACGGGAAGCCCGATCGCGACGAAACTTGGGTATCCGAAAGAAAAAAAGGATCTACAACGTCCCTCTCCGCACCGCGCCCGATTTGCAGCAAAGAATGGGAAAAAAAAATCTTCTTTCGTACGAAACCAATCGCGATCTTCCACGAGCAAACCCTGAGCACTTATATTGTTTTTCGCGACCCCACTTTTTTGCAAAAAACGCGTTTTTTTCGACCTTCGACGCACATCCGAGATCGAAAAATCAAAGACAAATCTCGAGAAGAAGAAGCGTCTCAATTTTTTCCGATCCCGAAGAGGTCGGCGGCGGGCTCTCAAAGTGGACGTTCAAAGGCCTTCTTCGGTGAAAAACAAAGGTTAAACTCAAAAATCGTTTCAGATAAGAACACTTTTGGGCCCTTCCTTTTTCAAAATTCAAACTTTTGCGTCCAACGATCGCCAGAGGGCGCACGGACCGTCGTCGTTTTTTACTTTTGCAAAAACGCAATTTTTGAACATTTTGGGTGACGCCGCCCTCCGATCGGGACGGGGCAAAAAGTGGCAAACGGGGCTCTCGGAGAGGAACGTATTGAAAGAAAAACGGCCGTTCTCCATCTCAGACGACGAAAAAGTTACGGCCCTCCGAACGCGGCATCCCATTTTCCTGATGACGGCGCTCCCTCGGAATTAAAACGGGGGCTTCATATTGTTATCCTGGAAGGGGACGGCCCTAATCGACGGGAGTTTGGCGATCGGGGGGGGGGGGGGGGGGGCATCGGCCGCAAAAAAAACGAAAATGCTCAAACAACCGGCGGATCCGAATCTGGGGTCGGATTTTCCCAAAAATTAAAGAGACTCCGGCGCTTCCACATTTTTTTAATTTTTTTTTGCCCGCCGGAAACGGAGATAATCCAAAAAAAAACATAAAAAACAGTTTTTCGCAATTGCAGGAGAACTGGAAAAGCTTTTCGCCCAAAACACCTTTTCGATTTCATATCACCATCGCTTTCTTTGACAAAAGACTTTTAACACTTGCAGAAAGGAGCAACTTCCAATCTATTGATAACTAACACTTGGGCAAGTGGGCGGGAACCCCAATTCAAATAATCCATTTGTACTATGATCTGGAGTGCCCCCCCCCCCCCCCCACGCCCTAACGTTTTTTATCAAAAGATTGAATATCACCATCACCTCTTTAGATAAAAAGACTTTTAACGCTTACAAAAAGAAGAAACTTCAAATTTCTTCATAACTAACACTTGGGCGGGTGGGCGAAAACTCTAGTTCAAACTATCCGTTCGTACTCATGTTCTAGAGTGCCCCACCCACCCGCCCAAGTGTTCGTCATCAAAGGATTAGATATCACCATCACCTCCTTTGACATAGAAACCTTTAACGCTTGCAGAGAGAAGAAAAAACTCTACTTCAAACCACCCGGCAGTACTAAAGTTCTGGAGTGACCCACCCACCCGCCCAAGTGTTTGTCATCAAAAGGATTGGATATCACCATCACCTTTTTGACAAAAAGGTTTTTAACACTTGCAGAGAAGAGCAACTTCCAATCTATTGATAACTAACACTTGGGCGGGTGGGCGGGAACCCAAATTCAAATAATCCATCTGTACTCATGTTCTGAAGTGACCTGCCCACCCACCCAACTGTTTATTATAAAGAATTGGATATCACAATCACCTACTTTGACAAAAATACTTTTGACGCTTCCAGAGAAGGTACATTTCCAATTTCTTGATAACGAACACTTGGGCGAGTGGGCGGGAACCCCAGTTCAAACAATCCATCTGTACTCATATTCTGGAGTAGCCCACCCACCCGCCCAAGTGTCCTTCATCAAAGAATTGAATATCAACATCACCTCCTTTGACAAAAAGGCTTTTGACGCATGCAGAGAGGACCAACTTCCAATCTCTTGGTGACAAACACTTTGGCGGGTGAGGGGTGAAAAAACCAGTTCAAACCATGGGTCTGTACTCATGTTCTAGAGTAACCCACCCATCCGCCCAAGTGTTTGTTATCAAAAGATTCTATGTCATTATCACCTCCTTTGATATAAAAACTTTTAACGCTTGCAGAGAGGAGCAACTTCCAATTTCTTGATAACTAACACTTGGGCGGGTGAGCGAAAACCCCACTTCAAACTATCCGTTCGTACTTATGTTTTGGAGTGACCCACCCACCCGCCCAACTATTCGTTATCAAAGGATTCAATATTACCATCGCCTCCTTTGATAAAACGACTTTTAACGCTTGCGGAGAGAAGAAACTTCCAATTTCTTGATAACTAGCACTTGGGCGGGTGGGCGGGAACCCCAGTTCAAACAATCCATCTGTATTCATGTTCTGGAGCCCACCCGCCCAATTGATCATCAAAATTCCTTTCAACAATTTTTTTTAAATTGTTTAAAATTTTTCGTCTTTTAATCACTAATTGTGTTATAAAACAAAAACGAATCGATAAATTTTGTTATAATTTTCCACAAATGATCATTAATTAGTGCTTCAATGGTAGAAACTATAAATCTATCAAAATTCCATCCATTTTTTTTTTAATTTTCAAAATTGTTTCAATAATTTTTTCGACTTTTAATCACTAATTGTGATATAAAACAAAAACCGATCAATCAATGTTGTTGTGAATTTCCAAAAATGATCTTCAATTAGCGCTGCAAAAGTAAAAAATTCAAAAAATATCAAACTTCCCTTCAGCAATGATTTTTTAAATTTTTTTAATATTATTTTAACAATTTTTCGTCTTTTAATCACTAATTGTGATATAAAACAAAAACCAATCGATAAATTTTGTTGTAATTTTCCAAAATTGGTGATCAGTTAGTGCTTCAATAGTAAAAAATACAAAAACATTAAATTTCCCCTCAACAATATTTTTTTGAAAATTTTTAAAATCGTTAAAATCATGTTTTCGACTTTTAATCACTAATTGTAATATAAAACAAAAACTAATCGATGAATTTTGTTGTGACTTTCCACAAATAGTCACCAATCAGTGCTTTAATGATAGAAAATATAAAAATATTAAATTTCCCCTCAGCAATATTTTTTTTCGGATTTTTCATAATAGTTTAAATCAATTTTTCTACTTTTAATCACTAATTGTGAAATAAAACAAAAACCAATCAATAAATTTTGATGTAATTTGCCAGAAATGAACTTCAATATGTTTAGAAAAAAGAAAATAATTTTTAATCCAAATTTGTCTGAATTTGGCCTACTTTACCATCTGTTGAATTCCAGCCATCTTAAGCATCGCCATATTATTGAATATATTCATAATTGTTTTGAAATAAATATTTCCAGCAAAAAACCATTGGAAACAATATAGATAAAAACGTATAAGCAATAATATAAACAAGTAAAACGTGTTATTGTACATGGGCAAATGACTAGAAGCTATTTACTGCAATATAAAAACTACAACCATTACATAAACTTAATTTACAATTAAAACTAAACACACGAATTGCTTGCTTAGCTTAAAGCGTTTCTAAAATTAGCATTTTTTATTAATTACAATCAATTCTGTTTTGAAGATTATATATTTAAAATCCTATTGCAGTTACAATAAAATCCATAATATAATAATAAAATTTCGCGACATAAAAGGGGGAAAAATGATATGCATGCGCAGTATTCGGCATGCTCCAGAAGCCCACAATTAGTGTAATCGGGTGTTACGCGTTCAAGACCAACCGACTGTAATCACCTTTGATCACGCGGATCACATTTGAGCGGGACTAGCTTAGTTAGTATCGATTTCTTCGTTACTTTATATCATATATGGTGTGATTAATACCATCATCCTTCTCGAAAATTCTTTAATAAATTTGTTAAAAGTATGAATCAAATATTTCTTCAACAAGTGGCCTGTGATGAATGACACTATCGGATATTGGTTGCATGATTATTATTATACATAATGCACACTCAAATAGACATACGACCACTCAGACAATCAGCTATTCAAATAAATGTTCCATTATTGTTTAAGCGCTTATAGAGGGCAACTCTAGACAATCTTAAGTCGAGTTAAGGCGACAATTAATCGCACGATACATTTAATCGCAAAATGTTCTATTGGCGGTCCGTGTAAAATTAAAATATTGCTTTAATATGGCCCCCAATATTTATAATAAATAAAATAATTATTAGACCGGATATCCGTCAATTAAATAAAATTTCAGCAAATTTGCTAATTTCAAAACAATAATTTATATCCTATCCGACACCTAATTCAATACTCAATTAATTACATTATCATGTTTTCTACTTGACTATTGTATTTTTAACTTAAAACACTATTCTTTTTTTTACATCATAACAGTTTATGTAAAGGCGAAATTGTATATTCTAGCATTATGCGTTGACCTCGGTGATTAAAATCCAGGCCGACCTTCGCATAAAATACATATATCCCGAGCGCGTTTTTTTTTTATATTTTTGTTTGAAAATAAAATGTTAAGCTGACTGGACAGACAAAATTTCGACGGCGAAAGTGAACATCACGTAACTGACGGCGGGAATGAAAGAGAGAGACGTAATGGTGTGTGTTGAGTCAATTGATTTATACAACAGGTGGAAATTATTTCTAGTTAGTTATATATTATAAATGGATTTAAAAATTTTATTATAAAAGAAACATATTAAGCAAAATATTAATAATTGTATTTGGTAAATAGTTTACGCGTATTATATTAATTATTTGGCTTCTGTAGACAGTTCTTGAGTGGAGGATAACCTACTTTGTAAACAATTAGCATCTAAAATGCCCTTACTCAATATGGATTTTGATCAAAACGTTCTATTATAGATCTTTATATTAGTTACAAATTCAAATTCAATTTTAGACAAATATGGAGAAATTCTTGCAATAGCTCTAGACATTTCCAAAGCATTTGATTGGGTATGGCATCCTAATCTTATCAACAAGCTCATTGGAGCTTGTTGATAAGATTAGGATTTATATTGATAAATCTTATCAATAGTTTTCTTGACCAAAGAAAAATTATAGTTAGAATTGATGGTTTTAACTCTGACCCCAAAATCATAAATGCTGGTGTTCCTCAAGGTTCTTCTCTTTGGCCAACTTTATTTTTGATTTACAGTAATGAACATATACATAGTTTTGCAGATGATAGCACCCTTCATACTTCATACTTTCCAAAAACCATATCGACAAATATGGCAGAGCGTTTTGAAGTTTTCTAGGTTAGAATCTGTAGTACCAACATGGTCAATTTTAACTTCTTCTGTTCCAAAATTAAAACCCGAGGTATCATCAGTACCGAATATTAAACTAAACAACGAATTCATATCTAAATCTTCTTTAATTGGTCTTTTAGGGGTTACAATCTTCTCTGCAATGACCATTTTGTTGACATGGCTTCGAAAGTATCTAGAAAACTAGGTTTTCTTAATAGATTCAAAAAGTTTTTTACATTTTTTGCATATTCATAAAACTTATATTCGTCCTTGTATTGAATATTATTCCCAAGTATGAAAAAAAGCATCCAAAACTACACTATCTTTTCTAAACTCTATTCAGAAACGAGCTATTCCGATCATTGCCGATCCAAAATTGACTAATGACTTAGATACTTTACAACACATACGTAATGTTGCAGATCTTTACATTTTGTATAGATATTTTAATGGTTCAATTGATTGCTAAATATCACATTTTGAAATTTAATTCTAGTTACAACTATTTCGCTGGATGAGCCATATTTCAATATGTGCTTACTTCCAAAAATAGAATTCAATCAATTAATATTCCCTAGGGTTAGTAAAAAAATAACTTAACGAACGGATGAGCATACTCAAACGAAAATTCAAATTTAATTCGCTTATTGATTTTGGGTACAATCAGTTCACACTATGCCGAGCCAAGCCGCAGCACTACATGCATATTGCTACATCGAAAAGCTTTAAAAAGTCCCCCTAAAGAAATTTATTATGGATTCTATCAAATTGTAAAAAAGAAAAAAACGGATTTTGGGATTACATAGCAATTAACAAAAATATTATCTTTGTCGGTACAATTAGATTAGAATGAATTATTTTATTGCGGAATTATAGATATGATAGAAAATAAATTAGATTAAAGCCGCGGTTTAATCCAATTTTGTTATTGTATTTTTGAATGAGGATTTAACAAGCTTTGTAAAATGGAAAGTAATTACTACGATGGAATGCATGTGCGAGATATTTAAAGTATGCCATTCTGAATGTACAAATAACTAACTGGCTGGAGACATACAGAATGGATATAAATAGAATGTAATTTTAGGTTCATGTAATTTGAATGCTTTTGGGTTATTCTTTTTAATAAAATTGGAATTTAATGGTTTTTTTATTAAATTATTTATTATTAACAATAAAAAAATTAAATCTCTTACTTCTGTCAATTGTGTGGCAATATATTAGTTAAAAATACGTTTTGATGATAACCATTTAAGACAAATTGGTTTCTGTTTTATGTCACAATGAGTGATTAAAAGTCGAAAAACTGATTTAAAAATATTGCTGCAAAGAAATTTGATATTTTTTTATTTTTTACTTTTGAAGCACTAATTGAAAACCATTTTCGGAAAATTACAGCAAAATTCATCAAACTTCCCTTCAGCAAATTTTTTATCAATTTTCTAACTCCATTTTTTGACTTTTAATCACTGATAGTGATATAAAACAAAAACCAATCGATGAAATTTGTTGTAATTTTCCACAAATGGTCATCAATCAGTGCTTCAATGGTAGAAAAGATAAAAACATTAAATTTACCCTCAAAAATATTTTTTTCAGATTTTTCAAAATAGTTTAAATAAAATTTTCGGCTTTTAATCACTAATTGTGATATAAAACAAAAACTAATCGATGAATTTTGTTGCAAATTTTTATAAATATTCTTCTATTAGTGCTTTAATATAGGAAAATACAAAAACAATAAATTTCAGTTCAGCAATATTTTTTTCAAATTTTTAAAAATTGTTCAAAACAATTTTTTAACATTTAATCACTAATTGTGATATAAAACAAAAACTAATCTATGAATTTTGTTGCAAATTTTTATAAATATTCTTCAATTAGTGCTTTAATATAGGAAAATACAAGAAGAATAAATTTCCGTTCAGCAATATTTTTTTTAAATTTTTAAAAATTATCCAAATTAATTTTTTGGCTTTTAATCACTAATTGTGTTATAAAACAAAAACTAATCGATGAATTTTGTTGCAAATTTTCATAAATATTTTTCTAATAGTGCTTTAATATAGGAAAATACAAAAACAATAAATTTCCGTTCAGAAATATTTTTTTTTAATTTTTAAAAATTGTTCAAATTTAGTTTTTTGCTTTTAATCACTAATTGTGTTATAAAACAAAAACTAATCGATGAATTTTGTTGCAAATTTTTATAAATAATCTTCTATTAGTGCTTTAATATAGGAAAATACAAAAATAATAAATTTTTGTTCAGCAATGATTTTTTTAAATTTTTAAAAATTGTCCAAATTAATTTTTTAACTTTTAATCACTAATTGTGATATAAAACAAAAACTAATCGATAAATTTTGTTGCAAATTTTTATAAATATTCTTCTATTAATGCTTTAATATAGGAAAATACAAAAACAATAAATTTTTGTTCAGCAATATTTTTTTCAAATTTTTAAAACTTGTCCAAATTAATTTTTTGACTTTTAATCACTAATTGTGATATAAAACAAAAACTAATCGATCAATTTTGTTGCAAATTTTTATAAATATTTTTCAATTAGTGCTTTAATATAGAAAAATGCAAAAAGAATAAATTTCCGTTCAGCAATATTTTTTTTAAATTTTTAAAAATTATCCAAATTAATTTTTTGGCTTTTAATCACTAATTGTGTTATAAAACAAAAACTAATCGATGAATTTTGTTGCAAATTTTCATAAATATTTTTCTAATAGTGCTTTAATATAGGAAAATACAAAAACAATAAATTTCCGTTCAGAATTTTTTTTTTTTAATTTTTAAAAATTGTTCAAATTTATTTTTTGGCTTTCAATCACTAATTGTGATATAAAACAAAAACTAATCGGTGAATTATGTTGTAAATTTTTATAAATATTCTTCTATTAAAGCTTTAATATAAGAAAATACAAAAATAATAAACTTTTGTTCAGCAATATTTTTTTCAAATTTTTAAAAATTGTCCAAATTAATTTTTTGACTTTTAATCACTAATTGTGTTATAAAACAAAAACTAATCAATGAATTTTGTTGCAAACTTTTATAAATATTCTTCTATTAGTGCTTTAATATAGAAAAATACAAAAATAATAAATTTCGGTTCAGCAGTATTTTTTTTAAATTTTTAAAAATTGTCCAAATTAATTTTTTAACTTTTAATCACTAATTGTGTTATAAAACAAAAACTAATCGATAAATTTTGTTGTAAATTTTTATAAATAATCTTCTATTAGTGCTTTAATATAGGAAAATACAAAAACAATAAATTTCCGTTCAGCAATATTTTTTTTTTAATTTTTAAAAACTGTTTAAATTAATTTTTCGACTTTTAATCACTAATTGTGATATAAAACAAAAACTAATCGATAAATTTTGTTGTAAATTTTTATAAATATTTTTCTATTAATGCTTTAATATAGAAAAATACAAAAACAATAAATTTTCGTTCAGCAATATTCTTTTAAATTTTTAAAAATTGTCCAAATTAATTTTTTTACTTTTAATCACTAATTGTGATATAAAACAAAAACTAATCGATGAATTTAGATACAATTTTTTTTAAATATTCTTCTATTAGTGCTTTAATATAAGAAAATACAAAAACAATAAATTTCCGCTCAGCAATATTTTTTTTAAATTTTTAAAAACTGTTCAAATTATTTTTTTGATTTTTAATCACTAATTGTAATATAAAACAAAAATAATCGATAAATTTTGTTGCAAATTTTTATAAATATTCTTCTATTAGTGCTTTAATATAAAAAAATACAAAAACAATAAATTTCCGTTCAGCAATATTTTTTTTTTAATTTTTAAAAATTGTTCAAATTAATTTATTGGCTTTCAATCACTAATTGTGTTATAAAACAAAAACTAATCGATGAATTTAGTTGCAAATTTTTATAAATATTCTTTTATTAGTGCTTTAATATAGGAAAATACAAAAAGAATAAATTTCCGTTTAGCAATATTTTTTTAAAATTTTTAAAAATTGTCCAAATTAATTTTTTACTTTTAATCACTAATTGTGATATAAAACAAAAACTAATCGATGAATTTTGTTGCAAATTTTTATAAACATTCTTCTATTAGTGCTTTAATATAAAATAAAATTTTTCAAGTGTCAGATTGACATATTGACATATTATAATTTTTGTCCTATATAAATAGTAAGATTATCAAGATTATACTGAATAATAAACTCAACGGCTTGTTATTATTAAAAAGCATTATTTCTGAAGTGTTTACAAATAAATGTACGTGCCCGTTAGGGTACAAATAATAAAATGAATGGAAACGAAGACGGAGCTGAAAATAAATCAGTTTTATTATCAGACGAAGAGCGAGAGGCAGATTCAATAACAGAAGAGTCACAGACAGATACTGATTATGAAACACCAAAATCCAAAAAACGAGGTAGACCAAAAAAAGGGAAACAAAATATTATTTTTAAAATACCTACAAATTTAAATATGACACCATCAAATAATAATGCAACAACGTTATCTACAACTTCAATGGTCACGCAAAATGTAATATCGGTCCCATTAAAATCTGCAGAACAAACAACAAAAAACCAGCAACAAATTAAAACTACATATATACAAAGAAATAATACATACAAAAATGTATTTTATATAGAAACCAGCAAGAAATACACACGCACACAATTATCTGACGTATGGTGTCATGATAACCAAAATTTAAACGACACAATTCTTGTTACAAAAACAGGCTTTGTAATAAAATCTAACAACAGCAAAGAATTAACCATATCTAAGTTAAAAGAATTAAAACAAAATAACGTTTTAACATGTTTTAAAGAATCACCATCATCTACACCAATAACCAAACGAATGCCAACTGACTCTTACTCCGCCGTAATTACGTCGGTGGATCAAGATCTAACAGACGAAGAAATTTCAAACGTTTTAAAACAAAATAATATTGAGCACCGATATTGCAAAAGAATTATTTCAAGAGCAACAGGTCAAGCTACTTTCAAAATTAGAATAATTACTGGTAATTTAAACTCCTATCAACAACTTTTAATCCAAGGAGTATTTTATAAAAGCAAACACTTCCCAGTCCAGGAAAGTTTTGCTCCTTTACCAATTCCAACACCATGTGGAAAATGCAACTCTTTTGAGCATACTACAGAAAACTGCACGTCAAGTCCTAAATGCGGAAGATGTGCCGGAGACCACCATACATCACGTTGCATCACCACCCGCCCTGTAATATGCTTAGCATGTAAAGAAGAAGGTCATGAAGCATGGTCGTTAAAATGTAAAAAAAGACCAACACAACCAATTGAAGGTATTCCCAACGTTAAAATTAAATCTGCAAATAAACGATCTGAAGACATTGACAAACAAATTACAAAATCATCTAGAATTCACGCTCCCATTACCATACACGATCACATCATTGACACATTTATACACAAAATTAATTCAACTAAAACAATTGACCGACAAGAACTTATTAAAAAATTAAAAACAAAATTCATAGAGACTTATCATATAGACACACTCGTATCATTTTCAGGAAATCGTATGTTTATTGTAATGTTAGACTTAAATAACCTAGACGAATCCCCTCCTACACAACCTATAAATGGTGTCCAAGCATCAGTTTCTTGTAGTCAAAATGTCTAGTTTAAAATTCATTTATTCCAACATAAATAGTTTTCCTCACAAATCACATTTAATTAAAAACTTCCTTATTAACTATCAAATTTCTTGTGCCATGTTTGTTGAAACCAAATCCTCTAACCATATATCATTCAGAAATTGGTCCATTATTGAAAACCCTGCCAAAATTGCTAACATAAACTTTAGAGGAGGTGCTGTAGCAATGGCTGATCCATCTCTTACACTCATTAAAGATAATCCTCCAAGCATCAATAATCCTTTAAACGAATGTTTACATTTTTCTATCCCATTCTTACAAGACAAACTGCATGTATTTTTAGTTTATATTCACCCATATTCCCAGATAGATAATACAATTTTTGTCAAAGCATCTCTTTTTCCTCACTCTCTAATTATTGGTGACTTTAATTTAAATTCTAGAAAATCGCGCCACCTCCAACAATTTCTGGCAAACTCTGATTTTACAAAAATTATTACTCTACCCACATTCATTATGAATGAAACTCAGAGTACCACCCCCGATCTTATCCTTTGTTCGTCAAGTATAAAATCCTTAATTCACTCTGTTAAAGTTATTCCAGATTTATGTTCGGATCACATGGCGCTTTATTTTGAAATTAACGTTCAAAAATTAAATTTTAATAAAGAGTATACTTATAATCTAAATCTATGCAATATTATAGCAGTTAATCAAGACATGGAGTCATTTATTAACTCTAATTCAAATATATCAAAAAATACAATTTCATCATTTACAAAATCACTTTCATCATCTATTCAGCAACATTCACCTAAATTTTTAAAATCATATTACAATTATCCACTCCCACCATTCATTTTAAGACTTATTAAATATAAACGACAACTTTATAGAGAGTTTAAAATGACAGAAGACAGATTATTAAAAAGACAATTCAATGACCTAAACAAAAACATTCATAACTTAATATTACAATTCAGACATGACAAATATGTAATCGCTTGTAATAAGATTAATGAAAAAAAAGGTAAAAATTTTTTTCAAGAAATTAAGAAACTTACTAATTATAGACGATCATCACAAGTCTGCTCTATAACAGACCCTGACACTAATGAACATTTTTCTAAAAGTACAGATGTTGCTAAAATATTCAGTAAACATTTTAATAACTCATTTTCTTTTTCAAACAACAATAATTTTGACAAACATCATTTAGAAGACATAAACAATTGGTATGAGACATTTTGTAAACAGACGTATATCACTCCGGAAGACGATAAAATTGACGAAGACACATATTATAACGTATTATCTAACGGCAAAAACACAGCACCAGGACACGACTTAGTTACACGAAAAATTTTAAGACAATTAAATTATAGCATCCATGACTACATAATACAAATGTTTAATTTTTGCTTTACTACTCAATATTTTCCAGACGAATGGAAAAAGGGAACCATTATTTGTATTCCTAAAAATGACTGTAATGCGTCCCATCCAGCTAACTATCGCCCAATTACACTGCTTCCTGTTATAGGGAAAATATTTGAATCCATTCTGCAAAATAAACTCATTTCTCATGTAAATAACAAAATTCCTATCACACAGTTTGGTTTTATGAAAAATAAATCAACCACCCATCCATTAATAATAATGACATCCAATATACAAACATCTCATCTTGAGGGCCGGCATTCGAGCGTCTTGTTTATGGACATAAATAAGGCATTTGATTCGGTCTGGCACAAAGGTCTTATTTTTAAATTGTCTGCTTTAAAGATACCAAATCATCTCATAAATATTATTAAACATTTTCTATCTGACAGATCTCTTAATATACGTATAGGTTCAACATATTCTGATTCTTTTACTCCTCAGCAAGGTGTTCCGCAAGGATCACCGCTATCTCCTCTTCTGTACAATATATTTTGTTACGATATTTATAACCCAAACCCAAAATATTTTAATCCAAATTTATATATTCTTCAATATGCTGACGATACTACGTTAATATCCCACGCTGCTTCATTAAAAAAATCAATTGAACAATTGCAAAATTTATTAAATAATACGCAGAGGTGGTTTAATAAATGGCGTCTTTATGCAAATCCCTCCAAAACTAAATTGCTAATTCCGTATCATAAAATACTAGAAAATTCTCTTACACTTCAAATGAATCAGGAAACTATAAAACCTTCTCAAGTATGTAAATACCTTGGAGTAAGTTTTGACTCTAAACTCAGTTTTAATCCACATACTCGCTTCCTCAAAACCAAAACTGTATCCCGTGCAAAACATTTCCGATCCCTAACATACAAAAACAATGGAATAGATATAAGATGTGCTACTCATATTTACAAAACAATTTGTCGACCTATTCTCGATTATGCATCAATAATTTTTTTAAATTCTAGTAAATCAACATTAAATAATTTATATGTTGCCGAAAGGTCTTCCCTTCGCTCTATTTCCAAAATTCGACATCCAAATAATCCTCTTCATAATCCTTCTAATGACCTCCTGTACGAAAAAACAAACTTACTTCCTTTATCAGAACGACTTCAAAATCTTCATAAAAAATTTACAAATAATCCAACTAATCCGGAACTCATAAATAAACTCTTAGTTCGCAGAAACCCCATAACTTTTGCTAGATACAAAAAACCTAACATCCCGCTATATGAAATTATACTCTCACTTATAAACGACAATGACAATGACAATGACAATGACAATGACAATGACAATGACAATGACAATGTCAATGAAAATGAAAATGAAAATGAAAATGAAAACGAAAACGAAAACGAAAACGAAAACGAAAACGAAAACGAAAACGAAAATGAAAATGAAAATGAAAATGAAAATGAAAATGAAAATGAAAATGAAAATGACAATGACTGACTAACAAATCATATTATTTTTTTTGCGCTTATTATCATAATTAAATATTAATTTCTCAGGCTGAAAGACTTTGGTCGATGGCCTATTCAATAAAATATAGAATTATATTATCTTTAATTGTAAATTATGCTATTGTATGTACTTTTTCTTTTTTTTTTTTTTGTTTATTGAATAAAAATGATATATATATATAAGAAAATACATAAATAATAAATTTTTGTTCAGCAATATTTTTTATAATTTTTAAAAATTGTCCAAATTAATTTTTTGACTTTTAATCACCAATTGTGTTATAAAACAAAAACTAATCGATGAATTTTGTTGCAAATTTTTATAAATATTCTTCTAATAGTGCTTTAATATAGGAAAATACAAAAACAATAAATTTCCGTTCAGCAATATTTTTTTCAAATTTTTAAAAATTGTTCAAAATATTTTTTTAGCTTTTAATCACTAATTGTGATATAAAACAAAAACTAATCGATGAATTTAGTTGCAAATTTTTATAAATATTCTTCTATTAGTGCTTTAATATAAAAAAATACAAAAACAATAAATTTCCGTTCAGCAATATTTTTTTCAAATTTTAAAAAATTGTTCAAAATATTTTTTTAGCTTTTAATCACTAATTGTGATATAAAACAAAAACTAATCGATGAATTTAGTTGCAAATTTTTATAAATATTCTTCTATTAGTGCTTTAATATAAAAAAATACAAAAACAATAAATTTCCGTTCAGCAATATTTTTTTCAAATTTTTAAAATTATCGAAATTATTTTTTTGGCTTTTAATCACTAATTGTGATATAAAACAAAAACTAATCAATGAATTTAGTTGCAAATTTTTATAAATATTCTTCTATTAGTGCTTTAATATAAAAAAATACAAAAACAATAAATTTCCGTTCAGCAATATTTTTTTCAAATTTTAAAAAATTGTTCAAAATATTTTTTTAGCTTTTAATCACTAATTGTGATATAAAACAAAAACTAATCGATGAATTTAGTTGCAAATTTTTATAAATATTTTTCTATTAGTGCTTTAATATAGAAAAATACAAAAACAATAAATTTCCGTTCAGCAATATTTTTTTCAAATTTTTAAAATTATCGAAATTATTTTTTTGGCTTTTAATCACTAATTGTGATATAAAACAAAAACTAATCAATGAATTTAGTTGCAAATTTTTATAAATACTCTTCTGTTGGTGCTTTAATATAAAAAAATACAAAAATAATAAAATTTTGTTCAACAATATTTTTTATAATTTTTAAAAATTGTCCAAATTAATTTTTTGACTTTTAATCACCAATTGTGTTATAAAACAAAAACTAATCGATGAATTTTGTTGCAAATTTTTATAAATATTCTTCTAATAGTGCTTTAATATAGGAAAATACAAAAACAATAAATTTCCGTTCAGCAATATTTTTTTCAAATTTTAAAAAATTGTTCAAAATATTTTTTTAGCTTTTAATCACTAATTGTGATATAAAACAAAACTAATCGATGAATTTAGTTGCAAATTTTTATAAATATTCTTCTGTTAGTGCTTTAATATAAGAAAATACAAAAATAATAAATTTTTGTTCAGCAATATTTTTTATTAATTTTTAAAAATTGTCCAAATTAATTTTTTGGCTTTTAATCACTAATTGTGATATAAAACAAAAACTAATCGATGAATTTAGTTGCAAATTTTTATAAATATTCTTCTATTAGTGCTTTAATATAGGAAAATACAAAAACAATAAATTTCCGTTCAGCAATATTTTTTTCAAATTTTAAAAAATTGTTCAAAATATTTTTTTAGCTTTTAATCACTAATTGTGATATAAAACATAAACTAATCAATAAATTTTGTTGCAAATTTTTATAAATATTCTTCTATTAGTGCTTTAATATAGGAAAATACAAAAATAATAAATTTCAGTCCAGTAATATTTTTTTTTAATTTTTAAAAATTGTCCAAAATATTTTTTTAGCTTTTAATCACTAATTGTGATATAAAACAAAAACTAATCGATGAATTTAGTTGCAAATTTTTATAAATATTCTTCTGTTAGTGCTTTAATATAAGAAAATACAAAAATAATAAATTTTTGTTCAGCAATATTTTTTATTAATTTTTAAAAATTGTCCAAATTAATTTTTTGACTTTTAATCACTAATTGTGATATAAAACAAAAACTAATCGATAAATTTTGTTGCAAATTTTTATAAACATTCTTCTATTAGTGCTTTAATATAGAAAAATACAGAAACAATAAATTTCGATTTACCAGTATTTTTTTTTTTTAATTTTTAAAAACTGTTCAAAATAATTTTTTTACTTTTAATCACTAATTTTGATATAAAACAAAAACCAATCGATAAATTTTGTAGCAAATTTTTATAAATATTCTTCTATTAGTGCTTTAATATAGTACAATACAAAAACAATAAATTTCGGTTCAGCAATATATTTTTCAAATTTTTAAAAAATAGTTTAAATTAATTTTTTTACTTTTAATCACCAATTGTGTTATAAAACAAAAACTAATCGATGAATTTAGTTGCAAATTTTTATAAATATTCTTCTATTAATGCTTTATATAGGAAAATACAAAAACAATAAATTTCCGTTCAGCAATATTTTTTTCAAATTTTTAAAAATTGTCCAAATTAATTTTTTGACTTTCAATCACTAATTGTGATATAAAACAAAAACTAATCGATAAATTTTGTTGCAAATTTTTATAAATATTCTTCTATTAGTGCTTTAATATAGTACAATACAAAAACAATAAATTTCAGTTCAGCAATATATTTTTCAAATTTTTAAAAAATAGTTTAAATTAATTTTTTGGCTTTTAATCACTAATTGTGATATAAAACAAAAACTAATCGATGAATTTTGTTGCAAATTTTTATAAACATTCTTCTATTAGTGCTTTAATATAAAAAAATACAAAAATTATAAATTGTTCTTCAGCAATATTTTTTTTTTAATTTTTAAAAATTGTCCAAATTAATTTTTTAACTTTTAATCACTAATTGTGATATGAAACAAAAACTAATCGATGAATTTTGTTAAAAATTTTTATAAATATTCTTCTATTAGTGCTTTAATATAGAAAAATACAAAAACAATAAATTTTCGTTCAGCAATTTTTTTTTAACTTAAAAAATTGTGCATATTAATTTTGTGACTTTTAATCACTAATTGTGTTATAAAACAAAAACTAATCGATGAATTTTGTTGCAAATTTTTATAAATATTCTTCTATTAGTGCTTTATTATAGGAAAATACAAATATAATAAATTTCCGTCCAGTAATATTTTTTTTTATTTTTAAAAATTGTCCAAAATATTTTTTTAGCTTTTAATCACTAATTGTGATATAAAACAAAAACTAATCGATGAATTTTGTTGTAAATTTTTATAAATATTTTTCTATTAATGCTTTATATAGGAAAATACAAAAACAATAAATTTCCGTTCAGCAATATTTTTTTCAAATTTTTAAAAATTGTCCAAATTAATTTTTTGACTAATTGTGATATAAAACAAAAACTAATCGATAAATTTTGTTGCAAATTTTTATAAATATTCTTCAATTAGTGCTTTAATATAGTACAATACAAAAACAATAAATTTCGGTTCAGCAATATTTTTTTCAAATTTTTAAAAAATAGTTTAAATTAATTTTTCGACTTTTAATCACTAATTCTAATATAAAACAAAAACTAATCGATGAATTCTGTTGTAAATTTTTATAAACATTCTTCTATTAGTGCTTTAATATAGGAAAATACAAAAATAATAAATTTTTGTTCAGCAATATTTTTTATTAATTTTTAAAAATTGTCCAAATTAATTTTTTGGCTTTTAATCACTAATTGTGATATAAAACAAAAACTAATCGATGAATTTAGTTGCAAATTTTTATAAATATTCTTCTATTAGTGCTTTAATATAAGAAAATACAAAAATAATAAATTTCTATTCACCAATATTTTTTTTCAATTTTTTAAAAAACGTCCAAATTAATTTTTTGGCTTTAAATCACTAATTGTGATATAAAACAAAAACTAATCGATGAATATTGTTGTAAATTTTTATAAATATTTTTCTATTAATGCTTTCTATAGGAAAATACAAAAACAATAAATTTCCGTTCAGCAATATTTTTTTCAAATTTTTAAAAATTGTCCAAATTAATTTTTTGACTAATTGTGATATAAAACAAAAACTAATCGATAAATTTTGTTGCAAATTTTTATAAATATTCTTCTATTAGTGCTTTAATATAGGAAAATACAAAAACAATTAATTTCGGTTCAGCAATATTTTTTTCAAATTTTTAAAAAATAGTTTAAATTAATTTTTCGACTTTTTATCACTAATTCTAATATAAAACAAAAACTAATCGATGAATTTTGTTGCAAATTTTTATAAATTCTTTTCTATTAATGCTTTAATATAGGAAAATATAAAAACAATAAATTTCCGTTCAACAATATTTTTTTTTAATTTTTAAAAATTGTTCAAATTGATTTTTTTACTTTTATTCACTAATTGTGTTATAAAACAAAAACTAATCGATGCATTTTGTTGCAAATTTTTATATATATTCTTCCATTAGTGCTTTAATATAGAAAAATACAAAAACAATAAATTTCCGCTCAGCAATATTTTTTTTTTTAATTTTTAAAAATTGTCAAAATTAATTTTTTGACTTTTGTTCACTAATTGTGATATAAAACAAAAACCAATCGATAAATTTTGTTATAATTTGCCATAAATAGTTATCAATCAGTGTTTCAATGTTAGAAAGAACAAAATCATTAAATTTCCTTTCAACCAAAGAATTATGTCATAATGATTAAATAAGAAGAAATTATACAAATTATACAATTTCCAGGACCCTTTGTTTATTGTTATTGTTTCTCGGTTAAAACCATAATCAACTCCACACATAATCTATTATAATAAGCAAACAAACATTTATTGGATTGTGTGTGTTTGTGCATAAACTAAACAGCCACGTTTCCCATTTCTATACATTAATGAATGTATAGAAAATTTGAATTCATATTACAAAATATTATTTTTATTTTAGTGAAAGTCATATCAGGTTTTGAGATGTTGTACAATAATGTGGGATTGGAGCAAAGAGATATAAGTAATTTGCATTTTAAATTATAAGTAGATTGAAAACAGAATGAATGGGATAATGACACAGCGGCTTTCGCCTTCAAATCATCCCTGAAAATGCTATTGATTTTCAAGCGGAATCGGTCAACAGGAATAAATGATTCGACAGGTGCCCGATAAAGATATTGCTTGCGCTTGCTTGCTACTTAATATATTTTATATAAAATTTGTTGATTATGTAAACATTAGTTTGATAGGTAGTAGTACATACATACTCATACAGACTGAGCGACCGAGATAAACGATCGTGTTTGCAAACAAGTCTATAAATAGTTGACTAAAAAATATGTAGTCGATACGTCGGCTTATGGAGACAGACAGAGACAGTGCGCGCTTCTATTTTTAATTGACATCTTCATAGAGTCCAATGATTTTGTCTTCACATGAACACCTACATGTTTTTTTATTATGTAAACAGAAAATAAAATCATTTGAATTAAATAAAGTTATTTTGTATGCATTTTTAATAGAGTGAGCATAAATCATTGAGGAATATTCAAACATTGCTCCATTAGACTTCTGGGTCATGCATAGGTATTAAAGGCCTGTCCACACCAAACAAGCCAGAATTGTTTGGGGGATTAGTTCACGTTTTAAATTTAATTTGTCGCTTTACACATATCCTATGCCGATATTCGTGATTGACAGTTAATTTTTTTGATTGCGCAAAGTCTCACATAACATAATAGTATATTGAACAACTAACACGTAATGATACCTATTTCCCACGTATATAAATTGGCAAGTACTACAATTTATATGAGTGCAAAATGGATATTACGTGCAAGTTGTATACTATACTTTATCTATGGATACTTTAAAAATTTAAGGAAATTTTGTCAAGTTTTGTTTTATAACAGATGGGCCCCGTGCGCAATATTCACTTATCACACGCCATATGGGTGCGTAATGAACCTCATACTTTTCCTTAATAATAACAGTTGCAGTAGAAAAAAATTATTGTCTTAAAAAACAATCCATTACAAAATAAAAATTAATTAATTAAATTTCTTGTTATTTGAAACTTTAAAAGAATTTACTCCGTTGTATTTTCTACCCTTATGCACACACACAGAGTGCGCTAATTTCCTTTGACCTAACAGAATTTATAGGGCGTATATCTGGTACGTACGCTGCTTGTTGTTTCGATAATGAAATTAACCAACCAAGACCGCAATTTAGTTCAAGCATTGTAGAGAATCTCCTATCCTATAATAATCTCGACACTATAGGTGTAACAAATTCAGTAACAATCTACTTGAATATAATTGGTTTTCATTATGCATGATATGTACGTGTCTGTCCAGTGTATTATTTAATGGAATAATTGTTTAAAGATAATCAAAATGAAGAGTTTTAAAACCTCTGTAATTTAGAAACATTGAAGTAATAGATTGAACACAAATATATAGAAGTAAGTGCAGATCAGTCTCCATGCTGCAATTATTTGCTTAAAGTACACGGACCGCCAACAAAACACCTTTTGCGAAAGCTCTGTGACAGTAGTGGAGCGTTATGACTTGTGTAGCAGGAACGGAGGTGAATTCTGACCAGGTTGAGAGCGCAGCAGCAGAAGAAGAGAGCTGTTCAAGAAAAATACCTTTTCAGCTAGTCTAACCAGCCCACAGAAAGTAGAACAATCTGTCAGATTCACAAAACTCTAATTCACATTTATGAAAATAAATTTATTTAAACAATTTTTAAAAATTGAAAATAAATTATTGCTGAAAGAAAATTTCATGTTTTTGTATTTTTTACTATTGAAGCACTAACTGATAACCATTTGTGAAAAATCACAACAAAATTTATTGATTAGTTTTTGTTTTATATCACAATTAGTGATTAAAAGTGGAAAAATTAATTTAAACCATTTTTTTTTAAATTTGAATAAAATATTGCTAAATGGAAATTTATTGTTTTTGTATTTTCCTATATTAAAGCACTAATAGAAGATTATTTATAAAAATTTGCAACAAAATTCATCGATTAGTTTTTGTTTTGTATCACAATTAGTGATTAAAAGTCAAAAAATTAATTTGACAATTTTTCAAAATTCAAAAAAAATATTGCTGAACGGAAATTTATTGTTTTTGTATTTTCATATATTAAAGCATTAATTAAAGAACATTTATAAAAATTTACAACAAAATTCATCGATTAGTTTTTGTTTTATATTACAAATAGTGACTAAAAGTCAAAAAATTAACTTGAACAATTTTTAAAATTTAAAAAAAAAATATTGCTGAACGGTAAATTATTGTTTTTGTATTTTCCTATATTAAAGCACTAATAGAAGAATATTTATAAAAATTTGCAGCAAAATTCAACAATTAGTTTTTGTTTTATATCACAATTAGTGATTAAAAGTCAAAAAACTAATTTGACCAATTTTTAAAAAATTGAAAAAATATTGCTGAACGGAAATTTATTGTTTTTGTTTTTACCTATAATAAAGGACTAATAGAAGAATATTTATAAAAATTTGCAACAAAATTCATCAATTGGTTTTTGTTTTATATCACAATTAGTGATTGAAAGTCAAAAAATTAATTTGAACAATTTTTAAAAATATAAAAAAAATATTGTTGAACAGAAATTCATTGTTTTTGTATTTACCTATATTAAAAGACTAATAGAAGAAAATTTATAAAAATTTGCAACAAGATTCATCGATTAGTTTTTGTTTTATGTCACAATTAGTGATTAAAAGTCAAAAAATTAACTTGAACAATTTTTAAAAATTAAAAAAAAAATATTGCTGAAAGGAAATTTATTGTTTTTGTATTTTCCTATATTAAAGCACTATTAGAAGATTATTTATAAAAATTTGCAACAAGATTCATCGATTAGTTTTTGTTTTATGTCACAATTAGTGATTAAAAGTCAAAAAATTAACTTGAACAATTTTAAAAAATTAAAAAAAAATATTGCTGAAAGGAAATTTATTGTTTTAGTAGTTTACTATATTAAAGCACTAATGAAAGAATTTATATAAAAATTTGCAACAAGATTCATCGATTAGTTTTTGTTTTATGTCACAATTAGTGATTAAAAGTCAAAAAATTAACTTGAACAATTTTTAAAAATTAAAAAAAAAATATTGCTGAAAGGAAATTTATTGTTTTTGTATTTTCCTATATTAAAGCACTATTAGAAGATTATTTATAAAAAATTGCAACAAAATTCATCGATTAGTTTTTGTTTTATATCACAAATAGTGATTAAAAGTCTAAAAATTAATTTGAACTATTTTTAAAAACTTCAAAAAAATATTGCTGAACGTAAATTTATTATTTTTGTATTTTCCTATATTAAAACACTATTAGGAAAATACTTATAAAAATTTGCAACAAAATTCATCGATTAGTTTTTGGTTTATATCACAATTAGTGATTAAAAGTCGAAAAATTAATTAGAATAATTTTTAAAAACTAAAAAAAATATTGCTGAACGGAAATTTATTGTTTTTGTATTTTCCTATATTGAAGGACTAATAGAAGAATAATTATAAAAATTTGCAACAAAATTCATCGATTGGTTTTTGTTTTATATCACAATTAGTGATTAAAAGTCAAAAAACTAATTTGACCAATTTTTAAAAAATTGAAAAAAATATTAGTGAATAGAAATTTATTGTTTTTGTATTTTCCTATATTGAAGCACTAATAGAAGAATATTTATAAAAATTTGCAACAAAATTCATCGATTAGTTTTTGTTTTATATCACAATTAGTGATTAAAAGTCAAAAAATTAATTTGGACAATTTTTAAAAATTAAAAAAAAAATTGCTGAACGGAAATTTATTGTTTTTGTATTTTCCTATATTGAAGCACTAATAGAAGAATATTTATAAAAATTTGCAACAAAATTTATCAATTAGTTTTTGTTTTATATCACAATTAGTGATAAAAAGTCGAAAAATTTATTTAAACCATTTTTAAAAATTTGAAAAAAATGTGTCGAACTGAAAATTATTGATTTTGTATTTTCCTATATTAAAGCACCAATAAAAAAATATTTATAAAAATTTGCAACAAAATTCATCGATTAGTTTTTGTTTTATAACACAATTAGTGACTAAAAGTAAAAAAATCAATTTAAACAATTTTTAAAAATTTAAAAAAAATATTGCTAAACGGAAATTTATTGTTTTTGTATTTTCCTACATTAAAGCACTAATTAAAAAACATTTATAAAAATTTGTAACAAAATTCATCGATTAGTTTTTGTTTTATGTCACAATTAGTGATTAAAAGTCAAAAAATTAGTTAGAAATTTTTTTAAAAATTTGTAAAAATAGTGCTGGATGGAAATTTATTGTTTTTGTATTTTCCTATATTAAAGCACCAATAAGAGAATATTTATAAAAATTTGCAACAAAATTCATCGATTAGTTTTTGTTTTATAACACAATTAGTGATTAAAAGTCAAAAAACTAATTTGACCAATTTTTAAAAAATTGAAAAAAATATTACTGAACGGAAATTTATTGTTTTAGTAATTTCCTATATTAAAGCACTAATAGAAGAATATTTACAAAAATTTGCAACAAAATTCATCGATTAGTTTTTATTTTATATCACAATTTGTGATTGAAAGTCAAAAAATTAATATAGACAATTTTTAAAAATTGAAAAAAAATATTGCTGAACGGAAATTTATTGTTTTTGTATTTTCTTATATTAAAGCACTAATAGAAGATAATTTATATAAATTTTCAACAAAATTCATCGATTAGTTTTTGTTTTATATCACAATTAATGATTAAAAGTCAAAAAACTAATTTAAACCATTTTTAAAAATTCAAAAAAAATATTGCTTAACGGAAATTTATTGTTTTTGTATTTTCCTATATTAAAGCACTATTAGAAGATTATTTATAAAAATTTGCAACAAAATTCATCGATTAGTTTTTGTTTTATATCACAATTAGTGATTAAAAGTCAAAAAACTAATTTGACCAATTTTTAAAAAATTGAAAAAAATATTACTGAACGGAAATTTATTGTTTTAGTAATTTCCTATATTAAAGCACTAATAGAAGAATATTTACAAAAATTTGCAACAAAATTCATCGATTAGTTTTTGTTTTATATCACAATTAGTGATTAAAAGTCAAAAAATTAGATTGAACAATTTTAAAAAATTTAAAAAAAATATTGCTGAATGAAAATTTATTATTTTTGTATTTTCCTATATTAAAGCACTTATAGAAAAATATTTATAAAAATTTACAACAAAATTCATCGATTAGTTTTTGTTTTATATCACAATTACTGATTAAAAGTCGAAAAATTAATTTAAACCATTTTTAAAACTTAAAAAAAAAATATTGCTTAACGGAAATTTATTGTTTTTGTATTTTCCTATTTTAAAGCACTAATAGAAGAATATTTATAAAAATTTGCAGCAAAATTCAACTATTAATTTTTGTTTTATATCACAATTAGTAATTAAAAGTCAAAAAATTGATTTAAACATTTTTAAAAATTGAAAAAAAATATTGCTGGGCAGAAATTTATTGTTTTTGTATTTTCCTATATTAAAGCACTAATTAAAAAATATTTATAAAAAAAAGCAACAAAATTCATCGATTAGTTTTTGTTTTATATTACAATTAGTGATTAAAAGTCAAAAATTTAATTTGGACAATTTTTAAAAATTAAAAAAAATATTACTGAACGGAAATTTAGTATTTTTATATTTTCCTATAATAAAGCATTAATAGAAAAATATTTATAAAAATTTCTAACAAAATTCATCGATTAGTTTTTGTTTTATATCACAATTAGTGATTAGAAGTCGAAAAATAATTTAAACCATTTTAAAAATTCAAAAAAAAAACTGCTGAACGGAAATTTATTGTTTTTGTATTTTCCTATATTAAAGCACTAATTAAAGAACATTTATAAAAATTTGCAATAAAATTCATCGATTAGTTTTTGTTTTATATCACAATTAGTGATTAAAAGTCAAAAAATTAAGAGTTTTACTCAAAAAACCAGATTTCCACAAAGACAGGCCAGATTTTGAGGTCACATTGATTTAATTATTATTTGATAGTTTTCTAAACTCTTAAAGTAGGGAAACTCAAAAAAATAAGGATTACGGATTTTGTACATTTTTTTGTACATTAGAGGCCGGATTTGTGATTATAGAATGACAAAATTTATTATACAAAAAGCTGAAGTTTGATGCAAAAAGGCGAATTTTACGGTAAATAAGGCGGATTTTCATGCATAAAGTAAGATTTTAGTGCTGAAAAGCCGGATTTTGATAGGAAAATACCGGATGTTGATGCAAAAAGACCGGATTTATATGTAATCATTTTGTTAACATTAGAAAATAGATTTTGTTGAAAATGCTGCAAAAAAGACAAATTTTGATGCAAAAAACGAGGCCGGATTAGTTCGTAATACTTTTTAAACATTTTATTGTTAAAAAACGGGTTTTTATGCAAAAACGTCAGACTTTTCAAGCTTACGGATCAAATTTAAATTCAAAAAAATCTATTTTAATGCAAAAATGCAGATTTTTTATAAAAAAGGGGCAAATTTTGATGCAAAAACCGGCTTTTTTGTAATTATTTTTTTAACATTAGATTTTGGTGCAAATTTTTTTTAAAAGGCTGATTTTGATGCTAAAATGCCGAACAGTTTTTAAAAACTGCTTCAGTTACACATTCAATTATATTAATAAATTAAATAATTTTTTTTATTAAATTAATTTTTAGAAAAATAGAGAGGACTTTGATGTAAAAAAAGCCTAATTTTAGAATGATTTTAGATAGATTTTAATGAAAAAACCCAAATTTTAATGCAAAAAAGTCAGAAAGAGCGAATTTGAATGCAAATAAACAAATTTTTATCAAAAAGGCAGAATTTTAATGCAAAAAGATCGATTTTGCAGCAATAGGAACAGATTTTGAAGTAAACAAGGCAAATTTTGATGCCAAATTTTAGTGAAAAAAAGTTAAATTTTGACGCAAAAGACCGGATTGTTAAGTAAACAAAGCAAATTTTGATGTAAAAAACCGATTTTAGTGCAAAATTCCTGATTTGAGACCAGATTTTGGCACAAAAACAAATTTTGATCAAATGGACAGGCAAAAAGTTTGATTATGAAGCAATAAGATCAAATTTTTATGCAAAAAGAACGGATTTAGATGTAAAAAAGCAGAATTTTAATGCTGAAAAGTTAAATTTTGATGCAAGACAGATTTTGATGCAATAAGACTGGATTTTTATGTAAACAGAGCAAATTCTGATGTAAAAAAGCCTGTTTAGTGCAAAATGCTTGATTTGAGACCGGATTTTGGCACAAACAAACAAATTTTGATCATATAGACAAGATTTTAATGCAAAAAGATTGATTTTAGAGAAATAAGACCAGATTTTTATGTAAAAAGAGCAAAAGTAGAAAAAGCCAGATTTTTAGGTAATAATTTTTTTAACATCAAGAGAACTTCATTTTAGTGCAAAATATCAAATTTTAATGCAAAGAAACCCAATTTGAATGAATGAAAATAGCGGCAATGAATGAGTCGACAATGCCTCGAAATTTTTAATTTTTATTAAGGACTAGAGAATCTCGAGATTTTTCAATAATCACTAATATTGATGTAAAAAGACCGAATTTTGATGCAAAAAAATCTTCTGTTCTTAGATCTCGCTTCGCAATTAAACACAAAGTTCTCTTGTATTCCCGTTAGTCGCATCGCAATTAAATGCAAAACTACTTTGTATACCTCATTGTCGTTTCTCGATTGAACATAAATGGCCATCTTCTGTTCTTAGATCTCGCTTCGCGATTAAACGCGCAGTGATTTTGTATTCCCATTAGTCGCTTCGCGATTAAATGCAAATCTAATTTGTATACCTCAATATCGCTTCGCAATTAAAGATAAACGAGAATTGTCTGTTCTTAAACGTCGCTTCGCGATTAAAAGTGTTTGTCATCAAGGGATTGGATACCACCATCGTCTCCTTTGACAAAAGACTTTTAACGCTTGCAGAGAAGGAGTAACTTCAATTTCTTGATAACTAATACTTGAACGGGTGGGCGGGAACCCCAGTTCAAACAATCCACCTGTACTCATGTTCTGGAGCGACCCGCCCACCCGCCCAAGTGTTTGTTATCAAAAGATTAGATATCACCATCATCTCTATTCACTAAGAGACTTTTAACGCTGCAGAGAGAAAAAAAAATTCTTGATATGTAACACTTGTGCGGGTGAGCTGGAACCCCAGTTCAAACCAACCGTTCGTATTCATGTTCTGGAGTGACCCACCCACCCGCCCAAGTGTTTGTTATCAAAGGATGGGATATCACCATCACTTTCTTTGACAAAAGACTTTTGACGCTTGCAGAGAGGAGCAACTTCCAATCTCTTGATAACTAACACTTAGGCGGGTGGGCGGAAACCGCAATTCAAACAATCCATCCATACTCATGTTCTATAGTAACCCGCCCAAGCGTTTGTTATCAAGGGATTAGATACACCATCACCTCTTTTGACATAGAGATTTTAAACGCTTGCAGAGAGGAACTTCAAATCTCCAAACTACTTGTCCGTAATCATGCTCTGGAGTGCCGCGCCCACCCACCAAGTGTTCGTCATCTAAGGATTAAGTATTACCATCACCTTCTTCGACAAAAATACTTTTGACGCTTCCAGAGAAAAAAAATTTCTTGATAATTAACACTTGAGCGGGTGGTCAAAATTTTAGTTCAATAAGACCAAATTTTTAGCAAAATAAATCAAATTTAAATGCAAAAGAGTCGACCGGATTTTTACGTAAAAAGGCCTTTTTTTGGTACAAAAAGACCAAATTTTAATGCAAATAGGCCGGACTTCAAAGCAAAATTTTTAATAAATATTTTTTTTGCATTAGAGGCCGGATTTCAGTTCAAAAAACCAAATTTTAGGTAGATTTTGATGCATTAAGAACGCATTTTGATAATAATAAATTGCAACTGAGGATCTTACATAATTTATTCATCTAAATCTCTGTTTTGTTTGATTTTTATGCAAAAAAAAAACGGATTTTTATGTAAAAACTGCGAATTTTGATGTAAAAAAGCCAAATTTTAGGCCGGATTTTTGTGTAATATTTTTTTTAACATTAAAGAAGTCAAATTTTGGTGCAAAAAAAGATCAAATCTTGATGCAAAAAGGCCTAATTTTGGGAAAAAAAACAAATTTTAATGGAAAAAAAACGTATTTTGATCATAACAGCTGAATTTTAATGCAAAATGTCGATTTTGATGCAATAAGACCAATTCTTTATGAAAAAAAGCAGATTTTGATGTAAATAGCTGGACTTTAGTGTAAAAAAGAAAGAATTTATTGTAATAATCATTTTTAACGTTAAAGGTCAATAAAAAAGACCGATTTTTTGAGCAAAAAGACCAAATTTTGATTCAAAATAAGCCGGACTTAACATTATTGACGGTATTTTAATGCAAAAAGACCGGATTTTGACGCAAAAAACTAAATTTTGATGTAAAAAGAGCAGACTTTAATGCAAAAAAGCCGAAGTTTGGTGCAGAAAACAGACTGATTTTTATGTAAAAATTTTTTAACAATAAAGACCAAATTTGTTTGTAGGAAGATCAAACTTTAGAGCAAAATGACCGGATTTTGATAAAAAAAACTGATTTTCATAAAAAAGACCGGATTTTGGTGCAAAAAGACTAGAAGAAGAGCAAACAATGCAAAAAGTCAATGTTGATGCAAAAATAGCGGATTTTGATGCAAAAATAGCGGATTTTGATGCATAAATAGCAGATTTATTTGTTTCAACATTAGAAACCAAATTTTGATGCTAAATGACCAAATTTAATTACAAAACAAACAAATTTTAATGCAAAAACTCAATTTTGATGCAAAATGGCCAAACTTTTAAGTATAATGAGCCGGATTTTATACAAAAAAAACGGATTTTTCTGCAATAATTTTTTTAACATAAGAAAGACCAGATTTAAGTGCAAAAATACTGGATTTTGATGCAAATATGCCAGTTTTTAATGCAAACAGATCAAATTTTGAAGCAAAAAAAGTCAATTTTGATGCAACAACCAAAATTTGTATTAAAAAAAGCAAATTTTAGTGTAAAAAAGACGGATTTTCATGTAATACTTTTTTAACATTAGAGACAGGATTTTCAGACCAAATTTTTGATGCAAAAATGCCGGATTTTTATGCAAAAAAACCGGAATCGTTAAAAAGACCGGATTTTTATGCAAATAAGCGGATTTTAAAGAAAAAGCCGAATTTTCATGTTAAGAGGCCGGATTTTTATGCAAAAAGCAGATTTTAGCGCAGAAAGGCCGCATTTTTAAGCAAATAAGTCGGATGTTAACAAAAAAAGCCGGATTTTCATGTAAAAAAGCCGGATTTTTATGCAATAAGCAGATTTTAGCGCAAATAAGCCGGATTTTTATGCAAACCAGCTAGATTTATTTAATAAAACTTATTTCTATTATCAAGCCAGATTTTCTTGTTATAATTTATTGTATTGGAAAAAAATAAAGTAGATAATGTTATTATTGCTAATCTAACAAATAGAATATGGAGATACTTACACACAGACACGTAAGAACATTCAGAACTCGGCGAATTCTTTAGCGCATTTCTCTGTGGAAGAGATGCGTAATACCTCCTCTTCATAATCATCAAAATTACTCGTGTCGCCGGGCCCCTTGCATCTAGGTATGAAAGGTGCCTCAATCTTCTTCTGGAAGATTGCAATCCAGTCGGTAGAAGCAAACCATTTGTGGCCCTTGATGTCGTTGACACCGGCTTTCAAGTTACCATAACGTTTAGTCAGATCAACTTGCAGTAAATTCCTGAGCAGGTCCTTAAGATCGGAACCGAAATGGGATGGGAAGCGCACTTTGCCTGAGACAATCTTCTCGTAGATTTGAATAGGCTGATCGGCAAAGAATGGTGGATAACCGGCAGCCATTTCATAGACTAAAACACCGAGAGCCCACCAATCGACGGCCTTGTTATAACCCTTACTGAGAATAATTTCAGGTGCGAGATATTCAGGCGTTCCGCACAATGTCCAGGTACGACCCTTGACACGTTTCGCAAAACCAAAGTCGGTGACTTTGAGGTAGCCCTGTGAGTCGATGAGCAAGTTCTCGGGTTTGAGATCCCGATAAATCAGATCTAAATAATGTAGGTACTCAAATGCCAGCACAATTTGTGCCGCGTAGAATCGCGAATGGGGCTCCGAGAAGCGGCCCACCTTACGTAAATGAGAGAACATTTCACCACCAGGCACGTACTCCAGCACCATGTACAGATTGGAATTGTCTTTAAAATGAAACTTTAAACTGACGAGGAAGGGAAAACTTATGGCTTGCAATATGCGTTTCTCGTTAAGTGTGTGCTCAACTTGTTTCAACTTCACCACCTTCTGCTTATCGAGGATTTTCATGGCGTAATATTCTTTGGTCGGTTTGTGTTGGACAATCATGACACGACCGAATGAGCCTGTCCCCAATGTTTTGATCCTATCAAAGTCATCTAGGCTCGCTGTGTTTGTCGGATTCTTCTTCCATTTCTCCTCGAAATCCTCTTTGGCTTGATCGAGGAATTCCTTGACACTCTCTGCAGAGTCCACCTTTTTGTTGGCCGTAGCGGCATTGTTGCCCATTTTTAGGACTTTTATACCTTCCACCGCTTTTCAAAGTAACGTCGCGGAACACCGTCTCGGGGGGGTCCGTTTGAACTGTCCCAATGTTATTCGACCTATGTCAACACGAACCCTCGGAACCTTGCACACACATTCTCACTGCTAACCGGGCACACACACAACACCACCGCGCGCTCCACCAAGAGCTAAGTGCTGCAGGACTGTCCAGACGATCTCATGGAATTTTAACGCGACCCTTTTTCGGGAAAATAAACGTTATTGTACGCACTGATCAAACGGCAACTGCACGAAACTACATAAAATGGCTTCCAGGTGCCCGGATTTTCATTTCGTCGGAGAGTGAGAGAGGAGATCGAGGCCATCGACAGCACCGCGCTCTGCCGCAGTGAGAAGCCCGCGTTTGCTCCCGCTCCGCACAGATGACGGCACCTGTTCCGACCGCAGGAATTAGCGCATTTTTTATGGTTTTACCACAACCCAACCAGCACCGAAACTACTGCAGGATTGCAGGATTTTAATTCAATTACTAACTACAACATTGATCAGCGCTAATTTCATCATAAATTCTAATAACATAAAATATGCATTTCAAATAAAGATATTAAATATTATTGAGTCATTAAAAATTAAAATAGTTACGCCACTGGAAGTTTTTTAATCGTCCTGTGGCGTAGACAAAAAGAATAAAAAATTTTAATCAATTAAAAAATGCTTAGAAAATTAATTTAAAGCAGGAATTCTCAAATTTAATTAACAGAATTCTTATTTATTGTATTGAATTAATTAAAATATTGATGTAAAACTAATTTATATCAATAAACACAGTTTAAAACTACCGGTAGAATTCTTTTGAACTGTGTTCCTGCCCGCCCACCCAAGTGTTTGTTATCAAGAAATAGTGAACGTAATCACTTTTTTGTTAAGTTTTTTAGCTGCAGGAACACGGTAGGTAGTAGTAACTTCAAATTTCTTTATGACAAACACTTGGGCGGGTGGGCGGGAAAACAGTTTTACACTACCGGTCCAACTCTTTTGAACTGTGTTCCCGCCCGCCCGCCCAAGTGTTTGTTATCAAGAAATTGTTAACGTCATCACTCTTTTGTATCTAAATGACTTCTGTCAGTCCTTCCTTTCAGTTTTTTAGCTGCAGGAACACGACAGGTAGTGGTAATTTAAGATTTCTTTATGACAAACACTCGGGCGGGTGGGCGGGAACACAGTTTAAAACAACCGGTCCAAATCTTCTAAACTGTGTTCCCGCCCACCCACCCAAGTGTTTGTTATCAAGAAATTGTTAACGTCATCACTTTCTTGTACCTAAATGACTTCTGTCAGTTCTTCTGTTAAGTTTTTAGCTGCAGGAATACGGTAGGTAGTAGTAACTTCAAATTTCTTTATGACAAACACTTGGGCGGGTGGGCAGGAATACAGTTTGATACTACCGGTCCAACTCTTTTGAACTGTGTTCCCGCCCGCCCGCCCAAGTGTTTCTTATCAAGAAATTGTTAACGTCATCACTTTCTTATATCTAAATGACTTCTGTCAGTCCTTTTGTTAAGTTTTTTTTTCATGCTAGACCAGATTTGAATGAACTTGATATGTGGTTCCAATAAGATGGCGCCACATGTCACAGCTGATTAAACAATTGATCTTATAACGGTAAAGTTTAATAATCGTGTAATCTCGAGAATAAGTCCGGCCAAATGCAATTTAACGCCGTTGTATTCCTTTTTATAGAGATCATGTTAAGTCGCTGATTTATGCCAACAAGCCAACAACGTTAGAAGAACTCTGAAACAATATCAAACGCAAAACTGCCAACGTTTCGACCAATATGTGTAGAAAAGTGATAGCAAAATGGCTCCAAAGAATTGATCGCTGCCATTGTGCCCGATATCTCAATTATTCTGTTTTATTTAAATACAAAATTGTTATGTTCTTATTAAAAAACCCTTTACCTTGGCTAAAATCATAAAAAAATTGATTAAGCTAAAATCAAATACTGACTTTTAGGTTAGGTTAGATTAGGTTAGGTTAGCCACGCGTCTTGGTTGCCCTTGACGATAAAAACGCCTTTAATACGGCCAATTGGGGAGGGATTCTGAGAGCTTTGGAGGGTAGGGGTGTTCCCAAATACATGCTGAATATTATCAGTACTTATTTGTGGGACAGTGGGTTTTGTTAGTGGGGGATGGTGGAAAAAAGGAGGAGGTAATTTTAACTGGAGGTACCACAAGGATTAGTTTTGAGATCCACGTTGTGGAACGTTTTGTACGACGACGTGGTAAGCCTAGAGCAGCCTCTAGGTGTAGAAAGGGTGGCTTATGCCAACGACCGGGCGGTCATCATTACAAAGCGTTCTAGGGAAAAACTGGGAGAAACGAGGAACCGCGCTCTTGCCCTCATAGAACAAACAATCACGAAGCTGGGGTTAGAGTTGGCCAGAAAAGACGGAAATTGTGGTGCTCTCCTGCCCAAAAAGAGTACCGCGAGTGGAAATGAGCGTCTCGGAGATTACCGTCAGGTCCAAAAAGCGCGTAAAATAATTGGGGGTAACTTTAAGCACAAACTTAAAGTGGAGTGTGCATGTAAGAGAAGTGTGTGAGAAAGCGGAGAAGGCGGCTCGGTCTTTAGCAGGGCTAATGCTGAACCTGGGGAGAGCAAAATCTTCCGCCAGGCGCCTGATGTGCTCGGTAGTCTCCTCCATAGTGCTCAATAGGGCCAAAATATGGGGAAATGCCGTGTGCAACAACAAAAGGCACAAAGAATTAATTCTGCGGACTCAGAGAAAGTGTTGCTTGCCAGAGAGTCTACAGCACATACAGGAAAGCGCCGACGGCGGGCCTTCTGGTTGTGGCAAGCACGAAGCCGTTAGACCTCATGGTACAAGTGAAGACGGCGGTCTGGGAGGGTCGCCTTACTAAGTGTGAAGCGGAAGAATGGATGTAGGGGGAATGGCAGAAGAGTTGGAAGGAATGCGTGTCAAGTGGGGGTGGTAGCGAACCGGCACGGTCCAGACGGCTCATCGCAGACGTGAAACGTTGGGTAGATCGAGGCCATGGTGAGATAAACTACTGTCTCACGCAGGTACTAACGGGACATGGTTGTTTCTGGGCGTACCTGCATTGGATAAAATTGATTCAAAGTGATAAATGCCTGTACTGTGAGCAAAGAGATACGGTTGAGCACACCGTATTCCATTGCGAGAGATGGTTGGGAATACGTGAAAGAGCAAGAGTGAAACATATGGGAGCTTGAAGCCGGATAACATGGTGATAGTAATGCTGTCTTCGGTGTCCAATTGGGACATTGTGGACACCATGATAGGGTCCATGCTACGAATAAAAGAGGAAGAAAAGAGAGAGTTAGCTCCATGGTGTAGTGTAAATGAAGCAAGCAGAAGGTGGGGCGGTAGCTACTCGTTAATGTTTTTTGTAAATGTAAATTCAATTGTTATGTATGTTTTGTAAACTGTTTTGTCAAAAATATGTAAAATATGTGTGCGTTTAAAGTTAGACAAACAACCAGAACCACAAAAAAAGTAGTGTCAAATTTATGTAAATGTGTTTTCTTCAAAAACTGCCTCCACCTCAACGTAATACTAAAATGCAATTCCGAGGTGGAGAAAGATCGTTATTCCCGCAAGAAGAAAGGGAGGTGTTTTTAGTCAGTAAGAATCTGACACTACCCACTACGGGTGTCTTATAAAAGATTTTCCACCTCCTCAGAAAAAAAAAAGTTAGGTTAGGTTAGGTTTAATCATAATTCCATCTATAACAAGCAAGATAAACTTAAACTTTTCTTGCAAAATCATAAAGTAGACATAATGTTGATTTCTAAAATTTTGTTAAAGCCTTGCTACATTAGCAATTACTATTACTATAAAGCCGATAAGTTAAACAAGGCAACAGGTAACGGTTTTTGTAAAAAGATTGTTGATACATTCTAAACTAGACACATCTGCTTTTGCACAGATAGAAGCCTACTCCATCATCCAAAAAACAAGTTTGACCCCAATGACATATGGTTCTCACCATAATAGCTGAGGATCTCAATGCCAAACACAAAGATTGGCACAGTAGAACTCAAAACTGTAAAAGTAAAACATTGCAGGAGTATACGCTCCCCCAAAACCTAACTATTCTAAACTTTCGACCATTTACCATCCTAACAGTTCCAGACCAGACGTGATTGACGTAGTGAAACATATCAGTCCCAATATTTCTCAAGGTTGCAAACGACTTTAGCTCGGATTATCTACCAGATTACATTACATTGTAATGTAAGTTGCCAGCATTACAAGCAGAGAAGAGTCTGTGCCCAGCAGTGGCGTGTCAATGGCTGACGACGATAGCCGATCTACCAGATTTAATAAAAATCTTTTTGAATGCAATCTCTTTCTCTCAGAAGCACTTGACGGAAATCAAAGACTGCTTATGAAAAAAGAATTTTATTTGAAAAATTATTCTATAATCGAATGCTCCCCTTCAATATACTCCCCTCCGTTCTATTTGTTTTTTTTCCATTAATCAAAGCAATGCTAGAGCATTTAGGAGCTCCGCCAATTTTCGCTTCACATTTTCCATCGACTCAATCCGGGTTCCTTTTAAGACAAACTTGATCTTCAAAAACAGAAAAAAGTCACAAGTTGCTAAATCAGGCAAGTACGGTGCGTGTTCGAGCACTGAAGTGCCTCTAGCGGCTAAATAACGCTTCACAGACAGAGCGTTGTCCCACAACTCCTGCCGTTTCTTACAAACTCGCTCTTGCAGTGTTACCAAATCTTTCAAATAGTAAGTTTAGTTTACAGTTTAACCTTCTAGAACCCATTCAGTCATCACAATTGATTTCGGTCACTGTTTGCATAGAAAAAATACTACTAGTAGAATAGTAGATACTTCCAGCTATCCAACGCTGCATTTGCCCATTTGTATTATTCAAATATCTAATATCAATTACCAAAGTATCTACAATAACAACTGTCATATTATTAATTGTCATCTTTCAAGTATTAATGTAAAAGTATCAACTGTCAAAATATTATTTGTCAAATTAACTGTCAGAGTTTATTAAATGTTCTCTACATAGTACAGTCTTTTTTATTGAATTGCCTCATCTACCTACCCTACTGTTAATGTTTATCCAGAAATTAGATTTCATGCTATCTGCAAATGTCATTCTTAATAGCAGACAGTTGGTTGGGTGGTTGAGTGAGTGAGCACTCAAATCATTAATTACAAATCAGTAGTTTCAATTGAAGTGCTTCTTTTATTCGCCTAGCTGTTAGTTATCTAAAAATTGGGTTATTTACTTTCTGCAATTGACAATTGTCTTTAAATTAAAGAAAAAAGATGACAGATGCTACTTTTTAATAACAGCCAGTTGGATGGGTAGGTAGGACAATCAGATCATTGAATATAAATCAATAATTTTATTAGAATATTTTGCCTACCCGCTCAAAAGTTAGTGGTCCTGAAGTTAGATTCTTTACTCTTTGCTCTTGTTTTTAAATTATCAAAAAAGTGACATACTCAATACTTTGATGACAAACAGTTGGGTGGGTGGATCATTAGTTAAAAATTATTAGCTTTAATTAAAGTACCCCGCCCAACCATCCAAGTATTAGTTATCTAAAGATTAAATTTTTAACTCTGCAATTGTCATTTGTTTCTAAATTTATAAAAAGTGACAGATTCGACCTCATGATAACAAGCATTTAGGTGGGTAGTAAGGCCACTTTTTTTAACATTTGATAGTAATTTGACATTTGACAGTAATTTGACGTTTAAAAATGTAATTTAATTTTTAAAAACTATATAGTTTGACAATTGACATATTTAATGATTGTACCAAACTTTAAACAGCTATGAAACTATTGACCTTTACCACGTCCAGCATCTGTTAAACTGTTAAACATTTTACTATTAATATGTCAAAATTTATGACAGTTGTCAATCTTGTACTAATTTCTAGACAATACCAATAATTGTGATCAAACAGAAACATTTGTAAGCAATTATTATAGTTAAAGTTCAAGTTTTGTCAATTTTTTGTAATCTGTCACAACTGTCAAAAGTAACACAAATGTCAAAACTCTAAAATAACACGTCAAAAGTAATATAAACCAAAAATGAAATGTTCGGAGTGATAACACCAATAAAGACAAAGTTGCTACTTTTTGGCAATTATGTCTCGACTTTTCAGGCAAGAGATGGTGCCATCAAGTGGTGCGCAAGAGACATGGTCAAAAGAGACTAAAACCTGACAGACAAATAACAATTATGTCAAATAGTCAATCAGCGTTGCAAGCTCTGCAATTGCCAGTAATAAAATCCAAACTGGTTATGTTTTGCACTTTTCAAATGTATAATGACATTTATGAGTTGACAGAAATTTAGTTTTATGTTTGACATTTACAAAAAAGGACGCTTTTCACTTAAACAAAGTTGAGAAATAATGAAAACTTACTTCCAAAGTCTACTACTCAAACTGTAAGAAATTTACGAAACCAATTTGAAAAAAAGTGCCTTCAACGCAGTTTGTGGACCAATTTGTAAAGCGAGTTTGCAAAACTAAATTGTTAGTGGATAAAACAACACGTTCACCTTCTCGTCCGGGGTGCTCAGCCAAAAACATTAATGCTGTTGCTCAGAGTGTGCGTAAACATGCATCAACATCAACTCGTCATCGTTCTTAGGAACTGAACATTTCTCGCACTTCTCTGAGAAGAACTTTCCATAAAGACCTCGGTTTACAGGCCTAAAAAGTTCAATTAGTCCAAGAAAAAAGCCTCATAATCATTCGATGCGTTTTCAGTTTGCCCATTGAGCTAAAAATCATTTGGCCAAAGATGAGCATTTTGATCGAAAAATCGTGTTTTTGGATGAAGCTTATTTTCATCTCTGAAACAAAATTGTTGTATTTGAGAATCAAAAAATCCACACATGACTATTGAACAGTCTATGCATCCACAACCAGTAACCGAGCTGGTGTGGTTTTTGATCCGGTGGCATTATTGGGTCTTCCAAAATGAGCAAGAAGCCGCCGTTACAGTCAATAGCAATCGTTACTGTGCCATGCTAAACAAATTTTTGTTTCCAAAAATTGAAGAGCCATACAGCCAACGTAACCATCAATCTTTTGCGCACTGTTTTTAGAAATCGAATAATCAGCCAAAATGCTGATGTCAATTGGAGCTGTGATTTGACACCGTTGGATTTTTTTTTCTGAGGAGACCTTAAGAATAAGTGTCACACTAACCATCCAGAGACGATTGTTGCCTTGAAACACAAAATCAAAGTTGCCATTCATGCGATTGAAGCCCTAACAATCGAAAGTGTACTAAAAAACTGAGTTACTGTCAAGCCAGCAGTGGCAGTCATTTGAATAATGTGTTTTATTCTTAAATAAAAATGTGCAATCTTTCTAATAAACTCATAATTTTGATAAAATATTCATTAGTTTTTTATTTATAGTCGATTCAAATTCTAAAAGTTAGATGGCCCAACCTTTATTATAAGTGAAACCAACTTTTAGAAAGTGCAAGTCCATGTTACGCCACTGGACAAAATTAATGTAAGTAAACATTTCGGTGTTCAATTGTCTAAAAAAAAAACTGTTCAAACTTATCCAGTAAATCAGATTACGCTTTCCAACCCCAATATTATCTAAACATTATTGATAAACAAACAAGTTACAAGCCTCCATACAATACCACTTTCCGCGACAATTAATTTGTGCCATAGCATCTGGTTCTGATGATAATTTATTGATAAGGATAACTATCTAAAGCCTCTACTTTATATTTAAATTGTTATTCTCGCCACAAATATCAATAAAGAGCTATTATAATACATTATTTACATGTTTACTCCCTAATATGATGTAAAAGTTAATTTAAAACATTTTTAATTGGGCAATTTCGTCATGCTTTACGCGTTTACGCGTGAAATAAATTTGTTTTATTTGTCTGCGTTACTTTTTTTTTTGGTGACTATCAGACACGCAACGTTCGTGATTATCGAATCGTCTTAGAAAGTTCACCTTCGTCAAGCTACTGCAGAAATCGTGAAAGTGAAACAAAGGAAGATGTAGTTCTTATATAAAGTAATAATTTAATTGTTTGTTATATGGCTTTAATAGCGTTATTATATTATTGCATTTGTGTTTAAGTTTGTTTCCGGCATTATTTGTTGGTTTTTGAAAAGTAGCAATAGATGGCGCCAGCTTGTTAATTTCAAATTGAATTTGTTTGTATTATTTGTAGAGTAATTTATTTTAAACTATTCTAGGTATAATCTAGGCAGTTATGTGTAGTAAAAGCAAAAACCAGTGGCGTAGTTAGTTCCATCTAAAATTATTGAAAAACGTTATTTTTTACTTTAGTTTGTATTTTCTTTTCACACCATGTTTGTAGACTTTTTGGAAACATCACAAATTTCCAGTTCAGACAAAGTTCAAATTTTTGTTCCTAAAACTAATATGAAACAAAAAATTTAAAAGAACTCATCACTAATAACAAGTATTACCCCCTCTTGCATTAATGACTGCTTGAAGTTGATGAGGAACACTTTGAATTAAATTAAGGATCACATTTTGGTCGATATTATTCCATTCCTGCAATAGCAACTGTCTTAGCTCTTGAGCAGTTCTTGGAGCAGGTGTATGTTTTTGGATACGTCATCCCAACTCATCCCAGACATGTTCTGTGGGATTCATGTCCGGGCTGAGAAGTGGCCAATCAAACTGCAAAATTGCCACTTCATCCAGATAATCTCTGACAACTCTGACTACGTGAGGTCTAGCACTATCTTGCATGAAAATGCCGCGCATACATGATCTTCGAGAACCTTCATAATGTATTCTTGAGATGTCAGGAAGCTATTCTCTATAAAGACCAACTCTGTGCGTGCTTCGGTAGAAATTCCTGCCCAAACCATAACCGACCTACCGCCAAATGGAAGTTGCTTATCAATACAAACTGAAGCGTATCTTTCTCCGCATTTTCTCCACATTTTCCGACGTCCGTCTGATCCATTGAGGCAAAAGCGCGACTCATCTGAAAACAGTACCCTCCTCCAGTCCTCATTATTCCATGCCCGGTGATTTCGGGTAAAAGCCAATCTTGTTGTAAAGGTAGACCAGTAACCATGTTTCTACAAGACAATTCAGCAGTCCGAAGCCTTTTCCTAACGGTCCATTCACTAACATTTACATCTCTAACTTTATGGAGTTGTTCTATTCCGCAAACTTGTGTACACCAAAAAAAAGTCATCTCTGTTTGTGATGACTTTTTTTGCCTATATCCTGATCTTCTGGTTATCAGGGCAGTATCTAAGTAACGCTGAAACATCTTTTGACGCTCACATAGAAAACAAATATCCAATCTCTTGATGATTAAGATTTGGGCGAGTGAGTAGGTCACTCCAAAGCATGATAACAAGTCGGTAGTTTAGATTGGAGTAGACCACCCACCCACCCAAGTGTTACTTGTCAAAAAATTGGTTAACAACTTTCTCTCGCAACAAAATTACCTCTGAGTCCGCATAGAAGACAATTATCCAATCTCTTAATGACAAACACTTGGATGGGTGGGTAAGTCAATCCAAAGCATGATAACGAGTCGGTAGTTTGAATCGGTAGGGTAGATTACGACCTACTCTTGCGACAAAAATGCCTCTGAGTTCGCATAGAAGCCAAATATCCAATCTCTCGATGACGAACACTTGGGTGGGCATGTGGGTCAGTCAAAAGCATGATAGTAAATCGGTAGTTTGGATTAAAGTTTGAAAGTTTGCCTTCTCTGCAAACGTCAGAAGTCTCTTTATTACAAGAGAAGATGGCGATATTCAATCTTTTGATAACCAACACTTGAGTGAGTGAGTGGGCCACTTCAGTTTAAACTACTCATAATCTAGAGTAACCGGCCCATTTTCTGCAAACGTCAGAAGTCTTTTGTCACAAGAGAACACCATAAACTGATAAATAATTCTAAAACTGCCAAATCCGGCTATAAAAACCAAAATGTTTTTAGAAAACACCAAAATCCGGCCATAAAACTGTTGAAATATACGAAAAATCCAGCAAAATCCAGCTTTGAAATATCAAAAATATTGTTAAAAAGAATGAAAATTCAACAAAATTGCAAAATCCGCCCATAAATGATCAAAATATAGTTAGAAAGTACCAAAATCCGGCCAAGAACTGTTAAAAAGTGTAAAAAAATGTGATACATTTCTAAAACTGCAAAATCCGGCTAAAATTCATCAAAACATTGCTAAAAAACACCAAAATTCGGCCATAAAACTGTTGAAAATGTAAAATTTTGCTCATATAATATCAAAAATAACAGAATCCGGCCATAACATATTAAAAAAAACAAAAATCCGGCCAAAAACCGTTGAAATATTAAAATATACTTTAAAAAAATTAAAAAACAGGCTTAAATTGTTAAAAAGTACCAAAGTCCGGCCATAAAACTATTAAAAAATGTAAAAATTTGTATGGAATTTCAAAAACTGCAACATCCGACCAGAAAATATCAAAATATTTAAAAGGAAACACCAAAATCCGGCCTCAAACTGTTAAAAAAATGTAAATTGTTATGACAAATTTCAAAAACTGCATAATCGGGCTATAAAACCTCAAAATATTGTTAAAAAACACCAAAATCCGGCCTTAAAACTGTTAACAATGTAAAATTCTGCTCATAAAATGTCAAAATAAGCAGAATTGTAAAAAAATACAAAATCCGGTCATAAAAACTTTAACAAATTGTCAAAAACCGTTGAAAAATTCAAAATTTGGCCATACAACTTTAACCAATTATCAAAAAACACTAAAATCCGGCAATAGGCTCTTGAAAAAGTGTAAAAATCTGTAACCAGCTTTAAAATATCAAAAATATTGTTAAAAAGGAACCAAAATCTAGCATAAACTATTAAAAATTGCAAAATCCGGCTATAGAAACTTTAAACAATTGTAAAAAAGAGCAAAATTGGGCCATAAACTGCTAAAAATAGTAAAAAAAAATCATAAAATCTTAAAAATAGTAAAATCCAGCAATAAAATATGAAAAATATTGCCAAAAAGACCAAAAATACGGCCATTAAAGGGCAAAATTTTATTCACAAAATATCAAAAATCATATCAGACAAACGCCTAAATGGCAGACGCACTAGGTGCAATATTGATGCTGCAACACTAACCATTAGCAAGCAGCGCTAGTTAAAAGATATGAATTGGATTATTAACAGTCCCCCGAATTACGCAAAATCCCCCTGACTCCCACAATCAATTTCCAAACTCCTTACTATAACTTCTGACTTTCAAGAGACTTACAAGCCTGTACCCTCTGCCGTAGCCCCCACCTCCTTCCACAACAGCCGCCATTACTCCAATCTCTTCATGACAAACACTTGGGTGGGTGGTCGGATGACTACAAAGCATGACAACAAGTCAATAGTTTAGATTAGAGTGGAGAGGTTGGATCACAACCTTCTCTCGCAAAAAAAACTTTTGGCGCCCACATAGAAAACAAATATTCAATCTCTTAATGACAAACATTTGGGTGGGTGGGTGGGTCACTTCAAAACATGATAACGAGTCGACAATTTGGTTTGGAGTGGCCCGCCCACCCACCCAAGCGTCAGTTGTCAAGAAATTAAAAGAAAAGATGCCCACATAGAAGTAAAATATCCAATCTCTTGATGCCAAACAATTGAGTAAGTGGGTCACTCCAAAGCATGATAACAAGTCAATAATTTGGGTTAGAGTGGCCCACCCACCCACACAAATGTTATTTGTCAAGAAGTTAGATCACAATCTTTTCTCGAGAGAAAAAACTTCTGACGCCCGCATAGAAGACAAATAGCCAATCTCTTAATAACAAACAGTTGTGAGTGGGGCACTCCAAAGCATGATAACAAGTTGGTAATTTGAATTGGAGAGGCCCGCCCACTAACCCAAGTGTTAGTAGTCAATAGGTTAGAACACGATCTTCTTTCGCGAGAAAAAGACTTTTGACGCCCGCATAGAAGACAAATATCCAATCTTTTGATGACAAACATTTGGGTGGATGGGTGGGTGGGTCAATCCAAAGCATAATAACAAGTCGGTATTAAGATTGAAGTAGCCCACTCATCCACCCAAGTGTTAGATGTCAAGAAGTTAGATCACGACTTTCTCTCGCGAGAAAAAGACTTTTAACGCCCGCATAGAAGCCAAATATTCAAATACTTCAAAGCATAATTACAAGTGGGATTTTACGGCTAAAACCTTCTCTGATGGAGTGATAAACAATCTCTCCAGTGATTCAAAATCCACCAAAAACTGTAGATTCCTCGTAATGTAAGTTGCCAGCATTACGGTAAAAAAAAGAGCTAAAACGCCAGTAGTAGCGTATAAAGAGCCAACAAAAAATGAATAAAAGTAACAAACTAAGAATAAAGCTCCAATAATAACAATAGCGTCTTTATTTCTTATCACAAACGTAAAACCTAAAATATCAACAAATCCAAACTACAAAACGAAGACAAAAGGTGCCAGCGCCACAAAACACACAACAAAAGAAAGTGCGTCTCAGCATTACCGCAAAGAATTTCTTCAGATTGTTTTGGACAACGTTCAGCTAAAGCTCCATAGTTGCCCAATATACTAAAAAATAACTAGCTTAACAAAGATTAAAAAAAAAAAAACAAATTCTTGTCCCAGAGCCACTTTACAACGCTGGTTTCCGCAATTAAACCGTAAATACGGTAAACAAATTGATTGTCCGAGTTCTTGCCCCTCAGGTACAAACCAGTTGCAACGCAAAACTAGCTTTTCTTTGCAAACAATTCTCTCCGCCGTCCTTGACCTTTCAAATAAATGAATAATACATCTAGCGTCGTAAACCCTGCAGTTCAGAAATGGGTTTAGGGCCTCTAAATGGAAAAAGTCCCGCAAAAGCCTGCTAAAGGACTTTTATTATTATCACAGTTTATAAATTCTGGATTAGTAGTATAAATGATATTAGAAAAATTAACTTTTAAGCCACAAACTAAGTCAATGATTAGTTGATTAAATTGGTTTGTGGAACAGACTAGGCTTTGTTCCGCCAACTTAATCAAATCATAAACCAAGTTTGACTTTTTAAGAGCTTTGCCTTGTAGATTAATGCCATTTGCTCTACAATCCACAACAAACTGAGCTTTGGAAGTTTGGATGCGCAAAGACACTACTCGAAAACTGGATTTGTCTATCCAAATGTCAGTTCTTGGGCTATTACATAAAATGTCCATGAACTGTCAGAAACGTCACAAAATGTTTGTGAAGTGTCATGAACGTTTTTAAATGTTTATAAACAGTCAATAATTGTTTCTAAACTGTCATAATATATTTAGGAGATATTATAAACGTCATAAAATGTTCGTAAACTGTTATAAAATGTTTGTGATTTATTATAAATGTTATAAAATATCTGTAAACTGTCAGAAGTGTCATGAACGTTTTAAAATGTTTGTACACATTCAATAATTGCTTCTGAACTGTCATAAATGTCATAATATATATATAAGAGATGTTATAAATGTCATAAAATTTGTGTGAACTGTTATAAAATGTTTCTGAGCGGTCATAAAATGTTTGTAAGATATTATAAATGTCATAAAATGTTCGTGAACTGTTATAAAATGTTCTGGAGCAATCATAAAATGTTTGCGAGTTATTATAAATGTCATAAAACGTCCGTGAACTATGAGAAACGTCCACAAAATATTTGTGAGCTGTCATAAAAGTTTATTTTTGTTTCTAAACTGTCAAAAATAAACCTAAAAACATATTTTTAAACTGTCAAGTATCTGCAATACTAAATAAAATAGTTTATTTCAAAATCTAGGAAAAAAAGATGACAAAATAAAGTTAAAAAATCGAGAAAATTGTATTTTTTGAATATTTTCCAGTGTGACCCAAAAATCCTAGTTACGCCACTGAATACCATCGACGCATTGTTAAGTATCTGCTTCTAGAATGAAGCTTAGCAGTACAGAATGAAGAACGGAATAAATGCTCCGTATTTTGAAGCTACAAAAGTTTTAAATTAAATTCTGTCTACGCCGCTGCATAAATCAAGTAATTGGGGTTCAATCATCAATATTTTCATCCCAATTGGCTATGAACCGCAAAACGTTACGTCATTATTAAGTCATTTCAAGTTATAATTTAAATATGTAACAGTTCCAGCACCTGTTGTAATAATTTAATTAAAAAAACGCATTCATTATCATTACTTTAATTTACTTTACTCAATAAACACTGAAATTTGTTATCTTAACTGTCAACTTGACATGTTTTGCAATCCATAGCCACCTGGGGCGTACGTCCAAATTATTCTTTTCTACTACTAAATAATGCGCCGCGTTGAAATAATTAGGATAATTAATTTGTAAAATGTAAATATATGTATCTACTCAATTGGCTAGACTAAAATAAATAAAACACGTGTGCATGGAAAATAATAACGAAACAATAAAAAGTCAAGTATCGCTTAATTTAATAACATTAATAAAGCCATTAAGAAAATCCATACATAAAAACACGATTATTGACTGAATTAATACGAATATGTAAACAGGTGGTTTGTTAATGCTAATGTAAGGGGGGAATAAGCATGGATCGATACGGTATTGATTGAATGAAATAAAAAAAAGGGTTCCGACGCGAGGAAACCGTTACTTTGATAAGAATGCGGGGGGAATAAAGCAGATAATATATTAAAATGGAGGCAAATTTAATTAATTAATGAAATAATTACCTGTTATTTTATTGATTATTTTTTTAATTGCAATATTTTTTCTATTTATTTATTTTGCTTAGCAACAATAATTGTTTTTTTAAATTCACGGCCACATTGTGATCAGTAATCAATTTCGAATCTCGGCTGTCAGTTGCATGTCGGGGGTGCGCTTCCCAACCCCCTCTTTCCGTTAAAAGCCGGGGTTTTTACACTTTACCGCGCGAATTTTGTAATTAATCGTTGAAGCCTCGTTGATGCTCGTCAAAGTTCGGTAGATTTAAACCAATGAAATTGCGGGTCGAATGAAACCGGCGACCTTCCTCGTCCAACGCTAACCGATGTTTTCTCTTTCGTTCCGTGGCGCTTCTTCAGTAAACGTGTGTTAGATCTGTGACCGGCTTAAAGTTACAACGGAAATTATTTAAAAAATATTCCAATAATATTATTATAATGGCTGATAAAGTAGTTGAACAACCGTAAGTAGAATTTAATTTTGTTTTAAATAAATATTCAATTAGTTTGGACGCTTTGTTTTTGGCGGCACGCTCGTAAAATGGCGGATACCTTAATAAAACCGGCTTACCATAGCGTTAGTAACCATAGATACCTTGTTTATTATTTCCGCCGGTTACTATTTTAATTTTTTTATCACTATTTGATTTGTAACAATTTAGTACAGTTACCTGTTTTTTTTTTATTATTATATTGTTCAAACAAATCTAGATAAGAAAGGCATCCAAGCAAGACGCCCAGAATTGGGCTTTCTCACACATTACTACACAATTACTTTCATTCAGTACAAAATTGCCGCTCGAGCGTTTTTTATTTTATTTATAGCGCAACATTATAAATTCCAGGAAATGTAATTCGAATATCCTTTTGCAACAGCATAATTTTATTATGAGCATCATGTTGCTTTGAATTATTGATTAAATCTTATTAGAATGTTGGCCTAATTTCATTTTATTGATTCAACCACAACAAATGCATCCAATTGTTTGCCCCCTTGGGTGTAATTAGCTTGATTACTTTATTCATTGAATATACGACGCAGTTACCGCTATAAATATTGGCGCCATCAATTCGTAATAATGGAATATTATTGGTTGCACTGATTTTTTGTTGCGCGTCAAGGTTTTATGCATTTTAATGCAGGAAAATTGTCTTATATGGAATAGTAGGCTTCTTTCATAACTGACATTAATCTCCACCCACACAGCATGCTTGTTTTATTTTTTTAAGCAGCATCTTCTGTACACAAAAGAAAATCTGTGCTAGAACACAACAATTTTGATTCTAATTATTGTGGGATATATCCGGCTACTCACTACGTGCCGCTTACAAAGTGATTTGCCCTCCTCTCCTGCTTCCTACTTCAAAATAATGCTCTAAATATAATGAAATATGGCAGAAACACTTTTGATTTTATTTTTTATAGGCTTACTATTTGTGAGTAGTCAGCTTTATGCATATTTGAATGCGGGGGGGGGGGGGGGGGGGGGAGCGCTAGCTTAGTTTATGTTTCTTCATTGTTTAAATCAATTTTTTGACTTTTAATCACTAATTGAGACATAAATCAAAAACTAATCGATGAATTTTGTTGTAATTTGGCATAAATGATCATCAATTAATGCTTCAGCGGTAGAAGATATTGAAACATTAATTTTCCATTCAGCAATATTTTTTTTAAATTTAAGTTTAAATTTTTTTTTTAAAGTTTTGAAAATTATTTCTGGATGCAGTAGCCTATTAGGCAATATTTAAACTAAGTTTTGTACAAATTTTGAGTTGTTAGTTCAAAAAATGTGTCCTCGGCATCAGTTGCACGACTATCATTAAAGTTGAAATCTAAAATTTTTGAAAAATTATATAAAATATTTTTAAGTTTTTAAAATTATCTTTGGATACTCTAGCATGTTAGGCGATGCCTAAAATAAGTTTTGTCAAAAATTTTAATTGTTAGTCCAACAATTGTGTCCTCAGCATCAATTTATGCACGACTATAACTTAAGTTTAAATATAAATTTTTTTAAAATTATAAAAAATATTTCTAAATTTTTAAAATTATTTCTGAATACAGTAACATGTTAGCCAATGCCTAAATTAAGTTTTGTGCAAATTTTAAGTTGTTAGTCCAACAATTGTGTCCTCAGCATCAATTTATGCAAGACTATGATTTAATTTAAAATCCGAAATTATTAAAAAAATTAAAAATTATTTGTAAATTTTGAAAATTATTTCTGGATAAAGTAGCATATTAGGCAATGCTTAAATTAAGTTTTGTGCAAATTTTAAGTTGTTAGTCCAAAAATTGTGTCCTCAGCATCAATTGATGCAAGACTATAATTTAATTTAAAATCCAAATTTTTTTAAAAATTATAAAAAAATATTTCTAAATTTTGGAAATTATTTCTGGATACTGTGACATGTTTGGCAATGCTTAAATAAGGTTTTGTGCAAATTTTGTGTCATTAGTCCTAAAGATGTGTCCGCAGCATCAGTTTATGCAAGACTATCATTAAAGTTGAAACCCAAAATTCTTAAAAAAATTTAAAAATATTTTAAAATTTTGATAATTATTTCTGGATATAGTATCATGTTAGGCAATACTTAAACTAAGTTTTGTCCAAATTTTGTGTTGCTTATCCAAATATTGTGAAATTTATGAAAGACTATGATTTAAGTTAAAATCCAAAATTTTTAAAAATTCTTGTAAACAGTTTTCAAATTTTTAAAATTATTTTTGGATACAGTAGCATCTTAGGCAATGCTGAAATTAAGTTTTGTCCAAATTCTGTGTTGCTAATTCAAAAATTGTGTCCTCAGCATCAATTTATGCAAGACTATGATTTAATTTAAAATCCAAAATTTTTAAAAAATTATAAAACTTATTTTTAAATTTTGTAAATTATTTCTCTGGATACAGTAACATAATAGGCAATGCTTAAGTTGAGTTTTGTCCAAATTTTAAGTTGTTAGTCCAAAAATTGTATCCTCAGCATCAATTTATGCAAGTCTATGATTTAAGCTGAAATCCAGAATTTTTAAAAAATCAAAAAAAAAATTTCATAAATCTGAAAATTATTTTTGGATACAGTAACATGTTAGGCAATGCTTAAATTAAGTTTTGTCCAAATTTTGTGTCGTTAGTCCAAAAGTTGTGTCCTCGGCATCAATGTATGCAAGACTAGGATTTAAGTTGAAATCCAAAATTTTTAAAAAATTATAAAAAATATTTCTAAATTTTGAAAATTATTTCTAGATACAGTAACATATTAGGCAATGCTTAAATTGAGTTTTGTCCAAATTTTGTGTCATTAGTCCAAAAGTTGTGTCCTCGGCATCAATTTATGCAAGACTTATGTAAGTTGAAATCCAAGTTTTTTAAAAAATTATAAAAAATATTTTTAAGTTTTGAACATTATTTTTGGATACAGTAACATGTTAGGCAATGCCTAAATTAAGTTTTGTCTAAATTTTGTGTCATTAGTCCAAAAATTGTGTCCTCGGCATCAATTTATGCAAAGACTATCATTTAAGTTATACCCAAATTAAAAAAAAAAAATTATAAAAAGTATTTCTAAATTTTGAAAATCATTTCTGGATAAAGTAGCATCTTAGGCAATACCTATATTAAGTTTTGTCCAAATTTTAAGTTGCTAGTCCAAAAATTGTGTCTTCAGCATCAATTTATGCAAGTCGATGATTTAAGTTAAAATCCAAAATTTTTAAAAAATCATAAAAAATATTTCTAAGTTTTGTAAATTATTTTTGGATACAGTAACATGTTAGGCAGTGCTTAAATTAAGTTTTGTCCAAATTTTGTGTCATTAGTCCAAAAGTTGTGTCTTCGGCATCAATTTATGCAAAATTATGATTTAAAATGGAATCCAAAATTTAAAAAAAAATTAAAAATATTCTTAAATTTTGAAAATTTGTTCTGGATATAGTAACATGTTAGGCAATGCTTAAATTAAGTTTTTTCTAAAGTTTGTGTCATAAGCCCAAAAATTGTGTCCTCAGCAACAATTTATGCGAAGACTATTATTTTAGTTTTAACCCAAATTTTTAAAAAAATTATAAAAAATATTTCTGAATTTTGAAAATTATTTTTGGATACAGTAACATATTGGGCAATGCCTAAATTAAGTTTTCTACAAATTTTGTGACATTAGTCTAAAAATTGTGTCCTCAGCAGCAATTTTTGCAAGACTATGATTTAAGTTAAATTCCAAATTTTTAATAAAAAATTTAAAAATATTTCTTAATTTTGAAAATTATTTCTGGATACAGTTGCATATTAGGCAATACCTGAATTAAGTTTTGTCCAAATTTTGTGTCATAATTCCAAAAGATGTGTCCTCAGCAACAATTTATGCAAAGACTATGATTCAAGTTGAAAAAATATTTCTAAATTTCGAAGATTATTTTTGGATACAGTAGCATCTTAGGCAAAGCCTAAATTAAGTTTTTTACAAATTTTGAGTTGTTAGTCCAAAAGTTGTGTCGTCAGCATCAATTTATGCAAAACTATGATTTAAGTTGAAATCCAAAATTAAAAAAAAATCATAGAAAATATTTTTAATTTTAAAAACTATTTCTGGATACAGTAAGATGTTAGGCAATGCTTGAATTAAGTTTTGTCCAAATTTTAAGTTGCTAGTTCAAAAATTGTGTTCTTAGCATCAGTTTAGGCAAGACTATGATTCAAGTTGAAATCCAAACTTTTCAAAAAATCTTAAAAAATATTTCTAATTTTTGCAAATCATTTCTGGATTCAGTAGCATTTTAGGCAATGTCTAAATTAATTTTTGTACAAATTTTGAGTTGTTAGTCCAAAAATTGTGTCCTCAGCATCAATTTATCCAAGATTATGATTTAAGTTAAAAAACAAATTTTTTGAAAAATTATAAAAAATATTTCTAAATTTTGAAAATCAATTCTGGATACAGTAGCATCTTAGGCAATGCCTAATTTAACTTTTGTCCAAATTTTGTGCCATTAGTCCAAAAATTGTGTCCTCAGCATCAGTTTATGCAAAACTATGATTTAAGTTGAAATCCAAAATTAAAAAAAAATCATGAAAAATATTTTTAATTTTTGAAAATTATTTCTGGATACCGTAACATGTTAGGCAATGCTTTAATTAAGTTTTGTCCAAATTTTAAGTTGTTAGTCCAAAAATTGAGTCCTCGGCATCAATTTATGCAAGACTATAATTTAATTTAAAATCCAAAATTTTTAAAAAATTATAAAAAATATTTCTAAATTTTGAAAATTATTTCTGGATACAGTAACATATTAGGCAATGCTTAAATTAAGTTTTGTCCAAATTTTGTGTTGCTAATCCAAAAATTATGTCCTCGGCATCAATTTATGAAAGATTTATGATTTATGCTGAAATCCAAAATTTTTAAAAAATTATAAAAATTATTTCTAAATTTTGAAAATAATTTCTGGATACAGTAACATGTTAGGCAATGCTTAAACTAAGTTTTGTACAAATTTTGTGTCATTAGTCCAAAAGTTGTGTCCTCAGCATCAATTTATGTAAGACCATGATTTAAGTTAAAATCCAAAATTTTTAAAAAATTTAAAAAAAAATTTCTAAATTTTGAAAATTATTTTTGGATACAGTAGCATAATAGGCAATGCCTAAATTAAGTCTTGTACAAATTTTGAATTGTTAGTCCAAAAAATGTGTCCTCGGCATCAATTTATGCAAGACTATGATTTAATTTAAAATCCAAAATTTTTAAAAAATTATAAAAATTATTTCTAAATTTTGAAAATTATTTCTGGATACAGTATCATGTTAGGCAATACTTAAACTAAGTTTTGTCCAAATTTTGTGTCATTAGTCCAAAAATTGTGTTCTCAGCATCAATTTATGCAAGACTATGATTTAAGTTAAAATCCAAAAATTTTTAAAAACTATAAGAAATATTTCTAAATTTTGAAAATTATTTCTGGATACAGTAACATGTTACTCAATGCTTAAATTAAGTTTTGTCCAAATTTTGTGTCATTGGTCCAAAAATTGTATCCTCAGCATCAATGTATGCAAGACTAAGATTTAAGTTGAAATTTAAAATTTTTAAATATTTATAAAAAATATTTTTAAATTTTGAAAATTATTTCTGGATTCAGTAGCAATACCTAAATTAAGTTTTGTACAAATTTTGAGTTGCTAGTCCAAAAATTGTGTCCTCAGCATCAATTCATGAAAGACTATGATTTAATCATGAATTTTGTTGTAATTTGCTATAAATGGTCATCAATCAATGATGGTAGAAAAAATATAAAAATTCTACAAAAAGGATTTTAAACACAGGCGATGAGAAGTTGAAACGCGCATGTTCAATTTGAATATTTCATACCCATTCCGTACATTAAATATAACATTCCAAGCCCCTATCAATATTTCATAAAACTTTTGATTGATATGAAAATGATTTTTCAATTTCTCGCCCCAATTTCAATTGCCCTTGGACCTAGATAAATTCCACAAGGTTGTTATGTCACCCCAGAGTTCGGCCGTGATATAACCGGGTTTAAAATAAACTTTACTACTCTCTCTATTTAATTCCCGTCTCGCTTTAAATTCAAATTTTACAACAAAGCCCCTCTCGAATAGGCTTCTCTTTGTCTCGCGAGAAGAAAAACGGAGAGAGAACCAAGCGCTTCATCGATTGTGCGCGAGAGGCGCACATCCTCTTCTACTAACGCTAACCTTAACCTGGAACAGTTACTCAATGGAAACACGGATGTTAGCTTAGCTTGAGCGCTAGTCCGTCGAGGATAGGATATTTCTATGCGCTTGACGAAGCGCGTAAAATAGTTTCGGGAATGCTGTTTCTTAATTTGATTACTGCTTTTATGTGGAAATAAAATTTTAAATTGATTCAATTAACAAAACAATATTAATTAATTTGACAGTTAATAAAAAATCATTTTAATACAGTTACAAGGAAAGCTTGAGATATTATGACAGTATCTGCCAGTGCCGTAGACATTGGGGGGGGGGGGGGGGGGGGATGTGTATTAAATCCGGAGTATGATTTGACTTATGTTGAAATATTTTAATCATTGAGAGTTACTAGAGTGATAAAAGCATTTTGACAGTTACTTGAAACCGATTGAGTGGTGTTGAAACATTTTGACAGTTACTAGAATTTATTTAACACATTTTTGAAAATTTGAACAGTCATTGAGTGAAGTTAGAACATTCTGACAGTTACTAGAAGTCTATTGAGTGATGTTAACACATTTTGACAGTTACTAGAATCCGATTGAGTGATTTTGAAACACTTTGGCAGTTACTAGAAAGTATTTAACACATTTTGAACATTTGAGTAAATATTTAGTGTCTTTAAAATATTTTGACAGTTCCTAGAATTTATTTAACACATTTTTAAATATTTGAGCAGTCATTGAGTGATGTTAGAACATTCTGACAGTTACTAGAAGTCTATTGAGTGATGTTAACACATTTTGACAGTTACTAGAATCCGATTGAGTGATTTTGAAACACTTTGGCAGTTACTAGAAACTATTTAACACATTTTGAACATTTGAGTAATTATTTAGTGTCTTTAAAATATTTTGACAGTTACTAGAATTTATTTAACACTTTTTCGAAAATTTGAGCAGTCATTGAGTGAAGTTAGAACCTTCTGGCAGTTACTAGAAGTCTATTGAGTGATGTAACACATTTTGACAGTTACTAGAAACCGATTGAGTGATTTTGAATCATTTTGACAGTTACTAGAAACTATTTAACACATTTTGAACATTTAAGTAAATATTTAGTGTTTTTAAAATATTTTGACAGTTACTAGAATTTATTTAACACATTTTTGAATAGTTGAGCATTCATTGAGTGATGTTGAAACATTTTGACAGTTACTAGAAGTCTATTGAGTGATCTAACACATTTTGACAGTTACTAGAATCCGATTGAGTGATTTTGAATCACTTTGACAGTTATTATATTAGAAAATAATAAACTATGTTTCTTATAAGTGCATGATTTCTTGGTTAGGCCGGGAATTTATGGTTAATTTTAGACGAAGTATGTTTTTGTAAATACATAATAAAATAATATGAACGAGATTTCCGTAAATAAATACTAATGAGACTTATCATTTACAATTAAACTGTTTCAAATCAAAACGAATTCTTAAAAACAATCAAAATTTGATTGGCATTGTATAAATGTCGTTGATTATGTTGAGCGTTTCCAGGAAACGGATAAGCGACCTTCAATTTCGTAAAATTAATAAAACCAAACAAACATCTATAAATAAAGCAAAATGATTTATTTTAAAAATACTTTCCTATGACGTGCACTCGCCATCCGCCATCCTGTTGCTTATTAATAATTGTTGAATGAACAGCATGGGATTAGTTGTATTGCATAAAATTGAAGGTCAATCGTGCAATTCTAGTATTGATAAACGTTAAGTGATAACAGTATATACGGTATAATTACCAAACAAGTATGTCTGGAAATACTTATAAATTATTGCAAAACGCATTATAAATCGCAGGCTTGAAAACAATACGATTATTAAATAATATAAAAATGGTGAAAGTGGAATCTAAAATGTCAGGTTGTTGGCCTTAGTTATGATAATGTTTATTACATGTTATTTTAATTAAGATTGTACAAACGTTTTATAAAAATTGTTTGTGGAATTGATTGCTTAAATTATTAGGCCGGGTGCACACGAGCAAATTATTGTGTTGAAAAGAATTAAATTGAAATGATCACATTGAAGATTAGGTTTAAGCAGTCTGTGAGCATTGACTTTAAATATTTGTGGCTTATTCCATTTGTTAAAGAAATCTTTTTTAAAAGTTTCGGTCTGAACTGTGAATATTTGTTAGAATTCCTAGCAAGCCTTGTAGTACGAGTAAATATTTGTTTAGAAGGCAAAATGTCTTATTTTGTTTGAACAGTGTCCATTGAAATATCGCATGTGTTGTAAAGTATCTAAGTCAGTCAATTTTGGATCGGCAATGATCGGGATAGCTCGTTTTTGAATGGAGTTTAGAAGAGAAAGTGTAGTTTCCGATGCTCTTTCTTTATACTTGGGAACAATGAATATGCAAAAAGTGTAAAAAACTTTTTGAATCTATTAAGAAAACCTAGTTTTCTAGATACTTACGAAGCTATGTCAACAAAATGGTAATTGCAGAGAAGATTGCAACCCCTAAAAGACCAATTAAAGAAGATTTAGATATGAATTCGTTGTTTAGTTTAATATTCGGTACTGATGATACCTCGAGTTTTAATTTTGGAACAGAAGAAGTTAAAAGTGACCATGTTGGTAGTACCCCATTCAGATATTGTTTTGAGGTCTTTGTTTATAGATGCTACAGATTCTAACCTAGAAATTTCAAGACTCTCTGCCATATTTGTTGATATTGTCTTTGGAAAGTATGAAGTGTGAAGGGTGCTATCATCTCCAAAGGTATGAATAGGACTTTTAGTTATTTGAAGTTCATGAATGTAAATCAAAAATAAAGTTGGCTAAAGAGCAGAACCTTGAGGAACACTAGCATTTATGAGTTAAAACCATCAATTCTAACTATAATTTTTCTTTGGTCAAGATAACTATTGATAAGATTTACAGATTTATGATCGAGACCTATACAATGGAGCTTGTTGATAAGATTAGAATGCCGTACTCTATCAAATGCTTTAGACATGTCTTTAAGATTTCCTCAGTGTTTGTCGAAAGTAGCATTTCATTTGTGACTAACATAAGTCAAAAGATCTGTTGTAAGAAGTAGGTAATAGATATTCCAAGTTGTGAGAACCCATCCATCCATTCATGTAATTATCCAATGAACCATATTTCTAACAATTTACCTAACTATCCATTCATTCAACTATTTATCGAATTGTCCATCTAAACTATTCATCCAACCATCTAATCATTCATTTAAACATCTATTGAAGCATCCATCGAACTGTCCTACCAACCAATCATCCATCCATCTATCTATTCATTCAACCGTCCATTCATCCACTCAGCCATCCATCCATCCACTCAACCATCCATCCATCTACTCAACCATCCATCCACTCAACCATCCATCCATCCGTTTATGGTTGATTTATGGATAGATCCATTTATCTATCCATTCAACTATCGATCTATTTAAGCAATTATCTATCTATACTTCAATTCACTCGTTTATAAGTTGGCGGCATTAATAAAAAAAAAAGAAAAAGTTTCCAGAGTTCTTAAGTTCTTTTTAGACTCAATTGTACTATTACCTACCTATGAAGAATATGCCAAAGCTTAGTATAAACATAAGAAGCTCACAAACACTTAAAAGTGTGAGCAGGAACACCATAGCAAACCACCGACCCAATATTCATAAACTGTGTTCCCGCCCACCCACCCAAGTGATTGTTATCAAGAAACTAGTTATAGCACCCACCTCTGACGTATTAGCGATAACTATCATTCAATCTGTCATATTAAAAACAACAGAAACGCAACTAGTATAAGAATACGCAAATTTCTTGATAATAAACACTTGGGCGGGTGGGCGGGAACACGATATCGAACCACCGGCCCAATATTCGTAAACTGTGTTCCCGCCCACCCACCCACCCAAGTGTTTGTTATCAAGAAATTAGTCATAGCACCCACCTTTGATGTGTTAGTGACAACCGTCATTTGATCCGTCACATTAAAAACAGCAGAAACGCAACTAGTGTGAGAGTAAGCAAATATCTTGATAACAAACACTTGGGCGGGTGGGCGGGAACACGATATCAAACCACCGATACAATATTCATAAACTGTGTTCCCGCCCACCCACCCAAGTGTTTGTTATCAAGAAATTGGTTATAGCACTTCTCCTCTGACGTATTAGTGACAACTGTCATTCAATATGTCACATTAAAAACATCAGAAACGCAACTAGTGTGAGAGTAAGCAAATATCTTAATAACAAACACTTGGGCGGGTGGGCGGGAACACGACATCAAACCACCGGCTCAATAATCATAAACTGTGTTCCCGCCCACCCACCCAAGTGTTAGTTATCAAAAGTATTATTATTGTACCCACTTCTGAGGTATTAGTGACAACTCTCATTCAATTTGTCACATTAAAAACAGCAGAAACGCAACCAGTGTAAGAGTAAGCAAATATCTTGATAACAAACAGTTGGGCGGGAGGGCGGGAACACGATATCAAACCACCGCCCAATATTCATAAACTGTGTTCCCACCCACCCACCCGAGTGTTCGTTATCAAGAAATTGGTTATAGCACCCACCTCTGACGTTTTAGTGACAACTGTCATTCAATCTGTCACAATAAAAACAGCAGAAACTCGACAAGTGTGGGAATAATCCAATATTTTGTTAACAAACACTTGGGCGGGAACACGATATTAAACCACCGGCCCAATATTCATAAACTGTGTTCCCTCCCACCCACCCAAGTGTTAGTTATCAAGAAATTGGTTATAGCACCCACCTCTGGCGTATTAGCGACAACTGTCATTCAATCTGTCACATTAAAAACAGCAGAATCACAACAAGTGCGGGATTAATCCAAAATTTTGATAACAAACACTTGGGCGGGTGGGCGGGAACACGATATCAAACCACCGGCCCAATATTCATAAACTGTGTTCCCGCCCACCCACCCAAGTGTTTGTTATCAAGAAATTTATTAATGTACCCACTTCTGAGGTATTAGTGACAACTGTCATTTAATCTGTCATTAAAAACAGCAGAAACCCAATTAGTGTGAGAATAAGCAAATTTCTTGATAATAAACACTTAAGCGGGTGGGCGGGAACACGATATCAAACCACCAGCCCAATAATCATAAACTGTGTTCCCGCCCACCCACCCAAGTGTTAGTTATCAAGAAATTTATTATTGTACCCACTTCTGAGGTATTAGTGACAACTGTCATTTAATCTGTCATTAAAAACAGCAGAAACCCAATTAGTGTGAGAATAAGCAAATTTCTTGATAATCACTTGGGCGAGTGGGCGGGAACACGATATCAAACCACCGGCCCAATATTCATAAACTGTGATCCAGCCCACCCGCCCAAGTGTTAGTTACCAAGAAATTGGTTATGGCACCCACATCTGACGTATTAGTGGCAACTATCATTGAATCTATCACATTAAAAACAGCAGAAATACAACAAGTGTGGGAATAATCCAATATTTTGATAACAAACATTTGGGCGGGTGGGCGGGAACACGATATTAAACCACCGGCCCAATATTCATAAACTGTGTTCCCTCCCACCCACCCAAGTGTTAGTTATCAAGAAATTGGTTATAGCACCCACCTCTGGCGTATTAGCGACAACTGTCATTCAATCTGTCACATTAAAAACAGCAGAATCACAACAAGTGCGGGATTAATCCAAAATTTTGATAACAAACACTTGGGCGGGTGGGCGGGAACACGATATCAAACCACCGGCCCAATATTCATAAACTGTGTTCCCGCCCACCCACCCAAGTGTTTGTTATCAAGAAATTTATTAATGTACCCACTTCTGAGGTATTAGTGACAACTGTCATTTAATCTGTCATTAAAAACAGCAGAAACCCAATTAGTGTGAGAATAAGCAAATTTCTTGATAATAAACACTTAAGCGGGTGGGCGGGAACACGATATCAAACCACCAGCCCAATAATCATAAACTGTGTTCCCGCCCACCCACCCAAGTGTTAGTTATCAAGAAATTTATTATTGTACCCACTTCTGAGGTATTAGTGACAACTGTCATTTAATCTGTCATTAAAAACAGCAGAAACCCAATTAGTGTGAGAATAAGCAAATTTCTTGATAATCACTTGGGCGAGTGGGCGGGAACACGATATCAAACCACCGGCCCAATATTCATAAACTGTGATCCAGCCCACCCGCCCAAGTGTTAGTTACCAAGAAATTGGTTATGGCACCCACATCTGACGTATTAGTGGCAACTATCATTGAATCTATCACATTAAAAACAGCAGAAATACAACAAGTGTGGGAATAATCCAATATTTTGATAACAAACATTTGGGCGGGTGGGCGGGAACACGATATTAAACCACCGGCCCAATAATCATAAACTGTGTTTCCGCCCACCCACCCAAGTGTTTGTTATCAAGAAATTGGTTATGGCACCACTCCTCTGACGTATTAGTGACAACTGTCATTTAATCTGTCATATTAAAAACAGCAGAAACGCAACTAGTGTAAGAGTAAGCAAATATCTTGATAACAAACACTAGGGCGGGTGGGTGGGAACACGATATCAAACCACCGGCCCAATATTCACAAACTGTGTTCCCGCCCTTCCGCCCAAGTGTTAGTTATCAAGAAATTGGTTATAGCACCCACCTTTGACGTATTAGTGACAACTATCATTTAATCTGTCACATTAAATACAGCAGAAACGCAACAAGTGTGGGAATAATCCAATATTTTGATAACAATCACTTGGGCGGGTGGGCGGGAACACCATTTTATGATTACATACAAATAGTTTGGATTGAAGTGCCCGCCCACCCACTCAAGTGATAGTAATTTGTGAAATGAATTACAAACACTTAAGTGGATGGGCAAACAATCTAGTTCGGCTAGGGCACACCAGTTTATGATTACTAGTGAATAGTTTGAACTAGAGAACCCGCTTATCTACCAAGTGTTTGTAATCTAATCTATAGATCACTAACACTTAGGCAAGTGGGTGGGGTACACGTAATTATGATTACAGGTAAATAGTTTGAAGTGAAGTGCCACGTCCACCCATCCAAGTGTTAGTGATCTGTAGATTATACTACAAACACTTGGGCGGGTGATCTGGTACTCCAGTTCAGGCGGGGTACACCAATTTATGATTACAATTGAACTGGAATCTCCTCTTATCCACCCAAGTGTTTGTAATACAATCTATAGATCACTAACACTTAAGCGGGTGGGTGGGGTACACCTAATTATGATTACAGCTAAATAGTTTGAACTGGAGTGCCCCGCCCACCCACCCAAGTGTTAGTCATCTGTAGATTATATTACAAATCTGTAGATTATATTACAAATACTTGGGCGGGTGATCTAGATGATTACAAGTAAACAGTTTGAACTGCAATGTTCTCTTATTCACCCAAGTGTTTGTAATCTAATCTAGAGATCACAAACACTTGGGCGGGTGGGTGGGGTACACCTAATTATGATTACAGGTAAATAGATTGAACTGGAGTGCCCCACCCACCCACCCAATTGTTGGTGATCTGTAAATTAGACTACAAACAGTTTAGGCGAGGTACACCAGTTTACGATTATAAGTAAAAAATTTCAACTGGATTGCCAGCTTATTCACCCAAATGTTTGTAATACAATCTACAGATCACTAACACTTTAGCGGGTGGGCGGGGTCTTCCATTATATGATCACATGTAAGGGTTAGTGATCTGTAGATTAAATTACGAACACTTGGTAGCGTAGATGGGCACTTCAATTCATGCGAGGTAAACCAGTTTATGAACACCATTTTATGATGGGCGAGTAAGTGGGAACTTTAATTCAGGCGGGGTACACCAGTTTATGATTCTACGTTTAAACTGAGGTGCCCCGCCCACACACCCAAGTGTTTGTGATCTGTAAATTGGATTACAAACACTTGGGCAGGAAACTCTAGTGCGAACTATTCAATAGTAAACATAAACTGGTGTTGTCCACCTACCCGCGTGTTAGTAGTCTGTACATTGGATTACAATACTTGGGCGGGGCACTCTAGTTTACTCTATTCATCGTAATCATAAACTGAAGTCTACAAACACTTGGGCGAGAACTTCAATAAAACATTTTGTTTGTAATCATTCGCATCCACCGGCCCTAATGTTAGCGGTTTGTAGATTGAATTCATTTGTAATCATAAACTAGTGTTTCCGCCCACCCGCCCGAGTGCGAGTTATTTTGGGCGGGGCGGCAGTTTTTTTTATACAAATGAATAGTTTAAATTAGAGCGCTTTTTTATTCGTTATTAAGTCTCAATACTTTTATAAAGCCTCAGTGTTTGTAATAAAGCTTTAGTACTAATTATGCAACTGAATTTTGAATCTTCAATATATTTTAAGGAGTTTCAATAGCCTCAGTAGTCGTTTTGAAGCTCAACATTTATTATGAAGTTATGGTACTTTTTAGGAAACCTCAGTACACATTTTATAGCTTAACTTACAAAAAATGTATGCTCTTTAGCTTCAGTACTTTTTTTTAAGCCTCGGTACTTCTTAGAAAGCTTTAGTATTTGTTAAAGTCTCAGTATTTTTTAGAAAGCTTTTTTTACCTACTACTTATAGTAGTCTTAACCTTAGTACATGCTAAAAAGCGTATCTACTAACCATGCTACCTCATAATAGGCACTGATCATAAAACCTCAGTTTATTGAGTTTGAAAGAAAGTAATATTTGAAGTATTTTAGGCCGATATATTCACCTTTCAGTAAAGAAATACTTAATAGATTGTCATAAGTAAACGTCTATTCATCTGTCAATAGTGATAGTTTAGAGAGCCGAATTATTCACCTTTTAGTAAAGTGCTTACAGATCAATTAGACAGATCACTTTGAGCCGCTAGTAAGCAAATAACAAAAAGAACATAACCTCAATCTTTTTTGATTGACATAATACTAAAGAAGTCAATATATCTTTGTCTTTCTCACAGAAATGTATAGCTATCCTTTTCTCTCAAACTATACTACCCGTGTAAAAACATTCAGTAATTCCCTAGCACACCTAAATTTCTTACAAGAGACCTATAACTTTACCGAACACGTAACGTAATCAATAACTTACCGAACAGATGAATAAACCGGAATTTTTATGTTAAAGCTTATTCAATGTCGCTATATTTATTTTTATATTGAATGAATATTGCAGTAATACCGCGGCGCAATTTATTCGTTTTATATAAAAACCCAATTTCACTTCACAATTGCAAACGTTCTCCAAACATTTTGGGACTTGTTCCAGTCGTACGTGCATATTCAATAACGTGATGAATCATCGCGCACATAATTGAGTTGTATGTATAAATAGGTTCCATAAACATTTCAGAAATAGTAAGGTGAATCAATACTCCACACCGTTGTTTACCTTTTTAAATATTTACACGACTATCTACATACATACATATAGGCCATTATATTAAACGCTAACATAATTACATAATGTGCATGTTTGCCAGCCAGCCAAGCTGCATTTAAATATATCCACTGGAAAATTTCTAAACTGCAATTAGATTAGTTGGATAATAAATGCTATTTTGTTGATGGAGGATCTATTTATATTAAATTAATCTTTTGAAATAACTAGTGCCTTGTTTACATAACTAGTTTAATTTATTTCTTGATTTGCAGTGAAGTAGCAGTAGAGGAGACTGAAAAGGACAAGAAAGTTGTCGATGAGAAGGTAGTAGAGAAGAAAGACGAATGCGAGAAGGAAGTGGTTGAAAAGGAAGAGGAAAATGGAAAGGAAGCCACCAATGGTGACAGCAAACCTACAGGTTAGTTAGCTTTATAATAAACGAATTCATTTCATAATGTTTACACAGAGTGATGATTACACCAATACGGATTAATTAAATTATTATTTATTAAATCTTTTGGACCATAGTGTTGGAATCAAGACTTTAAATTTATCAGAAGTTTGGTCAATTTAGTTATTTTGATTAATTTTCTAATATTAGATATTAATGGGTATTGGGGCGATTGAGCTTGGGAACCAATTAATTTAGATTTGTTTTCTTAAATTCTCATTGGTCCAAAAGTTATAATTAAATCAATGATTCAAAATGCAAACAGAGCTAAAGGAAGGATGTCATTGCACTTTCCTACTTAATTCATTATCAAATATTTTTGTACCAATTAGTTACTAATTGGTAAAAATTATGATTTAATTTTTGTTAAAATATGAATTGTGTGTATTTTTGTTTGTTACTTATGCAACACGCCCGGAAATTATGTGAACCATTAAAAAGTTTCAGCCGTTCGTTGATAAGCGACCTATACTCACACACACTCTACATACAGGTGATTTGGTTAATTACTTCATTAAAAATGCACCGACAATGCTTCTACATAAATTAAAATATTTGTTCCCCAAAAATATTGAAAATAATTATTTACGCTCTAGTTGCTCTCTCCATTAATTAGTTGCGCATCCGAAATAAAATTAAATCTTGAAGACCTTTTCAACATTGTATGCTAATGTTGAAAGGGTCTCCGATAAGAAAGCTGAAAAGTATGCTGAATTGGTGCTTATTTCTATTCTATGGCGTTGTATTGGCTTTTATATTTGTAGATTTAGCTGTTTTGCCGATATGTCACGCTATTATTTTTTTATTGCCTTCACTTATGCTGCTTGGCATTGAATTTTTTACAGAATATTATGTTACATATTTTTAATTGGTGAGGAAGTATGGCAATGAATTATATATTTGTTAATCCTTTGGAATTATTTGTTTCAGCAATAAAAAATATTTAAAGAAACACAACTGAGCATAAATCAAGATTTTATAATGACATGCAATTTCATAATTTCGACAGTTTTATAAAAAAAAATAATTTATATTTTGACAATTTTCAAATGATTTTAAACAATTTTGTCAGTTTTTTACAATATTTTTACACTTTTTTGACAGTTTTCAGGGCTTCTATAACTGTTCTTTAAAAGTTTTTGATAGTTGGGACATATTTTACACTTTTGACAGTTTTCATAACTTCTATAACAGTTTTTTGACAGATTTTATAAATGTTTTTCAAGTTTTTGACAATTTTTGGGACGGTTATTACCTATTTTTGGCAGTTTTCTAGGCGTAAAGTTTCTTTAAATGTCTCTACGCTAAGGGACAAAATTCAGAAATTTTCTGGATCAATTCTGCAAATATTTACCAAAATCTGGTCATTATTTGACATAATCAAAAGCATATTTGACATAGTCCGACCATGTCAATCCGTTGGAATTGGAAGTTAGCCTTTTCTCCAAACGTCAGAAGTCTTTTTGTCGCAAGAGAAGAGATGATGGTGATGTCCAAAGATTTGTTTATTTCTGTGATTTTTAGACGAAAGTTTTTTGTTTTAAAGACTGATTTCTTAATTTTCAGGGCAGATTTGCTGATTTTGGAATGGTTTTGTTGATTTTGAAGCCAAATTTATTGATTAAATTAAAAATTGGGCGGGTGGTTAGGCTACCCCAGTTCAAACTACTGACTGGTTATCATAATCTGGAGTATCACACCCACCCGCCCAAGTGTCAGTTATCAAGAAATTGGAAATTTATCTTCTCTGCGAACGTTAGAAGTCTTTTTATCACAATCCTTTGATAATTGACACTTGGGTGGGTAGGCCACTCCAGTTTAAACTACTGATCGTTTGTCATGATCTTGAATGTCCCACCCACCCGCCCAAGTGTTCGTTATCTACAAATTGGAAGTTTGTCTTCTCTCCAAACATTAGAAGTCTTTTTATCACAAGAGACCATAGCGATATTCAATCTTTTGATAACTGACATTTTGGCGGGTGGGTGGGTTATTCCAGTTCAAAATACTAACCGGTTATCATGGTTTGGAGTAACCCACCCACCCGCCCAAGTGTCCGTCATCTTAAAATTGAAAGTTTGCTTTTCTTGCAATAAAATTGCAATATTTTGATGACTAACATTTGGGCGGGTGGGTGGTCTATTCCAGTTTAAATTACTGACCGGATATCATTATCTGGAGTAGCCCACCCACCCGCCCAACTGTCCGTCATCAAGAAATATCAAGTTTGCTTTTTCGAACGTTACAAGTCTCTTTATCTCAAATCAAAAGAGACGATGGTGATATTCAATATTTTGATAACAAACACTTTGGAGAACCACTAACTGCTGGCCAGTTATCATGATCTAGAGTAGCCCACTCACCCACCCAAGTGTCCGTCATCAAGAAATTTGTCTTCTTTGCAAACGTTAGAAGATTTTTGTCACAAGAGAAGATGGCAACATTTAAGTTTTTGATAAATAACACTTGGGCGGGTGGGTGGGCCACTCTAGTTTAAATTACTGACCGGTTATCATGATCTGGAGTAGCCCACCCGAGTGTTTGTTATCTAGAAATTGGAAGTTTGTAGTCTCTGTTTCTCTAGTTTAAACTACTGACCGGTTATCATGATCTGGAGTAACCCGCCCACCCGCCCAAGTGTCAGTTATCTAGAAATTGGAAATTTGTCTTTGCTGCAAACGTTAAAAGTCTTTTATTACAAGAGAGGATGGTGATATTCAATTTTATGATAACAAACACTTGGGCGAATGGGTGGGCTACTCCAATTTAGACAACTGACTGGTTATTATGATCTGGACTAACCCACCCACCCGCCCACGTGTTCGTCATCAAGAAATTGGAAGTTTGCCTTCTCTACAAACGTTAGAAATCTCTTTATCACAAGAGACGATGGTAATATTTAATATTTTGATGACTAACACTAGGACGGGCGGGCGGGCCATTTCAGTTTAAATTACTGACCATTATCATTATTTAGAGTACCACAGCCACCCGCCCAAGTGTCCATTATCAAGAAATACAGAGTTTGCCTTCTTTGCTAACGTCATAAGTCTTTTGATATTAAATGTTTTGAAAAGTAACATATGGGCGGGTGGGTTGGTCACTTCAGTTCAATCTATGGATTGGTTATCATGATTAGGAGTAACCCGCCCACCCGCCCAATTGTTCGTTATCCAGTATTAGAAGTTTATCTTCTCTGCAATCCTCATAAGTCTCTTTATCACAAGAGAAGATGGTTATGTTCAATCTTGGGTGGGTGGGCCACTCCAGTTAAAATTACTGACCGGTTATCATGGTCTATAGTATACCGCCCACCCGCCTAAATAGAAAGTTTGCCTTCTCTGCAAACGTTAAAAGACTTTTTGACACAAGAGACGATGGTGAATCCAATCTCTTGATACCAAACACTTGGGCGGGTGGGCGGGCCATTCCAGTTCAAACTATTGACCGGTTATTATAATTTGGAGTAACCTAAGTGTTTGTCAACTTGAAATTGAAAGTTTGCATTCTCTACAAATGTCAGAAGTCTTTTTGTCACGAGAGAAGTGTTGATATTCAATCTTTTGATAACTAACAGTTGGGCGGGTGGGTGGGCCAATCCAGTTTAAACTACTGACCGGTTATCATAATCTAGAGTTTCTAGAGTGTCCCACCCACCCGCTCAAGTGTCAGTCATCAAGAAATTGGAAGTTTGTCTTCTCTGCAAACGTTAGAAGACTTCCCACCCAAGTGTTCGTTATTCAAAAATTGGAAGTTTGCCTTCTCTGCAAACGTCTGAAGTAATTTGTTACAAGAGAAGTGGTGATATTTAATCTTTTGATAACTAACACTTAGGCGGGTGGGCCATTCCAGTTTAAATTACTGATCGGTTATCATGACCCGCCCAAGTGTCCGTTATTAAGAAATTCAGAGTTTGCCTTCTCTGCAGACGACAGAAGTCTCTTTATCACAAGAGATGATGGCGATATTTAATCTTTTGATAACTAACATTTGGGTGGGTGGGTGGGTTACCCCAGTTTAAACTATTGACCGGTTATTTTGATCTGGAGTAACCCACCCGCCCGCCCAAGTGTCCGTTATCAAAAAATTGAAATTTTGCCTTCTCTGCAAACGTTAGAAGACTTTTTTTGTCAAAGAGAAGATGGTGATTAATCTTATAATAACTAACACTTGGCGGGTGGTTGGGCCACTTCAGTTTAACCTACTTACCGGTTATCACGGTTTTGAGTAACTCGCCCGCCCACACAAGTGTCCGCCATCCTAAAATTGGATGATTGCGTTCTCTGCAAACGTCAGAAGTTTTTTCTGTCAAGACTTGGGTGGGTGGATTGGGCCACTATACTCTAGTTCAAACTACTGACCGCTTATCATGATCTGTAGTAGCCTACCCACAAGAGAAGATGGTGATGTTCAATCTTTTGATCCGGTCATAAACTGTTAAATAATTTAAAACTCCCAAATCCGGCTATAAAAACCAAAATATTGTTAGAAAACGCCAAAATCGGGCCATAAAACTGTTGAAAATGTAAAACTCTTCTCACAAAATGTCAAAAATGGCAGAAGCCGGGCATAAAATATTAAAATACTTTAAAAAAGAACAAAAATCCGGCCAAAAAGGGTTAAAACATTAAAAATATTCTTGAAAAAAATTAAAAATCTGGTTAAAAACTGTTGAAAAATGCAAATCCGGCCATGAAAACTTTAGACATTGTAAAAAAAATCATATAATTTCAAAAATTGCATAATCCAGCTTTGAAATATCAAAAATATTATTAAAAAGAATAAATATTTAACAAAATTTCAAAATCCGCCCATAAATTATCAAAATTTAGTTAGAAAGTACCAAAATCCGGCCATAAACTGTTAAAAAGTGTAAAAAAAATTGATAAAAGTGCATAATCCGGCTTAAAATAATCAAAATATTGTTAGAAAACACCAAAATCCTGCTATAAAACTGTTGAAAATTTCAAAAATAGCAGAATCCGGCCAAAATATGTTAAAAAAAACAAAAATCCGGCCAGAAACCGTTGAAATCTTAAAATATACTTAGAAAAAAATCAAAATCAGGCTTAAACTGTTGAAAAGTACCAAAATCCGGCTATAAAACTATTGAAAAATGTAAAAATTTGTATGAAATTTCAAAAACTGCAACATACGACCATAAAATATCAAAATATTATTAGGAAACACTAAAATCCGGCCATAAACTGTAAATTCTATTGACAAATTTCAAAAACTGCATAATCAGGTTATAAAACCTCAAAATATTGTTAGAAAACACCAAAATCCGGCCAAAAAATTGACTATATAAATATTGTTATTAAGTACCAAAATGCGGCCATAAACTGTTAAAAAAATGTATTTTTTTGTTGACAAATTCAAAAACTGCATAAAATATTGTTAGAAAACACCAAAATCCGGCCTTTCTACTTGTAAAATGTTAAAATTAGCAGAATTGTTGAAAATGCAAAATCCGGCTCATAAAAATTTAAAAAAATGGTCAAAAAGCACCAAAATTCGGCCATAAAACTATTGAAAATGTAAAATTCTACTCATAAACTGTCAAAAATAGCAGAATTCGGCCATAAAATATCAAAATACTTTAAACTATTGTTAGAAAAATCAAAGCCCTGCTTAAAATGTTGAAAAATGCTAAATCTGGCCTTAAAAACTCAAACAATTGTCAAAAAGCACCAAAATTTGGCCATAAATTGTAGAAAAATCAATATAATTTAAAAATTGCAAGACTCGGCTTTAAAATATCAAAATATTGTTAGAAAACACAAAAATCCGGTTTTAAAATAAAAAATCCGGCCCTAACATTATCAAATCCGTTCTTAAACTGATAAAATTTGACCTTAATGTAAGAAATCCGGATTATAAATAAGAAATCCAGCGTCAAAAATATCAAATCCAATCTAACCATATAAAATCTGGCTTCAAACGCATAAAATCCGGCCTTATTGATTGATAAAACCTAATTTTAATGTTAGAAATCCGGATTTACAGCAAAAAATCCGGCTTTAAAATCAAAAAACCGGCCCTAACAGTATAAAATCCGGTCTTAAACTGATAAAATTTGACCTTAATTAAGAAATCCGGATTACAAGTAAGAAATCCAGCGTGAAAAATATCAAATCCAACCTCTAATATATAAAATCCGGCTTTAACCGCATGAAATCCGGCCTTAAACTGATAAAATCTAGCTTTAGAATAAAAAATCGGTTTTAGAACAAAAGATCCGGATTTAAAATAAAAAATCCGGCCTTAAAGTATCAAATCCGGTTTTAAGCTCATTAATCCGGCCTTAAACCGATAAAATTTGTTTTTAATATTAAAAATCCGGATTTCAAATAAAAAATCATAAAATCCGGCTTTAATCACATAGAATTCGGCCTTAAATTGATGAAATCCAGCTTCAATGTTGGAAATCCGGCCTTAAAAGTGTCAAATCCTACTTTAAATGCATTCAATCCGGCCTTAAATTGATAGAATTTTACCTTAATATTAGAAATTCGGCCTAAAACTGATAAAATTCGGCCGAAATGTTAGAAATCCGGCTTTAAAATAAGAAATTCGCCCTTAAATTGAAAAAATTTGGATTAATGTTAGAAATGCGGGTATTTAAATAATAAATCTGGCATCAAAAGTAACAAATTTGGCTTTAAACTGATAAAATGCAGCCTTAGTGTTAGAAATCCGGCTGTTGAACAAGAAATCTAACTTTAGAACAAGAAATCTAACTTTAAAATAAAAAATCCGGCTTTAAAAGTATCAAATGCGGCTTGAAACGCATTAACTTCAGCACTAAACTGATCAGATTTTGACTTAATGTTAGAAATCCGGCATTAACAGTTCTCTAATACATGAAATTAGACTTCTAACGCATAAAACGCTGTTTTAACAGAATTTTTATTCCCGAAACTTATAATTATTCGAAATAATTCGACTACTATCCGACATAATCCGATACTGCCCGACATAATCCGATACTGCCCGACATAATCCGATACTGCCCGACATAATCCGATACTGCCCGACATAATCCGATACTGCCCGACATAATCCGATACTGCCCGACATAATCCGATACTGCCCGACATAATCCGATACTGCCCGACATAATCCGATACTGCCCGACATAATCCGATATTACCCGACATAATCCGATACTACCCGACATAATCATTCGGTCTTTAGAATAACAATAATTCATTTTGTGCCACAATCAAGCCTTATTATGTTGCCATGCTTCCCAACAAAAATATTCCGTGAAGAATTTATTGCAAATTCTATTATTTTAAAACAAAAAGAACGAATCATTATAATTAATACAAATTTTCTTTTAGAGGAAGACAAGTGCTGCATAAAGCGGAAGTCGACAGGAGGTGATGCGGCAGCTGAAGAAACACCCGCCGAAGGTGCCACCCCTGAAAAGAAGGCAAAACTGGACGAACCCGCCGAAGCGGAATCGAACGGAAAGGCCGAAGTGGCCGCTTAAGAAAAAAAATAAAAATTTAACATTATTCACCTGTGTATCGATACGATCAGAAAGAAAGAAAAACAAATCATTATCACCGGGTTTATTATTATTTTCACTGAAAAAAATAGCAAGCTAATTATAATTTTCGTTCTTCGTTTAATTAATATTTAAGAGAATAATTAATAATTTTTATATATTAGTCAGCACTATACAATTAACATTCCTGCCTCGGGAAATAAAAACGCTGTTAGATGTTCCCTTTTTATTTTTTTATATTATCGTAGGTGCGTATTTGTTTGACCCGCCGGTACTTAAGTTTTTTATAATTTAACTTTAGGTTTCTATAACTATTTCCGTAATGTGTTGTGACTTAATTTTTAATATGTAAGATATAATAATTAAAAAAGAAAATAGATGAAAAATATAATGGTGGTTTAAAAAAAATGAATTCCTGTTGATGTAAAGTGATTATTATTATATTCTGATTGAATCTCTGAGAGCTCCAATGCCATTACCTCAGTCCGTTGTTGTCGAAATGTGTTCAATACTAACACTGCGTGCATTTTTTAAAATAATTGTATTTTGTTCGTATTTTTTAGCTTTCGTGTGAGAAACACGAACGTTTTTTTTTTGTTCTCTATTTTAATCAATCATTATTACAAGATGAATGTTGCCAATCTCGCTACTAACAGTATTTTATAGTTGTGGTTATGCTTGGTTGTTCATAAGAGCACACACCACACACACACATGGTACAAATTGTAATAAAACTATATGAAAATCGGTATGGCAATAAAAAGAGTTTAGTTTCCAATTAAATTATTTTTACTTACAACCCCAATTCTTGCTTTATAGTTAATTTTTTGTTTTTGGACGCAATAGGTAAGTTGTAATTTTTAATTATTATTGGTATTGTGGCGATTGAGCCTGGGGACTAAATTTGTTACTGGTCAACAAATTTAGTCCCCAGGCTCAACCAATAAGTTTTAATATTTTTTTGACAAATTCTTCACATTAGAAGGTCTTACCCCTCATCAAATTAAACAAGGATTGGATGGCATGAAGATTCACCTTCTTATTCCACTTTGAAAGAATGGGCCAAAAAGTTTAGGATGAGCTCCGAGTCTTTAGAAGATGACTCAAGTTCTGCCGACCAATTGAAGTGATCACAGAAGAGTCGATCGCCTTTATTGAAGAACTGGTCCAAAGTACTCACCGACTAAAAGTGAGGGAATTATCAGCAATGTTGAGGCTAACAGATACATTTGGGTATGAATAAAGTGAGTGCAAGATGGGTCCCAAAACTGTTCAAAAACAGACCTTTTTTTGAAGCTCTGAGGGGGGACAAGAAGAAGTTCTGCATCTATTATTACGGGGGATGAAACTATGGTCTTGTATCATGATTCTCTGTCCAAAAGGGAATTCATGGAATGTAGGCGTGCAGATGAACCACTACTAAGAAAAGCCAAGATCAACCAAAAAGATCATGGCCACAATTTTTTGGGATTGTGAAGGCATCTTGGTTGATTTTAAAGAAAGAAATACCACGGTCAATGGTGCTTATTATGCTACCTTATAACATAGACTGAGGGAAAATATTCGGGCAAAGCGTCGAGGAAAATTAACAAAAAGAGTCAAGTGCACGACAACGCACCTGTACACAGCTGAAGTTGCTCAACTTGCCTAAAAGAATGCTGCTTTCAAGAAATTGATCATTCCTCCTACAGTCCAGACTTGGCTCATAGATACTACTTCCTATTTTCAAAATTTAAAAAAAACTTTTGAGGTAGAATATTTTTTGACGATGAAGAGGTGAAAACTGCTGACAAAACTTCAGAATATTTTTATGAAGGATAGAATAGAGGTTAAGAGAGATTATACAAAAAAATTTTAGGCCTATAAGGTTGTCTTCGATTCAGTAGCAGTTCTTCTCTTTTGCGAGCAAACTTTTTTGCCTTCTTTTGTTTTAGAACATCTTCTACAGACCCTTGAGTGGTGTCGGCATTTTTTTTGCCGTAGTTATGTTTTACTGTATCGAGTATGCGGAACCCTTGAAGGCATTTTTCTGAATTGTTCCTTGTCTTTTGCTTTCTTTTGGGATGGTTCTAGGTGCCCGGTGCCGACATATTTGCTTCCAGTAGTGCTTTGTTGGGTGTGTATTTATCTCAATTTTTTCAGTTTCCTATGTGAACATTATTCTACCGGGTTTGCTTGCAGATGGTAGGTGGCAGTAGTGTGGTAGAAGCATTTTCATTTCTTGCAAGTTTTGGGAAAGATTTTAGATGATACGGAGGTACTGGTAGCAGTGTTTTTATGTTCTAGAAGTCTGCATGTCTTCTTGCTTGTGGCGATGGTTCTTTTAGTGACAATACTTTCTCAGAATTTGTTGGTTGGTTGATGCTTTTCTTGACTCTTGGTTGACCTTTGGACATTTTTCTGATTTTTGGCGGCTTAGCCAATAGTACTGCGTCGTGTGGATGGGGACTCCAGTTCAAACTACTCGCTGACAATCATGATCTGGAGTGATCCACTTACGCACCCAAGTGTTGCTCATCAAAAGATTGGATTCATCATCTCCTCTAACATAGAGATTTCTAACGTTTCTAAAGAAGAGCTCAGTTCAAACTACTTGGTAGTAATCAAAGTCTGGAGTGAGCCATCCACCTGCCTAAATGTTGCTCATCGAAAGATGAGATTTATCATCTTCTCCTTCTCCGACTTAAAAGACTTCTGACGCTTGCAATAGAAGAAACTTCTAATTTCTTGAAAACAAACACTCGGGCAGGTGGGTGTGAACTCCAGTTCAAACAAGTCGCTGGTAATCGTGACCCAAGTATTGGTCATCATGAGATTACATACCACAACTTCCTTCTCTGACTTACAGACATTTAACGCTTCTAAAAAAAAGAAACTTCCAATATCTTGACAACAAACTCTTGGGTGGTGGGTGGGTGGGCACTCCAGTAGAAACTACTCAATGGTAATCATGATTTGAAGTGACCCACCCACCCGCCCAAGTTTTCTAACCAAGAGATTGCATATTACCTTTCCCTTCCCTGACTAAGGGACTTCTAACACTTGCAAGAAGGAAAAGATTTTAATTCTTTGATAACAAATACTTGGGCGGGTGGCTGGGCACTCCAGTTCAAACACAGTTCACTGGTTACAGGACAACAGTTTCAATTGGAGTTCTCGGCCAACCACCCAACTGTTTGTGATCCAATTTTTTTATCACTAACATTTGGGTGGGTGGGGCACACAACTCACTGGTTACGGAACAATAGTTTCAATTGGAGTTTCCGCTCACCCGCCCAACTGTTTGTGATCCAATTTATTTATCACTAACACTTGGGTGGGTGGGTGGGGCACACAGTTCACTGGTTCCGGGGCAATAGTTTCAATTGGAGTTCCCGCCCACCCGCCCAACTGTTTGTGATCCAATTTCCTGATCACTAACACTTGGGTTTTTAGATTAGATTTTTGGCGTATCAGCCTAATAAGACTAATAACGTGTGTGGGTGGGGCGCACAGTTCACTAGTTACGGGGCAATAGTTTCAATTGGAGTTCCCGCCTAACTGGGTGTGATTCAATTTTTTTATTACTAACACTTGGGTGGGTAGGTGGAGTACACAGTTCACTGGTTACGGGACAACAGTTTCAAATGGAGTTCCCGCCCGCACACCCAACTGTTTGTGATCCAACTTTTTTATCACTAACACTTGGGTGGGTGGGTGGGGCACGTAATTCACTGGTTACGAGACCATAGTTTTAATTTGAGTTCCCGCCCACCCACCCAACTGTTTGTGATCCAATTTTTTAATCAAAAACACTTGGGTAGGTGGGTGGAGCACACAATTCACTAGTTACGGGACAATAGTTTCAATTGGAGTTTCCGCCCACCCACCCAACAGTTTGTGATCCAATTTTTTATCACTAACACTTGCGTGGGTGGGTGGAGCACACAGTTCATGAGTTACGAGACAATACTTTCAATTGGAGTTCGCACCCAACTGTTTGTGATCTAATTTTCTTATCACTAACACTTGGGTGGGTGGATGGGGAACACAGTTCACTGGTTACAAGACAAAAGTTTTAATTTGAATACCCGCCCACCCACCCAACTGTTTGTGATACAATTTTGTTTATCACTCACACTTTTTATTCCCCCCACCCTCATCGCACTATGATTTATATAAAAACAAATATTAAGCAATTTTTCTGAAATTGCGATCCTGTCCAAATTGTAACACCACAAAAAAACGAGAACAAAACAGTGTGAATCCGTATCCGGCATCAAATCTACCACCCAAAAACGCTTCAATCTAGGATCTTGCAATAAAATTTCTTGAAGTTATTGCTGATCTACTATTTTCTTGTTAAAACATTCCTTGAGCCGCCGCCAATGATTTCTATTAAATTTCCAATTAGTTTCAAGTGGTAAATAAAAAGCAAGAGAATTCGTATGCCCTTTCTCAATTTTTTAAAAGTAATATTACAAAAAGTTTTTTTTTTTTGCTGCGAGAGACCAAAAACTGCAAAAAAGAGATAGAATAAGGAAGTCTAACTTTTACAAAATTTATTTAGTAAAAGAAAACAGACGCAGCGGATACAAAAGCATCGCAAAAACGGCCCCTACCCGTGTAGTACCTCGCCCATCCGCTTAAAAGTTTCTTATCGAAGAATTAAATATATTTTGTCTCTGGTAGCGTCACTAGTTACTAAGTCAGAAGTGGAGATAGTGATCATTCTTTAAAAACTAACACCTAAGCGGGTGAGCGGGGTGGAGGTTGAAATGAGTAGTTTAAACTAGAATGCCCTGCACAAGTGTTCGTATTTCAATCTACATATCGCTAACACTTAGACATAAACACCAGTCTTCCCCCCTCCCGCCCAAATATTTTTAATCTAATTTATAGATTACTAATACTTGGGCGGGTGGGTTGGGTCGTCACAGTAAAAGAAGCAACTGACTCACAAATTAAACTTTGTTCCCGCCCATCCACCCAACCGTTGGTTATCAAGAAATTTATTGTTAAACAATTCTTTGGTACCTAAGTATAAGCACACAAGAGGTGGAAGAAACAATAGTAAAAAAAGTTATACGCTCCTCACAATCTTTACTTAGTTCCCGCCCACCCACCCAAGTGTTAGTTATCAATAGATTTATTGTTAAATAGTTCTCTGATATCTAAATATAAGCACACAAGAGGTGGACGAAATAATAGATCTTTTGATAACTAACACTTGGGCGGGTGGGTGGGTCACAGTGGAAGAAACTATTTGCCTACAAATTTACTTTTGTTTGTTGTTAATTGATCCTTTAATGACTAGCACTAAGCGTTAGTTGTCGATATATAAATATAAGCACACACACCTCGTGTCGGCTGGGTCACTATAGAAGAAACTACTGGCCTACAAATTAAACTTGGTTCCCGCCCACCCAAGCGTTAGTTGTCATGGCATTACTTGTCAAACAAATCTCTGATAAGCACACAAGTGGTGAAAGGAACAGTAGATTCTTTGATGACTAACACTTGGGCGGGTGGTTGGGTAATGGTAAAAGAAGCTACTGACTAACAAAATTAATCGCCCACTCACCCAAGTGTTATTTATCAAGAGATTTTATGTTAAACAATTTTTTGATATCGTAAGTTCAAGCACACAAGATGTGGAAGGAACAATTGATCCTTTGATGACTAACACTTGGGCGGGTGGGTGGGTCACAGTAGAAGAAGCTACTGACCCACAAAATTACCTTAGTTCCCGCCCACCCACCCAAGTGTTAGTTATCAAAACATTTATTGTCAAACAATTTTCTGGTACCTAACTATAAGCACACAAGAGGTGGAACGAACAGTAGAAGAAGCTATTGCCCAACAAATTAAATTAAGTTTCCGCCCGCCCACCCTAGCGTTGGTTATAAAAACATTAATTGTCGAACAATTTTAAGATATGTTAAGCACAAGCACACAAGAGGTGGAACAAGTAATAGCTCCTTTAATGACTAACATTTGGGCGGGTCACAATTGAAGAAGCTACTCGCTCATAATCTAAACTTAGTTCCCGCTCACTTACCCAAGCGTTAGTTATCAAAAGATTTATTGTTAAACAATTATTTCATATCTAAATCCAAGCACACAAGAGGTGGGACAAACAATATATCCTTTGATGAATAACACTTGAGCGGGTGGGTCACAGTAGAAGAAGTAACTCGCCCGAAAATTAACCTTTGTTTCCATCCACTCACCTAAGCGTTAGTTATCAAGAGATTTGACTTTTGGAGATACTTTTGAAGACTTTTCTGGATTTTCCATAGAATCAACTTTGGATACCGTAAACATTGTTTGGAAATTGTTTGAAAACTTTTTAAGACTAAAGATGTTAATGTTCTTAGAGAACACCTTTAGGTTACCTCCAGATTTTTGACTACTTTTGAAATTTTTTTTTTTTTTGTTTAAAATTTTTTAATTATTTTTATCAAAGACTTTGCACTTTTCTTAGAATTAATCAACATTCTTTGGTAACATTTTTGGAGACTTTTGGCATTATTTGGTTTTTTAAAAGTTTTAGATTACATCGAGGCCACTTTTTAGAAAATCTTTTTCAGACTTTACAACACTTTTGAAAATTCTTGAATTTCGAATAAGAATTTTTGCATTTTTTTGTTGCGATTTTGCACTATTTTTAAAACAAACATCATTTTTAATAGTTAATTTGATCATCATTAAAGACTTACAACATATTTTAGAAATTCTGATATTTTTTACATTTTTAGATTACTTTATTACTGTTGGGAGTATCTTTAGGAGATACTTTTGAAGATTTTTTTTTGGACTGGACTGGATTTTTCTTAGAATCTAATTTGGATACCTTGAACATTGTTCGGAGATTGATTGAAAACTTTTGAGCATCTTTTTAGATTACATTGAAACTTTTGACTTTGAGACTTATGACATTTTTTTGTGACTGCACTATTCATAAAAAGCCTGTTCTGCATTTTATTGGGATATTTTTACTACTAACAGGTTATTGACTACTTTTGGTTGACTTGTATCTCTTAAATACATCTGAAGTTATTTCTGGAGCCTTGGAATTTGTAATTGGAGATTTCGGACTTTGTTTGATTAATCAATTTTGATTAGAAACTTTTGAAAATATTTGGAGATTATTGGCACTATTTGGAAACTTTGAGCATTTTTTAGATCACTTTGAAACATTTAAGCATTTCTTCGAAACACGCTTAACTACTTTTTGAAGCTTTTGGACATTGGTGTCTTGATCAAGTTGGTGGTTCTCAAAAATAGTTGCGTTTATCTAGGATATTTTTAGTTTCTGAATTTTTTAAAGACATCCTTCAATTTGGTTGGAATATTTAGAACATTTTTGCAGGTTTTTAGCATATTTTAAAAATTTTGAGAATCTTTTTAGAACACCTTCTGAGGTTTCTTGATAGTGTTTTTGGACTTTTGGAGATTTTGCACTTTTTTTAACTTAAGTAAATATTTTGGGCTATTAGTACTTTTTTGTTGGAGTTTCTTTTTCGAAATTTTGCGTTTTTTTAGAGATTTTGTGATCTTTTCTTACAATCAATAATTTTTGATTGATATTTAGAGATTTTTGGCATTAGTTGAAAATTTTGTCTATACTTTGAAGACTTTATATTACATTGAAACCTGCTACTACTTTTTGGAAGACTCCTAACCACATCTAAACGATTTTGATCATTTTTTTGAGATTTTTTGTCTGCAAACCAATATTTTTTTGAAATATTTTAAAATTGTTGGACACTTTTATTTTCGAAATTTCGAGAACCTAACCTAACCAAATTATTGACTGTTTTTGAAATATCTTTGACTATCTTTTGAAGACAACAATGGATCCTTTAATGACTTGGGCGGGCGGGAGGGCTACAGTATATGAAGTTTTTTGCGCAAAAATAAAAATTAGTTCCCGCCCACCCACCCTAGCGTTGGTTATAAAAACATTTATTGTCAAACAATTCGTAGATATCTAAGTACAAGTACACAAGAGGTGGAGGGAACAAGAGATAGTAAAAGAAACTATTTGTCCACAAATTAAACTTTGTGTTCCCGCCCACCCACCCAAGCGTTAGTTATCAAAAGATTTATTGCTAACAATTCTCTGATTACTAAGTAGAAGCACACAAGAGGAGGAAGGAACAGTAAATCTTTAGATAACCAACACTTGGACGGGTGGGTGGATCACAGTAGAAGAAGCTACTCGCTCACAATCTAAACTTTGTTCCCGCCCGCCCACCCAGGCGTTAGTTATCAAAAGATTTATTGTTCAACAATTCTTTGATATCTAAGTTGAAACACACAAAAGGTGGAAGAATTAGTAGATCCTTTACTGACTAACGCTTGGGTGGGCGGGTGGGTCACAGTAGAAGAAGCTACTAGTCCACAAATTAAACTTAGTTCCCGCGTTAGTTTTCAAGATTTATTGTTAAACATTTCTCTCATATCTAAATCAAAGCACACAAAAGGTGGAAGGAACAATAGATCTTTTAATGACTAACACTTGGAGAGTTTAAAATATACAATAACTCCTGTAAGAAATTTAAATTTATTAAAAAACATAATTCCTGCATTTAATAATATTCCCTGAATTAATTAACACCTTCTGCCTTAGTTAAAGGTAAGCGAACGGATTATCTCCCCTGATCCTGCAAGCTAGCGCCATCTATTAAGCTTTCCCTTCATAAGCAATCAATAAATTCTGAATAAATAATTAAAGAAACTATTTCCTCATTAAATAAGTTAACAAAAATATTAACTAACTTCTCAAACACTAATTAATTAAAAAATATAAACAATTTAAACAAAAATACAACAAAAGAAAAATTAAATATTACTAATAACTGCACTAATTTTATTATTAGTTAATTTTGATTTAATTTTTAAACAAACTATTCATTTATTTGCAATTTACAAAATGTTTTGATGAAATCTTATGGCGCAATCGCTGATTATTTGACAGCTGACGGCGTTTTGCACACCCTGGCCGGCGGTATGTGCAGGGAAGGGGTGGCATCGGCGGCCTCACCCATGCTTGTTATAAGTCTTTGAATAAAAAAAAACAAATGAGTTTATATAAATTAGCACAATTATTCACAACGTAAACAATGGTGGATGGAGTGGGATTCTGTGATAGGATTGGCGATTATCTTTCCGAGCTTGGAAAATGGTAAGAATATTTGTTTAAATCAAAGCAAATTAATTGTAAAATTTAATTACAGGCAAGTTTGGCAGAATATAATTTTAGGCCAAATCCTTTCACTTATTATATGCACCACAAACATCTTAGCTCATTACATCAATTTAGATGATGGTACTGTGTTACCAACAGGACAAAGCTTCCCGCATTATATGTTTTTGTGTGCTATCTACACCAGCTGGCTAGCATTCAGAAGAGGGGATCAAGGCTTAATTGCGATAATAAAAAGTAGAGGATGGAGATATCTTCTGCTATGTTTAATTGATGTTCAGGCAAACACTCTACTGAGTTCAGCACATCAATTCACCACTCTGACCAGCATACAGGTTTACAAAACTAAATTATTATAACCGCATGAATTAATTAATTAAAGCTTAATTCAATTGTTACATCACATTAGTCCTAATTCACAACAATTTGCTTCTTTCAGTTATTGGGATGTGTGGCTATACCTGTGGCTTTAGCCCTGAGCTGTCTGGTGTTAGGTGTGCGCTATCGCATGGTTCATATATTAGCGGTCTCTGTGTGCCTCATAGCCGTGGGGTGTCTTGTTTGGGCTAACATCGAAGATACAAAAATCGATGGTACATCATTTTTCAACCAAAATATACTTATTACTATATTCCAAATCACCTCATTCCATCACTGCTGAGTGTCTCAATCTATTTATATATTTACACTTACACACTGCATGCACTTAATTGTTATATTTTTAAGATGTGGGGTCTAAGATTAATATACAGAGCCGGCTATAGGAGTTTGAGATTGAAAAAAGCGCAATTTAATGTAATATTTAAAAAAATCGTGAAAAATATTTTTGATTTTTAATTTTTGAACAAAGTATCTTATTGGGCAATGTTTGAAACTAGTTTTGTCAAAATTTTGAAACAATATTTCAAAAATTGTGTCCTCAGCATAAAAACCCATGCAAGATCAATTTATGTTAAAAACAAAATATTTCCAAAAATTGTAAAAAATATTTTTGGTGTTCGGAATTCATTTTTGAGCAATGTTTGAAATTAGTTTTGTCATAATTTTGAAATTTTATTCCAAAAATTGTGTCCTCAGCATAAAAATCCATGCAAGACCAATTTATGTTAAAAACCAAATTATTTCAAAAAATTGTAAAAAATATTTTTGATTTTTGGAATTAATTTTTGAGTGAAGTATCTTATTGAGCATTGTGTGAAATTAGTTTTGTCAAAATTTTGAAATAAAATTCCAAAAATTGTGTCCTCAGCATAGAATTCCATGCAAGACTAATTTATGATAGAATCTAAAAAATTGTAAAAAATATTTTTGATTTTTGTATTTAATTTTTGAGCAAAGTATCTTGTTGGGCAATGTTTGAAATTAGTTTTTTAAAATTTTTGAGATAAAATTCCAAAAATTGTGTCCTCAGCATAGAAATCCATGCAAGACTAATTTATGTTAAAAACCAAATTATTTCAAAAAAATTTAAAAATATTTTTGATTTTTGGAATTAATTTTTGAGTAAAGTATCTTATTGGGCAATGTTTGAAACTGGTTTTGTCAAAATTTTGAAATAAAACTCTAAAAATTGTGTCCTCAGCATAGAAATCCATGCAAGACCAATTTATGTTAAAAACCAAAATATTTCAAAAGATTTTAAAAAACATTTTTTATTTTTGAAATTAATTTTTGAGCAAAGTATATTGGGCAATGTTTGAAATTGGTTTTGTCAAAATTTTGAAATAAAATTCCAAAAATTGTGTCCTCAGCATCAAAATCCATGCAATACTAATTTATGATAAAAACCAAAATTTTTCAAAAAATTGAAAAAAATATTTTGGATTTTTGAAATTAATTTTTGAGCAAAGCATCTTGTTGGGCAATGTTTGAAACAAGTTTTGTCAAAATTTTGAAATAAAATTCCAAAAATTGTGTCCTCAACATAAAAATTCATGCAAGACTAATTAAAGTTAAAAACCAAAATATTTCAAAAAATTTAAAAATAATTTTGATATTTGGAATTAATTTTTGAGCAAAGTATCTTGTTGGGCAATGTTTGAGACTAGTTTTGGCAAAACTGTAATTTATATTAAAATCCAAAATATTTAAAAAAATCGTAAAAAATATTTTTGAACGAAGTAAGTAGATACTTCCTTGATTAGGTGGGCGGGAAACACAGTAGCAGTATTTGCAACTGAAGTTCCCGCCCACCCACCCAAGTGTTTGTCAATCAATTTCTTTATCACAAACAGTTGGGTGGGTGGGCGGGGTACTAAGTTCAATGATTGCCGAAAAGTAGTTTTAACTTTACTTCCCGCCCACCCACCCAACTGTTCGTGATCCAATTTCTTGATCACAAAAAAATGTTAAAATTCAAAAAGTTTTCAAAAAACCATATAAAATATTTCTAAATTTTTAAAATTATTTCTGGATACAGTAACATGTTAGGCAATGCTTAAATCAAGTTTTGTCCAAATTTTGTGTCGGTGGTCCAAAAGTTGTGTCCTCAGCATCAATTTATGCAAGACAAAGATTTAAGTTGAAATCCAAAATTTTTAAAAAATTATTAAATATATTTAAAAGTTTTGAAAATTATTTCTGGATACAGTAACATGTTAGGCAATGCTTAAATTAAGCTTTGTCCAAGTTGTGTCTAATTAATCCAAAATTTGTGTCCTCAGCATCAATTTACGCAAGACTATAATTTAAATTAAAATCCAAAATTTTTAAAAAATTATAAAAAATATTTTTAAGTTTTAAAAATTATTTCTGGGTGCAGTAGCATATTAGGCAATGCCTAAGTTAAGTTTTGTCCAAATTTTAAGTTGTTAGTCCAAAAATTGTGTCCTCAGCATCAATGTATGCAAGGCTTAGATTTAGGTTGAAATCCAATTTTTATAAAAAATAATAAAAAATATTTCTAAATTTTGAAAATTATTTTTGGATACCGTAGCATATTAAGCAATGCCTATATTGAGTTTTGTCAAAATTTTGTGTCATTAGTTCAAAATTTGTGTCCTCAGCATCAATCTATGCTTCAAGTTAAAACCCAATTTTTTTAAAAAATCATAAAAAATGTTTTTAATTTTTGAAAATTATTTTTGGATACAGTAACATATTAGGCAATGCGTAAATTAAATTTTGTTTAAATTTTGTGTCATTAGTCCAAAAATTGTGTCCTCAGCATCAATTTATGCAAGTCTATGATTTAAGTTAAAATCAAAATTTTTAAAAATTATTAAAAAATATTTTTAAAATATGAAAATTATTTCTGGATACAGTAACATATTAGGCAATGTCTTAGTCAAGATTTGTACAAGTTTTGTCTTGTTAGTCCAAAAATTGTGTCCTTAGCATCAATTTGTGCAAGACTATGATTTAAGTAAAATTTCAAAAATTTTAAAAAATTATAAAAAATATTTTCAAGTTTTGAAAATTATTTCTGGATACAGTAACATGTTGAGCAATGCTTAAATTAAGTTATGTACAACATTTGTGTCATTAGTCCATAAGTTGTGTTCTTGGCATCAATTTATGCAAGTTCATGATTTAAATTAAAATCCAAAACTTTTTTTTAAATCGAAAAAATATTTTTAAATTTTGAAAATTATTTTTAGATACAGTAGCATGTTAGGCAATGTATAAACTAAGTTGTGTACAAATTTCAAGTTGCTTGTTCAAAAATTGTGTCCTCGGCATCAATTTATGCAAGACTAAGATTTAAATTAAAATCCAAAATTTTAAAAAATCCTAAAAATAATTTTTAAGTTTTGAAAATTATTTTTGGATACACTAACATGTTAGACAATGCTTAAATTAAGTTTTGTACAAATTTGTGTCCTCAGCATCAGTTTTTGCAAAGCTAAGATTTAAGTTGAAATCCAAAATTTTTTAAAAATTATAAAAAATATTTCTTAATTTTGAAAATTATTTCTGGATACAGTAGCATCTTAGGCAGTGCTTAAATTAAGTTTCGTCCAAATTTTGTGTTATTAGTCCAAAAATTTTGTCCTACGCAACATTTATGCAAAACTATGATTTAAATTGACATCCAAAATTTAAAAAAAAAATATAAAAAATATTTCTAATTTTTTAAAATTATTTCTGGATAAAGTACTATATTAGGCAACGCTTAAATTAAGTTTTGTCCAAATTTTGTCTCATTGGTCCAAAAATTGTGTCCTCAGCATCAACTTATGCAAGACTATGATTTTAGTTAAAACCCAAAATTTTTAAAAAATTATAAAAAATATTTTTAAATTTTGAAAATTATTTCTGGATACAGTGTCATGTTAGGCAATGCTTAAATTAAGTTTTGTACAAATTTTGTGTCATTAGTCCAAAGAGTGTGTCCTCAGCATCAGTTTATGCAAGACATGATTTAAGTACAAATCCAAAATTTTTAAAAAATATTAAAAAAATATTTCTAAATTTTAAAATTATTTCTGGATACAGTATCTTTTTAGGCAATACTTGAACTAAATTTTGTTCAAATTTTGTGTTGCTTATCCAAAAATTGTGAAATTTATGAAAGACTGATTTAAGTTAAAATCCAAAATTTTTAAAAATTCTTAAAAACAGTTTTCAAATTTTTAAAAATATTTTTGGGTACAGTAGCATCTTAGGCAATGCTTATATTAAGTTTTGGCCAAATTTTGTATTATTAGTCCAAAAATTGTGTCCTCGGCAACAATTTATGCGAAGACTTTAATTTAAGTTATAACCCAAATTTAAAAAAAAAATTATAAAAAATATTTCTAAATTTTGAAAATTATTTCCGGATACAGTAGCATCTTAGGCAATGCCTTAATTAAGTTTTGTACAAATTTTGAGTTGTTAGTCCAAAAATTGTGTCCTTAGCATCAATTTATGCACGACTATGACCTAAGATTGAATCCAAAATTTTAAAATAATTATAATTTTTTTTTCTAAAATCTTAAAATTATTTCTAAAACTATAGCATCTTAGGCAATACTTAAATTAAGTTTAGTCCAAATTTTAAGTTGCTAGTCAAAAAATTGTGTCCTAAGCATCAATCTATGATTTAAAGTGAAATCCAAAATTTTTTAAAAATCAGAAAAAAATATTTCGAAAATTATTTTTGGATACAGTAACATGTTAGGCAATGTTTAAATTAAGTTTTGTGCAAATTTTGTGTCATTAGTCTAAAAGATGTGTCCTCAGCATCAGTATTATACAAGTCTATCATTAAAGTTGAAACCCAAAATTCTTAAAAAAATGATAAAAAATATTTTAAAATTTTGAAATTTATTTCTGGGTACAGTAGCATCTTAGGCAATGCCTAAATTGAGTTTTGTACAAATTTTGTGTCATTAGTCCAAAAGGTGTGTCCTCAGCATCAATTTATGGAAGACTATCATTTAAGTTGACTATGACTAAAGTTTGAATCCAAAATAAAAAAAAAATCATAAAAAATATTTTAAAGTTCTAAAAATTACTTCTGGATACCGTAGCATGTTAGGCAATGCCTAATATAGGTTTTGTTCAAATTTTTAAATGTTAGTCCAAAAATTGTGTCCTCAGCATTAATTTATGCAAGACTATGATTTAAGTTGAAATTCAAAATTTTTAAATAGTTATAAAAAATATTTCCAAATTTTAAACATTATTTTTGGATACAGTAGCATCTTTGGCAATACCTCAACTAAGTGTTGTACAAATTTTGAGTTGTTTGTCCAAAAGTTGTGTCCTCAGCATCAATTTATGCAAGACTATGATTTAGGTTAAACCCCAGAATTTAAAAAAATCATAAAAAATATTTTCAAATTTTGAAAATTATTTCTGAATACAGTATCATCTTAGGCAATGCCTAATTCAAGTTTTGTACAAATTTTAAGTTGTTAGTCTAAAAATTGTGTCCTTAGCACCAATTTATGCACGACTATGACTTAAGTTTGAAACCAAAATTTTAAAAAAATTATAAAAAATATTTCTAAATTTTGAAAATTATTTTTGGATACAGTAACATGTTAGGCAATGCTTAAGTTAGGTTTTGTCTAAATTTTGTGTTATTAGTCCAACAGTTGTGTCCTCATCATCAATTTATGCAAATCTATGATTAAAGTTAAAATCCAATTTTTTTTAAATTTATAAAAAATATTTCCAAATTTTGAAATATATTTCCGGATACAGTAGTATATTAAGTAATGCTTAAATTAAGTTATGTCCAAATTTTAAGTTGTTAGTCCAAATATTGTGTCCTCAGCATCAATTTATGCAAGACTATGAATTAAGTTTGAATTCAAAATTATTAATAATAATACGTTTATTTCTTGCCTTTCGGCCTTGAAAATTACATTTACAAATACATTTACAACTTCCCAAAATAATAAAACTTAATCCTTATAAAATTAACACAATTAAGAATATTTTCTTCTCTGTTCGTCTATTTCTTTTCTTCGTTTTTTAACTGCCCTCATCCATTCTACCCCTCTTCCGTCCCCTTTCAATATCTCATTTTTTTCCATCTGTTCTTCTCTCATTTCGTTACACTCTTTCAACATATGTTCTATAGTTTCCTTAGTCTCTCCGCACATTCTGCACATTTTCAAATCCTCTTCCATCCAAAATCTTGTGTTCAAAATTATTAAAAAATTATAAAAAATACTTTAAAGTTTTGAAAATTATTTTTGGATAAAGCAACATGTTAGGCAATGCTTAAATTAAGTTTTTGCAAAATTTTGTGTCATAACTTCAAAAATTGTGTCCTCAGCATCAATTTATGCAAGACTATGGTTTAGGTTGAAAAACAAAATTTTAAAAAAATCATAAAAAATATTTTTTGGTTTTGAAATTTTTTTCTGGTTACAGTAACATGTTAGGCAAAGCTTAAATTAAATTTTGTCAAAATTTTGTGTCATTAGTCCAAAAATTATGACCTCAGCATCAATTTATGCAAGACTATGATTTAAATTGAAATTCAAAATTATTAAATAATTATAAAAAATATTTACAAATTTTGAAAATTAGTTTTGGATACAGTAGCCTCTTAGGAAATACCTCAACTAAATTTTGTACAAATTTTGAGTTGTTAGTCCAAAAGTTGTGTCCTCAGCATCAATTTATGCAAGACTATGATTTAGGTTAAACCCCAGAATTTAAAAAAATCATAAAAAATATTTTCAAATTTTGAAAATTATTTCTGAATACAGTATCATCTTAGGCAATGCTTATTTCAAGTTTTGTACAAATTTTAAGTTGTTAGTCTAAAAATTGTGTCCTTAACACCAATTTATGCACGACTATGACTTTAGTCTAAAATTGAATCCAAAATTTAAAAAAAATTATAAAAAATATTTCTAAATTTTGAAAGTTATTTTTGGATACAGTAACATCTTAGGCAATGCCTCAACTAAATTTTGTACAAATTTTGAGTTGGTAGTGCAAAAATTGTATCCTCGGCATCAATTTATGCAAGACTCTCATTAAAGTTAAAATCCAAAATATTTAAAAATTTATAAAAATTATTTCTAAATTTTAAAAATTATTTTTGGATACAGTAGCATCTTAGGCAATGCCTCAATTAAGTTTTGTACAAGTTTTGTGTTCTTAATCCAAAAATTATGACCTCAGCATCAATTTATGCAAAACTAAGATTTAAGTTAAAATCCAAAATTTTTAAAAAATCATAAAAAATATTACCAAATTTTGAAAATTATTTCTGTATACAGTAGCATATTAGGTAATGCCTATATTAAATTTTGTCAAAATTTTGAAATGTTAGTCCAAAAATTGTGTCCTCAGCATCAATGTATGCACGACTATGATTTTAGTTTGAATACAAAATTTTAAAAAAATTAAAAAAAATATTTCTTAATTTTGAAAATTCTTTCTGGATACAGTAGCATCTTAGGCAACGCCTCAACTAAGTTTTGTACAAATTTTGAGTTGTTAGAGCAAAAATTGTACCCTCGGCAACAATTATGCAAGACTAAAATTTAAGTTGAAATCCAAAATTTATAAAAATTTATAAAAAATATTTTTAAGTTTTGAAAATTATTTCTGGATACAGTAACATGTTAGACAATGCTTAAAGTAAGTTTTGCTTACATTTTGTGTTATTAGTCCAAAAGTTATGTCCTCATCATCAATTTATGCAAGGCTATAATTTAAATTAAAATCCAAAATTTTTTAAAAAATATAAAAAATATTACTAAATTTTAAAAATTATTTTTGGATACAGTGGCATCTTAAGCAATGCCTCAATTAAGTTTTGTACAGATTTTGAGTTGTTAGTCCAAAAATTGTAACCTCAGCATCAATTTATGCAAGACTATGATTTAAGTTAAAATCCAAAATTTTTAAAAAAGAATATAAAATATTTCTAAATTTTGAAAATTATTTTTGAATACAGTAGCAACTTAGGCAATGCCTGAATTAAGTTTTGTCCAAATTTTGAAATGTTAGTCTAAAGATTGTGTCCTCGGCATCAATTTATGCAAGGCTACGATTAAAGTTAAAATCTAAAATTTTTAAAAAAAGTATAAAAAATATTTCCAAATTTTGAAAATTATTTCTGGATACAGCAGCATCTTAGGCAATGCCTAAATTAAGTTTTGTTTAAATTCTGAGTTGTTAGGCCAAAAATTGTGTCCTCTGCATCAATTTATGCAAGACTAAGATTTAAATTGAAATCCAAAAATTTCAAAAAATCATAAAAAGTGTTTCTAAATTTTGAAAATTATTTTTGAATACAGTAGCAGTTTAGGCAATGCCTAAATTAAGTTCTGTCCAAATTTTGAAATGTTAATCCAAAAATTGTGTTCTCAGCATCAATTTATGCTATACTATGATTTAAGTTGAAATCCAAAATTTTTAAAAAATTATAAAAAATATTTCTAAATTTTGAAAATTATTTTTGGATACAGTAGCATCTTAGGCAATGCCTCAATTAAGTTTTGTGTTGTTAGTCCAAAAACTGTGTCCTCAGCATCAATTTATGCAAGACTAAGATTTAAATTAAATTTAAAAAAAATTAAATAATTCAATTCAAGCCCCGCAGCCTCTAGACTGGCTCTGTTATATTAATGAAAACAATTATTAATCTAAGATCAACACAATAATAAATGCAGGCGAATTAAACTATTTACATTTTAGGTAAGAATCAATTAGTAGGTGATATGTTATGCCTAGGAGGAGCTGTGTTATTCGCAATAGTAACAGTATTACAAGAACTATCTGTAAAAAATACAGACGTCGTTGAATACCTAGGTCTTCTAGGATTATTCGGAAGCATAGTCAGCGGCGTACAAATGTAACCCAACACCCAATTCGGTAACAATATACTAATAACATAATTTCAGGATCTTATTAGAGAAGCAAACTTTGCTGACAATTTCCTGGAAGCATTCAAGCATGCTACTATCCTCCTTCACATCGTGTCAATTTCTATTTTGCACATTGTCATCAGTTTTTTTAACGACGATGGGAACAACAGCGTTGCATTTATCTTTAATTTCAGGCAATTTCTATACATTAATTATTGGAATGATACTTTTTAATTATAAGGTAATTAAATTAAATAAATTAGTATTAATAATAATTTAATGATTTCAGTTCCATGCATTCTATTTCCTTTCATATGCACTCACAATGACTGGAGTTTATATATACGCAATCAAACAGATACCGATAGCTGCCCAAACTATACCTCTAACTCAACCAAGGATACAAAATAATAGGTAATTAATTAAATTAATTGTTTTGATATTAATTAAATTTTAATTGCAGATGTCAGATTAGGGAGCATATAATATCCGATAGTCCGGAAAATACTAGTGAAATGCTGTCAACTTTTAGCACCATGAATAGTGGAGATACGTTTCCTCTAAGTCTGAGTAACAATACAACTTTCACATCGTTTTATGGTAGCCATGACATTTTAAATACACGCACTACACACGCGTAAGCAAAATAAGACCAATAAGAAGCAATAATTTTAATTTAAATTTGAATTATGCTTATTTAAATTCTAGTCATTAATATATAAATATATGAAACGTTTTTGATGTAATCCTATTTCAATTTGATATGAAACAATATTTTGTACTGATTTTTTAGTGGATTTGTTAATTGTTTATAAAATGAATGTAGTCTATTGATATTTTTTAATTAAACTAACCTGACTGAGACATAAATGTTAGTTTACATCGAAAATTTTATAATGTAACCAAATGTGTAAGAAATTTAATGTTAAGGAAAGTGTTCAATAAGTGCACCCCCACACACACATATATTTTGACTAAAATATTGTTTATAAAATTACTTTAAATAAATTTTCCTGTTTACAATTTTCTTGCTTATGTTTTATTTGAAATCCAGTTGTACAATTAATCTTAATTGAAATCAGCTATGAAATGAAGTTAGGAACAAATTTAAGGGGAAACAAACTGAAATCAGTAACGAAATGAAGTTAGAAACAGGTTTAAGGAGAAATGAACCGAAATTAGCAATGGACTGAAGTTAGGAACAGATTTAAGGGGAAATAAACTGAAATTAGAAACAAATTGAAGTTAGTAACAGATTTGATTGAAAATGAACTGAAATTAGCAATGAATTGAAGTTAGGGGACAGATTTAAGGAAAAATAAACTGAAAACAGAAACGAATTGAAGTTAGTAACAGGATTTTAATCTCAATCTTGAAATTCGTTACAATTTTGACTTTACAGCAAATTTTTTAGTTTTGAATTTTGTTACAAGACACACAAAACCTGAATTTCTGATCAAATTAAAGTTTTCAAAATTTAATTTTTAACTGTTTTAGATGATATCATGTATGCTGATTTCAAAATTTTAATCTGCTACTAAAAATTTGTCATTATTTTGACTTTAAAGCAATTTTTTTAGTTTGGAATTTTGTTATAAAACCTACAAAACCTCAATTTTTGATTAATTTAAAGCTTTCACAATGGAGTTTGCAATTGTTTTAGATGAAATCATGTATGCTGATTTTAAAATATCAATTTTCAACTCAAAACTTTCCATAGTTTTGACTTTACAGCTAATTTTGAAATCCAGAATTTTGTTACAAGACACACAAAACTTCAATAATTAATCAAAGTTAACCTTTTACAATGTAGTTTACAACTGTTTTAGATAAAATCATGTATGCTGATTCTAAATTATTAAGTTTCAACTCAAAATTTCCCATAGTTTTGACTTTACAGCAAATTTTTGAATCCTGAATTTTGTTACAAAGCACACAAAACTTCAATTTCTAATCAAATTTAACCTTTTACAATGCAGTTTATAATGATTTTGGATGAAATCATGTATGCCGAATCTAAAATATCAATATTCTACTCAAAATTTGACACAATTTTGACTTTACAGCAAATTTTTTAGTTTGAAATTTTGTTATAAATCCTACAAAACCTTAATTTTTTATCAATTTAAAGCTTCCACAATGCATTTTACAATTATTTTAGATAAAACAATGTATGCTGATTCCAAAAAGTCAATCTTCAAGTCAAAATTCAACACAATTTTGACTTTACAGCAATTTCTTTAGTTTATAATTTTCTTACAAGACCTACAAAACCTCAATTTTGTACCAATTTAATGCTTCCACAAAGCAGTTTACAATTGTTTTAAATGAAATCATGTATGCTGATTTCAAAATTTTAATCTCCTACTCAAAATTCGTCACAATTTTGACTTTACAGCAAATTTTTTAGTTTGGAATTTTGTTTCAAAACCTACAAAACCTCAATTTTTGATCAATTTAAAGCTTCCACAATGCAGTTTACAATTATTTTAGATAAAACAAAGTATGCTGATTTCAAAATTTTAATCTCCAACTCAAAACTCGTCACAATTTTGACTTTACAGCAAATTTTTGAGTTTGGAATTTTGTTAGAAAACCTACAAACCCTCAATTTATGATCAATTTAAAGCTTCCACAAAACAGTTTACAACTGTTTTAGATAAAACAAAGTATGCTGATTCTAAAATTTTAATCTCCAACTCAAAACTCGTCACAATTTTGACTTAACAGCAAATTTTTTAGTTTGGAATATTCTTACAAAACCTACAAAACCTCAATTTTGTACCAATTTAAAGCTTCCACAAAGCAGTTTACAACTGTTTTAGATAAAACAACGTATGCTGATTCCAAAATTTTAATCCCCAACTCGAAACTCGTCATAATTTTGATTTTATAGCAAATTTTTGAGTTTGGAATTTTGTTAGAAAACCTACCAAACCTCATTTTTTTATCAATTTAAAGCTACCACAATCTAATTTTCAATTGTTTTAGATAAAATCATGTATGCTGATTCCAAAAAGTCAATCTTCAGCTCAAAATTCAACACAATTTTGACTTAACAGCAAATTTTTGAGTTTGGAATTTTGTTACAAAACCAAAAATCTCAATTTTTGAATAAAATTAAAGCTTCCAGAATGCATTTTACAATTATTTTAGATAAAACAATGTATGCTGATTCCAAAAAGTCAATCTTCAACTCAAAATTCAACACAATTTTGACTTTACAGTAATTTCTTTAGTTTGAAATTTTCTTACAAGGCCTAAAAAAACTCAATTTTTTTAATTTAAAGCTTCCACAATGCAGTTTTCAACTGTTTTAGATTAAACAATGTATGCTGATTTCAAAACTTTAGTTTCCAACTTAAAATTCGGCATAATTTTGACATTACAACAATTTTTTGAGTTTGAAATTTTGTTACAAAACCTACAAAATCTCAATTTTTGATTAAATTAAAGCTTCCACAATGCAGTTTGCAATTATTTTAGATAAAACAGTGTATGCTGATTCCAAAATTTTAATCCCCAACTCAAAATTCGTCATAAATTTGATTTTACAGCAAATTTTTGAGTTTGGAATTTTGTTACAAAACCTACAAAATCTCAATTTTTGATTAAATTAAAGCATCCGCAATGCAGTTTGCAATTATTTTAGATGAAATCATGTATGCTGATTCCATGATGTCAATCTGCAATTCAAAATTTGCCACAATTTTGACTTTACAGCAAACTTTTTAGTTTGAAATTTTGTTACAAAACCTTCAAAACCTCAATTTTTGATCAATTTAATGCTTCCACAAAGCAGTTTGCAATTGTTTTAGATGAAACAATGTATGCTGACTCCAAAATTTTAATCTCCAACTCAAAATTTGCTACAATTTTGACTTTACAGAGAAAATTAATTGTTCCAACTTTAAAGTTAAAATTCAAAAAGTTTTTAAAAATCATAAAAAATATTTCTAAATTTTTATCATTATTTCTAAATACAGTACCATATTAAGCGATGCTTAAATTAAGTTTTGTACAAAATTTGAGTTGTTGACTTAGAAATTGTGTCTGCATTAATCAATGCAAAACTATGACTTAAGTTGAAATCCAAAATGTTAAAAAAATTTATAAAAAATATTTTAAAGTTTTGCAAACTATTTCTGGATACAGGAACATGTTAAGCAACGCTTAAACTGAGTTTTGTACAAATTTTGAGTTGTTAGTCCAAAAATTGTGTCCTGAGCATCAATTTATGCAAGGCTTCGATCAAAGTTGAATTCCAAAATTTTTAAAAACATTTTAAAATTATTTCAAGATTTTGAAAATTATTTCTGGATACAGTACCATAGTAGGCAATGCCTAAATTAAATGTTGTCTAAATTTTGTGTCATTAGTCCAAAAGTTGTGTCCTCAGCATCAATTTATGCAAGACCATGATTTAAGTTGTATACCAAAATTTTTAAAAATTTACAAAAAATATTTCTTAATTTTGAAAGTTATTTCTGGATACAGTAACATATTAGGCAATGCCTAAATTAAGTTTTGTCCAAATTTTGTGTCATTAGTCCAACAATTGTGTCCTCAGCATCAATTTATGCAGGACTATAATTTAGGTCAAAATCCAAAATTTTTAAAAAACCCTAAAAAATATTTTTAAGTTTTGAAAACAATTTCTAGAAACAGTAACATGTTAGGCAATGCTTAAATTAAATTTTGTCCAAATTTTGTGTCATTAGTCGAAAAGGTGTATCCTCAGCATCAATTTATGCAAGACTATGATTTAAGTTGAAATACAAAATTTTTATAAAATTATTTCTAAATTTTGAAAAACATTTCTAGATACAGTAGCATCTTAAGCAATGCCTAAATTAAGTTTTGTCTAAATTTTATGTTTTTAGAACAAAAATTGTGTCCTCAGTGAACTATGATTCAAGTTACAATCCAAAATGTTTTAAAAAATCATAAAAAATAATATTAAGATTTGAAAACAATTTCTGGATACAGTAACATGTTAGGCAATGTCTAAACTGGGTTTTGTACAAATATTGAGTTCTTAATCCAAAAATTGTTGATTTAAGTTAAAATCCAAATCTGTTCGACCAATCACAACTTTGTTTACAACGGCGGCCATCATGAATCCGTTCGACCAATCACAAAATTGTTTATAACGGCGGCCATCATGAATTCAATTGGGTGCGTTCAGCAAACTTGCAAAATGTTATTAAATAATTTTTATAGTTGGGAATTAATTATTTCATATCGACAACCTTTTGCACCCAATGGAGACCATCATGAAATAATATTTATTGCAAATTATGGAATAAACTCTGAATAAAGAAACGTGGCAACACTGTCCAGTCCGAACTCCGAAGGTTGTATCACTTGTATCAGTCAGTGACAGAATTGTTTGTTGTGAACGTACTTCGCCCTACACTGCAACCTGTCAGTGTCAATTGTCAATGTTGTTTGTTACTCATCATTGTTATTATTAAACGCAATTAAAGAAACCATCCCCAAAAAAAATGTGTTAAAACAATGAGAAAAAATGGTGGAACCAATATTTGACTACCAATTCAGACTCATCCTAATAGGAGACAGTACAGTGGGTAAAAGTTCCCTGCTCAAATATTTCACTGATGGAAAATTTGCTGAGGTAAACATTGATAACAAACAAAGCAATTGATTAAAGCATTATTACTTTATAGATATCCGATCCAACAGTAGGGGTGGACTTTTTCGCCCGATTAATAGAAGTGAAAGATGGTACTCGAATAAAACTGCAACTGTGGGACACAGCCGGGCAGGAACGATTCCGATCCATAACAAAATCATACTATCGCAATTCAGTCGGTGCTTTACTCGTCTACGATATATGCAAGCGTGAAAGTTTCGAACATATTCCACAATGGATGTCGGAAGCAAAGCGTCATATAGAACCACACCGCCCTGTTTTTGCATTAGTCGGCTGTAAAGTTGATAAAGTAAATAACGGTTCTCAACGAGAAGTTTCGAAAGAAGAAGCTAAAGCATTTGCCGATCAAAACGGTTTATTTCATGTTGAAACATCGGCGAAAACGGGAATGAATGTGGAGGAAGCTTTCAAATCTGTCACACAAGAAGTATATAATCGGATACAAACCGGAGAATATAAAGTTGAGGATGGTTGGGATGGAATTAAAACCGGTTTTGCTCGACCAAACGGCATGGATTTTAATCTTGTCGAAGCTGAGGCTGCCCGATCATCGTGTTGTTAATTTTTATTATTTTATTCTACATAGTTATATTTTATATAAATTGATAACGCGCTCTTAAAGCAATGAACTACGACTGCCTTACATTACGAAGAAGAAAAAAGAAAATCGTGCACAATTGTGATGATTTTGGTGCGACTTAGGTTTCATTCGTCTTTTCGAGCTGAGTCTATTTTTTAATTTAATTTTTATCTAGTCCATCGGATTGTTTTATATATTTATAATATACAAAAGATAACGGTGTTTGTAGTCTCGTCTAAATGATATTGTTATATTATTATATATAGGTAGTTCATTTACCTAATTAATTATAAATAAAACTTGTAACTCATGAAAACTGTCAAATAAAGATGAATTTCTTATAATAATAATTATGTGAAGATGTTCTGCCAATTACATAGTTTAATTCAAGACATCGCAAACCACAGCAGCAGGCAACCAACAATACTCAACTGTTTGAAAGCAGTTTACTTTATTATAGCACTTCGTGCATCAAGCGAGACATAATTGGATGATTGAAAATAAATTTTGAGTTCGATTCAATAATGCAAAAGTCTAAATCGATCAGCTGAATATTATTAAATTTTTATTAAAACTCAATTAAATTATATAACTGTTTACTCAAATATGTAATATAAGTAGCATAATAATCAACTTGCGTAAAATCAAAAGTTTTGAGTCTTTTTTTTTTTTTTTTTTTAAATCTGTTTTATCGTATGTACATTACGCTCGTGCCAACACACCAAAATTCGCAATTCCCCCTCTTATCCAATAATGATTATTTTCGGCGGATAGGGACGCAGATTTTTTTGTGCCAAGCCACAGACCCCAGTAGGTTGTCGGAGAAAGCGGAAGTCCGTGCTTCAAGGGGTTCTCCTTCGGCAATCAAAAGAGTCAAAACATACCAAAGAGGGGGGTCTTTCTTCTTTTTGGACTAGGATTTTTTCAATTTTAGGTAAAAAAAGGTCGTTTTTTTGGCACTTCCTGACGTAAAATGAACCCCTGATTACGATTTTGGGGGTCCGACTCCGATATTCCTAGCCTTCTGGCGGTAATTTTAAAATAACCGCCAAAAACACGTTTTTTTTGCGCTTCAAAGGGCAAAAGAAGCACTAAACAGTGAAGGACAGGAACGCAATTGCTCCTGAGAGTAGTCAACAGACCCATCTGAATTCCCACCAAACCGAAAGTCCGTAGGTCAAAGGGTTTTCTTTCGGCGATTGACGAAAGTTTCAGTTTTATCGTCAATACGTACATAAGCTCACGTTGCCACACTAAAACTGGCAAACGTGGACCAATGTTAGTAATTTTTTGGTTACTGGGGTAACTTGGAGCCCTGATTACGATTCCGGAATCGCCGTTTCGATATTCTTAACCGTTCACCTTCTAACTCATAGCGGTTTTTCGGTGTATTTTTATTACGAAAACGCGTGAAACAAATATAGTTTTAACCGGACGAGAAGGACGCAATTGCTCCTGTGGCAAGCCAACAGACCCCGGCAGATGCTCTTGCAAACCGGAAGTCCGTAGGTCAAAGGGTTTTCCTTCAGCGATCGATTGTATCGCTTAGTACGTACACACGCTCGCGTTTGTCAGAGTAAAATCCACAAATGTGGATGAAAGTTTGTAATTTTTTGCTCTCTGGAGTAATTTGGAGCCCTGATTACGATTTCGATATCGCCGTTTCGATATTCTCATTATTTGCCCCTCTTATTCAATAATGGCTATTTTCGGTCAATTTCAAAGTTCTAAATGCGTGAAACTAACATACTTCTAGCCGGCGGATGGGGACGCAGATTTTTTTGTGCCAAGCCACAGACCCCAGTAGGTTGTCGGAGAAAGCGGAAGTCCGTGCTTCAAGGGGTTCTCCTTCGGCAATCAAAAGAGTCAAAACATACCAAAGAGGGGGGTCTTTCTTCTTTTTGGACTAGGATTTTTTCAATTTTAGGTAAAAAAGGTCGTTTTTTTGGCACTTCCTGACGTAAAATGAACCCCTGATTACGATTTTGGGGGTCCGACTCCGATATTCCTAGCCTTCTGGCGGCAATTTTAAAATAACCGCCAAAAACACGTTTTTTTTGCGCTTCAAAGGGCAAAAGAGGCACTAAACAATGAAGGACAGGAACGCAATTGCTCCTGAGAGTAGTCAACAGACCCATCTGAATTCCCGCCAAACCGGAAGTCCGTAGGTCAAAGGGTTTTCTTTCGGCGATTGACGAAAGTTTCGGTTTTATCGTCAATACGTACATAAGCTCACGTTGCCACACTAAAACTGGCAAACGTGGACCAATGTTGGTAATTTTTTGGTTACTGGAGTAACTTGGAGCCCTGATTACGATTCCGGAATCGCCGTTTCGATATTCTTAACCGTTCACCTTCTAACTCATAGCGGTTTTTCGGTGTATTTTTATTACGAAAACGCGTGAAACAAATATAGTTTTAACCGGACGAGAAGGACGCAATTGCTCCTGTGGCAAGCCAACAGACCCCGGCAGATGCTCTTGCAAACCGGAAGTCCGTAGGTCAAAGGGTTTTCCTTCAGCGATCGATTGTATCGCTTAGTACGTACACACGCTCGCGTTTGTCAGAGTAAAATCCACAAATGTGGATGAAAGTTTGTAATTTTTTGCTCTCTGGAGTAATTTGGAGCCCTGATTACGATTTCGATATCGCCGTTTCGATATTCTCATTATTTGCCCCTCTTATTCAATAATGGCTATTTTCGGTCAATTTCAAAGTTCTAAATGCGTGAAACTAACATACTTCTAGCCGGCGGATGGGGACGCAGATTTTTTTGTGCCAAGCCACAGACCCCAGTAGGTTGTCGGAGAAAGCGGAAGTCCGTGCTTCAAGGGGTTCTCCTTCGGCAATCAAAAGAGTCAAAACATACCAAAGAGGGGGGTCTTTCTTCTTTTTGGACTAGGATTTTTTCAATTTTAGGTAAAAAAGGTCGTTTTTTTGGCACTTCCTGACGTAAAATGAACCCCTGATTACGATTTTGGGGGTCCGACTCCGATATTCCTAGCCCTCTGGCGGCAATTTTAAAATAACCGCCAAAAACACGGTTTTTTTGCGTTTCAAAGGGCAAAAGAGGCACTAAACAGTGAAGGACAGGGACGCAATTGCTCCTGAGAGTAGTCAACAGACCCATCTGAATTCCCGCCAAACCGGAAGTCCGTAGGTCAAAGGGTTTTCTTTCGGCGATTGACGAAAGTTTCGGTTTTATCGTCAATACGTACATAAGCTCACGTTGCCACACTAAAACTGGCAAACGTGGACCAATGTTGGTAATTTTTTGGTTACTGGGGTAACTTGGAGCCCTGATTACGATTCCGGAATCGCCGTTTCGATATTCTTAACCGTTCACCTTCTAACTCATAGCGGTTTTTCGGTGTATTTTTATTACGAAAACGCGTGAAACAAATATAGTTTTAACCGGACGAGGAGGACGCAATTGCTCCTGTGGCAAGCCAACAGACCCCGGCAGATGCTCTTGCAAACCGGAAGTCCGTAGGTCAAAGGGTTTTCCTTCAGCGATCGATTGTATCGCTTAGTACGTACACACGCTCGCGTTTGTCAGAGTAAAATCCACAAATGTGGATGAAAGTTTGTAATTTTTTGCTCTCTGGAGTAATTTGGAGCCCTGATTACGATTTCGATATCGCCGTTTCGATATTCTCATTATTTGCCCCTCTTATTCAATAATGGCTATTTTCGGTCAATTTCAAAGTTCTAAATGCGTGAAACTAACATACTTCTAGCCGGCGGATGGGGACGCAGATTTTTTTGTGCCAAGCCACAGACCCCAGTAGGTTGTCGGAGAAAGCGGAAGTCCGTGCTTCAAGGGGTTCTCCTTCGGCAATCAAAAGAGTCAAAACATACCAAAGAGGGGGGTCTTTCTTCTTTTTGGACTAGGATTTTTTCAATTTTAGGTAAAAAAGGTCGTTTTTTTGGCACTTCCTGACGTAAAATGAACCCCTGATTACGATTTTGGGGGTCCGACTCCGATATTCCTAGCCTTCTGGCGGCAATTTTAAAATAACCGCCAAAAACACGTTTTTTTTGCGCTTCAAAGGGCAAAAGAGGCACTAAACAGTGAAGGACAGGGACGCAATTGCTCCTGAGAGTAGTCAACAGACCCATCTGAATTCCCGCCAAACCGGAAGTCCGTAGGTCAAAGGGTTTTCTTTCGGCGATTGACGAAAGTTTCGGTTTTATCGTCAATACGTGCATAAGCTCACGTTGCCACACTAAAACTGGCAAACGTGGATCAATGTTGGTAATTTTTTGGTTACTGGGGTAACTTGGAGCCCTGATTACGATTCCGGAATCGCCGTTTCGATATTCTTAACCGTTCACCTTCTAACTCATAGCGGTTTTTCGGTGTATTTTTATTACGAAAACGCGTGAAACAAATATAGTTTTAACCGGACGAGAAGGACGCAATTGCGCCTCTGGCAAGCCAACAGACCCCGGCAGATGCTCTTGCAAACCGGAAGTCCGTAGGTTAAAGGGTTTTCCTTCAGCGATCGATTGTATCGCTTAGTACGTACACACGCTCGCGTTTGTCAGAGTAAAATCCACAAATGTGGATGAAAGTTTGTAATTTTTTGCTCTCTGGAGTAATTTGGAGCCCTGATTACGATTTCGATATCGCCGTTTCGATATTCTCATTATTTGCCCCTCTTATTCAATAATGGCTATTTTCGGTCAATTTCAAAGTTCTAAATGCGTGAAACTAACATACTTCTAGCCGGCGGATGGGGACGCAGATTTTTTTGTGCCAAGCCACAGACCCCAGTAGGTTGTCGGAGAAAGCGGAAGTCCGTGCTTCAAGGGGTTCTCCTTCGGCAATCAAAAGAGTCAAAACATACCAAAGAGGGGGGTCTTTCTTCTTTTTGGACTAGGATTTTTTCAATTTTAGGTAAAAAAGGTCGTTTTTTTGGCACTTCCTGACGTAAAATGAACCCCTGATTACGATTTTGGGGGTCCGACTCCGATATTCCTAGCCTTCTGGCGGCAATTTTAAAATAACCGCCAAAAACACGTTTTTTTTGCGCTTCAAAGGGCAAAAGAGGCACTAAACAGTGAAGGACAGGGACGCAATTGCTCCTGAGAGTAGTCAACAGACCCATCTGAATTCCCGCCAAACCGGAAGTCCGTAGGTCAAAGGGTTTTCTTTCGGCGATTGACGAAAGTTTCGGTTTTATCGTCAATACGTACATAAGCTCACGTTGCCACACTAAAACTGGCAAACGTGGACCAATGTTGGTATTTTTTTGGTTACTGGAGTAACTTGGAGCCCTGATTACGATTCCGGAATCGCCGTTTCGATATTCTTAACCGTTCACCTTCTAACTCATAGCGGTTTTTCGGTGTATTTTTATTACGAAAACGCGTGTAACAAATATAGTTTTAACCGGACGAGAAGTACGCAATTGCTCCTGTGGCAAGCCAACAGACCCCGGCAGATGCTCTTGCAAACCGGAAGTCCGTAGGTCAAAGGGTTTTCCTTCAGCGATCGATTGTATCGCTTAGTACGTACACACGCTCGCGTTTGTCAGAGTAAAATCCACAAATGTGGATAAAAGTTGAAAATGAATTAATTACAAATAGAAATGCATAAATCCGTTCATAAATTGGCCAAAAAAGTAAAAAGCCGGCCTAATATAGAAGAAATGAGTTTTATTGTATTGAATCCGGCCGTTGATAAGTTAAAATTTCGTCATAAATCACTAAAAATGTGAAATCCGGCCTTAAATTGTGTTGTGATAAGTAATGCATTCGTATATTTTTTCTATGATTTCGTTTTAAAGCTTGTTTGCTTGTATCGTCATTATTTGTTGTTATAATTAATTAAAACAATTTCCAATATGCTATAATATAAGTAGAATTTGTTTTATTTAATATAATTTGTGTTAAATTTATTATAATACTACGCACTTGTAAATCCGATTCTTCTTGCGATAAGGTCGATTCGAATGTTGTCTTATCGCAATGCAGTAGAGGCCGGAGTTTTTTCAATTTATTTTATTCTAAATATAAAATAAAAATATTTTCTTATCATTGCTTGTCTACATTACAAATCATTTCTATAATATAAAATGTTAACATTTTATATTATGGAATCAAAGTGAATGAAATCATTTAATAATTAACTTCAGTATGATCATGAGAAAGTAGTAATTAATTAATTTGTCAGATCATCAATGCAATTGCAATTATAATTAAAGAGCATTTCGGTCATGTATTGTTAGTTTATTAATATTATTTGTGTTGAATTTAGAATAAAACGATGCAAATTCTATTGGAAGGTCACAAGGACGTTCCGATACGAAGAAATCGAATCGGCTTATCAGTTCTCTTGCTTGCTCGGCCGGATTTTTTTTATGTGCATCGTAATAATCTAAATTTAGAACAAATAATATTATTTCTTATCACAATAGAACTTTATATTTTCAAAATTTAAATATATTATTGATTCTATTATAAATGAAATAAAATTTATTTGTTAATATTATTTCTTAACAAAAATTAAGTTTTGGGTGATCGAAGCTATGGTGTGGGCAGCTAAAGTCAAATTTATTTTAAATTGGCGGAACTGTCCGTGAACTGTCAGAAACATCACAAAATGCTTGTGAAGTGTCGTCAACGTTTTAAAATGTTTGTAAACAGTCCTGAGCTGTCATAAATGTCATAAAATATTTAAAAGATATTATAAACGTCATAAAATGTTCGTGAACTGTTGTAAAATGTTCCTGACCGGTCATAAAATGTTAGTGAAATATTATAAATGTCATAAAATGTCCGTGAACTGTCAGAAACGTCATAAAATGTTTGTTAAGTGTTATAAAAGGTTTGCAAACAATCAATAATTGTTTCGGAGCTGTCATAAACGTCATAAAATGTGATAAAATGTTTGTTTGATGTCCTCAAATGTTTTTGAACTGTCATAAACTTCATAAAATATTCGTTAATCGATTATTTAAAGACTTTTAACATAGGCAACTAACAATTCTTGTGTGTGTGAAAGCAGCAGCAATGTAAAAGCCAGTGGCGTAACTATAAATTATTTTTTGAGTGAGAATAAAAATTTAAATCATTTATGTTTAATGTTTTGGTATTATTTAATTGAATAATCAATTAAATAAAAAATTTAAAAAAATGATAATATTGCAATGGATTGGTTTCGTTTTACATCAAATTCTACGTCAATACAAAAAAAGTTTATAATTACACAATAAAAATATTTAAAAATGTTAACTTTTGATGTAATAACGCCTGCTCACCATGCCGAGGTACCAATCCTTAAGCAGGGGAAGGATCGGAAACAAAGGATTGTAAGGTTTGATACACAAAAGGATCCCAACCCTATCGCGACGCATTTTGGGATGGAGCATGATAACGGACCATGGTCACTTTACTAAAATATAAAAAACCGGCCAACCCACTTGTGCGCATATAAAAACCGAACAAAAGTCGGACCAACCTTAAGTCTTGAATTAGAGATGAGATGCAACGAGGCACCCGGCTTCTGGGCGCCCTTCAATGCCGGACCTACCTTTGACTTGCGTAAAGCTGAGGATCGAAGTTCACTGGTTTCCTGCTTCCCCCTCTATTGGTTGCACTTTATATTAATAGACCACGGAGTTTAATTATTTGTTTGCACCTACATATACCTAAAAGAAAATCTAACCTGTGCCATCAAGGTCGAACCACCTATAGACCAGAGGAAGGTGTCCCTGAGCATGAGGGGTTTACCCTTTTTTAGATCGAACGCTGATAGCATTACATTTTCAAAAGATTGACCCAATCTTTAAAATGCAAAGCGTCGTCCAAAATGATGGGGACTCAGTATGCCGGCCTCAACTCTTACACTAGATCCAATTTTAAAAAACCTGGTCAGGTTAAAAATTATCACTAATGTGATGAGGTTGGGTCATACTTCCAACCTATAATAGCACCCACACCCTACCCTGTTCCTGCACTACAAATACGACCCTCAAGCTCACTCCATTTGAGGGGGGAAGCTATTTATGATGCAGGGTAACTCACGCATGGTTTGATCAACACTTTCCTTTAAAATTTGTTAAATTAAAGGATCATGATGTAACTAACAATGCGTTTTAGTGATTCTAATAGTAAATGCTGTAAATATTATTCAGCATTTAATGAAAGCAAACCCAAAATTATCGCAATTTAATAACAAAATCTAACCTGTGCCATCAAGGTCGAACCACCTATAGCACAGAGGAAGGTGTCCCTGTACATGAGAGGTTTACCCTTTTTTAGATCGAATGCTGATAGCATTACATTTTCAAAAGATTGACCCAATCTTTAAAATGCAAAGCGTCATCCGAAATGATGGGGACTCAGTATGCCGGCCTCAACTCTTACACTAGATCCGATTTTAAAAAGCCTGGTCAGGCTAAAAATCATCACTAATGTGATGAGGTTGGGTCATACTTCCAACTTATAATTTAACCCACACCCAATTAGTAAGTTTGAATTTAAATGTTTATTGTTTTCAATGTTTTGTAATAGTTGTAAAATTGTAATTATTGTAAGAAATATTGTTATAAGATCCTGTGAGTCAATTCTGTAAGTTGACCCTGTACCTGTAAGTCTAACCTGTGCCATCAAGGTCGAACCACCTATAGACCAGAGGAAGGTGTCCCTGAGCATGAGGGGTTTACCCTTTTTTAGATCGAAAGCTGATAGCATTACATTTTCAAAAGATTGACCTAATCTTTAAAATGCAAAGCGTCATCCGAAATGATGGGGACTCAGTATGCCGGCCTCAACTCTTACACTAGATCCGATTTTAAAAAACCTGGTCAGGCTAAAAATCATCACTAATGTGATGAGGTTGGGTCATACTTCCAACCTAAATACCACCCATACCCAATCTTGTAGATTAAACCTGAAAATCAAACCTGTGCCATCAAGGTCGAACCACCTATAGACCAGAGGAAGGTGTCCCTGAGCATGAGGGGTTTACCCTTTTTTAGATCGAACGCTTATAACATTACATTTTCAAAAGATTGACCTAATCTTTAAAATGCAATGCGTCGTCCAAAATGATGGGGACTTAGTATGCCGGCCTCAACTCTTACACTAGATCCGATTTTAAAAAACCTGGTCAGGCTAAAAATCATCACTAATGTGATGAGGTTGGGTCATACTTCCAACCTATAATACCACCCATACCCAATCTTGTAGATCTAACCTGAAAATCTAACCTGTGCCATCAAGATAGAACTCCATATCAGGGAATTGCGGCCCTGTGCAAGTGGAGTCTACCCTTTTTAGATCAAACGCTGATAGCATGCATTTTCAAAAGATGGACCCAATCTTTAAAATGCAATGCGTCGTTTGAAATGATGGGGACTCAGTATGGCCGACCCCAACATTACAATAGATCCGGTTTTTCTAAAACCTGGTCAGGCTTACAAATCTTCACTACTGTGATGAAGTTGGTCATACTTCAAACTTATCATAGCACCCACACCCAATTAGTAAGTTTAAATTTAAATGTTTATTGTTTTCAATATAGTTTGTAATAGTTGTAATAGTTGTAAATTTGTAATTATTGTAAAATGAAGATTTCTGTAATAAAAATATTATTATAAGATTCTTGAAATCTAACCTGTGCCATCAAGGTCGAACCACCTATAGACCAGAGGAAGGAGTCCCTGAGCATGAGGGGTTTACCCTTTTTTAGATCGAACGCTGATAGCATTACATTTTCAAAAGATTGACCTAACCTTTAAAATGCAATGCGTCGTCCAAAATGATGGGGACTTAGTATGCCGGCCTCAACTCTTACACTAGATCAGATTTTAAAAACCTGGTCAGGCTAAAAATCATCACTAATGTGATGAGGTTGGGTCATACTTCCAACCTAAATACCACCCATACCCAATCTTGTAGATCAAATCTGAAAATCAAACCTGTGCCATCAAGGTCGAACCACCTATAGAACAGAGGAAGGTGTCCCTGTGCATGAGGGGTTTACCCTTTTTTAGATCAAACGCTTATAACATTACATTTTCAAAAGATTGACCTAATCTTTAAAATGCAATGCGTCGTCCAAAATGATGGGGACTCAGTATGCCGGCCTCAACTCTTACACTAGATCAGATTTTAAAAAGCCTAGTCAGGCTTAAAAATCATCACTAATGTGATGAGGTTGGGTCATACTTCCAACCTATAATACCACCCATACCCAATCTTGTAGATCTAACCTGAAAATCTAACCTGTGCCATCAAGATAGAACCCCATATCAGGGAATTGCGGCCCTGTGCAAGTGAGGTTTACCCTTTTTAGATCAAACGCTGATAGCATGCATTTTCAAAAGATGGACCCAATCTTTAAAATGCAATGCGTCGTCTGAAATGATGGGGACTCAGTATGGCCGACCTCAACATTACAATAGATTCGGTTTTTCTAAAACCTGGTCAGGCTTACAAATCTTCACTACTGTGATGAGATTGGTCATACTTCAAACCTATAATAGCCCACAAAAATTTGCTAAATTGAAGGATCGTGATGTAACTAATAACGCGTTTTATAGTTTTGCTGCAAATATTAAGAAATAAATGCAGAGTATTAAAGAAAGTAACTCTAAAATTATTGCGATAAAAACCTGAAACGATGTAGGGGCAAACAAATGTAAAGTAATAACAAAATTTGAAAAAATCCAATCATTTTTTTGAAACACATTCATAATTTTGAAATTTTGTAAAACACCTATGCTGCTTATATAAGGCTAACTCTTCTTCCTCAACCACAAACCACTAATTACTACAAACAAGTACACAATAACAACAATTTTACTAATACTAAACTAATATCAAAACTAATACCAAAACTAAACTAATACCAAAACTAAACTAAAACCAAAACTAATACTACACTAATGTACTACTAATACCAAAATTTAACCTTATTTTAAGCAGCATAGACCAACAAAACATTTTATTTATTAAAATTATTAATTTATGATTGGATTTATTCAATCTGGATTGATCAACTCAATCATTGAATGCAAACAAACGTCCGCTAATGGTCAAGCACTAATTTATAAATATGTTTAATCCTATCCTCTTCTAACACTTTTAATTTAGGTTTAATTAATTACACAACAAAGTAGGTCCGGCCGCACTACCTACTATTACGAATGAATAACGAGTTTGCGTCGCGATGGACGTATAATGTTCGTATATCCGTTTAGCGATGAATTTGTAAATGGAAATTCATAAAAGCTTCCGTCGCACTGTGCTGCTAGAATCGTCTGAAACAAAGAAATAAGTATTAAAAAATTGAAAACAACTTCTTGTATTAATTTTTGCTTTATATTCACGCGCAAAATATTAAATGTCAAGTACAAAATGTTTGTAGAAACTCAAAACTTTTAATACAACATACTCAAAGCATTGCTGAGTAACTATTTAAACTTAAAATTGTATTCCGAAAATCAAAAATATAATTTATGATTTTCTAAAAATTTTGGATTTTTCTTGTGAATTATAACTCATGTTAAGTCCACAATTTTAATAGTAGCAACTCATAATTTCATTACGACATACTCAAAAAATTGCTGAGTAACTATTTAAACTCAAAATTGTATTCCAAAAATCAGAAATATAATTTATGATTTTCTAAAAATTTTGGATTTTTCTTCTAAATTATAATTCATGTTAGGTCCACAATTTTAATAGTAGCAATTCAAAATTTTAATACGGCATACTCAAAACAGTGCTGAGTAACTAATTCAACTCAAAATTTTATTCCAAAAATCAAAAATTTAATTTAAGATTTTTTGAATTTTTTTGTTTTTTTTGGTAAACTATAACTCATATTGAGTCCACAAACATACCCAAAACATTGCTGAGTAACTATTTTAACTCAAAATTGTATTCCAAAAATCAGAAATATAATTTATAATTTTCTAAAAATTTTGGATTTTTTTTATAAACTATAACCACAATTTGCATAGTAAGAACTCAAAATTTTAATAAAACATACTCGAAACATTTTTGAGTAACAAATTCAACTCAAAATTATATTCAGAAAATTAGAAATATATAACATTTTGGATTTTTCTTGTACATATTGAGATTGTTTTAAACCCGTTTTTAGGCTATTTAGAAAGCGTTAGTGAACATTCTTCAAACATGTTTAAAGCATTTAGATATTTTTCATTTGTTTTTGCAAAATTTGTGTACAAGCCTAGAATAATCTATAATATTTTTGAAAAGTTTTCTACAAACCTAAGATGAACTATAACTTTCTTCAAACTTTTAATCAAATCTAAAGATCTTTTAAAACTTTTGGATAAGTATTTTTCAACAAATTTAATTAAACCTAAAATGAGCTATAATGTTTTACAAAATTATTTAAACTACACTTTTGGAAAAACATGTTTCAACAAACTTGGTTTAACCTAGAATGAGTTATAACCTTTTTCAAACCTTTTGGGCAAATATAGAATAATTTATAATTGTTTTTAAAAGTTTTCGACAAAGTTAGGATAAGCTATTATTGTTTTCAAAAGTTTTGAACTAATCTAACAGGGTTTTTAAAACTCAACAATCAACAATTTTAGTATATCAAAGAATGAGCTACAACAACATTTTTAAAACTTTTGGAGGAGCCTAGAATAAAATTTTCTAAAGTTTTGGACAAACCTAGAATAAACTATAATTTTTTTCAAAACTTTTAGACGATCTATAACCTTTTTCAACAATTTTAGTTAATCCTGAAATGCCCTATAATTTTTTCCAAAAGTTTTAAACAAACCTAGAATGTGTTATGACAGGTTTTAAATCTTTCAGACAATTTCTAACATTTTTAATAATTTTGGTTAAACTTGGAACGAGTTATAACAGTTTTCAATAACTTTGGTTTAGCTTAAAATAACTTATAAATCTTTCCAAAAGTTTTAGACTAGACTAGAATGAACTATAACATCATTTATAACTTTTGGACCACCTAAAAACAATTTTAGTCAAACTTAGAATAAGCTTTAATCTTTTTCAAATCTTTTGGACAAGCCTAGAATGATTTAGAAAGTTTTTTAAAAGTTTTTGACATATCTAGAATAAGCTATAACATTTTTCAAAGCTTTAAGACAACCTATAACGTTTTTAACAATTTCAGTTTAACCTAGAATAAGTTATAACTTTTTTAAAAGTCCAGAATGAGATATAACCTTTTTTCAAAGTTTTGAACAAACTAAGAATGTCCCACAACATTTTTCAACAATTTTGATTTGGCCTAGAATGAGCTATAATATCTTTTAAAATTTTTGAACAACCTATAACGTTTTTAACAATTTCAGTTTAACCTAGAATAAGTTATAACTTTTTTTAAAAGTCCAGAATGAGATATAACCTTTTTTCAAAACTTTGAATTAACTAAGAATGTCCCACAACATTTTTCAACAATTTTGGTTTAGCCTAGAATGAGCTATAAAATCTTTTAAAACTTTTGGATAACCTCTAACGTTTTTAACAATTTTGGTTTAACTTAGAATAAGTTATAACTTGTTTAAAAAGTCCAAAATGAAATATTGTAGGTTACCCACCCACCCACCCGAGTGTTGGTAATCCAGAAATTGATTAATCAACAATTGTTGATTAAAGTTTGTTAAAAACACGAGCAAGGTTGAAGAAATTATAATTTTTTTAATCGCAAACACTTGGGCCGGTGAGATGAACTCAAGTATAAACTGAGTCTTGTTTTATTGTTGAAATACTTTAACCCGGCCGCCCACCCAAGTGTTGGTGATCGAGAGATTGGCTTATCAACAATTGTTGATTGAAATTTATTAAAAATATGCAAAAAGTTGAAGAAATTATAATGTTCTGAATAAAAGTGTGTACAAACCTAGATTAATCTATAACATTGTTGGACAAACCTAGAATGAACCAACTTTCTTCAAAATTTTCAATCAAATCTGAAGAAGTTATGATATCTTTTAAATTTTTTGGACAACTATTTTTCAACAATTTTAATAAAACCTAGAATAAGCTTTAATCTTTTGCAAAATTATTTTCAAAAATTTAACTACACTTCTGTAAAAACATATTTCAACAAACTTGGTTTAACTTAGAATAAATTATAACCTTTTTCAAACTTTTTGGGCAAATATAAATTAATCTATAATCGTTTTCAAACATTTTGGACAAACTTAGATTGAGCTATTGTTTTCAAACATTTTGACCTAACCTATAAGCTATGACGTTTTTTAAAACTCAACAATTTTAGTATAACCAAAAATGAGCTATAACAACATTTGGAAAAGCTCAAAATGACTTTGTCAAAAGTTTTGGACAAATCTAAATTGAGCTATGACGACATCTTTCAAATAGTTTAGACAACCAATAACATTTTTCAAAAATTTTGGATAAATTTAGAACAAGCTTTGAAAACTTTTATACAAATTATAACATTTTTGATTAAACCTAAAATGACTTGTAATATTTCTTTTAAGTTTTAGACAAGTTTAGAATAATCTATAACCTTTTTTAATAGTTTTAGAGAAACCTAAAATAAGTTATGACATATTTCAACTATTTTGGTTTAACCTAGACAATAAATTATAATTTTTTTCAACTTTACTTTAATCTAGAATAAGCTATATCTTTTTTCAAATCTATTAAACAGTTCCCGGATAAAATATAACTTTTTATAAAAGTTTTGGACAAACCTAGAATAGGCAATAATCTTTTTCAAAAATTTTGAACTAACTTAGAATAAACTATGACAATCTATAACATTTTTAAATATTTCTAGAATAAGCTACAACTTTTTTTTCAATTTCGGACAAACTTAGAGAGAGTTGCAACTTTTCTAAACATTTTGGACGCAAATCAAAAAAACTTTTGGAAACCTATACAACATTTTTCAATAATTTTGGTTAACCCTAGAATAAGTTGTAGTCTTTTTCAAAACTGTTGGGTAAGCCTAGCCTAGCCTTTAATAATTTTGATTCAACCTAAAATGTGCTTTAACTTTTTTTAAAAATTGTGGACTATTCTATAATTTATTTAAAAAAAATAAACTTAAAATGAATTATAACTCTTTTCAAAAGCTTTGAATTAACCTAGAATGAACTATAACATCATTCATAACTTTTGGACAATTTTAATTAAATTTAAAACAAGCTTTAAACTTTTTCAAATTTTTTGGACAAGTTAAAAACGATTTATAACGTGTTTAAAAGTTTTGGACAAATCTAGAATAAGTAATAACATTTTTCAAAATTTTTACTCAAACTATAACATATTTCAACTTAGAATAAGTGTAAAGTTTTTTTTTTCAAAAGTTTTGGACAAGCCTGAAATGATTTATATTTTTTTCAAAAATGTTACACAAACCTAGAATAAACTATGACATTTTTCAAAACTTGTAGACAACCTATAACATTTTTAACAATTTTGGTTAAACCTAGAATGAGTTATAACAGTTTTTAATAATTTTAGTTTGACCTAAAATAACTTAGTTTTGAATTGATTCATAACTTTTGGACAACTTAAATCTACCTAAAAAGTTTTTCAAAAAATTTTGGATAAATTTAGAATAAACTTTAAAAACTTTTGAACAAATTATAACATTTTTTAAGTTTTAAAATATCTATAACCTTTTTCAAAAGTTTTGGACAAACCTAGAATGAGTTATGACATATTTCAACTATTTTGGTTTAACCTAGACAATAAATTATAATTTTCTTCAACTTCACTTTAATCTAGAATAAGCTATATCCTTTTTCAAAACTTTTAAATAATTCCAGAATAAAATACAATTTTTTATAAAATTTTTGGACAAACCTAGAATAAGCAATAATATTTTTAAAAAATTTTGGACAAACCTAGAATAATCTATAACATTTTTTAGCACTTTTAGAATAAGCTATAACTTTTATTTCAATTTTGGACAAATTTAGAGAAAGTTTCAACTATTCCAAACATTTTGAACACACCTAGAATAAGATAAAACATTTTTCAACTTCTTTTGACAATTTATAACATTTTTCAAAAATGTTGGTTAATCCTAGAATAAGTTATAATCTTTTTCAAAACTGTTGGCTAAGCATAAAGTAATTAAAAAAGTTTTTGGAAACCTATACAACATTTTTCAATAATTTTGGTTCAACCTAGAATGTGTTATAACTTTTTCAAAAATTGTAGATAGTTCTAGAACAATCTATAATTTATTTTAACTTAAAACAAATAAAAAAATCTTTTTAATCACTTTTAACTAACCTAGAATAAACTAGAAAATCAGTCAACTTTTGGACAACTTTTCAACAATTTTAGTTAAACTTAGAAAAAGCTTTAACTTTTTCAAATCTTTTGGACAAGCCCAGAATGATTAATAACGTTTTTTGAAAGTTTTGGATAAATCTAGAATAAACCATAACATATTTCAAACATTTTGAATAAAATTTTGAATAAACCTGGAATGATTTATAACTTTTTTGAAAAATGTTGGACAAACCTAGAATGAGCTATGAAATCTTTCAAAACTTTTGGTAATTTATAACATTTTTAACAGTTACACCTAGAACAAGTTATAGCAGTTTTAATTAATTTTGGTTTAGCTTAAAATAACTTATAAATCTTTCCAAAAGTTTTGAACTAGCATAGAATAAATTATAACATTATTCATAACTTTTGAACCACTTAAAATTTTTTTCAACAATTTTAGTAAAATCTAGAATAAACTTTAACTTATTTCAAATCTTTTGAACAAGCCTAGAATGATTTATAACGTTTTTTAAAAGTTTTGAACAAATCTAGAATAAGCCATAACATTTTTCAAAACTTTTTTACAAACTATAACACATTTCAAAAATTTTGAACAAGTCCGGAATAATTTTTCAAAAATTATGAACAAACCTAGAATGAGCTACAACATCTTTCAAAACTTTTGGACAACCTATAACGTTTTTAACAATTTTGGTTAACTTAGAATAAATTATAACTTTTGGGCAAGCCCAAAACAGGGTATAATCTTTATTAAAAGTTTTGAACAAACTAAGAAAACCTTCAACACTTTTCAATAACTTTGGTTTAACCTAGAATGAGTTATAAATTTTGAAAAAGCCCAAAATAAAGTATAACCTTTTTTCAAAGTTTTGAACAAACTAAGAAAACCTTCAACACTTTTCAATAACTTTGGTTTAATCTAGAATGAGTTATAAACCTTTTTGAAACTTTTAAACAAACCTAGAATGAGCAATATTTATTTTCAAAGGTTCTGGACAATCTTAAAATAAGTTATGATATCTTCCAAAGCTTTGCTAGAGCAAACTATAATCTTATTCAAAACTTTTAGACAATTCTAGAATGAGCTAAAACCTTTTTTTTAAGTTTTAAAATCTTTTGAACAAAACATACTTAAAATAAGCTATTATTGCTTTCAAAAGTTTTGAACAAACCTAGAATAAGCTATGACACCTTTCAAAATTTTTAGATAACCTATAACATTTTTTAACAGTTCTGGTTAAACCTAGAATGAGATTTTTTTTTTTCAAAAATTTTAGATAAATTTAGAATAAATTGAAAACTTTTGGACAAATTATAAAATTTTTTAACAGTTTTGGTTTAACCTAGACTAATAATAATTTCAAAATAAAGTATACCTTTTTATAAAAGTTTTGAAAAAACTTGGAATGAAAAATAATATTTTCAAAAACTTTGGGCAATCGTTTATCAAAAATTGTGGACAGTTCTTAAATAACCTATAATTTATTAAAGAAAAAGCAAACTTAAAATAAATTATATCTCTTTTCATAAGTTCTGAACTAGCCTAGATTAAACCATAACATTATTTATAACTTTTGGACAACTTAAAACATTTTTCAACAATTTTAGTTAAACTTAGAATAAGCTTTAACCTTTTTCAAATCTTTTGGACAAGCTTATAATGATTTATAACATTTTTTTAAACTTTTGGACAAATCTAAAATAAGCTCAGATTTCTTTCAAAACTTTTACATAAACTATAACATATTTCAGACATTTTGAACTTAGAATAAAGTTTTAAACAAGCCCAAAATGTTTTATATTTTTCAAAAATGTTGGACAAACCTAAAATGAGCTAGAACATTTTACAAAACTTTTGGACAACCTATAACATTTTTAACAACTTTGGTTTAATCTAGAATGAGATAACTTTTTCGAAAGCTTTTGGACAAGGCCAGAATAAAGTATAACCATTTTTCAAAGTTTTGAACAAACTAAGAATGACCTATAACATTTTTGAAGAATTTTGGTTTAAACAATCCTAGAAAAAATTATAACTTTTTTCACAACCTTCAACCGGCCCAAAATTTTTAAAATGTGTTCCCGCCTACCCGGCCAAGTGTAAGTTATCAAACAATTCGTTAATTTGCCCACCTCTAACGTATTAGTGGCAACTTTATTCAATCTGTCACATTAAAAACAACAGAAACGCAATAAGTGTGAGAATAAGCTAATTTATTGATAACAAAAGCTTAGGCAGGTGGGCGGGAACACGTATCAAACCACCGGCTCAATATTTTTAAACTATGTTCCCGCTCACCCGCCCAATTGTTAGTTGACAAAAAAAATGTTATTGCACCCACCTCTGACGTATTAGTGACAACTGTCATTCAATCAGTCACATTAAAAACAGCAGAAACACAACAAGTGTGACAATAAACAAATTTCTTGATAACAAACAATTGGGTGGGCGGGCGGGAACACTGTATCAAACCACCGGCAAAATATTTAGAAACTGCGCTCCCGCTCACTCGCCCAATTGCTAGTTATCAAAAAAATTGTTATTGCACCCACCTCTGACGTATTAGTGACAACTGTCATTCAATCCGTCACATTAAAAACAGCAAAAACGCAACAAGTGTGCAAATAGGAAAAATTCTTGATAACAAACGCTTGGGCGGGTGAGCGGAATCACTGTATAAAACCACCGACTCAATATTTTTAAACTGTGTTTTCGCCCACCCGCCTAAGTGTTAGTTATCAAGCATTTTGTTAATTTGCCCACCTCTGACGTATTAGTGCAAACTTTATTCAATCTGTCACATTAAAAACAACAAAAACGCAACAAGTGTGAGAATATGCAAAATTCTTGATAACAAACGCTTGGGTGGGTGGGCGGGAACACTGTATCACACCACCGGCTCAATATTTTTAAACTGTTTCCGCTCACCCGCCCAAGTGTTAGTTATCTAACAATTTGTTAGTGTGCCCTCTAACGTATTAATGGCAATTGTCATTTACTCTGTCACATTGAAAACAACAGAAACGCCCGCCCACCCAAGTGTTGGTGATCTAGAGATTGGCTGATCAACAATTGTTAATTGACAAATGTCAAAAATATGCAAAAACCTGAAATTATATTTTTCTTGATCACAAACACTTGAGTGGGTGAGTGGGACACAAGTATAAACCATATTGCGCTTTATTATTGAAATACTTTGTCCCGCCCACCCACCCAAGTGTTGATAATCTAGAAATTGGCTAATCAACAATTGTTGATGGACATTTATTTCATAAGAGTACAAGGAAAGCTAAAGAAATTAAAATTTTCCTGATCGCAAACATTTGGGCCGGTGAGATGAACTCAAGTATAAACTGAGTCTTGCTTTATTGTTAAAATAACTTGTCCTGCCCACCCACCCAACTGTTGGTCATCCAGAAATTGGCTAATCAACAATTGTTAATTCATATTTGTTAAAATACGAGCAAGGTTAAAGAAATTGTATTATTCTTGACCACAAACACTCGGGCGGGTGGGTGGGACACAATTATAAACCATATTTTGCTTTATTATTGAACTACTTTGGCTCGCCCACCCACCCAAGTGTTGGTGATCCAGAGATTAGCTTATCAACAATTGTTGATAGAAATGTTTCAAAAATATGCAAAAAGTTGAAGAAATTATAATTTTCTTGATAACAAACACTTGGGTGGGTGGGCAAAACACAAGTATAAACCATATCGCGCTTTATTGTTGAACTATTTTGGCCCGCCCACCCACCCATAATAAAACCTTGGGTTTTATTATCAAGAAATTGGCTAATCAACAATTGTTGATTGAAATTTATCAAAAATATGCATAAAGTTAAAGAAAAGAAAATTTTCTTAATCACAAACACTTGAGTAGGACACAAATATAAACCAAATCACGCTTTATAGTTGAAATAGTTAGGCCCGCCCACCCACCCAAGTGTTGGTGATCCAGAGAGTTGCTAATCAACAATTGTTGATCGACATTTGTCAAAAATTTGAGCAAAGTTAAAGATATTATAATTTTCTTGACCACAGACACTTGGACGGCTATGCGGGATACAAGTATAAAAAGTATAAATTGGTTAATCAACAATCGTTGATCAAAATTTGTCAAAAATATGCAAAAAGTTTAAGAAATTATGAATTTCTTGATCACAAACACTTTGATAGATGGGTGGAACACAAGTATAAACCAAATCATGATTTAATGTTGAACTACTTTGGTCCATCCACCCACCTAAGTGTTTATCATCAAGAGATTGGCTGAAAAAAATTGTATATTAACACTAAAATATGCGCAAAACTGAAGAAATAATATTTTCTTGGTCACAAACACTCATATAAAACATTAGACATTTCAGAAAAATCCCTAAATCAAATCAAAATTATTATAAAAAGCTGTAATAATTATAGGAGTATTAATCCGGTTACAAATATAAATAGATTTAATTAAATTCAAGAAAGAAATAAAAAATTATTTATTGGAAAATAATAATGATTAAAAAAAATCCCCACAAAAATTTAAATGCGACGCAATTAATCAAATCATCAAATGAAATTTATTAACAATTACATAATGAAAACGCAGTATAAAAATCAATTACCTTTAATAAATAATTAATCCGTAATAAAAGCACTTCACAATTTTGATCCACCGGCAGGAACCATCTAGCACGACACAGCACATCCGCACATTTCGACCGACTAACACTGACTGAGCTCGCTCGGCGCCGTGCGCGAATTTATACCCTCGGCATTGACGTCACGCCAACGACCAAAATTATTATTTTATTTAAATTACAAATTGCATTTTCATCATGAAAACGGCAGTTTTGAGACTCGCCTATAAAGAAACCGATACAGAAAAATCTCAGCTTTCAGATGGTTATAATCTTATTCCGATTGGATTAGATTCCGATTAAATATAAACAAAATTGTTAATTAAAAATATTAAACATTTTTCAATCAAATTGAAATTAATACAGAATTATTGTTTAATTATTAGGAACAAAATGTATTAATTAGATTTTTAATATATTAAGTGGAAGTTGGTTTATTAATTATGCAAATATGTGCAGTTTTGACGATTAAATTTTTAGCTTTAAATGATTAATTAAGTTTATGAAAACATGCTTCTTATTTAGTTAAAGCATTTCTGAAAGTTGCAAGTCTTGAATTGGCCCCATTCTCGTGATACGGCAATTGCAGTATTAGTTAACCTCAATTCAGACATTTACTAAATACTGTATGAAAACGTAAAAATTATGCAATTGCAATAGCATATTTGCATTCCTGGGGTTAACTTTGTACGATTTTGAAGGAATCAAGTCTGCATTCAGCCCCATTTGTATGCTGTGAGAGTGGCCCCCTTCACTAGCTTCAATGACCACATTTAGCAAACATGGTAGCAAATTGGTATTATATTTGCAATCCTGGCATGGCCTATACATGATTCTGTAAGTAACAAGTCTCTAGTTGGCCCCATTTGTGCGCTATGAGAATGGGGCCATTCACTAACCTCAATGACTACATTTGGCAAACTTAGTAGCAAATTAGTATTATATTCGTAATCCTGGCATAGCCTATACTTGATTCTGAAAGTAACAAGTCTCTACTCGGCCCCATTTCTACGCTATGAGAAGGGCCCCCTTCACTAACCTCAATGAGTACATTTAGCAAGCTTAGTAGGAAATTAGTATTATATTTACAATCCTGGCATAGCCTATGCTTGATTCTAATACTACCAAATCTCTAGTTGGCCCCGCTTGCACGCTACGAGAAGGGCCCCCTTCACTAACCTCAACGACTACTTTTAGCAAATTAGTATCATACTCTCATTCCTTGTATGATCTATGCTTGATTCTAATAACACCAAGTCTCTACCTAGCTCCAATTTTGTATTATGGGAATGGCCCCATTTGCTAACCTCAAAAATACTTTTACAAAATTTTGTATGAAAATGCACAAATTGGGCAAAACTAATACGATATTCGTGATTTACGGGTTTGATATGTTAGGTGAGTAACAATTTTGAGCCCCCATCTATTCAGTTTGTCATTTTGTTGTTGCAGTTTAAGTACACAATTTGAAGATATTATAGGGCTTCTTTGAGGCCCATTTCTGGTTTGATATGTTTGATTACATTCTTATTGTTCTCTTGAAATCAGGCAATCTTTAGAATGTGTTTTAAAAAATAATAAATTTTTGGTAAGGGGGCCCCATCAGCTGATCTACATACATAATTCATCGCTTACTATAAACAGATAATCTGGTTGTGGTTCAATGATTGCTTATTTGGCCTATAAGCACCAAAAACAAGAAAAAGGGGGCTCGGGCCCCCTTTAATTTTTTTTTTACAAATTTGTCAAATTGCATTAGTAACTCCAGTTTTGAACAAAATTCTAAGTGAAACAAACCTCATTTGTCATCGTTGTTGCCGAGTTAGTTTAAGAAATTTCAATTTACATTTTTTTAAATAACTCACTTAATACCAACTTTACAAACGAAAACCATATAAATTATTTTATAGAAAACAAAATTTCTAACAAGTTTGCTGCATTGAAATTTGATAAATTCTCACTTGTTGCTGAGTTATTTTAAGAAAATCTAAAAACTTTTACTTTTTTTGTTGCATGTTTCAAAATAACTCACTTAATACCAACTTTCCAAACAAAATTTACTAAAACTATTTTATAGAACACTAAATTCCTAACAAGTTTGGTTAATCAAAATTGTATTAATTTTTAGTTTTTGCTGATTTATTGTAAGAAGTTTGATGACCAACACTAAAAAAAGTAGGTGAGTTATTCCAGATCATGATGACCAATGAGTAGTTTATACTGGCGCTCCCAAACACCCAAGCAAATGTTTGATATAAAAAAAATTGAAAATTCTTTTCTTTGCAAGCATTAGATGTATTTTTGTTCAAGAAGGAGAAGGTGATATCCAATCTTTTAATAAGCAACACTTGGGCGGGTAGGTGGGTCTACTCCAATTTATGATTACCATCAAGTAGTTTAAACTGGAGTGCCCACCCACCCGCCCAAATGTTTGTTATCAAAAAACTAGAAGTTTCTTCACTTTGCAAACGTTAGAAGTCTCTTAGTCCAAAGAAGGAAAAGGAAACATCCAATTACAACAAGTTTCTTGATGACAAGCGCTTGGGTGGGCGGACGTAAATTAAATTTAAATTGTGGTTTAGTAGTTTTTTTTACTGTGGCCCACCCACTCACCCAAGTGTTGGTAATCAAAAGATTTATTATTCCATTTTTCGTTTGTGTAAGTTGCTAGTAATACAATAGACGATTAGCTTACAACAAGTTTCTTGATGACAAACGCTTGATGGGCGGGCGGGAACCAAGTTTAAATTGTTACACGGTAGCTTCTTCTACTGTGGCCCACCCACCCAAGTGTTGGTGATCAAAAGATTTATTACTCCATCCACCGTTTGTGTAAGTTGCTAGCTATACAATAGACAATTAGCGTACAACAAGTTTCTTGATGACAAACGCTTGAGTGGGCGGGCAAGAACCAAGTTTAATTTGTAGGCGGGTAATTTCTTCTACTGTGACCCACCCACCCAAATGTTAGTGATTAAAAGTTTTATTACTCTATCCACCGTTTGTGTAAGTTGCCAGCAATACAAAAGACAATTAGCTTAGAACAAGTTTCTTTACAACAAACGTTCGGGTGGGCAGCCGGGAACACCAATTGTGGGCGGGTAGCTTCTTCTACTGTGGTAATTTATTATGCCACCCACCGTTTGTTATTAAAGAATTAGAAGTCTCTCCTCTTTGCAAGTTTTAGAAGTACCTTAGTCCAAAGAGTGAAAGGTAATGTCCCATTATTTAATTGCCAACATTTGAGCGGTTGGGTAGGTTACTCTAGATTATGATTACTATCGAATATTTTCATCTAAAATAGCAAAATCCGGTCATAAAGTATAAAAATATTGAAAAGAAGCATCAACATTTGGTCAGAAACTGTTAAAAAATGCAAAAATCTATTTATAAAAAGTCAAAACTGGCAAAATCCAGCCTTAAAATTTTAAACCAAGCACCAATACCCATTTTAGTTCAAACTATTCAATGGTAATCATGGTCTGGAGTGTAAGAGTATGCGAAAAAACATAAAACGCAGATAAAAATGATGTAAACTTTGCAAAAAATTGCAAATAAACGGCAAACATCAGAAGAAAAATAATTAAAATGAAATAAAATTTACCGAAAAACAAAGTAAATTTTATAAAAAAACACAAAATGCAAATGAAAATGGTCAAAAAATTGCAAAAGTCAGTAAAAAACGACAAATATTAAATGAAAATGAATGAAAAACAGAACAAATTTTGAGAAAAATTATAAAAAACCACAAAATGCAGATAAAAATAATATATTATTTTTTTAATTTTTAAAATTCAGATAAAAATCATTGCAATTAAAATGAAAATTGATGAAAAAAACAATAAACAGATAAAAATTGTCAAAAAATTAGAAGAAAATTAAATGAAACCGTACTAAAAACCACAAAATGCAAACAAATATAGCCAAAACATCATAAAAATGAGTGAAAAACAAATTAACAATGTTGACAAAAATTTACATTAATGAAAATGTACTAAAAAAACAATCTGAGTTGAAAACTATCAAAATATTGTAAATAACTGTAAAAAACACATTAAAAATAAAATTAAAATTATTGAAAATAACGCAAATCAAAAGAAAATATTTAAAAAAATACCGAAAAACAAAGTAAATTTAATTAAAATTAGAAACACAAAAATGCAGATAAAAATGATGTAAACATTGCAAAAAATAGCGAAAAACGGCAAATATCAGATGAAAAACAATAAAATTGTAATAAAATTTACCGAAAAACAAAGTAAATTTAATGAAAATTAAAAAAAAAAATTACAAAAAAACACAAAATGCAGATGTAAATGGTGAAAACATTACGTACATTAGTACAAAACGGCAAATATCAGATGAAAAACAATGAAATTTACCGAAAAACAAAGTATTTTTAATGAAGAAACACAAAACTCAGATAAAAATGAATGAAAAACAAAACAAATTGCATGAAAATATATGAAAAATCACAAAATGTAGAAGAAAATTATCGTTTTTTTTATTAGCAAAATATTGATGAAAAACAAATGAAAAACAATGAAATTAAAATTAAAAATGAAGAAAAACAAATATAATATCAAAAAAAAAAACACAATTAGTATATAAAAATTGTCAAAAAATTACAAAAATTGATAAAAAACGGCAAAATCCAGATAGAAAACGTTAAAAATAAAATGAAAATTAATGAAAAACAAAGAAAATTAAATGAAAATATTGAAAAACTACAAAATGCTAACAAAAATGCTAAAACCATTATGAAAATGTGTCAAAAACAAATGAAAAATGTTGATACAAAATTAAAAAACAATAAAAATATACTAAAAAAAAAACAATCTGGGTCAAAAATTGACAAAATATTGAAAACAAAGGCACAAATCCAGATGAAAAACATTGAAAATTTTTGAAAATCAACGCAAATCAAAAGAAAATATAAGAAAAACTACAAAATGTAGATGAAAACGGTTAAAACGTTGCAGAAATTAGTAAAAACATCCAATATCAGATGAAAAACAATGAAAATAAATTGAAAATTACCGAAAAACAAAGTAAATTTAATGAAAATATACAAAAAACACAAAAGTAAGATAAAAATGATCAATAATTAGCAAATATCAGACAACAAAAAATAAATTGAATGAAAATATACAAAAAATTACAAAATACAAGGAAAAACGGTAAAAACATTGTGAAAAACAAATGAAAAAAAAAAATAAAAATTAATTAAAAACAAAAAAAATATATTAAAAAACACAATCTGGGATGAAAATTGTCAAAAGATTGCAAAAATCAGATAAAAAACATTGAAAATGAAATAAAAATGACCAAAAAACAAATCAAATTGACTGAAAAACGGCAATTACCAAATGAAAAACAAAAAAATAAAGTCAAAATTGATGAAAAAAAAATTGAAAATATAAAAAACCGCACAATCGGAGATGAAACATATCAAAACATTGCAAAAGTTAATGAAAATTACCGAAAAACAAAGTATTTTTAGTAAAAATATACAACAAAATCAAAATTTAAATAAAAATGTTTAAAAGTGTAAAAAAAAGTTTAGGTAGGCCCTTAAATTAACTTCATATTGTAACACAGTTTATTGTGTTTTTCCTAATATTATTACTGACTTCATTTTGTAACACATTTCATGTTAATTCCCCTTAAATTAACTGCAAACTTCAATTTGTAACACAATTAATTGTATTTCTCCTTAATTACTAACTTCATTTTGAAGCACAATTCATGATAATTCCTCTTAAATTAACTACTAACTTCATTTTGTAGCAAAACTCATTGTATTTTTTTTTTAAATAATTACTAACTTTATTTTGTAGCACAATTTATAATAATTCACCCTTAAATTAACTACAAATTACATTTTTTATCACATGTTTTCTTAAAATGATTACTTAACTTTATTTTGTAACACAATTCATGATAATTCCCCTTAAATTAACTATAAACTTCATTTTGTAGCACAATTCATTGTGCTTCCCCTAAAATAACTACTAACTTAATTTTGTAGCATAAAAAACTTTATCAACTATTGCACATCCAACAAACTACATTCAATTGGCATTTTACTATTAAAGATTGTAGTTGAAAAGAAGTGAAAAGCTTTTTTTAATTTTGTTCTAGAACAAAGATGACATACGTCATAACTTGTTGCGTATGCTTGTATCTCAGTTCAAAATGAAGCAAATTTCAATCACTGAAAACTTTTTATGCAAACCGTCCCCCCTTGAAATAACATTTACTCACCTTTGCAGATATCCAATCAATAGTTTGAACACCAACAACAGGCACAAAACACAATTATTTACATAAAAAGACTAATTTAGTTTTAGAAAAGTACAGAATTTAAAGATGGCCGCCTACTAATGACAACTTAAACGGTGCCAACTTAATTTAATAAAATAAAAAAATATTGTAATAACTTTATAGAGATTTTCCATTTGACAAAATAGTCGCACTTGGTGGCACTAATTCATTGATTTTTGAATTTATTTGTCAAACGCTTTTTACATTTTTTATGTGTTTTTCAAGATAGAGAACGTCCAACAAACGCCAAATATTTTCTTTGCGTTTGTCAAGTGTGAGACGCTGTTGCTCGCAATATTGAAAAATGTAAAAATGCACCGGGTGCATAAAGTGCGCAAATGGAACACACCTTATAAATCTACATAACTGTATTTATAAAACCAACTTATTAGTAATAATTAACGTAATAATAAGTGATTAAACATGTATACAATAATTTTATTAAATCAAATTTTTTGTGATTGGTCAAAAATTAATGATGGCCGCCAATGTAAGCAACGCGATTGATAAAAAAATATTTTATTGTAAATTTAATAATTAAACTAATTAGTTTTAATATACATATTAAATTATTAATAACATTGCAAGAAATTACGCAAAAATTATACAGCTCCATCTATAATTTGAGATTTTTTTTTTGATTGCAACATGTGGCAACATTGGCCATCAGTTGTTAGTGTTTGCGTATTTCCATAATGTGAATTATTGGCTAATGCAGCATATTTCACCAATAATTTCAATAAAAATGCATTAAACCAAACAATAAAGATGTCGGGATCTATAGAGATCCCTTTAAGGGATACAGACGAGGTAAGCAACATTTCTAATAAACATAACCCATAAAATTGGAATCCAAATAATTTTAGGTTATTGAATTATGCCTCGATCAACTTCCCGAAGGTGACGAGGTTCTTGGTATTCTACGCCAAGAACATGCCCAACTCAACATATGGGTTAATTTAGCGGTGAGTAATTAATTATATTCACCTTAGCAAATAATAATACGATAATCGATAGGTGGAGTATTATAAACAAAGCAAAATCGATGATTTCATTAAGATACTTGAAGTATCACGAACTGATGCTAATGTCGTCTATCGTGATTATGAAAAGGATCAGATGCGAGCTCTCGATATGCTTGCTGCGTATTACGTGCAGGAAGCGAATCGGGAGAAGAATAAAGATCGAAAGCGAGAATTGTTTACTAAAGCAACTTTATTGTACACGACCGCCGATAAAATCATTATGTACGATCAGGTAAGTTTATAGCAAACTTAATTTGGTTAAAATTAATTTAATTAAAATATTTTAGAACCATTTATTGGGCCGTGCATACTTTTGCTTATTGGAAGGCGATAAAATGGATCAAGCCGATGCACAATTTAATTTTGTTTTGAATCAATCTCCGAATAATATACCATCATTACTGGGTAAAGCTTGTATTGCATATAATAAGAAGGATTTTAGAGGAGCGTTAGCGTTCTATAAAAAAGCATTGCGCACCAATCCGAATTGCCCGGCTGCTGTACGGCTTGGTAAATATAATCACTAAATAATTGCGTCGATTAATACAAATTTTTTAGGTATGGGACATTGCTTTATGAAACTCGGCAATCAGGATAAAGCTCGATTAGCATTCGAGCGTGCTCTACAATTAGATCCGCAATGCGTAGGCGCACTAGTCGGTTTGGCTATATTAAAACTCAATTTGCAACAACCGGAAACGATTAGGAGCGGTGTCAATATGCTCTCGAAAGCGTATACGATTGATTCGTCCAATCCGATGGTTTTGAATCATTTGGCTAATCATTTCTTTTTCAAGAAGGATTACAATAAGGTGCAACATTTGGCTTTGCATGCTTTTCATAATACCGAAAATGAAGCGATGCGGGCTGAAAGTTGTTATCAATTGGCGAGGGCTTTTCATGTTCAAGGGGATTACGATCAGGCCTTTCAGTATTATTATCAGGCAACTCAGTTTGCTCCGACGCAGTTTGTGCTGCCTCATTTCGGTTTGGGACAGATGTATATCTATAGAGGCGATTCTGAGAATGTAAGTAATAGTTTTATAGCATTTTAAAGTCTAATTGGATTAATTTATAATGAATTTCTGTACAATTTAAAACAAATTTAATCAGAGAAATCAGTTTTTTATGCTACTATAATGCAATAAACTCAATAAAAATGTTCTTGTACAATTTTCTGAAGTAAATTTGATTTTAATTCTAATTTCTAAAATTTTATCTGATGAATTTTTTGATTTAATTTTGTGCAATAAATGAATTTTCTGTACAATTTTATTATAAATTCAATAAGAAATTAGTTTTTGAGCAAAATATATGCAATAAATGAGTTTTTTGCACAATTTATAATGAATTTAATCAGTTTTTTGTGCTAATATGATCAATAATGCAATATTTATGATGAATTTATGCAACAAACAGGTTTATTGTGCAACTTATGATGAGTTAAAGCAGTTTTTGATCAATTTCTTGAAATAAATTAGCTTTTTGCTCAATTTATATGAATTTAAAAAGAAATCAACTCAAATTCTGATATTATTGTAAACTGATTTAACAGTTTTAGTAACTTTTTGACAATTTTAAATCAAATTTGACACATCTGGCAAATTATGATTATGAACTGTGACAGTTTTAATAACTTTTTGACATTTTGAATTGTTTTTTAACAGATTTACGTTTTGATAGTTTTATTAGAATCAGTTTAGAACACAATTTGTCAGATCTGTGCAAGTTGCTTCTAATTTATGATACATTTTCACAGTTTACAAACTTATTTTGACAGATTGTAATACAATTTAACATATCTGACAGATTGTATGCATTTTATTACATTGCTGTAAATTGTTTAACAGTTTTATTCACTTTTTGACAGATCTAGTAAACACCAATTATTGTAATAACTACAACTAAAAGCTGTTTAACTTAATTTCTTGATAACCAACACTTGGGCGGATGGGCGGGAACACAGTTTATAAATATTGGGTCGGTGGTTTAATACCGTATTCCCGCCCACCCGCCTAAGTGTTTGTTATCAAAAAATTTGCTCATTCTCACACTTGTTGCCATTCTGCTGTTTACAATGTAAAAGATTGAATGACAGTTGTCACTAATAAGTCAGAGGTAGTTACAATAACAAATTTTTTGATAACCAACACTTGGGCGGGTGGACGGGAACAGTCTACAAATATTGGGCCGGTGGTTTGATACAGTGTTCCCGCCCACCCACCCGAGTGTTTGTTATCAAGAAATTTTTAATGTGACAGATTGAATGACAAATGTCACTAATACGTCACAGGTGGATACAATAATAATTTTTTTGATAACAAATACTTGGGCGGGTGGGCGGGAACACAGTCTATAAATATTGGGCTGGTGGTTTAATGTAGTGTTCCCGCCCACCCACCCAAGTGTTTGTTATCAAAAAGTTTGTTCATTCTCACACTTGTTGTCATATTGCTGTTTACAATGTGACAGATTGAATGAAAAATTTTTGATAACCAACACTTGGGCGGGTGGGCAGGAACACAGTCTATAAATATTGGGCCGGTGGTTTAATACAGTGTTCCCGCCCACCCACCCAAGTGTTTGTTATCAAAAAATTTGCTTATTCTCACACTTGTTGTCATATTGCTGTTTACAATGTGACAGATTGAATGACAATTTTTTGATAACCAACACTTGGGCGGGTGGGCGGGAACACAGTTTATAAATATTGGGCCGGTGGTTTGATACAGTGAAATTTATCATAAAATGCGCGAAAATCTTAAAATTTATCATAAAATCCACAAAAATACCTAATTATTGCATAAATTTCGCACAAAAAACATGATATATCTCATAATATTTATTATAAAGCAAGCAGAAAGCTCATTTATTTATTGCATGAAATTGGAATACAGAAAATTATTATAAATTGTACACACACTATTGCACAAAAACTAATTTAAATTATATAAAATTATTAATTCAGCAAAAACCTTTTAATTTCATAGAATGAGCATAAATTATTGCAGAAAATTCATCATAAATTGCGCATCGAATCTATTTTTTGCATAAAATTAGTAAAGTAAGCTAATTTCTTCAAAATAAAACTGGTTTATATGATTAAAGTTGACATAAAATTCGCAAAAAACCTATTTATTGTATAGATTTAGCACAAAAAACTGATTTCTGAGCTAAATCCAGTCTTGAAATGTCAAAATATTGATAGAAAGTAACAAAATCTGACGAGAAAAGTGCAAAATTCTGTACATAGAATGTCAAAAACAGCAAAACAAGCTATACAAGTACAAAAATGTTGTCAGAAAGTACTAAAATTCACCATAAACTGTTAAAAACCGCCACATTCTATTTATGAAAGTCACAAAATAGTAAAATATTTTCTAAAACTAAAATCCGGCCAAAACCAGTTGGAAAATGTTCATAAAATGTCAAAAATAGCCTTGAAACATCAAAATATTGTTAGAAAGTACCAAAATCCCCTCATAAACTGTTGGAAAGTGTGAATTTTGTTATAAAATTTCAAAAATTGGTAAATCCGGCTATAAAATATTGTTAGAAATAGCAAAAATTTGGCTATAAACTGTTTAAAAGTGCAAAATTCTGCTCATAAAAAGTCAAACTAACTACTAACAAGGGTTTAAAAGTGCAACATTTATTCATAAAATGTCAAACATAGCTAAATCTGATCTTGAAACATCAAAATATTGTTAGAAAGCACTAAAATTCGACCATAAACTGTTGAAAAGTGCAAAAAAATTTAAGAAATTTCAAAAACTGCAAAATCTATCAAGAAAGATTCAAAAATCCGGCCATAACTGTGCAAAATTCTATTCATAGAATGTCAAAAATAGCAAAAATAGGCTATAAAGTACGAAAATGTTGTCAGAAAGTACTAAAATTTACCATAAACTGTTAAAAACTACTACTTCTACTCATAAAATGTAAAAAGTAGCCTTGAAACATTAAAATGTTGTTAGAAAGCACTAAAATCCGCTCATAAACTGTTGGAAAATCTGTCTATAAACTGTTTAAAAGTGCAAAATCCTGCTCATAAAAAGTCAAACTAATTACTGCGGTTATAAAACATATAATATTTCTAAATGGAATCAAAATCTGGTCAATAAAGGTTTAAAAGTGCAACATTTTGTTCATTAAATGTCAAAAATAGCAAAATATGATCTTAAAACATGAAAATATTGTTAAAAAGCACCAAAATTCGACCATAAACTGTTAAAAAGTGTAAAAAAATCCAAAAACTGCAAATCCGGTTATAAAACTTGACAAATGTACCATATACCAGGCCATAAACTATCAAAAAGTGGAAAATTCTATTCATGGAATGCCAAAGCAGCCAAATTTAGCATTTTGAACATTAAAATATTGTTAGAAAGCACCAAAATTTGATCAAAAACTGTTGAGAAATGTAAAAAATTAATGAAATTCCAAAAATATATCAAAGATAGTTAGAAGTAGCAACATTTTGGTAATAACTGATTAAACTTGCAAAATTCTATTAATAAAAATTCAAAAATAGGAAAATCCAGCTAAAATGTTGTAAGAAAGCATCAAAATTTGGTTATAAATTCTGTTAACATACATTATCTGTCATTAAATGTCAAAATCCGGCTTTCAAGTTTTAAACTATTGTTAGAAAGCATTAAAATCCAACCATAAACTGAAAAAATCTTCATTAAATCACAAAAATTGTAAAATCCGGCCATAAAATATCAAAAATATTGTTAAAAAGAACCAAAATTTGACCTTAAACTATTAAAAAGTGCAACATTTTATTCATGGATAGTCAAAAATAAAGTGAGGGCATGGGTATATGAAAATATTGTCAGAAAACACTAAAAGATGGTCATAGAATCCAGCCAAAACTGCAACATATCGACCACATAGGTTAGCAGTGTGCTAGGACGGAGGAGTAAGGTTTACCATTGGAGAAGGTAAAAAGGAGGACCTAATGAGGCCAAGTGCAGTGAAAATAGTCCAGAACTTTAACTAGAACTAGAACTGTTCCCAGACTGTCATAATTTGCTTTATTAACTGTTAAACGTATGTCTCTATTGACTAGAATTGTTTACCAACTGTCATAATTTGTCTAGAAATTGTCATAAATCATCTACAAACTAGCATGATTTGTTTACAAACTGTCAAACGTATGATCCCAAATCTCCATTGAATAGAATTGTTAACGAACTGTCATAATTTATTTATAATTTGTCTACAAACTGTCATGATTTCTTTATGAACTGTCAAACCTAAATCGCCATTAAATAGAACTGTTCACAAAAGTCAACATAAAACAGATATTTTAGATTAAAAATTCACAAACATGTAAAATTTGGCTAAAAATTTAAAATAAAATGTCTCCAATACAAGAAAAATGATTAAAAAGTACGATTTCAAACCTAAAACTAATAAGAAAATGCAATTTTAAGCAGAAACTTGCAAAATTGTAAACAAATAAATAAAAAACAAGAAAAATCATATAAAAAGTACAATTTTAAACTTAAAACTAAACAAAAAACGTATATTTTACATAGAAACTCGCAAAAAATGTAAATTTTTACTGAAAATTCATTAAAAAATGCAATTATTGCATGATTTCCGCAAAGGTTTGCTTGGAAATTCATCATAAATCTTAAAAATTAGTCAAAAATTGAATCAGAAATGCAAATAGTGCATACTTTTGATTGGATATTATTTTTTAATGAAACCTATCATAAATAATCAAGAATTTATGAATAATTGCTTAGAAAACGCTTAAAATTGGTCAAAAATTGATTAAGAAAAGCAAATAATGCTTGATTTCTGCCAAAGTTTGCTTGAAATTACATTTCCTATATGGAATCCATCATAAATCTTGAAAACTGCATTTATTCTTTAAAGTTATGAAAAATTGCTTAGAAAATACAATTATTGCTAAAAATTAGTCAAAAATTGAATAAGAAACGCAATTTATGATAAATTTGATCTAATAAATTAGTTATTGGTGCTAGTTTTATGCAATAAATAGGTTTTCTGTGCTATTTATAATGAGTTTAATAAGAAATCGGTGCTTTGTGCTAATTTTATGCAATAAATACGTTTTTTGTGCAATTTATGATGTATTTCATGAGATAAATCAGTTTTTTGTGCTAATTTTATAGCATTTTGTGCCAATTTTGTGCAATAAACAGGTTTTATGTGCTATTCATAATGAATTTAATAAGAAATCAGTGCTTTATGCTAATTTGATGCAATAAATATGTTTTTTGTGCAATTTGTGATGAGTTTCATGAGATAAATCAGTTTATTTTGCTAATTTTATGCAATAAGAAGTTATTTTGTGGCATAAACTCTATTTGTTTTAGTAAATTTATTAAAAAAGCATTTATTGCATAAAATTTATCAAAAATTTAACAGAAAAATCATTTATTGCACAAAAAAGTACCAAAATCAGCACAAATACCTTTTATTGCATAAAATATTGCAAAAATTGCTCTTAAACTCCCATTGCTCTCATAAATTTATTAAAAAATTAACAGAAAAACATTTATTGCATAAAATTAATCGAAAATTGCACAAAAAAAATATTTATTGCACAAAGTAATTTAAAAATACTTCAGAAAAACAGTTTATTGTATAAAATAATGCAAAAATTGCACTTAAATCTCATTTGGCTTAATAAATTCATTAAAAAAAATAGAGAAAAGCATTTATTGCATAAAAATCATCAAAAATTGCAAGATAAACCTATTTATTGCATAAATTAGTCCAAAAATTGCACGGAAAACTGATTTATTGCAGTAAGTAGTCCAAATTTTTTTCAGAAAACGTGTTTATTGCATAAAATAGTGCAAAAATCATGCCTAACTCTTATTTGTCTTAGTAAAATCATCAAAAATTATACAGAAAAAGCATTTATTGCATAAAATTCATCAAAAATTGCAAGGTAAACCTATTTATTGCATAAATTAGTCCTACAATTGAGCAAAAATTGCACAGAAAACTGAATTATTGCAGCAAATAGTCCAAAAATTGCACAAAAAACGTGTTTATTGCATAAAATAGTGCAAAAATCATGCCTAACTCTTATTTGCCTTAGTAAAATCATCAAAAATTATACAGAAAAAGCATTTATTGCATAAAATTGATCAAAAATTACAAAGTAAACCTATTTATTGCATAAATTAGTCCAACAATTGAGCAAAAATTGCACATAAAACGTGTTTATTGCATAAAATAGTGCCCACAATTCATGAACTTTAGTTTTTAATTTGTACTTTTATACTTTCCAACTTCATCATACAGTATTCTAATATTATTATTATTATGAATTCAGGCTGCGCAATGTTTTGAAAAAGTGTTGAAAGCCCAGCCGGGCAATTACGAAACAATGAAAATCTTGGGCTCCCTTTACGCAAACTCGACATCGCAATCGAAACGCGACATAGCGAAAAGCCATTTAAAAAAAGTCACCGAACAATTTCCAGACGACATCGAAGCCTGGATTGAGTTGGCGCAAATTTTGGAACAATCAGATCTGCAAGGCTCATTAAACGCCTACGGAACCGCCATTAAAATCCTCAAAAAAGACGTCCAGGCTGAAATACCGACAGAAATATTAAATAATGTTGGCGCCCTGCATTATCGGTAATAAATTAAATTAAAAAAATTACAAGCACAAATTAATTTAATTAATTTCAGATTGTACAATTTGGAGGAAGCTAAAAAGAATCTTGAAGAGGCCCTAGTTAGAGCTAAATTTGAAGCCGAACATGATCCTCAATATTATAATTCAATTTCGGTTACCACTACGTATAATTTGGCGCGATTGAATGAAGCGCTTTGTTTATTTGATAAGTCTGAGAAATTGTACAAGGATATCATCAAGGAACATCCGAATTATGTTGATTGTTATCTTAGATTAGGCTGCATGGCTCGTGATAAAGGTCAAATTTATGAAGCCTCCGATTGGTTCAAGGAAGCTTTAAAAATCAACACCGAACATCCAGATGCTTGGTCATTATTGGGCAACTTACATTTGGCCAAAAATGAATGGGGTCCTGGTCAGAAGAAATTCGAAAGGGTTTTAAAAAATCCGGCCACTTCACAAGATTCGTATTCGTTGATTGCTTTGGGTAATGTTTGGTTGCAAACATTGCATCAACCGACTAATGATAAGGCTAGAGAAAAGCGGCATCAGGAAAGGGCCTTATCTATGTATAAACAGGTTTTGAAAATAGATCCCAAAAATATATGGGCTGCTAATGGTATTGGAGCTGTTTTGGCTCATAAAGGTACAGTTAATGAGGCTAGAGATATTTTCGCGCAAGTACGTGAAGCCACTGCGGATTTCTGCGATGTTTGGTTGAACATTGCTCATATTTATGTTGAACAGAAACAATTCGTCAGCGCTATTCAAATGGTAATGAATATTTGTTGTCTTAATTGGTTGTAATTGTATTTAATTTTAGTACGAAAATTGTTTGAGAAAATTCTTCAAATATAATAACGTTGAAGTAATGCAATATTTATCCAGAGCTTACTTCAAGGCTAATAAATTGAAGGAAGCTAAAATGGTTCTTTTGAGAGCCAGGCGAGTTGCACCTCAGGATACAGTGTTGCTTTATAATATTGCTTTAGTTTTGCAACGTTTGGCTACGCAGATTTTGAAGGACGAGAAGTCGACTCTTACTACCGTACTGCAAGCAGTGCACGAACTTGGATTATCACTCAAGTAAGTTTGGATTAATTGAATTTGTACAGTGCTTAACATGTATTAATTGTTGCTTACGTTTATTTTGCTTTATTAAATCATCTTGTCACGTTTAAAACTTTAACGACTGCGCCAAAATCTTTTTTCTCATACGTTAAAATCTACCGACTGCGCCTAAATTGTTTTGTGTCTGAATTTAATGCTTTCATATATACATTTTGATTCATTCATTTCTTATAGTGCTTGCAATGTTGTTAATTTACTTGCTATCGTTTGCTTAATTAGATGCTTGTGCCTATTTATCGATCTTATTATATTTTTCTTTAAATAATTTATTATTTTTTAAGATACTTCTCATATCTTTCGGACCACGCCGATAAATTGCGTTACGATGTAAGACTAGCAAATTTGGAAGCCAAACAATGCCAAGATTTGCTATCGCAAGCTCAATACCACGTCGCAAGAGCGAGAAGAGTCGATGAGGAGGAAAGAGTACTCAGAAAGAAGCAAGCCGACGAACGTTCCGCTTTCAAACAAAGACAAATAGAAGAGGCGGTAAGTAATTTTAATTAAATTCAGAACACAAATTGTACAATAATGTAATTGCAGAAAAAAATGGAAGAAAACAAGAAAGCGGCCGAGGTGCAGATGCTGCAAAAGCGTGCAGAATACAAGGAGAAAACTAAAAATGCGCTCCTGTTTATGGAAATGCCGCACGAGAAAGGGAAGAAGGGTAGGAGTAGAAAGGATCAATATGTTAGCGATTCTGGAAGTGATACCGGTCGTGGTGGAGAAGGAGGCGGGGATCCAAGGGAACGTCCGCAGAAGAAGCGCAAACGCAGTGGCGATCGTAAAGAAAAGAAACCGCGTGGCGGGGGTACCAGGAAACGCAAAGATAAAGGCAACCGATCCGATTCTGACAGCGATAAACCGCGCGGAAAGAAGAGTAAGAGGAAGGATATTAAAAAAGACGATGGTCTCAGCGCCAAACAAAAAAGTCGCATTGTTTCCAAAGAAACAATATCAACAAGCGAGGATGACAGCGATGATGGCAAACTTAAAATCGCTAGTGGCGATGAGAGCGGCGACAGTGGCGGCGGCGGTAAGAAACGCAGAAGGCGCATCTCATCTGGATCGAGCCGATCAAGATCGCGATCTAAAAGTAGGTCGCGCAGCAGATCTAAAAGTAGATCGCGCAGCAGATCCAAAAGCGGAAGTCGATCAAGATCTAGAAGCAAATCCGGATCCAGAAGTAGATCCCGTTCTAGAAGCAAGTCCAGATCCAGAAGCAGGTCCGGTTCGAGAAGCAAGTCTAGATCCAGGAGTAGGAGCAAGTCTAGATCCAGGAGTAGGAGCAAGTCTGGATCCAGAAGTAAGTCCAGGTCACGATCTAGAAGTAGATCTAAATCTGGCAGTAGATCCAGATCGAAGTCAAGATCAAGGTCCAGATCAAGATCTAAATCACGATCCAAATCAAGGTCTAGATCTAAATCAAGATCGAGGTCCAAATCAGGCTCTAGGTCTAAATCTGGTTCGAGAGCTTCTAGTCCGGCTAAAAGTGATTAGATATATTCTTATTAAAATAGTCTACTTTTTTTTTATTCAAGATTAGACTGTACATTTATAAATGTAATACAAAAATTAAATAAATTGTTTCTTATTCTTTATTTATTTTGTTGGTAAATTCAGGTAAGCAATTTTTGTTAGGTGGCGAGATGAATTGGTTTATTTAGAGACATAGCAACGGAGCAGGCGAACGATTTTTGGAGAATGCTGTTGCACATGGCTGTTTTGTATGCGGTCAGTGCGATCTATACATAATTGTTTTTAATTTTCAAACTACTCATTGGATTTTATTACAAATTGGTGTAAATATACTTCAATGTTATTAGTATAAGCTGTATTAATTTCATTGAATTTGGTGCGATAGATTTTACATAACCTCAATTTAACGATCTATCCTAACCAAGCTCGTATTCTTAATAAATTATTTTATAATTTTCAAACTGTTCATTGAATTTTAATACAAATTAGCAACAATATACCTCAATGTTAGTAGTATAAGTTGTATTAATTTTATTTAAATCGACACGTTGGATTTTACATAAGCTCAATTTAATTAATCTTAACAAAATATTTTATAATTTCCAAACTCCTTATTGAATTTTAATACAAATTGGTAGCAATATACTTCAATGTTATTAGTATAAACTGTATTAATTTCATTTGATTCGACACATTGGATTTTACATAACCTCAATTTAACGAATCTACCCTGACCAAGCTGGGAAGTCCTATTCTTAATTATTTTTTTTTTAAGTTTTTAAATTACTCATTGAATTTTAACTCAAATTGGCGACAACATAACTTAATGTTAATAGTATAAGCTGTATTAATTTTGTTTGATTCGACACGCTGGATTTTACATAACCTCAATTTACATTGATGATCCTAAACAAGCTGCGAGCTTCTGTTTTATTGTCTTTCTTACACAAACCTAATATTGTCTTAGCGAGTTGAAACTAGTCTAAAAAAATGCAGAATTTTATATAGATTCGTGTAGTCTGCCTGGTTTATAAAGGTCCAGTTCAAAGTTTTTGAGTAAAATGCAAAAAACTATTCCTAATCCTAGAGAAATCAAATATGTAATATTAGTAATTAAGTTGCTTACCGACTAAACTCCATCCAATCTCGGATTTGCCTGGTAATTCGAGACCTTTCAGCTTATGTACCTTTTGTTTGGAGATGTGTATGTAGGAGATTGTTTAGGAGACCTGAAATCAAAATAATGCCGGGCCCTACCTTTGCCACCACCCCCATATAGTTACGAGTTACACTTTGTAACTTGTATTTTAATGTACTCATGATATCACTCCGCACTTCACACACTTTCGTCGACGATCCTCTGTATATAAACAGCGCGATATCACTCCGCACTGAATGTTCTGAACGATCCGTCTGCATATAAACAGTGCCCGCGGTAGATTGAACTTCAGAAATTAAATCTAGGAATGTAGAAGGTAATTAAATTAACAATTATTACATTATTTTAGGGGCCGTAGTTGACGCGTGAGCTAATCAAACAAGTGGCCCCCTTGAATATTTTCAGTTGTTTGAAACGACAACTGTTACATCATAAATACATTTTTAGTATGATGTGAGAACATCATTAGTATAAAGCTATTATGAAATCTTGATTGAACATATTTAGAAAGCACATTTTTGCAATTCTTTAAAATCACTGGACTCAGCACGACCTCTACTGATAGTGACGCGGAGTTGACCAGGGTTAAAATCCATCTAAAACCTATTGAAGTACTTGGCCTAACTGATACAGTCTAACACTGCAACAGTGAGGTAGCAAGATAATTTCTGTTAATATTAATTCAAAAAATCTTCAAACAAAAATGGACAACTAACCTATCCTCAGTGCAACAGAGTATTTAGCAATAAACTAGAGTACTATAACTAGGAGGGTGCAAACGATAGAGCATAAAAGTTAAAAGATGATTGCCTGAGCGAATTAAATTATTTTTACAATAAAACGCAAGCCGTAATAAAAATTAATTAATTATACAAAGACTGATGCAGATACCATAACCTAGAATAACATATTTAATTAATATTAATTCTATAAATTATTTATTCAATGATTCAAGTTGATCGCAGTGTAGACGCATGCAGACACCATACCTAGAATTAAATTTTCAATTAATATTTTTGTTAATTTATAGATAGTCTCTGCTTCAATCCTAATCCTTATCTGAAATTCCTACTTAACGATTTGAAATAATGTGGACTGAAAAACAAATTTCTAATCGCAACAAAAAAAAAGCTACAATATTTCTGTGGAAAAAACCCTAACCGAATCAATTTAAACACTTACGTTTCATCTTGGTGTCTTGATCTATGTTGGCCTACCTGTTATCTTGCAATTTGCTAAAGATGTTGCTGCCAAAAATTTTACTGCATTTTAGAAGGAGAGCATCATTACAACATAAAGGACTGCACTAATACCATCACCAGCTTTGCACCAATTTATCCGTCACAATCACAATTTATTATACACAAAATTATTTAAAAACAAACTTTTAATAAAACGCAATATTTCAATTTAACCTATTTGACAAGTAAACATTTTAAATTTACCGCCTGTCATTCATCAGTGTTGCCAACTCATTTTTTATTCCCCCAGATTAGACGCTGACTTTTATGGAAAATTTTAGAAATTTTTGATTACGATTTTTTCACTTATTTAAGTATATTTACCGAAAATCTCGCGGCTACTTCATTAATTATTAACTATTTACGGAATTAACCCACTTGGGTCCCAATCGGACACTAAAAATCGGGAACTTATATAAACGATGCGCATCCCGTGAGCAGCGGAATGATACTGACTGAAAATTGCAATTTACAACAGTCTGCGCATGCGTTAATAATGGCTTAAAAAATAATAACAATACTTAAAATTAATTAAATTATTTTCACCCCTTAAGAAGTCGAATTTGGCATTAATATTCATTACCTTATAGTAAAAAATTCTGAATTTTACGAATTTCATAGTACTACTATTAATAATTATTCAAAATTTACGAAATTCTCAAAAATTAAACCAAATAACATTAATTTTATCTCAAAAAAATCTGAATTGCAAATTTTTATTTTTTACAAAGTTATTTCATTTTTTGGCTTAGCTTGTACTAAAAACTACTTTTCCGTTATTTATTTAAAGGGGATGATGAAATTTGCACTGGAGATCAAGGAAGGAATAAAAAAAATTGAGATCAAAACATTGTAGTACAAATATTTTTCAATTTAAAATTAAAATAAATTTTTGAATATAAATCAACCTTTATTTACATGTTTCTAGACTTCAAATTATATATAGGGTTTTCTAATAAGAGGTTTCATTTTGATATAAAAAAAACTGGTATTTTTTAAGAGATATCAATAAATGTTTATTTCCTTGTAAAGAGAAAGATATAAACGATATCAGTCAAATGGTTGCCACGGTTACGGTTGCAGTACCACATTTTTTTCATGAAATTTTCCATGACCAATTCGCACATTTGCGGCTGTATGTTTTCGATAACTTCACGAATTCCATCTTTAAGGTGTTGAATCGATTGTGGAGCATTGGCATAGACCTTATCTTTCACGTTGCTCCAAAGAAAAAAATCTAAAGGTGTTAAATCACAAAATCTCGGTGGCCAATTGTGATCACCTCCTCGAGAAATAACACGGTCAGGAAACTTTTCTTGCAAAATTGCGATTGTTTCGTTGCTCCTGTGCCACGTAGCGCCGTATTGCTGAAAATAAACGTCGTCCACATCAATATCTTCCAATTCCGGCCATAAAAATCATTAATCATAGTCCGTAACACCGTAACAGTTGCACCAGCCTCATTTTTGAAAAAGTAGGGTCCAATTACACCGCCAGCCCAAAAACCGCACCAAGCGGTGACTTTTCAACAATCATTCTTGGATTTTCTGAGCCCCAAATGCGTCAATTCTGCTTATTAACGTAGCTTCCAAGGTGAAAATGGGCCTCACTGAAAATGATTTTTCGATGAAATTCCGGATCATTTTGATGCATTCGAAGGACCCAATCAGCAAAGATACGATGTTTAAGTGATCGACCGGCTTCAGTTCTTTTGTTAATGATCTTTAAAAGCCTTAAGACTTAAGTCTTTATGCAAAATACGGTGTAATGTCGTTTGTGGAATGTCTAATTCCACAGATCGACGAGGAATTGACAAACCTGGGTTTTATTCAACATCACGGGCTACATCAGCAATATTTTGCCGAGAAGGTGCTTTACGACGACCAAAAAATGCTTTAGTTTTGCGAACTGTGACTGAAAAATTTTCACCATTTTTGTAGTGAATTTTGATAATTTCAATGCGTTGTTGAAGCGTCTATCGTTCCATTTTTAATAACGGCGTAGTTTTTACTTGTCAAATGTCAAAAGATAATAGCTTCAAAATTGACAGCTGCCCAAATAGCCTGCTATTCAAAATGAAACTTCTTATTGAAAAACGATTTAAATCGTTTTAAGTTGATATTTGTGAATTGTGAACAAAAAAAATCAATTTTTGAAGATAAAATTGCTTATAATAATAAAATTTCTCTGGTTAATTAATAATAATTTAGTGATAAAGTGCATAAAAGCAAGGAAGATGTAAAGGTAAGTTTGATTTTATAATTATGCTGAATTAATTAATTGTTTTATTTAGAAGATTAGTTGTATAGTTTGATTGATTATTATTTAATTGTGTTTATAAAAAAAATATTCAATTAATTCTGGTTTAAATGAACGCTATAGAAAAATGATTTGTAAAACTGTAGCGATCTTCTTAAGTTGGTTCAAAATGTTTTCTGATGCTCACGTAGAGATCAAACATACAATCTCTTGATAACGGATACTTGGGTGGGTGGTTGGGATATCTATACTGTGATTTCAAGTTAGTGGTTTGGATTGGAGTGGCCCGCCTACTCACCCAAGTGTTGGTTATCAAAAGATTTTGTCTCTTGTGACAAAATGTTTTCTGATGCTTGCAGAGAGGTCAAACATACAATCTTTTGAGAACGGACACTTGGGTGAGTGGGTGGGATACTCCATACTATTACAACGAGTCAATAGTTTGGATTGGAGTGGCCCGCACACTCACCTAAGTGTTGGTTATCAAAAGATTAAATGTGTTCTGATGCTCGCAAAAAGGTAGAACAAACAATCTCTTGATAACGGACACTTGGGTGGGTGGGACACTACATATTATGATAACGAGTCAGTAGTTTGGAGTGGAGTAGCCCGCCCAGCCATCCATTTGTTGAGCTAAAAACTCCTACTCTTATTAAAGTATTTCTTAATTTCCAAATTACTTATTGCATTTTGATGCACATTGGCAACAATATTGGGAGGATGTATTTATAAAAACAAACATAATACACACAACAACAAACCAAATAGATTTTGCTTTCCCTTAAGCTAAGGTAGAAAACGTGAGCAACACGGGGTCTCCCATGTAGTTCCGTTTTCCCTTAGACTTAAGGTAGAGAGCAGAAACAGCTCTTGTAAGAGCTAATTTACCCCCAGCCTTACTACTAAAGTAGAAAGCATAATCAGCTCTTGTAAAAGCTAATTATTTCACTCTCAGCTTTACTACTAAGGTAGAGAGCAGACTCTACTAAAATCTATTTTAAGAAGCTTAGTACTCCCTAAATTTACCTATTTAGTTTGTTCACAAAACAAAAAACAAATACATCAAGCTTTTCCAAAAGTCCAAAGTTGAGAACGTGGGCAACTTCTGTGCAGTTCCGTTTTCCCCTAGACTAAAGGACAAAAGCATAAAATTAAACAAAAACCGAATTTACTTAAAACTTAAACTACCAATAGTTGTGGCCGAAACAGTCATACATAAACAACTCACAAATAAGGTAAGTATAACAAATAAATCAAGCTTTTTCTAAAGTCTAAGGTTGAGAACGTGAGCAACTCCTGTGTAGTTCCGTTTTCCCTAGACCTAAGGTTAAAAACAACAAAAAACAATACACACTTTTGTGTTTACTATCAAGCTTTTCTCGAAGTCTGTGTCTGCAGTTCACAGTAAACGCTAGTTGTTTGTTTGTTTGCAATAAAAAACTGAAAAAACTACAAACACCAACTAATATAATTAATATATGGAATTATAACTCTGGAAGCTATATTTAAGACCAATGGTTATGTCGAAAAATATCAACGCTTTCAAACAAGTCGGGTTTACTGAAAATGCGCACAAAAGTAAAATATGTGAGCTATAGTAATCCCAGTAACAACATACTTTCATGTCGTTAATATAAGTTGTATCAATTTTATTCGATAGATTTTACATAACCTCAATTTAATTAATCTACACTAAGCTGGGAACTCTTAATAACAAAATATTTTATAATTTTCACACTACTTATTGAACTTTGCTACAAATTGGTAGCAATATATCTCAATGTCATTAGTATAAACTGTATTAATTTTATTTAATTCGACTCGTTGGATTTTACATAACCTCAATTTAATGAATCTATTCCAACCAAGCTGAGAACTTTTATTTGTAATAAAATATTTGATTATTAAGAAACTACTCATTGAATTTTAACACAAGTTGGCAATAACATACTTCAATATTATTAGTATAACCTGTGTTAGTTTTATTCAATTCGACACGTTGAATTTAACATAATTTCAATTTCTACAATCTACCTTAATGATTTGTATTCTTGTATTCTTAATAAAACAGTTTACAATTTTCAAACTATTTATTGAATTTTGTTACAAATTGGTAACAATATACTTCAATGTAATTAATATAAACTGTGTTAATTTCATTTAATTCGACACGCTAGATATTACATAACCTCAATTTAATCAATCTACCTTAACAAGCTGCAAACTCTTGTTCTTAACAAAATATTTTATAATTTCCAAAGTACTCATTGAATTTATAAACAAATTGGCAAAAATATACTTCAATATAGTTAGTATAAGTTGTATTAATTTCATTTAAATTGACACGCTGGTTTTTACATAATTTTTTACCCTAACCAAGCTAGGAACATCTATTTTTAATAAAGTATTTTATAATTTCTAAACTATTTATTAAATTTTAACACAAATTAGCCACAATCTATTTCATTGTTGTTAGTATAAGCTGTATTAATTTTATTTTATTCGACACGCTAGATTTTACATAACCTCATTTTAATCAATCTACCTTAACAAGCTACAAATTCCTGTTCTTAATAAAATATTTTATAATTTCTAAACTATTTATTGAATTTTTAAACAAATTAGCAACAACATACCTCAATGTTAGTAGTATAAGTTGTATTAATTTTATTTAATTCGACACGCTGGATTTTACATAACCTCAATTTAATCAATTGACACTAATCCAGCTGAGAACTTTTATTCTTAATAAAATATTTTATAATTTCCAAACTCTTTATTGAATTTTAATACAAATTGATAGCAATATACCTCAATGTTGTTAGTATAAACTGTATTAATTTCATTTAATTTGACATGTTGAATTTAACATAACCTCAATTTAATCAATCTATCTTAACTAAGCTAAAGACTCTTATTCTTAATAAAATGTTTTATAATTTCCAAATTACTTATTGAATTTTACTACAAATTAGTAGCAATATACTTCGATGTTATTAGTATAAACTGTGTTAATTTCATTTAATTCGACTCCTTAGATTTTACATAACCTCAATTTAATCAATCTAAAGATACAAGCTGCAAACTCTTGTTCTTAACAAAATATTTTATAATTTCCAAACTACTCATTGAATTTTTAAACAAATTGGCAACAATATACTTCAATATAGTTAGTATAAGTTGTATCAATTTCATTTCAATTGACACGCTGGATTTTACTTAATTTTGAATTAATCGAGTAACCCTAACCAAGCGGGAAATTTTTATTTTTAATAAAGTATTTTATAATTTTTAAACTATTTATTGAATTTTAACACAAATTGGCCACAATCTACTTTATTGTTGTTAGTATAAGCTGTATCAATGTTATTTTATTTGACACGCTAGATTTTACATAACTTCAATTTGATTAGTCTACTCTAACCAAGCAAAAATCTTATATTCTTAATAAAATATTTTATAATTTCCAAATTACTTATTGAATTTTACTACAAATTAGTAGCAATATACTTTGATGTTATTAGTATAAACTGTGTTAATTTCATTTAATTCGACTCCTTAGATTTTACATAACCTCAATTTAATCAATCTAAAGATACAAGCTGCAAACTCTTGTTCTTAACAAAATATTTTATAATTTCCAAACTACTCATTGAATTTTTAAACAAATTGGCAACAATATACTTCAATATAGTTAGTATAAGTTGTATCAATTTCATTTAAATTGACACGCTGGATTTTACTTAATTTTGAATTAATCGAGTAACCTTAACCAAGCTGGAAATTTTTTATTTTAATAAAGTATTTTATAATTTCTAAACTACTCATTGAATTTTTAAACAAATTAACAACAACATATCTCAATGTTAGTAGTATAAGTTGTATTAATTTAATTTAATTTGACACGCTGGATTTTACATAACCTCAATTTAATCAATTGACACTAATCCAGCTAGAAACTTTTATTCTTAATAAAATATTTTATAATTTTCAAACTGCTTATTAAATTTTAATACAAATTGGTAGCAATATACCTTAATGTTGTAAGTATAAACTGTATTAATTTCATTTGATTCGACACGTTGAATTTAACATAACCTCAATTTAATCAATCTATCTTAACTAAGCTAAAAACTCCTATTCTTAATAAAATATTTTATAATTTTCAAACTACTTATTGAATTTTGCTACAAATTGGTAGCAATATACCTCAATGTTATTAGTATATACTGTATTAATTTTATTTTATTTGACTTGTTGGATTTTACATAACCTCTATTTAATGAATCTACTCTAACCAAGCTGAGAATTCCTATTTGTAATAAAATATTATATTATTATGAAACTACTCAATGAATTTTAACACAAATTAGCAATAACATACTTCAATATTATTAGTATAACCTGTGTTAGTTTTATTCAATTCGACACGCTGGATTTAACATAATTTCAATTTATACAATCTACCATAATGAGCTAAAGATTTGATTACTTAATAAAATAGTTTACAATTTCCAAACTATTTATTGAATTTTGTTACAAATTGGTAGCAATATACTTTGATGTTAATAGTATAAACTGTGTTAATTTTATTTAATTCGACACGCTGGATTTTACATAATCTCAATTTAATCAATCGACATTAATCCAGCTGGATACATTTATTTTTAATAAAATATTATATAATTTCTAAACTCTTTATTGAATTTTAATATAAATTGATAGCAATATACCTCAATGTTATTAGTATAAACTGTATTAATTTCATTTTAATTGACTCGCTAGATTTTACATAACCTAATTTTAATCAACCTACCTTAACAAGCTGCAAACTCCTGTTCTTAATAAAATATTTTATAATTTCCAAACTACTTATTGAATTTTACTACAAATTGGAAGCAATATACCTCAATGTTATAAGTATAAACTGTATTAATTTTATTTGATTTGATTTGTTGGATTTTACATAACCTCAATTTAATAAATCTACTCTAACCAAGCTGAGAACTCCTATTTGTAATAAAATATTTTATTTTTATAAAACTACTCATTGAATTTTAACACAATAAAATAACATATTTTAATGTTATAAGTATAACCTGTGTTAGTTTTATTCAATTTGACACGCTGGATTTAACATAATTTCAATTTATACAATCTACCTTAATGAGCTAAAGATTTGTATTCTTAATAAAATAAATTACAATTTCCAAACTATTTATTGAATTTTGCTACAAATTGATAGCATTATACTTTGATAATATTAGTATAAACTGTGTTAATTTCATTTAATTTGATACGCTAGATTTTACATAACCTCAATTTAATCAATCTACTTTAACAAGCTGCAAACTCTTGTTCTTAACAAAATATTTTATAATTTCCAAACTATTCATTGAATTTTTAAACAAATTGGCAACAATATACTTCAATATAGTTAGTATAAGTTGTATTAATTTCAATTAAATTGACACGCTGGATTTTACATAACCTCAATTTAATCAATCGACACTAATCCAGCTGGAAACTTTAATTCTTAATCAAATATTTTATAATTTCCAACCTCCTTATTGAATTTTAATACAAATTGGTAGCAATATACCTCAATGTTGTTAGTATAAACTGTATTAATTTCATTTAATTCGATTCGCTAGATTTTACATAACCTCAATTTAATCAATCTACTTTAACAAGCTGCAAACTTTTGTTCTTAACAAAATATTTTATAATTTCCAAATTACTTATTGAATTTTTAAACAAATTGGCAACAATATACTTCAATATAGTTAGTATAAGTTGTATTAATTTCAATTAAATTGACACGCTGGATTTTACATAACCTCAATTTAATCAATCGACACTAATCCAGCTGGGAACTATAATTCTTAATCAAATATTTTATAATTTCCAAACTCCTTATTGAATTTTAATACAAATTGGTAGCAATATACCTCAATGTTGTTAGTATAAACTGTATTAATTTCATTTGATTCGACACGTTGAATTTAACATAACCTCAATTTAATCAGTCTATCTTAACTAAGCTAAAAATTCATATCTTAATAAAATATTTTATAATTTTAAAATTTTAAAATTACTCATTGAATTTTAACAAAAATTGGCGACAACATACCTCAATGTTAATAGGATAAGTTGTATTAATTTCATTTAATTCGACAGGCTGAATTTTACATAACCTCAATTTAATCAATAGACACTAATCCAGCTGGGAACTCTTATTCTTAATAAAATATTTTATAATTTCCAAACTATTTATTGATTTTGAATACAAAGTGGTAACTATATACCTCAATGTTGTTAGTATAAACTGTATTAATTTCATTTGATTCAACACGTTGAATTTAACATAACCTCAATTTAATCATTCTATCTTAACTAAGCTAAAAAGTCCTATTCTTAATAAAATATTTTATAATTTTTAAACTACTTATTGAATTTTAACAAAAATTGGCGATAAAATACCTCAATGTTAATAGTATAAGCTGTATTCATTTTATTTGATTCGACACGCTGGATTTTACATAACCTCAATTTACATTGATTACCCTAACCAAGCTGGGAACTTCTGTTCTTTGTTTGTGTCTTTTTTTACACACATCTAATATTGTCTTAGCGAGTTGAAACTAGTCTCAAAAAATGCAGAATTTTATGTAGATTCGTGTACTCTGCCTAGTTTATGTAAGCCCAGAACAAAGTTTTTGAGTAAAATGCAAAAAAACTATTGAAATATGGCATTTTTGATTCAAGTTTTGTGTTTATGTCTATCCAAGCAAATCAAATAATGTCGTAGCAAATTGAAACTAGTCTTAAAAGTTGCAGAATTTTATCTAGATTTACGCACTATGCCTCGTTTATATACAAAGTTTTTGAGTCAAATGTGAAAAACGGTTGGAAAAACGCATTTTTGCTTCAAATTTTGAGTTCATGTCTATCCTAGGGAAATCAAATAACGTCACAGCAACTTGAAACTAGTCTTAAAATATGCAGAATTATATGTAGATTCACGTGCTTTGCTCGGTGTTTATACGCCCAATATAAAGTTTTTGAGTAAAATGCAAAAAACTCTCGAAAAAACGCACTTTTGGTACAAATTTTGTGTTCATGTCTATCCTATAAGAACCAAATAAAGTCGTCGCTAGTTGAAACTAGTCTTAAAAGTTGCAGAATTATATGTATATTCACGTGCTTTAATTGGTTTATCTAGGCCTAGTACAAAGTTTTTGAGTAAAATGCGAAAACTACGGAAAATCGCATTTTTGATTTTTTTGCCTTGCTAGCAACTGTGCTGAGGCTACAGTTTTCAAAATAGTGATTCAAAATTTGCACAAAAGTATTAGCTACGCCTCCGAGGTCAAAGTGTTTTAACAATTATTTCAATAATTTTGAGTGTGTTTTATTTTCCTTATTAACAGTACTGCAATGGTCTCAAAAGGTGTTGATTTTTGATCGACAACAACAACAACAAAGGATGATAAAAGCTGATAACTGATTAACCATACTTAAAAATAATCATCAACTGGTTTTATTTTATTGTACTCAACAGTCACATAACGATACAATTATAAAAGTATATTAACAACATCATTTTTGTTCAAATTCAGGAATACAATTCGCTTATCACAATATACATAATTTTTTTTTTTGAGTAACAACATTCTACACGAGTTAATATTATCAGTACCAAGGCATCCGGCCATAAAATTGTAATAAATAGCTCTTTAACAAGAACAGGAAGACTGTTGGGCAGCCAAATCAGCATCATTTAAATCTTTAGGACGACCTCTTCGTCCTGGAAGCATTGCTTTATCAACAGCCGATTCCATACGCAACATTACGCGATCTAGTAGAACATCTACAGCTCTAGCCACATTTTGACCGGTGGCTGCACTGGTTTCAATGTAAACCAAACTGAAATAGAAATAAATAATATTCAATCTAAAAAATTATAAATGCTACAAACTTATTTTTTTCTGCAACTTCTCTGGCTTTCCATTCAGGAATAACACGTCTATCTTCCAAATCTGCTTTATTTCCGCAAAGGACAACATCCGGCGTATCACAATATGCGTGTATCTACAACATACATGTTTAACAGACTTATAACAAATGAATATAATCAATATACTCTCAATTGTTCGATCCAGTTACATATTTCAATGAACGATTGTTCACTGGTCAGATCGAATAATAGAAGAAATCCCATTGCATCTCTATAAAAAGCTGTGGTGAGACTACGAAACCTGCAATAAATTCATTATTTAATCCAATTTGATTTAATTTATGTCAAAAAACCTTTCTTGTCCAGCTGTGTCCCATAATTGAAGATGTACTCTTTGATTCCTTCCTTTTGATTGATATAACTATGAAATTTAATTATGATTATTAATTATTGTTGTTATTATGATACTAACCAATCGCTTCTCCCTGAAATCGATACCCACTGTTGATATAAATCTGCTATTGAATGAACCATCTGTGTACTGATAGAGAAAACTGGTTTTACCGACTCCTGAATCACCCAAAGCCAAAAATTTGATTAAATAATCGTATTCCATTATTATTAATTAATTTCTAAGTCACTTATTGTCTGTTAACAACCTGTTGCCCGAAACCACCTGTCTGCTAAATATTACATCGCTTGTTGCAGCGGCGGCAATGTATGTAAAGTGCTCCGAAGGTGGCGGAAACTTCAACACTTTTCATTGACAACGCGCAGATCGATAAAGCAAATGTAGGTGGGAAATATGAATGATAAGACGACATTGACATGCATTCTATTTGCAAACAAAGCAATTTTATTTATAAAATTATAATAAAACACATTTCTTCTTTTTATTTAAAGCAGCGCGTGCTGCAGCTTCAAAAACTTCATAAACACCTTCATTCGTCTTAGCTGAACATTCTAAATAAGCAATCGCATTAATGTTGCTTGCTGTTTCAGTGGCAAATTTGGAATCAAAATTACGCAAATCACTTTTATTTCCAACTAATATGAAGGGTGTATTGGGAATTTCTTTTTTAATTTCTGGGATCCATTTGTTTTGTATATTTTCTAATGATAAGGCATCGTCTATTGCAAAGCATAGCAATATGACGTCGGTGCTTTTGTATATACTTCGAGTATATTCATCACATATTCCCCCTGTATCCCAAAGATCTAATTGGTGTGTTTTACCATCAATAGTTATATCTTCAACTATTTGTTGTATTAATTTAGGTATGTGTAGTTTAGGAAATATTTTTTTAAAGAAAGCTATTATCAAGGATGTTTTACCGCAACCGGTATCTCCAATTATTAAAACTTTCTTGCAAACCATTATGATGATATTAATTTATTTCGACAAACTAAAAATAATGCATCCAGAAATAGATAATACAAGGTTACACAGAACGTAAGATTGGTTATATACTTGATTAGGGTTGCCAGGTTCCAACATATATTCGCTAGCAAGGCAAAAAAATGCGTTTAACGATAGTTTTTCGCATTTTATTCAAATACTTTATACTGAACCTAGATAAATCAATTAAAGCACATGAATCTACATACAATGTTGCAACTTTTAAGACTAGTTTCAACTAGCGACGACATTATTTGTTTTTTTTTAGAATAGGCATGAACACAAAATTTGTACCAAAAGTGCGTTTTTCCGAGAGTTTTTTGCATTTTACTCAAAAACTTTATATTGGGCGTATAGACACCGAGCAAAGCACGTGAATCTACATATAATTCTGTATCTTTTAAGACTAGTTTCAAGTCGCTACAACATTATCTGATTTCCCTAGGATAGCATGAACACAAAATTTGAACCAAAAATGCGTTTTTCCGATCGTTTTTCACATTTTACTCAAAAACTTGGTACTGGGCATATATAAACCAGGCATAGTGCGTAAATCTAGATAAAATTCTGCAACTTTTAAGACTAGTTTCAACTCGCTACAGCAATATTTGATTTGTCTGAGATAGACACGAACACAAAATTTGCATCAAAAATGCGTTTTTCCAATAGTATTTCGTATTTTACTCAAAAACTTTGTACTAAGCATATAAAAACTAAGCAAAGCACGTAAATCTACATATAATTCTGCATCTTTTAAGACTAGTTTCAACTAGTTACGACATTATTTGATTTTCTTAATAAAGACATGAACACAAAATTTGAAGCAAAAATGCGTTTTTCCGATAGTTTTTTGCATTTTACTCAAAAATTTTGTGTTGGGCCAACATAAACCAGGCAGTTTACAAATCTACATAAAATTCTGCATTTTTTGAGACTAGTTTCAATTTGCTAAGACAATAATAAATTTGTGTAAGAAAGACACAAACATAGAACAGAAATTCCTAGCTTGTTTAGGGTAATCAATGTAAATTGAGGTTATGTAAAATCCAGCGTGTCGAATCAAATAAAATTAATACAGCTTATACTATTAACATTGAGGTATGTTGTCGTCAATTTGTGTTAAAATTCAATGAGTAATTTAAAAATTATAAAACATTTTATTAAGAATAGCAGTTTTTAGCTTAGTTAGGGTAGATTGATTAAATTAAGGTTATGTAAAATTCAACGTGTCGATTTAAAAAAAATGAATACAGTTTTTACTAACAACATTTAGGTATGTTATTGTCAATTTGTATTATTATTCAATGAGTAGTTTAAAAATTATAAAATATTTTATTAAGACTAAGAGTTCTTAGCTAGATTAGTGTCGATTGATTAAATTTAGGTTATGTAAAATCCAGCGTGTCGAATTAAATGAAATTAATACAACTTACACTACCAACATTAAGGTATGTTGTTCCTAATTTGTATTAAAATTCAATGAGTAGTTTAAAAATTATGAAATATTTTATTACAAACGGAAGTTCTCTGCTTGGTTAGAGTAGATTGATTAAATTGAGGTTATGTAAAATCCAGCGTGTCGAATTGAATAAAATTAATACTGTTTATACTAATAACATTGAAGTATATTTTTGTAAGTTTGTGTTAAAATTCAATGAGTAATTTGAAAATTATTAAATATTTTGTTAACAATAAGAATTATCAGCTTGGTTAAGGTTGATCGATTATTATTAGATTATATAAAATCCAGCGTGTCAAATTAAGTAAAATTAATACAGCTTATATTTTTAACATTGAGGCATGTTTAAGCCAATTTGTTTAAAAATTCAATAAGCAGTTTGAAAGTTATAAAATATTTTGTTAAGAGTACGAGTTCCCAGCTTAGTTAGTGTAGAATAATTAAATTGAGGTTATGTAAAATCTAGCGTCTCGAATTTTATGAAATTAATACAACTTATATTACTAACATTGAAGTATATTGTAGCTAATTTGTATTAAAATTCAATGAAAAATTTGGAATTTATAAAATAATTTATTAAAAATAGGAGTTCTCAGCTTGGTTAGAATAGATTCATTAAGTTGAGGTTATGCAACATCGAGCGTGTTAAATAAAATAAAATTAATACAGTTTATACTAATAACATTGAAGTATATTTTAGCCAATTTGTATAAAAATTTAATAAGTAGTTTAGAAGTTATAAAATATTTTATTAAAAATTAAAGTGTAAAGCTTGGTTAGGGTAGATTGATTAAATTGAGGTTACGTAAAATCCAGCGTATCAAATTAAATAAAACTAATACAGTTTATACTAAAAACATTGAGGTATTTTGTTGCCAATTTGTAGCAAAGTTCAATAAGTAGTTTCAAAATTACAAAAAAATATAATTAAGAATATAAGTTTCCAGCTTGTTAGGGTAGACTGATTAAATTGTGATTAAGTAAAATCCGACGTATCAAATTAAATAAAATTGATACAGCTTATACTAATAGCATTGAAGTACATTTTTGTAAATTTTTGTTAAAATTCAATGAGTAATTTGGAAATTATAAAATATTTTATTAAGAATATAAGTTTTCTGCTTGATTAGGGTAGACTAATTGAAATTGAAGTTATGTAAAATTTAGCATATTAAATTAAATGAAATTAATACCATTTATACTACTAATATTGAGGTATGTTGTTGCCAGTTTGTATTAAAATTCAATAAGTAGTTTGGAAATTATAAAATATTTTATTAAGAATAGGAGTTTTCAGCTTGGTTAGAGTAAATTCATTAAATTGAGGTTATGTAACATCTATCGTAACAAATAAAATAAAATTAATACAGTTTATACTAATAATATTGAAGTATATTATTGTCAATTTGTATTAAAATTAAATAAGTAATTTAAAAATTATAAAACATTTATTAAGAATAGGCGTTTTTAGCTTAGTTAGGGTAGATTGATTAAATTGTGATTAAGTAAAATCCAACGTGTCAAATTAAATAAAATTGATACAGCATATACTAATAGCATGGAAGTATATTTTTGTAAATTTGTGTTAAAATTCAATGAGTAATTTAGAAATTATAAAATATTTTATTAAGAATATAAGTTCTCTGCTTGGTTAGGGTAGACTAATTAAATTAAAGTTATGTAAAATCCAGCGTGTCGAATAAAATAAAATTGATACAGCTTACACTAACAACAATAAAGTATATTGTGGCCAATTTGTGTTAATATGCAATGAGTAGTTTAAAAATTATTAATTATTTTATTGAGAATAAAAGTTCCCAGCTGGATTAGTCTCGATTGATTAAATTGAGGTTATGTACAATTCAGCGTGTCAAATTGAATAAAATTATTATAGCTTATACTAACAAGATTAAACTAAATTGTTGCCAATTTGTATTAAAATTCAATGAATAGATTGGAAATCATAAAATATTTTATTAATAATAAGAGTTCTCAGATTGATTAGAGCAGATTCATTAAATTGCGGTTATGTAAAATTCAACGTGTCGATTTAAATAAAATTAATACTATTTACACTTCTAACATTGAGGTATGTTGTTGCCAATTTGTATAAAAATTCAATGAGTAGTTTAAAAATTATAAAATATTTTATTAAGAATAAGAGTTCTCAGCTTGGTTAGAGTAGATTTATTAAATTGAGGTTATGTAAAATCCAACGTGTCGAATCAAATGAAATTAATACAGTTTATACTAATAACATTGAAGTATATTTGCGTTGTGTTAAAATCCAATAAGTAGTTTAAAAATTAAAATCAATTATGATAGATCGCATGGACTGCACACAAAACGGCCATGCGCAACAACATCCGCCAAAAATTGTTTGTCTGCGCCGTTGTTATGTCTTTAAATAAACCTTTACAAAATAAAACAATTTATGAGTATCTTGTTCCATATTCCCCCACCTAACAAAATTTGCTAACTTGAGTTTACCAACAAAATAAATAAAGAATAAAAAACAATTTATTTAATTTTTGTATTACATTTATAAATGTACAATCTAATCTTGAATTAAAAAAAGTAGATTATTTTAATAAGATTATATCTAATCACTTTTAACCGGACTAGAAGCTCTCCAATCAGATTTAGACCTAGAGCTTGATTTGGACCTCGATCTTAATTTAGATCTAAACCTTGATTTGGATTTGGATTGTGATTTAGATCTTGATTTTAATCTGGACCCTAATCTTGATTTTGATCTGGATCTACTGCCAGGTTTAGATCTACTTCTAGATCGTAACCTGGACTTACTTTTGGATCCCGACTTGCTTCTACTCTTGGATCTAGACTTGCTTCTTGAACCAGACCTGCTTCTAAATCTGGACTTGCATCTATAACGGAATCTGCTTCTGAATCCGGATTTGTTTCTAGATCTTGATCGACTTCCGCTTTTGGATCTGCTGCGCAATCTACTTTTAGATCCTGATCTACTTGGATTGCAATTTTGATTGACTGGATTCAGAGTTTTTTACCGCCGCTTTGCTTGTTGATATTGTTTCTTTGGTCTCACCATCGTCTTTTTTAATATCCTTTTTTTTACTCTTCTTTCCGCGCAGTTTTATCGGTCATTTTCATTTCATTTTTAATGTTTTTTGCAATCTTTTGACAATTTCCATTCTAGATTGTATTTTTTAGTATACCTTTATATTTTTTTCATTAATTTTTTACTATTTTTAACTTTTTTCATTTGTTTTTGACCGTTATTCTTTGTATTTTGTAATTTTTTGTATATTTTTATTCAATTTATCTTTTATTATCTGATATTTGCTAATTATTAATCATTTTTAACTTACTTTTGTGTTTTTTTTTGTATATTTTCATTAAATTTACTTTGTTTTTCGGTAATTTTTATTTTATTTCATTGTTTTTTATCTGATATTGGACGTTTTTACTAATTTCTGCAACGTTTTAACCGTTTTCATCTACATTTTGTAGTTTTTCTTATATTTTCTTTTAATTCGCGTTGATTTTCAATAATTTTCAATGTTTTTCACCTGGATTTATGCCGTTTTTTGCAATATTTTAAGTTGGCACTGTTTAAGTTGTCATTAGTAGGCGGCCATCTTTAAATTTTGTACTTTTCTAAAATCAAATGAGTATTTTTACGTGAATAATTGTGTTTTGTGCCTCTTATTGGTGTTCAAACTATTGATTGGATATCTGCAAAGGTGAGTAAATGTTATTTTAACGGGGGACGGTTTGCATAAAAAGTTTTCAGTGATTGAAATTTGCTTCATTTTGCACTGAGATATAACCATACGCAATAAGTTATGACGTACGTCATCTGGGTTCTAGAACAAAATTAAAAAAAGCTTTTCACTTCTTTTCAACTACAATCTTTAATAGTAAAATGCCAATTGAATGTAGTTTGTTGGATGTGCAATAATTGATAAAGTTTTTAATGCTACAAAATGAAGTTAGTAGTTATTTTAGAGGTAGCACAATGAATTGTGCTACAAAATGAAGTTTATAGTTAATTTAAGGAGAATTATCATGAATTGTGTTACAAAATAAAGTTAAGTAATCATTTAAAAAAAAACCTGTGATAGAAAATGTAATTTGTAGTTAATTTAAGGGTGAATTATCATAAATTGTGCTATAAAATAAAGTTAGTAATTATTTTAAAGAAAATACAATGAGTTTTGCTACAAAATGAAGTTAGCAGTTAATTTAAGAGGAATTATCATGAATTGTGCTTCAAAATGAAGTTAGTAATTAAGGAGAAATACAATGAATTGTGTTACAAATTGAAGTTTGCAGTTAATTTAAGAGGAATTATCATGAAATGTGTTACAAAATGAAGTCAGTAATAATATTAGAAAAAACACAATGAACTGTGCTACATAATGAAGTTAACTTTTTTTTACACTTTAAAACATTTTTATTTAAATCTTGATTTTTTTGTATATTTTTACCAAAAATACTTTGTTTTTCGATCATTTTCATTCACTTTTGCAATGTTTTGATATGTTTCATCTCCGATTGTGCGTTTTTTTATATTGACAATCTTTTTTCATCAATTTTCACTTTATTTTCATTTAGTAATTGCCGTTTTTCAGTCAATTTGATTTGTTGTTTGGTCATTTTCATTTCATTTTCAATGTGTTTTATCTGATTTTTGCAATCCGTTCACAATTTTTATCTCAGATTGTGATTTTTAATATATTCTTATTGTTTTTTATTAATTTTTATTTTTTTCATTTGTTTTTCACAATGTTTTGACCGTTTTTCTTTGTATTTTGTAATTTTTTGTATATTTTTATTCAATTTATTTTTTATTATCTGATATTTGCTAATTATTGATCATTTTCAACTTACTTTTGTGTTTTTTTTGTATATTTTTATTCAATTTATTTTGTTTTTCGCTAATTTTAATTTTATTTTATTGTTTTTCATCCGATATTGGACGTTTTTACTAATTTCTGCAATGTTTTAACCGTTTTCATCTACATTTTGTAGTTTTTCTTATATTTTCTTTTGATTCGCGTTGATTTTCAATAATTTTTAATGTTTTTCTTCTGGATTTATGCCGTTTTTTAAAATATTTTAACAATTTTTAACCCAGATTATTTCTTCTAGTATATTTTCATTGTTTTATAATTTTGTATCAACATTTTTCATTTGTTTTTGACACATTTTCATAATGGTTTAGGCATTTTTGTTAGCATTTTGTAGTTTTTCAATGTTTTCATTTAATTTGCTTTGTTTTTCATTAATTATCATTTTATTTTTAACGTTTTTCATTTGGATTTTGCCGTTTTTCATCAATTTTTGTAATTTTTTGAAAACTTTTATCTGCTGATTGTGTTTATTTGTATATTTTCTTCGTTTTTCTTTATTTTAATTTCAATGTTTTTCATTTGTTTTTCATCAATATTTTACTAATTAAAAAAACGATAATTTTTTTCTACATTTTGTGATTTTTCATATATTTTCATGCAATTTGTTTGTTTTTAATTCATTTTTATCTGAGTTTTGTGTTAATTAAAAATACTTTATTTTTCGGTAAATTTCATTGTTTTTTGGTAAATTTCATTGTTTTTCATCTGATATTTTCCGCTTTGTACTAATGTATGTAATGTTTTTACCATTTACATCTGCATTTTGTGTTTTTTTTTTGTAATTTGTAATTTGTAATTTTTTTGTATATTTTCATTAAATTTATTTTGTTTTTCGGTAAATTTTATTACATTTTTATTGTTTTCCATCTGATGTTTGTCGTTTTTCACTATTTTTTGCAATGTTTTGGACATTTTCATCTGCCTTTTGTGTTTTTTTCTAGTTTTTATTAAATTTACTTTGTTTTTCGGTAATTTTTTCATGTTTTCTTTTGATTTGCGTTATTTTTCAACAATTTTAATTTTATTTTTAATGTTTTTTACTGTTATTTACAATATTTTGACAGTTTTTAACCCAATCTGGTACATTTTTAGTACATTTTCATTAATGTAAATTTTTATCAATATTTTTCATTTGTTTTTCACTTATTTTTATGATGTTTTGGCCATATTTGTTTGCATTTTGTGGTTTTTATTACGGTTCTATTTAATTTGCTTGTAATTTTTTGACAATTTTTATCTGTTTATTGTGTTTTTCATCAATTTTTATTTTAATAACAATGTTTTTTATCTGAATTTTAAAAATTAAAAAAATAATATATTATTTTTATCTGCATTTTGTGGTTTTTTATAATTTTTCTCAAAATTTGTTCTGTTTTTCATTCATTTTCATTTAATATTTGTCGTTTTTTACTGATTTTTGCAATTTTTTGACCATTTTCATTTGCATTTTGTGTTTCTTCATTAAATTTACTTTGTTTTTCGGTAAATTTCATTTCATTTTCATTATTTTTCTTCTGATGTTTGCCGTTTTTTGCAATTTTTTTGCAATGTTTACATTATTTTTATCTGCATTTTATGTTTTTTTGCATAGTTTTACACTCCAGACCATGATTACCATTGAATTAAAGTGGGTTTTGGTGCTTGGTTTAAAATTTTAAGGCTGGATTTTGTCAATTTTGATTTTTTATAATTAGATTTTTGCATTTTCTAACAGTTTATGACCAAATGTTGATAATTCTTTACAATATTTTTATACGTTATGACCGGATTTTGCTATTTTTGATGTACTACAAATAGAATCAGTTTAAAGTATTTGATAGTAATCATAATCTAGAGTAACCCACCCAACCGCTCAAATGTTGGTAATTAAATAATGGGACATTACCTTACATTTTTGGACTAAAGTATTTCTAAAACTTGCAGAGGAGAGACTTCTAATTCTTTAATAACAAACGGTGGGTAGAGTAATAAATCTTTTGATCACCAACACTTGGGTGGGTGGGTGGGCCACAGCAAAAGAAGCTATCCGCTCTCAATTTTAATTTGGTTCCTGCCCGCCCACCCAAGCGTTTTTTATTAAGAAAGTTGATGTAAGCTAATCGTTTGTTGTATTGCTAGCAACTTACACAATCGGTGGATGGAATAATAAGTCTTTAGATTACCAACACTTGGGTGGGTAGAAGAAGCTACCCGTTCACAATTTAAACTTGGTTCCCGCCCGCTCACCCAAGCGTTTGTCATCAAAAAAGTTGTTGTAAGCTAATTGTCTGTTATAATGTTAGCAACTTACACGAACGGTGGGTAGAATAATAATTTTTTTGATGACCAACATTTGGGTGGGTGGGTGGGCTACAGTAGAATAAGTTACCTGCCCACAAATTAAACTTAGTTCCCGCCCACCCACCCAAGCGTTTGTCATCAAAAAACTTGTTGTAAGTTAAGCGTCCCTTGTATAGCTAGCAACTTACACAAACGGTGGATGGAGTAATAAATCTTTTGATCATCAACACTTGGTTGGGTGGGTGGGCCACAGTAGAAAAAATTACCCGATCACAGTTTAAACTTGGTTCTTGCCCACCCACCCAAGCGTTTGTCATTAAGAAACTTGTTGTAATTAGATGTTACCTCTTTCTTCTTTGAAATAAAAGACTTCTAACGTTTGCAAAGTGAAGAAACTTTTAGTTTTTTGATAACAAACATTTGGGCGGGTGGGTGGACACTCCAGTTTAAACTACTTAATGGTAATCATAAATTGGAGTAGACCAACCCACCCGCTCAAGTGTTGCTTATTAAAAGATTGGATATCACCTCCTCCGTCTTAGACAAAGATACATCTAATGCTTGCAAAGAAAAGAATTTTTAAATTTTTTTATAACAAACATTTGCTTGGATGTTTGGGAGCTCCAGTATAAACTATTCATTGGTAATCATGATACGGAATAACCCACCTACTTCTTTAAGTGTTGGTCATCAAACTTCTTACAATAACTCAGCAAAAAGTAAGAATTAACACAATTTTGATTAACCAAACCTGTTAGGAATTTAGTGTTCTATAAAATAGTTTTAGTGAATTTTGTTTGTAAAGTTGGTATTAAGTGAGTTATTTTGAAAAATGCAACAAAAAAAGTAGAAGTTTTTAGATTTTCTTAAAATAACTCTGCAACAAGTAAGAATTTATCAAATTTCAACGCAGCAAACTTGTTAAAAATTTTGTTTTCTATAAAATAATTTATATAGTTTTTGTTTGTAAAGTTGGTATTAAGTGAGTTATTTAAAAAAATGTAAATTGAAATTTCTTAAACTAACTCGGCAACAACGATGACAAAGATGTTTGTTTCACTTAGAATTTTGTTCAAAACTGGAGTTACTAATGCAATTTGACAAATTTGTAAAAAAAAAATTTAAGGGGGCCCGAGCCCCTTTCTTCTTGTTTTTGATGCTTATAGGCCAAATAAGCAATCATTGGATCACAACCAGATTATCTGTTTATAGTAAGCGATGAATTATGTATGTAGATCAGCTGATGGGGCCCCCTTACCAAAAATTTATTATTTTTTAAAACACATTCTAAAGGTTGCCTGATTTTAAGAGAACAATAACAATGTAATCAAACATATCAAACCAGAAATGGGCCCCAAAGAAGCCCTATATTATCTTCAAATTGTGTACTTAAACTGCAACAACAAAATGACAAACTGAATAGATGGGGGCTCAGAATTGTTACTCACCTAACATATCAAACCCGTAAATCACGAATATCGTATTGGTTTTGCCCGATTTGTGCACTTTCGTACAATATTTTGTAAAAGTATTTTTGAGGTTAGCAAATGGGGCCATTCCCATACTACAAAAATGGAGCTAGGTAGAGATTTGGTGTTATTAGAATCAAGCATAGATCATACAAGGAATGAGAATATGATACTAGTTTGCTAAAAGTAGTCGTTGAGGTTATTGATGGGGGCCCTTCTCGTAGCGTGTAAACGGGGCCAACTAGAGATTTGGTAGTATTAGAATCAAGTATAGGCTATGTCAGGATTGTAAATATAATACTAATTTTCTACTAAGCTTGCTAAGTGTACTCATTGAGGTTAGTAAAGGGGGCCCTTCTCTTAGCGTATAAATGGGACCGTGTAGAGACTTGTTACTTTCAGAATCAAGTATAGGCTATGCCAGGATTACGAATATAATACTAATTTGCAACTAAGTTTGCCAAATGTAGTCATTGAGGTTAGTGAATGGCCCCATTTTTATAGCGCACAAATGGGGCCAACTAGAGACTTGTTACTTACAGAATCAAGTATAGGCCATACCAGGATTGCAAATATAATACCAATTTGCTACCATGTTTGCTAAATGTGGTCATTGAAGTTAGTGAAGGGGGCCACTCTCACAGCATACAAATGGGGCTGAATGCAGACTTGATTCCTTCAAAATCGTACAAAGTTAACCCCAGGAATGCAAATATGCTATTGCAATTGCATAATTTTTACGTTTTCATACAGTATTTAGTAAATGTCTGAATTGAGGTTAACTAATACTGCAATTGCCGTATCACAAGAATGGGGCCAATTCAAGACTTGCAACTTTCAGAAATGCTTTAACTAAATAGGAAGCATGTTTTTATAAACTTAATTAATCACTTGAAGCTAAAAATTTAATCGTCAAAATTGCATATATTTGCATAATTAATAAACCAACTTCCACTCAATATATTAAAAATCTAATTAATACATTTTGTTCCTAATAATTAAACAATAATTCTGTATTAATTCCAATTTGATTGAAAAATGTTTAATATTTTTAATTAATAATTTTGTTTATATTTAATCGGAATCTAATCCAAACGGAATAAGATTATAACCATCTGAAAGCTGAGATTTTTCTGTATCGGTTTCTTTATTGGCGAGTCTCAAAAGTGCCGTTTTCATGATGAAAATGCAATTTGTAATTTAAATAAAATAATAATTTTGGTCGTTGGCGTGACGTCAATGCCGAGGGTATAAATTCGAGCACGACGCCGAGCGAGCTCATTCAAAGTTCGATGGTCGAAATGTGCGGATGTGCTGTGTCGGGCTAGACGGATCCTGCCGGTGGATTAAATTTGTGAAGTGCGTTTATTTCGGATTAATTATTTATTAAAGGTAATTGATTTTTATATATTCTGTTTTGATTATGTAATTATTTTGTTAATAATTCTATTTTATTTAATTAATTGCGTCGTATATATATTTTGGGGTTTTTTATCAGTTACATTCTTCCAATAAATAATTTTTTATTTGTTTTTTAAATTTCATTAAATCTTTTTATATTTGTAACCGGATTAATATGCATACATTCATTACTGCTTTTCATAATAATTTTAATTTGATTTCGTGATTTTTCTGAAATATCTAATGTTTTAATATGAGTGTTTGTGACCAAGAAAATTATTATTTCTTTAACTTTGCGCATATTTGTGTTAATCTACAATTTTTTTAGCTAATCTTTTGATGATAAACACTTAGGTGGGTGGATGGACCAAAGTAGTTCAACATTAAATCGTGATTTGGTTTATACTTGTGACCCACCAACAATTGTTGATTAACCAATTTATCTTTTTATATTTGTATCTTGCCTACACGCCTAAGTGTTTGTGCTCTAGAAAATTATAATTTTTTTATATTTTTGTCAAATTTCAATCAACAATTGTTGATTAGGTAATCTCTGGATAACAAACACTTGGGTGGGTGAGCGGGCCTAACTATTTCCACTATAAAGTGTGATTTGGTTTATATTTGTGTCCCACCCAAGTGTTTGTGATTAAGAAAATGTTAATTTCTTTAACATTTTGCATATTTTTGACAAATTACAATCAACAATTGTTGATTAGCCAATCTTTGGACAATCAACAATTGTTAGTTAGTCAATTTCTTGATAAACATTTAAGTGGGTGGACGGGTTAAAGTAGTTCAACAATAAAACGCGATATGGTTTATACTTGTGTCTCGCCCACCCACCAAAGTGTTTGTGATCAAGAAAGTTATAATTTCTTCAACTTTGTGCATATTTTTGATATATTTTCATCAACAATTGTTGGTGGGCCAAAGTAGTTCAACAATAAACCGCGATATGGTTTATACTTATGTCCCACCCACCCCCCCCAAGTGTTTGTGTTTCAGAAAATTATAATTTCTACAACTTTTTGTGTATTTTTGACATACATCAATCAACTATTGATCATGTGGTTAATATTAATAAACACTCTGGTGGGTGGGCGGGCCAAAGTAGTTCAACAATAAAGTGCGTTATGGTTTAACTTTGTGTCCCACCTACACACCCAAGTGTTTGTGATCAAGAAAGTTAGAATTTCTTTAACTTTGTGCATATTTTTGAAAAATGTCGATCAACAATTGTTGATAAGTGAATCTCTGGATCACTAACACTTGGGTGGGTGGGCGGGATAAAGTATTTTAACATTAAAGCAAGACTAAGTTTATACTTAAGTTCATCTTACCCGCGCAAGTGTTTGCGATGAAGAAAATTATAATTTCTTCAACCTTGCGCGTATTTTTAACAAATGTCCATCAACAACTGTTGATTTGCCTATTTTTGGATCACCAACATTTGGGTAGGCGGGCGGGACAAAGTATTTCAACAATAAAGCAAGACTAAGTTTATACTTGAATACATCTTACCGGCCCAAGTGTTTGCGATCAAGAAAATTATAATTACAAATGCTCATAAACAATTGTTGATTAGTCAATTTCTGGATTACCATCGCTTGGGTGGGCGGTTGAGCTAAAGTTGTTCAACAATAAAGCGCAATATAGTTTAAACTTGTGTCCCATCCACCCACCCAAGTGTTTGTGATGAAGAAAGTTATAATTACCTCAACTTTGTGCATATTTTGACAAATTTCAATCGACAATTGTTGATAAGCCAGTATTTGCATCACCAACACTTTGGTGGGTGGGCGGGCGGGACAAAGTATTTCAACTATAAAGCGTGACTCAGTTTATACGTGTGTTGCACCCACCCACCCAAGTGTTTGTTATCAAGAAATTTGCTTATTCTCACACTTGTTGCGTTTCTGCCGTTTTTAATGTGACAGATTGAATGACAGTTGCCACTAATACGTCAGACGTGGGCAAATTAACAAATTGTTTGATAACTAACACTTGGGCGGGTGGGCGGGAACACAGTTTATAAATATTGAACTAGTGGTTTAATTCAGTGTTCCCGCCCACCCGCCCAAGCGTCTGTTATCAAGAAATTTGCTTATTCTCACACTTGTTGCGTTTCTGCTGTTTTTAATTTGTACAGATTGAATGGCAGTTGCCACTCATACGTCAGAGGTGGGAAAACTAACAAATTGTTTGATAACTATCACTTGGGTGGGTGGGCGGCAACACAGTTTAAAAGTATTGGGCCGGTAGGATACAGTGTTTTTGCTCACCGGCCCAAGTGTTTGTTATCAAGAAACTAAGGTTGTGAAAAAAGTTATAATTCTTTTTTTTAGGATTATTTAAACCAAAATTCTTGAAAAATGTTATAGGTCATTCTTAATTTGGTTCTAAACTTTGAAAAAAGGTTATACCTTATTCTGGCCTTGTCCAAAAGCTTTAGGAAAAAGTTATTTCATTTTAGGTTAAACCAAAATTGTTATAAATTTTATATGATGCCCAAAAGTTTTGAAAATTGAAGGTATGACTCGTTTCAGGTTTGTCCAATATTTTTGAAAAAGATTATAAATCATTCTGGGCTTGTCCAAAAATGTTGAATTATGTTAGTTTGTGTAATGTTTAAAAAATTTTTAGATTTGTCCAAAACTTTTGAAAAACGTTATAAATTCATTCATTTAAGAATGGTTCAAAAGATTTGAAAATGGTTGAAGCTTATTAAGTTTAACAAAAATTGTTGAAAAATGTTTTAAGTTGTCCAAAAGTTATGAATGATGTTATAGTTCATTCAAAGTTTTTGGAAAGATTTGAAAGTTATTTTAGGTTAAAACAAAATGATTGAAAACTGTTATAACTCGTTTTAGGTTTAACCAAAATTGTTAAAAATGTTATAAGTTGTCCAGAAGTTTTGAAAGATGTCATAGCTCATTCTAGGTTTAACCAACATTTTTGAAAAAGGTTATAAATCATTTTAGGCTTGTTTAACATTTTTGAAACAAAACTTATAACTTGATTAAGTTGAAATTTTCTAAAAAATGTCATAGCTTATTCTAGATTTGTCCAAAACTTTTAAAAAACGTTATAAATCATTCCACGCTTATCCAAAAGATTTGAAAAAGGTTAAAGCTTCTAACTTTTAACTAAAATTATAAAAAAAAAACTTTAAATAATTTTTTTTAAAATAAATTATAGATTATTCTAGAGTTGTCTATAAAGTTATAACACATTCTAGGTTGAGTCGAAATTATTGAAAAATGTTATAATAATAATATTTATTGACGGTTTCACCTTTTTTAGAAACAAGTACATTTACAATAGTTTACATAGTTGTAGTAGGTAATTACAATAATATATAAAAATAAATATAACTAACAAGCATGACACTTAAATACAATTATTTACATTTACAACATTTAATTTCATCTTAAAATCACTTAATGATGATCCTGTAATAATAAATTTACTAAATTGGTTTAGTTGATTACAGTATCTAGTACACCTATTCAGTGGACTATAACTGTGGTAATTGGAAGTAGAATTCGGTTGACGAAACATATTATTACTTCTTGTACTAACTACACACATATTTACATAAAATGGTAACTCATAGAGAAGTGCAGGACTATCAGTAACTCCGTTTACAAGCTATAAATTATCAAAAATGTTAAAGAAGTTTATTCTAGGTGTGTCCAAACCTTTTGAAAGGTTTGTAACTCTTTTTAAGTTTGTCCAAAGTTAAAACAAAAGTTATAGCTTAATTTTAAAGTGTTAAAAAGTTATCATAGCTTATTCAAAGTTTGTTCAAAATTTTTGAGAAAGAAATTGCTCATTCTAAGTTTGTCCAAAATTTTTATAAAAAATTATATCTTATTCTGGAAAAGTTCTAGATTAAAGTTGAAGAAAATTGTAATTTATTGTGTAGGTTAAACCAAAACAGTGGAAATATGTCATAACTTATTTTAGGTTTCTCTAAAACTATTAAAAAAGGTTATAAAATATTATAAACTTGTCTAAAATAAAAAAAAATTGATTATTTTAGGTTTAACCAAAATTGTTAAAAATGTTATAATTTGTCCAAAAGTTTTCGAAGCTTATTCTAAATATATCCAAAATTTTTTTGTCAGTCATAGCTTGTTCTAGGTTTGTCCAAAACTTTTGCAAAAGTTGAAATGTTGGTATAGCTTATTCTTGGTTAGGTTAGTTCAAAACTTTTGAAAAAAATAATAGCTTATTCCAAGTTTGTCCAAAACTTTTGAAAACAATTCTAAATTATTCTATATTTGCCCAAAAGATTTGAAAAAGATTATAACTTATTCTAGGTTAAACTAAGTCTGTTGAAACATGTTTTTCCAAAAGTGTAGTTAAGATTTTTTTTTTCTTTCATTAAAATTGTTGAAAAATAGTTGTCCAAAAGTTTTAAAAGATGTCATATTTTCTTCAGATTTGATTAAAAGTTTGAAGAAAGTTAGTTCATTCTAGGTTTGTCCAAAACTTTTTAAAAATATTATGGATTATTCTAAGCTTGTACACAAATCTGGCAAAAACAAATGAAAAATATTTAAGTGCTTCAAACATGTTTGAAAAATGTTTCTTAGCTCTTTTTAAATACTCTAAAAAACTGATTAAAAAAAATATACAAAAAATACAAAATTTTCAAAAAATCATAAATTATATTTTTGATTTTCTGAATCTAATTTTGAAATCCTTGCTACGCCACTGATCGTGAATATAAAGCAAAAATAAATACAAGAAATTATTCAATTTTCTAATACTTATTTCTTTGTTTCAGATAATTCTAGCAGCACAGTGCGACGGAAGCTTTCATGAATTTCCATTACAAATTCATCGCTAAACGGATATACGAACATTATACGTCCATCGCGTCGCAAACTCGTTATTCATTCGTAATAGTAGGTAGTGCGGTCGGACCTACTTTGTTGTGTAATTAATTAAACCTAAATTAAAAGTGTTAGAAGAGGATAGGATTAAACATATTTATAAATTAGTGCTTGACCATTAGCGGACGTTTGTTTGTATTCAATGATTGAGTTAATCAATCGAGTTTTGAATAAATCCAATCATAAATTAATAATTTTAATAAATAAAATGTTTCGTTTGTCTATGCTGCTTAAAATAAGGTTAAATTTTGGTATTAGTAGTACATTAGTGTAGTATTAGTTTTGGTTTTAGTTTAGTTTTGGTATTAGTTTTGATATTAGTTTAGTATTAGTAAAATAGTTGTTATTGTGTACTTGTTTGTAGTAATTAGTGGTTTGTGGTTGAGGAAGAAGAGTTAGCCTTATATAAGCAGCATAGGTGTTTTTCAAAATTTCAAAATTATAAATGTGTTTCAAAAAAATGATTGGATTTTTTCAAATTTTGTTATTACATTACATTTGTTTGCCCCTACATCGTTTCAGGTTTTTATCGCAATAATTTTAGAGTTACTTTCTTTAATACTCTGCATTTATTTCTTAATATTTGCAGCAAAACTATAAAACGCGTTATTAGTTACATCACGATCCTTCAATTTAGCAAATTTTTGTGGGCTATTATAGGTTTGAAGTATGACCAATCTCATCACAGTAGTGAAGATTTGTAAGCCTGACCAGGTTTTAGAAAAACCGGATCTATTGTAATGTTGAGGTTGGCCATACTGAGTCCCCATCATTTCAGACGACGCATTGCATTTTAAAGATTGGGTCTATCTTTTGAAAATGCATGCTATCAGCGTTTGATCTAAAAAGGGTAGACTCCACTTGCACAGGGCCACAATTCCCTGATATGGGGTTCTATCTTGATGGCACAGGTTAGATTTTCAGGTTAGATCTACAAGATTGGGTATGGGTGGTATTATAGGTTGGAAGTATGACCCAACCTCATCACATTAGTGATGATTTTTAGCCTGACCAGGCTTTTTAAAATCTGATCTAGTGTAAGAGTTGAGGCCGGCATACTGAGTCCCCATCATTTTGGACGACGCATTGCATTTTAAAGATTAGGTCAATCTTTTGAAAATGTAATGTTATAAGCGTTCGATCTAAAAAAGGGTAAACCCCTCATGCACAGGGACACCTTCCTCTGTTCTATAGGTGGTTCGACCTTGATGGCACAGGTTAGACTTTCACGTTAGATTTACAGGATCGGATGTGGGTGGTATTATAGGTTGGAAGTATGACCCAACCTCATCACATTAGTGATGATTTTTAGCCTGACCAGGCTATTTAAAATCGGATCTAGTGTAAGAGTTGAGGCCGGCATACTGAGTCCCCATCATTTCGGATGACGCTTTGCATTTTAAAGATTTGGTCAATCTTTTGAAAATGTAATGCTATCAGCATTCGATCTAAAAAAGGGTAAACCCCTCATGCTCAGGGACACCTTCCTCTGGTCTATAGGTGGTTCGACCTTGATGGCACAGGTTAGACTTACAGGTACAGGGTCAACTTACAGAATCGACTCACAGGATCTTATAACAATATTTCTTACAATAATTACAAATTTACAACTATTACAAAACATAGAAAACAATAAACATTTAAATTCAAACTTACTAATTGGGTGTGGGTTAAATTATAAGTTGGAAGTATGACCCAACCTCATCACATTAGTGATGATTTTTAACCTGACCAGGTTTTTTAAAATCGGATCTAGTGTAAGAGTTGAGGCCGGCATACTGAGTCCCCATCATTTCGGATGACGCTTTGCATTTTAAAGATTGGGTCAATCTTTTGAAAATGTAATGCTATCAGCATTCGATCTAAAAAAGGGTAAATCCCTCATGCACAGGGACACCTTCCTCTGTGCTATAGGTGGTTCAATCTTGATGGCACAGGTTAGATTTTGTTATTAAATTGCGATAATTTTGGGTTTGCTTTCATTAAATGCTGAATAATATTTACAGCATTTACTATTAGAATCACTAAAACGCATTGTTAGTTACATCATGATCCTTTAATTTAACAAATTTTAAAGGAAAGTGTTGATCAAACCATGCGTGAGTTACCCTGCATCATAAATAGCTTCCCCCCTCAAATGGAGTGAGCTTGAGGGTCGTATTTGTAGTGCAGGAACAGGGTAGGGTGTGGGTGCTATTATAGGTTGGAAGTATGACCCAACCTCATCACATTAGTGATGATTTTTAACCTGACCAGGTTTTTTAAAATCGGATCTAGTGTAAGAGTTGAGGCCGGCATACTGAGTCCCCATCATTTCGGACGACGCTTTGCATTTTAAAGATTGGGTCAATCTTTTAAAAATGTAATGCTATCAGCGTTCGATCTAAAAAAGGGTAAACCCCTCATGCTCAGGGACACCTTCCTCTGGTCTATAGGTGGTTCGACCTTGATGGCACAGGTTAGATTTTCTTTTAGGTATATGTAGGTGCAAACAAATAATTAAACTCCGTGGTCTATTAATATAAAGTGCAACCAATAGAGGGGGAAGCAGGAAACCAGTGAACTTCAATCCTCAGCTTTACGCAAGTCAAAGGTAGGTCCGGCATTGAAGGGCGCCCAGAAGTCGGGTGCCTTGTTGCATCTCATCTCTAATTCAAGATTTAAGGTTGGTCCGACTTTTGTTCGGTTTTTATATGCGCACAAGTGGGTTGGCCGGTTTTTTATATTTTAGTAAAGTGACCATGGTCCGTTATCATGCTCCATCCCAAAATGCGTCGCGATAGGGTTGGGATCCTTTTGTGTATAAAACCTTACAATCCTTTGTTTCCGATCCTTCCCCTGCTTAAGGATTGGTACCTCGGCATGGTGAGCAGGCGTCATTACATCAAAAGTTAACATTTTTATTGTGTAATTATAAACTTTTTTAGTATTGACATAGAATTTGATGTAAAACAAAACCAATCCATTGCAATATTATCATTTTTTTCTGTTTAAATTTCTTTATTTAATTGATTATTCAATTAAATAATACTAACATAATAAACATAATTGATTTAAATTTTTATTCTTACTCAAAAAATAATTTATAGTTACGCCACTGGCTTTTACAAAGCTGCTGCTTTCACTCACACAAGAATTGTTGGTTGCCTATGTTAAAATTAAAAGTCTAAACAATCGATTAACGAATATTTTGTGATGTTTATGACAGTTCTAGAACATTGATGACATTTATTTCATGATAGCTTTGAAACATTTTATTACATTTATGATAACTCAAAAACAATTATTGATTGTTCACAAATTCACAAACCTTTTATAACGTTCATAACACTTATAAATAATCAAACGAAAGACTGGTTTGCCATCTAGTTGCAATTTATAATACTAAAATGTCCGCATTAATCGGTATCATTTTAACATTTATGCAATTGGCAGTCATTTCGCGGCTTAAACGATTTTGAATCGCCAATAAATTAAGGCATACTGACGAGGTTTGTAGAACCGAAACAATTGTCTATGCTTGACCCTTGGCCGCTGTGATTCGATTGACTGATTTTGAATAAATTATTAATTCATTTCATAACACTTAACAAATATTTTATAACGTTTCTGACAGTTCACGGACGTTTTATGATATTTATAATATCTCACAAACATTTTATGATCGGCCAGGAACATTTTACAACAGTTCACGGACATTTTATGATGTTTATGATATAACGTAATTTACTTTCTCATAAAGTTTGACTCTGTTAAGTTACCTCCCGACAACAAATGTCTCTTTGCAATTAACTTCAAATATATTTCCAAATTTCTATAATATTTTGTCGCTTCGCGATTGATTCTAAATTGGTTCAGAAATTTTCTATAGTTCTAAATAAAATAATTTACTTTCTTATAAAGTTTGAGCCGGTTTAGTTACTTTCCGACAACAAATGTCGCTTTGCGATTAACTAGTCTAAAAACATTTTATGACGTTTCAAGAACGTTTGATGACAGTTTACAAACATTTTTTAACCTTTATGACAGCTCAGGAACAAGAGGTGATGGTAATATCCAATTCCTTGATGACAAACACTTGGGCGGGTGGGTTGGTCACTCCAGAACATGAGTACGGATAGATGGTTTGTGTTAGGTTTCCCACCCACCCGTCCAATTGTTAGTTATTAAGAAATTGAAAGTTTTTCTTTTCTTTGAGCGTTAAAAGCCTCTATGTCAAAGGAGCTGGTTATATTCAATCCCTTGATGACAAACACTTGAACTCTATATATGGTAAATACAAAAATCCGGTCTTAAATTGATCAAAATCATAAAAGTTAGAGCAAAAATACAAAAATCCGCCCTTAAATAATATAAAATTTTGACAAAATTGATTGAAAATTCAAAAGTTTGGCTTTAAAATCATTAAAAACACAATTATCTGGTTGGTAATACAAAAATCCGGCCAAAAATGATTTGAAATCACAAAAATCCGGCTTGGTAAGTAAAAAACTAAACACAAAAATCCTACTTAAAAAACTATCCGACCTAGGATAGATTAAAAATACTAAAATCCGGCTACAAAGTAACAAAAAAAACAAAAATTTGGCTATATTTGATCAAAAAAATGATTTGGCCTGATTAAAAACACAAATTTATAGTCAAAAACACAAAAATCCGGCTAAAAATTGGCTAATAAAGCAAAAATTTTGCCAAATTTGTAACAAATAAGCTTGAAATTTGGTCTTTAATAAAATAAAATTTGACAAAATTGACTAAAAATGCAACAATTTGGTCTATAATGTCAAAAATAAGCTTTATTGTGTTGAAAATTTGGTCTGTTAAACTAAAATGTAGGTAAGATTTGCTAAAAATACAAAAATCCGGCCTTAAATTAACTGAAAACATAAGAAAGTAGACAAAAACTCATCAATTAATCAAAAAAGCAAATATCCGGTTTTATAATATTAATAATAAGTTTTGTTCTATCAAAATTTGGACTTAACAATACAAAATTCTGACAAGATTGATTAAAAATACAACATTTTTATAATTTACCAATAATACAATAATCTGGGTTGGAAACTAAAATTCGGTAAAAAATCGATAAGAATCCGGCTTAAGAAGTAAGAAATAACTGTTGCTGCGTCAAAATATTATGAAACTTTGAGCAAATTAATTAAAAATACAAAAATCCGGTCATAAACTAGTCAAAAATGTAAAAAATCCTAATATAGAAAGAATGAGTTTTATTGTATTGAATCCGGTTTTTGATAAGAAATATTTTTGACTATATTTACTTAAAATAGGTAGGTGGGCGGGAACCTCAGTAGAAACTACTCGCTCAGTTTCAATAAAATGAATGCTTTGCCCGCTCACCTAAGAATCGATTCTGTCACCCATTTCTTCTAATTTAGTGACAAGTGACACTAGCACAGAGGGTAAACTCTTATTTCTGGATAACAAACACTTGGGTGGGCGGGCGGGAACCCTCAGCAGAAACTACCCGCCCACTTTTAATGAAATAAGTGCTTTGCCCATCCACCAAAGTGTTAATTATTAAAAGATTGAATCTGACACCTATTTCTTCTAATTTAGTGATAAATGACATTTGCAAAGAGTGGTCTAATTAATTTTAAGGTTTTTTGTCACGAGTCGCTTTGCAATTAATCGTGAACCAATTTAACAAATTTTAAATCTACCTCTCTTTGCGATTAATTGTGTCGTGCTAAGTCGCTTCACTCTTTATTATAAATTGATTTAATTAAGGTTTTTTGTCTTTAGTCTCTTCGCGATTAATTGTGAATCAATTTAACTCATTTTTAGTGGACGGTGTCGCTTCGCGATTGTAAGTGCTAAGTTGCATCACTTTTTATTTTAATTAAATCTCTTCGTAAATCTTTCTATGATTTTGTTATAAGGTTTGCTTGTATTGCGATTATTTATTGTTATAATTAATTAAAACAATTTCCAATATGCTATAATATAAGTAGAATTTGTTTTATTTAATATAATTTGTGTTAAATTTATTATAATACTACGCACTTGTAAATCCGATTCTTCTTGCAATAAGGTCGAGTCGAATGTTGTCTTATCGCAATGCATTAGAGGACAGAGTTTTTTTTTACAATTGCGTTTTATTCTAAATATAAAATAAAAATATTTCCTTATCATTGCTGGGCTACAATACAAATCATTTCTAAAAATAGAATGTTTTCATCTAATTGAATTTATTTCGTTTACAAATTGAATTGAATTAATATTATTGATGCACTTTTATATACAATTATTTTGTTAATTTTTTTCTTTTTACATTGATTGCAATTTGATACAAAAATTGCACTTTTCAGGTACTAGAAATTCTATGACTTTGTAGATAAATTTAATTACAGTTTTAAGACTGCGATGACAAATTAATGATATTCGTTGCAAACAACAAATTATTTATGTCGATTATAGTAAAAATGGTTCTTTTTCAAACAATTTTATAAAATTGGCTTTGTAAATTGATTTAAATAGTTTCGAATATAAAAGCTTTCACGTTTAACAATTAAAATTGTTATTATAATTATATTTGTTTCCATTTTAACATTTAGTTTTAATTAATTTAGGTTGGTAGTAAATTTTACTGCAAATTGACAGCTATGGCGCTTCTAATTTGTGTGCAGAAATTTGTTGTAAATTACTCAATATTTTAATCATGGAAAGTGTTAAATGTATAAAAACAGTTAGTAATATTGTTGGGATTAATGTTGGTTAAAGCGATGCAAATGGAATTGTGCCTATGCTGAAATATCAACGAAAATGTGACTGATCAAAATGAGGTAATTTTGCTATTGAATTTGCTTTAGTCTTATTGTATATAGTTTGACTGAAAAGCTAATTGTTGATGATCTTATTATTAATAATTAATAATAAAAATGCGTATTATTATGATTGATACAATCAAACTGCTTTATTCTAAGTTTCTTGAGTATTAGCTTTTAGTCGGTAATTAAGGTCACTGTAATGGAGATTGTTGATTTGATGCATTAATCAGTTAATATTGTTTTTATGTTTACATCTTATATATTAAATTTTACAAATTGAATTGAATTATAAACGTTTAGTTTGTATTTTAATGCACTTTTGATGTATTTTTTGCAAACATTATTTTGATACAAAAACTTTTAGGTATCCATGACCATGACTTTGTAGAAAAATATAATTACAGTTTTAAGACTTTTTTGACAATCACATTATTTTATTTCTTTCTAGTTCTTTAATTTATTTTAACCGTTAAAAGTTGTTTTGACAGTTTGTCATTTAGTTTTTGAGCTTGTAGTTTCATAATTTGTAATTTTGGTGTTGTTTTCTTAATTTCTACATTAAGTTTTAACACTTACAAAGAGAAGTAACATTTATATTTTTGATAATTAACATTTGGGCGGGTGGGCGGAAACTACAATTTAAACAATCCGTCCGTACTCATGTTTTGGGGTGACCCACCCACCCACCCAAGTGTTTATCATCAAGAAATTAAATATCACAATTACCTCTTGTGATATAGAGGCTTTTAACGCTTACAAAAAGGAGAAATTTAAATTTTTTGGGTGGGCGGGAACCCCAGTTTAAACAATTCATCCATATTCATGTTTTGGAATGACACACCTACCCACTCAAATGTTCGTAAACAAAAAATTAGATACCACCATTACCTCTTGTGATATAAAAACTTTTAAAGCTTTCAGAGAGGGGAAATTTAAATTTCTTGATAACAAACGCTTGGGCGGGTGAGCGGGAACCCCAATTTATACAATCCGTTCGTACTGATGTTTTGAAGTGACCCATTCACCCACCCTAATGTTCGTTATTAAGACATTAAATATCACAATCATCTTTTGTGATATAAAGACTTTAAACACTTTCAGAGAAGAGAAATTTAAATTTCTTGATAACGAACGTTTGGGTGGGTGGGCGGGAACCCCAATTTAAATAATCCGTCCGTACAGATGTTTTGGAATGACCCAGCCACCCACCCAAGTGTTCGTTATTAAGAGATTAAATATAATCATCACTTTTTGTGATATAGAGACTTTTAACGCTTTCAGAGAGGAGAAATTTAAATTTCTTGATCACGAACGCTTGAGCGGGTGGGCGGGAACTCTAATTTAAACAATCCGTTTGTACTCATGTTTTGGAGTGACCCACCTACCTACCCAAGTGTTTGTTATTAAAAAATTAAATATCACAATCATCTTTTGTGATATAAAGACTTTTAACACTTTCAGAGAAGATTTAAATTTCTTGATAACGAACGCTTGGGCTGGTGGGCGGGAACCCTAATTTAAACAATCCGTCCGTACTCATGTTTTGGAGTGACCCACCCTTCCACCCAAGTGTTTGTCATCAAGAAATTAAATATCACCATTTCCTCTTGTGATTTAGAGACTTTTAACGCTTGCAGGAAAGAGAAACTCAAACTTCTTGATAACGAACACTTAGGCGGGAACCCCAGTTTAAACAATTTGTACGTACTCATGTCTTGGAGTCATAGAATTGATAAAAAACCTTTACACTTCAATTGACATAATACATTATGAATCGCGAAGCGACATTTAATCATAAAGTTGATATAAAATCATTTCCATAATAGATTGTCAATCGCGAAGCGACATTTGGTCATAGAATTGATAAAAAACCTTTACACTTCAATTGACATAATACATTGTCAATCGCGAAGCGACATTTGGTGATAAAGTTGATATAAAATCATTTCCATAATTGATTGTCAATCGCAAAGCGACATTTGGTCATAGAATTGATAAAAAACCTTTACACTTTAATTGACATAATACATTGTCAATCGCGAAGCGACATTTGGTCATAAAGTTGATATAAATTCATTTTCATAATACATTGTCAATCGCAAAGCGACATTTGGTCATAGAATTGATAAAAAACCTTTACACTTCAATTGACATAATACATTGTCAATCGCGAAGCGACATTTGGTCATTAAGTTGATATAAAATCATTTCCAAAATACATTGTCAATCGCGAAGCAACATTTGGTCATAGAATTGATAAAAAACCTTTACACTTTAATTGACATAATACATTGTCAATCGCGAAGCGACATTTGGTCATAAAGTTGATATAAATTCATTTCCAAAATACATTGTCAATCGCAAAGCGACATTTGGTCATAGAATTGATAAAAAACCTTTACACTTCAATTGACATAATACATTGTCAATCGCGAAGCGACATTTGGTCATTAAGTTGATATAAAATCATTTCCAAAATACATTGTCAATCGCGAAGCGACATTTGGTCATAGAATTGATAAAAAACCTTTACACTTTAATTGCCATAATAGATTGTCAATCGCAAAGCGACATTTGGTCATAGAATTGATAAAAAACCTTTACACTTTAATTGACATAATACATTGTCAATCGCGAAGCGACATTTGGTCATAAAGTTGATATAAATTCATTTCCATAATACATTGTCAATCGCAAAGCGACATTTGGTCATAGAATTGATAAAAAACCTTTACACTTCAATTGACATAATACATTGTCAATCGCGAAGCGACATTTGGTCATTAAGTTGATATAAAATCATTTCCAAAATACATTGTCAATCGCGAAGCGACATTTGGTCATAGAATTGATAAAAAACCTTTACACTTTAATTGCCATAATAGATTGTCAATCGCAAAGCGACATTTGGTCATAGAATTGATAAAAAACCTTTACACTTCAATTGACATAATACATTGTCAATCGCGAAGCGACATTTGGTCATAAAGTTGATATAAATTCATTTCCATAATACATTGTCAATCGCAAAGCGACATTTGGTCATAGAATTGATAAAAAACCTTTACACTTTAATTGACATAATACATTGTCAATCGCGAAGCGACATTTGGTCATAAAGTTGATATAAATTCATTTCCATAATACATTGTCAATCGCAAAGCGACATTTGGTCATAGAATGGATAAAAAACTTTCACATTTTAATTGCCATAATACATTGTCAATCGCGAAGCGACATTTGGTCATAAAGTTGATATAAAATCATTTCCATAATTGATTGTCAATCGCAAAGCGACATTTGGTCATAGAATTGATAAAAAACCTTTACACTTCAATTGACATAATACATTGTCAATCGCGAAGCGACATTTGGTCATTAAGTTGATATAAAATCATTTCCAAAATAGATTGTCAATCGCGAAGCGACATTTAGTCATAGAATTGATAAATAACCTTTACACTTCAATTGCCATAATACATTGTCAATCGCGAAGCGACATTTGGTCATTAAGTTGATATAAAATCATTTCCAAAATAGATTGTCAATCGCGAAGCGACATTTAGTCATAGAATTGATAAATAACCTTTACACTTCAATTGCCATAATACATTGTCAATCGCGAAGCGACATTTGGTCATAAAGTTGATATAAAATCATTTCCAAAATACATTGTCAATCGCGAAGCGACATTTGGTCATAAAGTTGATATAAATTCATTTCCATAATACATTGTCAATCGCAAAGCGACATTTGGTCATAGAATGGATAAAAAACTTTCACATTTTAATTGCCATAATACATTGTCAATCGCGAAGCGACATTTGGTCATAAAGTTGATATAAAATCATTTCCATAATTGATTGTCAATCGCAAAGCGACATTTGGTCATAGAATTGATAAAAAACCTTTACACTTTAATTGACATAATACATTGTCAATCGCGAAGCGACATTTGGTCATAAAGTTGATATAAAATCATTTCCATAATTGATTGTCAATCGCAAAGCGACATTTGGTCATAGAATTGATAAAAAACCTTTACACTTCAATTGACATAATACATTGTCAATCGCGAAGCGACATTTGGTCATTAAGTTGATATAAAATCATTTCCAAAATAGATTGTCAATCGCGAAGCGACATTTGGTCATAGAATTGATAAATAACCTTTACACTTCAATTGACATAATACATTGTCAATCGCGAAGCGACATTTGGTCATAAAGTTGATATAAAATCATTTCCAAAATACATTGTCAATCGCGAAGCGACATTTGGTCATAAAGTTGATATAAATTCATTTCCATAATACATTGTCAATTGCAAAGCGACATTTGGTCATAGAATGGATAAAAAACTTTCACATTTTAATTGCCATAATACATTGTCAATCGCGAAGCGACATTTGGTCATAAAGTTGATATAAAATCATTTCCATAATTGATTGTCAATCGCAAAGCGACATTTGGTCATAGAATTGATAAAAAACCTTTACACTTCAATTGACATAATACATTGTCAATCGCGAAGCGACATTTGGTCATTAAGTTGATATAAAATCATTTCCAAAATAGATTGTCAATCGCGAAGCGACATTTAGTCATAGAATTGATAAATAACCTTTACACTTCAATTGCCCTAATACATTGTCAATCGCGAAGCGACATTTGGTCATTAAGTTCATATAAAATCATTTCCAAAATAGATTGTCAATCGCGAAGCGACATTTAGTCATAGAATTGATAAATAACCTTTACACTTCAATTGCCATAATACATTGTCAATCGCGAAGCGACATTTGGTCATAAAGTTGATATAAAATCATTTCCAAAATACATTGTCAATCGCGAAGCGACATTTGGTCATAAAGTTGATATAAATTCATTTCCATAATACATTGTCAATCGCAAAGCGACATTTGGTCATAGAATGGATAAAAAACTTTCACATTTTAATTGCCATAATACATTGTCAATCGCGAAGCGACATTTGGTCATAAAGTTGATATAAAATCATTTCCATAATTGATTGTCAATCGCAAAGCGACATTTGGTCATAGAATTGATAAAAAACCTTTACACTTTAATTGACATAATACATTGTCAATCGCGAAGCGACATTTGGTCATAAAGTTGATATAAATTCATTTTCATAATACATTGTCAATCGCAAAGCGACATTTGGTCATAGAATTGATAAAAAACCTTTACACTTCAATTGACATAATACATTGTCAATCGCGAAGCGACATTTGGTCATTAAGTTGATATAAAATCATTTCCAAAATACATTGTCAATCGCGAAGCAACATTTGGTCATAGAATTGATAAAAAACCTTTACACTTTAATTGACATAATACATTGTCAATCGCGAAGCGACATTTGGTCATAAAGTTGATATAAATTCATTTCCAAAATACATTGTCAATCGCAAAGCGACATTTGGTCATAAAGTTGATATAAATTCATTTCCATAATACATTGTCAATCGCAAAGCGACATTTGGTCATTAAGTTGATATAAAATCATTTCCAAAATACATTGTCAATCGCGAAGCGACATTTGGTCATAGAATTGATAAATAACCTTTACACTTCAATTGACATAATACATTGTCAATCGCGAAGCGACATTTGGTCATAAAGTTGATATAAAATCATTTCCATAATTGATTGTCAATCGCAAAGCGACATTTGGTCATAGAATTGATAAAAAACCTTTACACTTCAATTGACATAATACATTGTCAATCGCGAAGCGACATTTGGTCATTAAGTTGATATAAAATCATTTCCAAAATAGATTGTCAATCGCGAAGCGACATTTAGTCATAGAATTGATAAATAACCTTTACACTTCAATTGCCATAATACATTGTCAATCGCGAAGCGACATTTGGTCATAAAGTTGATATAAAATCATTTCCATAATTGATTGTCAATCGCAAAGCGACATTTGGTCATAGAATTGATAAAAAACCTTTACACTTCAATTGACATAATACATTGTCAATCGCGAAGCGACATTTGGTCATTAAGTTGATATAAAATCATTTCCAAAATAGATTGTCAATCGCGAAGCGACATTTAGTCATAGAATTGATAAATAACCTTTACACTTCAATTGCCATAATACATTGTCAATCGCGAAGCGACATTTGGTCATAAAGTTGATATAAAATCATTTCCAAAATACATTGTCAATCGCGAAGCGACATTTGGTCATAAAGTTGATATAAATTCATTTCCATAATACATTGTCAATCGCAAAGCGACATTTGGTCATAGAATGGATAAAAAACTTTCACATTTTAATTGCCATAATACATTGTCAATCGCGAAGCGACATTTGGTCATAAAGTTGATATAAAATCATTTCCATAATTGATTGTCAATCGCAAAGCGACATTTGGTCATAGAATTGATAAAAAAACCTTTACACTTCAATTGACATAATACATTGTCAATCGCGAAGCGACATTTGGTCATTAAGTTGATATAAAATCATTTCCAAAATAGATTGTCAATCGCGAAGCGACATTTGGTCATAGAATTGATAAATAACCTTTACACTTCAATTGACATAATACATTGTCAATCGCGAAGCGACATTTGGTCATAAAGTTGATATAAAATCATTTCCAAAATACATTGTCAATCGCGAAGCGACATTTGGTCATAAAGTTGATATAAATTCATTTCCATAATACATTGTCAATTGCAAAGCGACATTTGGTCATAGAATGGATAAAAAACTTTCACATTTTAATTGCCATAATACATTGTCAATCGCGAAGCGACATTTGGTCATAAAGTTGATATAAAATCATTTCCATAATTGATTGTCAATCGCAAAGCGACATTTGGTCATAGAATTGATAAAAAACCTTTACACTTCAATTGACATAATACATTGTCAATCGCGAAGCGACATTTGGTCATTAAGTTGATATAAAATCATTTCCAAAATAGATTGTCAATCGCGAAGCGACATTTAGTCATAGAATTGATAAATAACCTTTACACTTCAATTGCCATAATACATTGTCAATCGCGAAGCGACATTTGGTCATTAAGTTGATATAAAATCATTTCCAAAATACATTGTCAATCGCGAAGCAACATTTGGTCATAGAATTGATAAAAAACCTTTACACTTTAATTGACATAATACATTGTCAATCGCGAAGCGACATTTGGTCATAAAGTTGATATAAATTCATTTCCAAAATACATTGTCAATCGCAAAGCGACATTTGGTCATAGAATTGATAAAAAACCTTTACACTTCAATTGACATAATACATTGTCAATCGCGAAGCGACATTTGGTCATTAAGTTGATATAAAATCATTTCCAAAATACATTGTCAATCGCGAAGCGACATTTGGTCATAGAATTGATAAAAAACCTTTACACTTTAATTGCCATAATAGATTGTCAATCGCAAAGCGACATTTGGTCATAGAATTGATAAAAAACCTTTACACTTTAATTGACATAATACATTGTCAATCGCGAAGCGACATTTGGTCATAAAGTTGATATAAATTCATTTCCATAATTGATTGTCAATCGCAAAGCGACATTTGGTCATAGAATTGATAAAAAACCTTTACACTTTAATTGACATAATACATTGTCAATCGCGAAGCGACATTTGGTCATAAAGTTGATATAAATTCATTTCCAAAATACATTGTCAATCGCAAAGCGACATTTGGTCATAGAATTGATAAAAAACCTTTACACTTCAATTGACATAATACATTGTCAATCGCGAAGCGACATTTGGTCATTAAGTTGATATAAAATCATTTCCAAAATACATTGTCAATCGCGAAGCGACATTTGGTCATAGAATTGATAAAAAACCTTTACACTTTAATTGCCATAATAGATTGTCAATCGCAAAGCGACATTTGGTCATAGAATTGATAAAAAACCTTTACACTTTAATTGACATAATACATTGTCAATCGCGAAGCGACATTTGGTCATAAAGTTGATATAAATTCATTTCCAAAATACATTGTCAATCGCAAAGCGACATTTGGTCATAGAATTGATAAAAAACCTTTACACTTCAATTGACATAATACATTGTCAATCGCGAAGCGACATTTGGTCATTAAGTTGATATAAAATCATTTCCAAAATACATTGTCAATCGCGAAGCGACATTTGGTCATAGAATTGATAAAAAACCTTTACACTTTAATTGCCATAATAGATTGTCAATCGCAAAGCGACATTTGGTCATAGAATTGATAAAAAACCTTTACACTTCAATTGACATAATACATTGTCAATCGCGAAGCGACATTTGGTCATAAAGTTGATATAAATTCATTTCCATAATACATTGTCAATCGCAAAGCGACATTTGGTCATAGAATTGATAAAAAACCTTTACACTTTAATTGACATAATACATTGTCAATCGCGAAGCGACATTTGGTCATAAAGTTGATATAAATTCATTTCCATAATACATTGTCAATCGCAAAGCGACATTTGGTCATAGAATGGATAAAAAACTTTCACATTTTAATTGCCATAATACATTGTCAATCGCGAAGCGACATTTGGTCATAAAGTTGATATAAAATCATTTCCATAATTGATTGTCAATCGCAAAGCGACATTTGGTCATAGAATTGATAAAAAACCTTTACACTTCAATTGACATAATACATTGTCAATCGCGAAGCGACATTTGGTCATTAAGTTGATATAAAATCATTTCCAAAATAGATTGTCAATCGCGAAGCGACATTTAGTCATAGAATTGATAAATAACCTTTACACTTCAATTGCCATAATACATTGTCAATCGCGAAGCGACATTTGGTCATTAAGTTGATATAAAATCATTTCCAAAATAGATTGTCAATCGCGAAGCGACATTTAGTCATAGAATTGATAAATAACCTTTACACTTCAATTGCCATAATACATTGTCAATCGCGAAGCGACATTTGGTCATAAAGTTGATATAAAATCATTTCCAAAATACATTGTCAATCGCGAAGCGACATTTGGTCATAAAGTTGATATAAATTCATTTCCATAATACATTGTCAATCGCAAAGCGACATTTGGTCATAGAATGGATAAAAAACTTTCACATTTTAATTGCCATAATACATTGTCAATCGCGAAGCGACATTTGGTCATAAAGTTGATATAAAATCATTTCCATAATTGATTGTCAATCGCAAAGCGACATTTGGTCATAGAATTGATAAAAAACCTTTACACTTTAATTGACATAATACATTGTCAATCGCGAAGCGACATTTGGTCATAAAGTTGATATAAAATCATTTCCATAATTGATTGTCAATCGCAAAGCGACATTTGGTCATAGAATTGATAAAAAACCTTTACACTTCAATTGACATAATACATTGTCAATCGCGAAGCGACATTTGGTCATTAAGTTGATATAAAATCATTTCCAAAATAGATTGTCAATCGCGAAGCGACATTTAGTCATAGAATTGATAAATAACCTTTACACTTCAATTGCCCTAATACATTGTCAATCGCGAAGCGACATTTGGTCATAAAGTTGATATAAAATCATTTCCATAATTGATTGTCAATCGCAAAGCGACATTTGGTCATAGAATTGATAAAAAACCTTTACACTTCAATTGACATAATACATTGTCAATCGCGAAGCGACATTTGGTCATTAAGTTGATATAAAATCATTTCCAAAATAGATTGTCAATCGCGAAGCGACATTTGGTCATAGAATTGATAAATAACCTTTACACTTCAATTGACATAATACATTGTCAATCGCGAAGCGACATTTGGTCATAAAGTTGATATAAAATCATTTCCAAAATACATTGTCAATCGCGAAGCGACATTTGGTCATAAAGTTGATATAAATTCATTTCCATAATACATTGTCAATTGCAAAGCGACATTTGGTCATAGAATGGATAAAAAACTTTCACATTTTAATTGCCATAATACATTGTCAATCGCGAAGCGACATTTGGTCATAAAGTTGATATAAAATCATTTCCATAATTGATTGTCAATCGCAAAGCGACATTTGGTCATAGAATTGATAAAAAACCTTTACACTTTAATTGACATAATACATTGTCAATCGCGAAGCGACATTTGGTCATAAAGTTGATATAAAATCATTTCCATAATTGATTGTCAATCGCAAAGCGACATTTGGTCATAGAATTGATAAAAAACCTTTACACTTCAATTGACATAATACATTGTCAATCGCGAAGCGACATTTGGTCATTAAGTTGATATAAAATCATTTCCAAAATAGATTGTCAATCGCGAAGCGACATTTAGTCATAGAATTGATAAATAACCTTTACACTTCAATTGCCATAATACATTGTCAATCGCGAAGCGACATTTGGTCATAAAGTTGATATAAAATCATTTCCAAAATACATTGTCAATCGCGAAGCGACATTTGGTCATAAAGTTGATATAAATTCATTTCCATAATACATTGTCAATCGCAAAGCGACATTTGGTCATAGAATGGATAAAAAACTTTCACATTTTAATTGCCATAATACATTGTCAATCGCGAAGCGACATTTGGTCATAAAGTTGATATAAAATCATTTCCATAATTGATTGTCAATCGCAAAGCGACATTTGGTCATAGAATTGATAAAAAACCTTTACACTTCAATTGACATAATACATTGTCAATCGCGAAGCGACATTTGGTCATTAAGTTGATATAAAATCATTTCCAAAATAGATTGTCAATCGCGAAGCGACATTTAGTCATAGAATTGATAAAAAACCTTTACACTTCAATTGCCATAATACATTGTCAATCGCGAAGCGACATTTGGTCATAAAGTTGATATAAAATCATTTCCAAAATACATTGTCAATCGCGAAGCGACATTTGGTCATTAAGTTGATATAAAATCATTTCCAAAATAGATTGTCAATCGCGAAGCGACATTTGGTCATAGAATTGATAAATAACCTTTACACTTCAATTGACATAATACATTGTCAATCGCGAAGCGACATTTGGTCATAAAGTTGATATAAAATCATTTCCAAAATACATTGTCAATCGCGAAGCGACATTTGGTCATAAAGTTGATATAAATTCATTTCCATAATACATTGTCAATTGCAAAGCGACATTTGGTCATAGAATGGATAAAAAACTTTCACATTTTAATTGCCATAATACATTGTCAATCGCGAAGCGACATTTGGTCATAAAGTTGATATAAAATCATTTCCATAATTGATTGTCAATCGCAAAGCGACATTTGGTCATAGAATTGATAAAAAACCTTTACACTTCAATTGACATAATACATTGTCAATCGCGAAGCGACATTTGGTCATTAAGTTGATATAAAATCATTTCCAAAATAGATTGTCAATCGCGAAGCGACATTTAGTCATAGAATTGATAAATAACCTTTACACTTCAATTGCCCTAATACATTGTCAATCGCGAAGCGACATTTGGTCATTAAGTTCATATAAAATCATTTCCAAAATAGATTGTCAATCGCGAAGCGACATTTAGTCATAGAATTGATAAATAACCTTTACACTTCAATTGCCATAATACATTGTCAATCGCGAAGCGACATTTGGTCATAAAGTTGATATAAAATCATTTCCAAAATACATTGTCAATCGCGAAGCGACATTTGGTCATAAAGTTGATATAAATTCATTTCCATAATACATTGTCAATCGCAAAGCGACATTTGGTCATAGAATGGATAAAAAACTTTCACATTTTAATTGCCATAATACATTGTCAATCGCGAAGCGACATTTGGTCATAAAGTTGATATAAAATCATTTCCATAATTGATTGTCAATCGCAAAGCGACATTTGGTCATAGAATTGATAAAAAACCTTTACACTTTAATTGACATAATACATTGTCAATCGCGAAGCGACATTTGGTCATAAAGTTGATATAAATTCATTTTCATAATACATTGTCAATCGCAAAGCGACATTTGGTCATAGAATTGATAAAAAACCTTTACACTTCAATTGACATAATACATTGTCAATCGCGAAGCGACATTTGGTCATTAAGTTGATATAAAATCATTTCCAAAATACATTGTCAATCGCGAAGCAACATTTGGTCATAGAATTGATAAAAAACCTTTACACTTTAATTGACATAATACATTGTCAATCGCGAAGCGACATTTGGTCATAAAGTTGATATAAATTCATTTCCAAAATACATTGTCAATCGCAAAGCGACATTTGGTCATAGAATTGATAAAAAACCTTTACACTTCAATTGACATAATACATTGTCAATCGCGAAGCGACATTTGGTCATTAAGTTGATATAAAATCATTTCCAAAATACATTGTCAATCGCGAAGCGACATTTGGTCATAGAATTGATAAAAAACCTTTACACTTTAATTGCCATAATAGATTGTCAATCGCAAAGCGACATTTGGTCATAGAATTGATAAAAAACCTTTACACTTTAATTGACATAATACATTGTCAATCGCGAAGCGACATTTGGTCATAAAGTTGATATAAATTCAATTCCATAATACATTGTCAATCGCAAAGCGACATTTGGTCATAGAATTGATAAAAAACCTTTACACTTCAATTGACATAATACATTGTCAATCGCGAAGCGACATTTGGTCATTAAGTTGATATAAAATCATTTCCAAAATACATTGTCAATCGCGAAGCGACATTTGGTCATAGAATTGATAAAAAACCTTTACACTTTAATTGCCATAATAGATTGTCAATCGCAAAGCGACATTTGGTCATAGAATTGATAAAAAACCTTTACACTTCAATTGACATAATACATTGTCAATCGCGAAGCGACATTTGGTCATAAAGTTGATATAAATTCATTTCCATAATACATTGTCAATCGCAAAGCGACATTTGGTCATAGAATTGATAAAAAACCTTTACACTTTAATTGACATAATACATTGTCAATCGCGAAGCGACATTTGGTCATAAAGTTGATATAAAATCATTTCCATAATTGATTGTCAATCGCAAAGCGACATTTGGTCATAGAATTGATAAAAAACCTTTACACTTCAATTGACATAATACATTGTCAATCGCGAAGCGACATTTGGTCATTAAGTTGATATAAAATCATTTCCAAAATAGATTGTCAATCGCGAAGCGACATTTAGTCATAGAATTGATAAATAACCTTTACACTTCAATTGCCATAATACATTGTCAATCGCGAAGCGACATTTGGTCATTAAGTTGATATAAAATCATTTCCAAAATAGATTGTCAATCGCGAAGCGACATTTAGTCATAGAATTGATAAATAACCTTTACACTTCAATTGCCATAATACATTGTCAATCGCGAAGCGACATTTGGTCATAAAGTTGATATAAAATCATTTCCAAAATACATTGTCAATCGCGAAGCGACATTTGGTCATAAAGTTGATATAAATTCATTTCCATAATACATTGTCAATCGCAAAGCGACATTTGGTCATAGAATGGATAAAAAACTTTCACATTTTAATTGCCATAATACATTGTCAATCGCGAAGCGACATTTGGTCATAAAGTTGATATAAAATCATTTCCATAATTGATTGTCAATCGCAAAGCGACATTTGGTCATAGAATTGATAAAAAACCTTTACACTTTAATTGACATAATACATTGTCAATCGCGAAGCGACATTTGGTCATAAAGTTGATATAAAATCATTTCCATAATTGATTGTCAATCGCAAAGCGACATTTGGTCATAGAATTGATAAAAAACCTTTACACTTCAATTGACATAATACATTGTCAATCGCGAAGCGACATTTGGTCATAAAGTTGATATAAAATCATTTCCATAATTGATTGTCAATCGCAAAGCGACATTTGGTCATAGAATTGATAAAAAACCTTTACACTTCAATTGACATAATACATTGTCAATCGCGAAGCGACATTTGGTCATTAAGTTGATATAAAATCATTTCCAAAATAGATTGTCAATCGCGAAGCGACATTTAGTCATAGAATTGATAAATAACCTTTACACTTCAATTGCCATAATACATTGTCAATCGCGAAGCGACATTTGGTCATAAAGTTGATATAAAATCATTTCCAAAATACATTGTCAATCGCGAAGCGACATTTGGTCATAAAGTTGATATAAATTCATTTCCATAATACATTGTCAATCGCAAAGCGACATTTGGTCATAGAATGGATAAAAAACTTTCACATTTTAATTGCCATAATACATTGTCAATCGCGAAGCGACATTTGGTCATAAAGTTGATATAAAATCATTTCCATAATTGATTGTCAATCGCAAAGCGACATTTGGTCATAGAATTGATAAAAAAACCTTTACACTTCAATTGACATAATACATTGTCAATCGCGAAGCGACATTTGGTCATTAAGTTGATATAAAATCATTTCCAAAATAGATTGTCAATCGCGAAGCGACATTTGGTCATAGAATTGATAAATAACCTTTACACTTCAATTGACATAATACATTGTCAATCGCGAAGCGACATTTGGTCATAAAGTTGATATAAAATCATTTCCAAAATACATTGTCAATCGCGAAGCGACATTTGGTCATAAAGTTGATATAAATTCATTTCCATAATACATTGTCAATCGCAAAGCGACATTTGGTCATAGAATGGATAAAAAACTTTCCCTTTTAAATTGCCATAATACATTGTCAATCGCGAAGCGACATTTGGTCATAAAGTTGATATAAAATCATTTCCATAATTGATTGTCAATCGCAAAGCGACATTTGGTCATAGAATTGATAAAAAACCTTTACACTTCAATTGACATAATACATTGTCAATCGCGAAGCGACATTTGGTCATTAAGTTGATATAAAATCATTTCCAAAATAGATTGTCAATCGCGAAGCGACATTTAGTCATAGAATTGATAAATAACCTTTACACTTCAATTGCCCTAATACATTGTCAATCGCGAAGCGACATTTGGTCATTAAGTTGATATAAAATCATTTCCAAAATAGATTGTCAATCGCGAAGCGACATTTAGTCATAGAATTGATAAATAACCTTTACACTTCAATTGCCATAATACATTGTCAATCGCGAAGCGACATTTGGTCATAAAGTTGATATAAAATCATTTCCAAAATACATTGTCAATCGCGAAGCGACATTTGGTCATAAAGTTGATATAAACTCATTTCCATAATACATTGTCAATCGCAAAGCGACATTTGGTCATAGAATGGATAAAAAACTTTCACATTTTAATTGCCATAATACATTGTCAATCGCGAAGCGACATTTGGTCATAAAGTTGATATAAAATCATTTCCATAATTGATTGTCAATCGCAAAGCGACATTTGGTCATAGAATTGATAAAAAACCTTTACACTTCAATTGACATAATACATTGTCAATCGCGAAGCGACATTTGGTCATAAAGTTGATATAAAATCATTTCCATAATTGATTGTCAATCGCAAAGCGACATTTGGTCATAGAATTGATAAAAAACCTTTACACTTCAATTGACATAATACATTGTCAATCGCGAAGCGACATTTGGTCATTAAGTTGATATAAAATCATTTCCAAAATAGATTGTCAATCGCGAAGCGACATTTAGTCATAGAATTGATAAATAACCTTTACACTTCAATTGCCATAATACATTGTCAATCGCGAAGCGACATTTGGTCATAAAGTTGATATAAAATCATTTCCAAAATACATTGTCAATCGCGAAGCGACATTTGGTCATAAAGTTGATATAAATTCATTTCCATAATACATTGTCAATCGCAAAGCGACATTTGGTCATAGAATGGATAAAAAACTTTCACATTTTAATTGCCATAATACATTGTCAATCGCGAAGCGACATTTGGTCATAAAGTTGATATAAAATCATTTCCATAATTGATTGTCAATCGCAAAGCGACATTTGGTCATAGAATTGATAAAAAACCTTTACACTTCAATTGACATAATACATTGTCAATCGCGAAGCGACATTTGGTCATTAAGTTGATATAAAATCATTTCCAAAATAGATTGTCAATCGCGAAGCGACATTTAGTCATAGAATTGATAAATAACCTTTACACTTCAATTGCCCTAATACATTGTCAATCGCGAAGCGACATTTGGTCATTAAGTTGATATAAAATCATTTCCAAAATAGATTGTCAATCGCGAAGCGACATTTAGTCATAGAATTGATAAATAACCTTTACACTTCAATTGCCATAATACATTGTCAATCGCGAAGCGACATTTGGTCATAAAGTTGATATAAAATCATTTCCAAAATACATTGTCAATCGCGAAGCGACATTTGGTCATAAAGTTGATATAAACTCATTTCCATAATACATTGTCAATCGCAAAGCGACATTTGGTCATAGAATGGATAAAAAACTTTCACATTTTAATTGCCATAATACATTGTCAATCGCGAAGCGACATTTGGTCATAAAGTTGATATAAAATCATTTCCATAATTGATTGTCAATCGCAAAGCGACATTTGGTCATAGAATTGATAAAAAACCTTTACACTTCAATTGACATAATACATTGTCAATCGCGAAGCGACATTTGGTCATTAAGTTGATATAAAATCATTTCCAAAATAGATTGTCAATCGCGAAGCGACATTTAGTCATAGAATTGATAAATAACCTTTACACTTCAATTGCCCTAATACATTGTCAATCGCGAAGCGACATTTGGTCATTAAGTTGATATAAAATCATTTCCAAAATAGATTGTCAATCGCGAAGCGACATTTAGTCATAGAATTGATAAATAACCTTTACACTTCAATTGCCATAATACATTGTCAATCGCGAAGCGACATTTGGTCATAAAGTTGATATAAAATCATTTCCAAAATACATTGTCAATCGCGAAGCGACATTTGGTCATAAAGTTGATATAAATTCATTTCCATAATACATTGTCAATCGCAAAGCGACATTTGGTCATAGAATGGATAAAAAACTTTCACATTTTAATTGCCATAATACATTGTCAATCGCGAAGCGACATTTGGTCATAAAGTTGATATAAAATCATTTCCAAAATACATTGTCAATCGCGAAGCGACATTTGGTCATAGAATTGATAAAAAACCTTTACACTTTAATTGCCATAATAGATTGTCAATCGCAAAGCGACATTTGGTCATAGAATTGATAAAAAACCTTTACACTTTAATTGACATATACATTGTCAATCGCGAAGCGACATTTGGTCATAAAGTTGATATAAAATCATTTCCAAAATACATTGTCAATCGCGAAGCGACATTTGGTCATAGAATTGATAAAAAACCTTTACACTTTAATTGCCATAATAGATTGTCAATCGCAAAGCGACATTTGGTCATAGAATTGACAAAAAACTTTCACATTTCAATTGCCATAATACATTGTCAATCGCGAAGCGACATTTGGTCATAAAGTTGATATAAAATCATTTCCAAAATACATTGTCAATCGCGAAGCGACATTTGGTCATAGAATTGATAAAAAACCTTTACACTTTAATTGCCATAATAGATTGTCAATCGCAAAGCGACATTTGGTCATAGAATTGACAAAAAACTTTCACATTTCAATTGCCATAATACATTGTCAATCGCGAAGCGACATTTGGTCATAAAGTTGATATAAAATCATTTCCAAAATACATTGTCAATCGCGAAGCGACATTTGGTCATAGAATTGATAAAAAACCTTTACACTTTAATTGCCATAATAGATTGTCAATCGCAAAGCGACATTTGGTCATAGAATTGACAAAAAACTTTCACATTTCAATTGCCATAATACATTGTCAATCGCGAAGCGACATTTGGTCATAAAGTTGATATAAAATCATTTCCAAAATACATTGTCAATCGCGAAGCGACATTTGGTCATAGAATTGATAAAAAACCTTTACACTTTAATTGCCATAATAGATTGTCAATCGCAAAGCGACATTTGGTCATAGAAATGACAAAAAACTTTCACATTTCAATTGCCATAATACATTGTCAATCGCGAAGCGACATTTGGTCATAAAGTTGATATAAAATCATTTCCAAAATACATTGTCAATCGCGAAGCGACATTTGGTCATAGAATTGATAAAAAACCTTTACACTTTAATTGCCATAATAGATTGTCAATCGCAAAGCGACATTTGGTCATAGAATTGACAAAAAACTTTCACATTTCAATTGCCATAATACATTGTCAATCGCGAAGCGACATTTGGTCATAAAGTTGATATAAAATCATTTCCAAAATACATTGTCAATCGCGAAGCGACATTTGGTCATAGAATTGATAAAAAACTTTCACATTTTAATTGCCATAATACATTGTCAATCGCGAAGCGACATTTGGTCATAAAGTTGATATAAATTCATTTCCATAATACATTGTCAATCGCAAAGCGACATTTGGTCATAGAATGGATAAAAAACTTTCACATTTTAATTGCCATAATACATTGTCAATCGCGAAGCGACATTTGGTCATAAAGTTGATATAAAATCATTTCCAAAATACATTGTCAATCGCGAAGCGACATTTGGTCATAGAATTGATAAAAAACTTTCACATTTTAATTGCCATAATACATTGTCAATCGCGAAGCGACATTTGGTCATAAAGTTGATATAAAATCATTTCCATAATTGATTGTCAATCGCAAAGCGACATTTGGTCATAGAATTGATAAAAAACCTTTACACTTCAATTGACATAATACATTGTCAATCGCGAAGCGACATTTGGTCATTAAGTTGATATAAAATCATTTCCAAAATAGATTGTCAATCGCGAAGCGACATTTAGTCATAGAATTGATAAATAACCTTTACACTTCAATTGCCCTAATACATTGTCAATCGCGAAGCGACATTTGGTCATTAAGTTGATATAAAATCATTTCCAAAATAGATTGTCAATCGCGAAGCGACATTTAGTCATAGAATTGATAAATAACCTTTACACTTCAATTGCCATAATACATTGTCAATCGCGAAGCGACATTTGGTCATAAAGTTGATATAAAATCATTTCCAAAATACATTGTCAATCGCGAAGCGACATTTGGTCATAAAGTTGATATAAACTCATTTCCATAATACATTGTCAATCGCAAAGCGACATTTGGTCATAGAATGGATAAAAAACTTTCACATTTTAATTGCCATAATACATTGTCAATCGCGAAGCGACATTTGGTCATAAAGTTGATATAAAATCATTTCCATAATTGATTGTCAATCGCAAAGCGACATTTGGTCATAGAATTGATAAAAAACCTTTACACTTCAATTGACATAATACATTGTCAATCGCGAAGCGACATTTGGTCATAAAGTTGATATAAAATCATTTCCATAATTGATTGTCAATCGCAAAGCGACATTTGGTCATAGAATTGATAAAAAACCTTTACACTTCAATTGACATAATACATTGTCAATCGCGAAGCGACATTTGGTCATTAAGTTGATATAAAATCATTTCCAAAATAGATTGTCAATCGCGAAGCGACATTTAGTCATAGAATTGATAAATAACCTTTACACTTCAATTGCCCTAATACATTGTCAATCGCGAAGCGACATTTGGTCATTAAGTTGATATAAAATCATTTCCAAAATAGATTGTCAATCGCGAAGCGACATTTAGTCATAGAATTGATAAATAACCTTTACACTTCAATTGCCATAATACATTGTCAATCGCGAAGCGACATTTGGTCATAAAGTTGATATAAAATCATTTCCAAAATACATTGTCAATCGCGAAGCGACATTTGGTCATAAAGTTGATATAAATTCATTTCCATAATACATTGTCAATCGCAAAGCGACATTTGGTCATAGAATGGATAAAAAACTTTCACATTTTAATTGCCATAATACATTGTCAATCGCGAAGCGACATTTGGTCATAAAGTTGATATAAAATCATTTCCATAATTGATTGTCAATCGCAAAGCGACATTTGGTCATAGAATTGATAAAAAACCTTTACACTTCAATTGACATAATACATTGTCAATCGCGAAGCGACATTTGGTCATTAAGTTGATATAAAATCATTTCCAAAATAGATTGTCAATCGCGAAGCGACATTTAGTCATAGAATTGATAAATAACCTTTACACTTCAATTGCCCTAATACATTGTCAATCGCGAAGCGACATTTGGTCATTAAGTTGATATAAAATCATTTCCAAAATAGATTGTCAATCGCGAAGCGACATTTAGTCATAGAATTGATAAATAACCTTTACACTTCAATTGCCATAATACATTGTCAATCGCGAAGCGACATTTGGTCATAAAGTTGATATAAAATCATTTCCAAAATACATTGTCAATCGCGAAGCGACATTTGGTCATAAAGTTGATATAAACTCATTTCCATAATACATTGTCAATCGCAAAGCGACATTTGGTCATAGAATGGATAAAAAACTTTCACATTTTAATTGCCATAATACATTGTCAATCGCGAAGCGACATTTGGTCATAAAGTTGATATAAAATCATTTCCATAATTGATTGTCAATCGCAAAGCGACATTTGGTCATAGAATTGATAAAAAACCTTTACACTTCAATTGACATAATACATTGTCAATCGCGAAGCGACATTTGGTCATTAAGTTGATATAAAATCATTTCCAAAATAGATTGTCAATCGCGAAGCGACATTTAGTCATAGAATTGATAAATAACCTTTACACTTCAATTGCCCTAATACATTGTCAATCGCGAAGCGACATTTGGTCATTAAGTTGATATAAAATCATTTCCAAAATAGATTGTCAATCGCGAAGCGACATTTAGTCATAGAATTGATAAATAACCTTTACACTTCAATTGCCATAATACATTGTCAATCGCGAAGCGACATTTGGTCATAAAGTTGATATAAAATCATTTCCAAAATACATTGTCAATCGCGAAGCGACATTTGGTCATAAAGTTGATATAAATTCATTTCCATAATACATTGTCAATCGCAAAGCGACATTTGGTCATAGAATGGATAAAAAACTTTCACATTTTAATTGCCATAATACATTGTCAATCGCGAAGCGACATTTGGTCATAAAGTTGATATAAAATCATTTCCAAAATACATTGTCAATCGCGAAGCGACATTTGGTCATAGAATTGATAAAAAACCTTTACACTTTAATTGCCATAATAGATTGTCAATCGCAAAGCGACATTTGGTCATAGAATTGATAAAAAACCTTTACACTTTAATTGACATATACATTGTCAATCGCGAAGCGACATTTGGTCATAAAGTTGATATAAAATCATTTCCAAAATACATTGTCAATCGCGAAGCGACATTTGGTCATAGAATTGATAAAAAACCTTTACACTTTAATTGCCATAATAGATTGTCAATCGCAAAGCGACATTTGGTCATAGAATTGACAAAAAACTTTCACATTTCAATTGCCATAATACATTGTCAATCGCGAAGCGACATTTGGTCATAAAGTTGATATAAAATCATTTCCAAAATACATTGTCAATCGCAAAGCGACATTTGGTCATAGAATTGATAAAAACCTTTACACTTTAATTGACATAATACATTGTCAATCGCGAAGCGACATTTGGTCATAAAGTTGATATAAAATCATTTCCAAAATACATTGTCAATCGCGAAGCGACATTTGGTCATAGAATTGATAAAAAACCTTTACACTTTAATTGCCATAATAGATTGTCAATCGCAAAGCGACATTTGGTCATAGAATGGATAAAAAACTTTCACATTTTAATTGCCATAATACATTGTCAATCGCGAAGCGACATTTGGTCATAAAGTTGATATAAAATCATTTCCATAATTGATTGTCAATCGCAAAGCGACATTTGGTCATAGAATTGATAAAAAACCTTTACACTTTAATTGCCATAATAGATTGTCAATCGCAAAGCGACATTTGGTCATAGAATTGACAAAAAACTTTCACATTTCAATTGCCATAATACATTGTCAATCGCGAAGCGACATTTGGTCATAAAGTTGATATAAAATCATTTCCAAAATACATTGTCAATCGCGAAGCGACATTTGGTCATAGAATTGATAAAAAACCTTTACACTTTAATTGCCATAATAGATTGTCAATCGCAAAGCGACATTTGGTCATAGAATTGATAAAAACCTTTACACTTTAATTGACATAATACATTGTCAATCGCGAAGCGACATTTGGTCATAAAGTTGATATAAAATCATTTCCAAAATACATTGTCAATCGCGAAGCGACATTTGGTCATAGAATTGATAAAAAACCTTTACACTTTAATTGCCATAATAGATTGTCAATCGCAAAGCGACATTTGGTCATAGAATTGACAAAAAACTTTCACATTTCAATTGCCATAATACATTGTCAATCGCGAAGCGACATTTGGTCATAAAGTTGATATAAAATCATTTCCAAAATACATTGTCAATTGCGAAGCGACATTTGGTCATAGAATTGATAAAAAACCTTTACACTTTAATTGCCATAATAGATTGTCAATCGCAAAGCGACATTTGGTCATAGAATTGACAAAAAACTTTCACATTTCAATTGCCATAATACATTGTCAATCGCGAAGCGACATTTGGTCATAAAGTTGATATAAAATCATTTCCAAAATACATTGTCAATCGCGAAGCGACATTTGGTCATAGAATTGATAAAAAACCTTTACACTTTAATTGCCATAATAGATTGTCAATCGCAAAGCGACATTTGGTCATAGAATTGACAAAAAACTTTCACATTTCAATTGCCATAATACATTGTCAATCGCGAAGCGACATTTGGTCATAAAGTTGATATAAAATCATTTCCAAAATACATTGTCAATCGCGAAGCGACATTTGGTCATAGAATTGATAAAAAACCTTTACACTTTAATTGCCATAATAGATTGTCAATCGCAAAGCGACATTTGGTCATAGAATTGATAAAAACCTTTACACTTTAATTGACATAATACATTGTCAATCGCGAAGCGACATTTGGTCATAAAGTTGATATAAAATCATTTCCAAAATACATTGTCAATCGCGAAGCGACATTTGGTCATAGAATTGATAAAAAACCTTTACACTTTAATTGCCATAATAGATTGTCAATCGCAAAGCGACATTTGGTCATAGAATTGACAAAAAACTTTCACATTTCAATTGCCATAATACATTGTCAATCGCGAAGCGACATTTGGTCATAAAGTTGATATAAAATCATTTCCAAAATACATTGTCAATCGCGAAGCGACATTTGGGTATAGAATTGATAAAAAACCTTTACACTTTAATTGCCATAATAGATTGTCAATCGCAAAGCGACATTTGGTCATAGAATTGATAAAAACCTTTACACTTTAATTGACATAATACATTGTCAATCGCGAAGCGACATTTGGTCATAAAGTTGATATAAAATCATTTCCAAAATACATTGTCAATCGCGAAGCGACATTTGGTCATAGAATTGATAAAAAACCTTTACACTTTAATTGCCATAATAGATTGTCAATCGCAAAGCGACATTTGGTCATAGAATTGACAAAAAACTTTCACATTTCAATTGCCATAATACATTGTCAATCGCGAAGCGACATTTGGTCATAAAGTTGATATAAAATCATTTCCAAAATACATTGTCAATCGCGAAGCGACATTTGGTCATAGAATTGATAAAAAACCTTTACACTTTAATTGCCATAATAGATTGTCAATCGCAAAGCGACATTTGGTCATAGAATTGACAAAAAACTTTCACATTTCAATTGCCATAATACATTGTCAATCGCGAAGCGACATTTGGTCATAAAGTTGATATAAAATCATTTCCAAAATACATTGTCAATCGCGAAGCGACATTTGGTCATAGAATTGATAAAAAACCTTTACACTTTAATTGCCATAATAGATTGTCAATCGCAAAGCGACATTTGGTCATAGAATTGACAAAAAACTTTCACATTTCAATTGCCATAATACATTGTCAATCGCGAAGCGACATTTGGTCATAAAGTTGATATAAAATCATTTCCAAAATACATTGTCAATCGCGAAGCGACATTTGGTCATAGAATTGATAAAAAACCTTTACACTTTAATTGCCATAATAGATTGTCAATCGCAAAGCGACATTTGGTCATAGAAATGACAAAAAACTTTCACATTTCAATTGCCATAATACATTGTCAATCGCGAAGCGACATTTGGTCATAAAGTTGATATAAAATCATTTCCAAAATACATTGTCAATCGCGAAGCGACATTTGGTCATAAAGTTGATATAAAATCATTTCCAAAATACATTGTCAATCGCGAAGCGACATTTGGTCATAGAATTGATAAAAAACCTTTACACTTTAATTGCCATAATAGATTGTCAATCGCAAAGCGACATTTGGTCATAGAATTGACAAAAAACTTTCACATTTCAATTGCCATAATACATTGTCAATCGCGAAGCGACATTTGGTCATAAAGTTGATATAAAATCATTTCCAAAATACATTGTCAATCGCAAAGCGACATTTGGTCATAGAATTGATAAAAACCTTTACACTTTAATTGACATAATACATTGTCAATCGCGAAGCGACATTTGGTCATAAAGTTGATATAAAATCATTTCCAAAATACATTGTCAATCGCGAAGCGACATTTGGTCATAGAATTGATAAAAAACCTTTACACTTTAATTGCCATAATAGATTGTCAATCGCAAAGCGACATTTGGTCATAGAATGGATAAAAAACTTTCACATTTCAATTGCCATAATACATTGTCAATCGCGAAGCGACATTTGGTCATAAAGTTGATATAAAATCATTTCCAAAATACATTGTCAATCGCGAAGCGACATTTGGTCATAGAATTGATAAAAAACCTTTACACTTTAATTGACATAATACATTGTCAATCGCGAAGCGACATTTGGTCATAAAGTTGATATAAAATCATTTCCATAATTGATTGTCAATCGCAAAGCGACATTTGGTCATAGAATAGATAAAACACTTTCACATTTCAATTGCCATAATAGATTGTCAATCGCGAAGCGACATTTGGTCATAGAATTGATAAAAAACCTTTACACTTTAATTGCCATAATACATTGTCAATCGCGAAGCGACATTTGGTCATAAAGTTGATATAAAATCATTTCCATAATTGATTGTCAATCGCAAAGCGACATTTGGTCATAGAATAGATAAAACACTTTCACATTTCAATTGCCATAATAGATTGTCAATCGCGAAGCGACATTTGGTCATAAAGTTGATATAAAATCATTTCCATAATTGATTGTCAATCGCAAAGCGACATTTGGTCATAGAATTGATAAAAAACCTTTACACTTTAATTGACATAATACATTGTCAATCGCGAAGCGACATTTGGTCATAAAGTTGATATAAAATCATTTCCAAAATACATTGTCAATCGCGAAGCGACATTTGGTCATAGAATTGATAAAAAACCTTTACACTTTAATTGCCATAATAGATTGTCAATCGCAAAGCGACATTTGGTCATAGAATTGATACAAAACCTTTACACTTTAATTGACATAATACATTGTCAATAGCGAAGCGACATTTGGTCATAAAGTTGATATAAAATCATTTCCATAATAGACTGTCAATCGCGAAGCGACATTTAGTCATAAAGTTGATATAAAATTTTTAGCATATTATTCAATTTCTTGATTACTAACGTTTGGGCGGGTTCGCACCTAATTTATGAATTCTGGAAGGGTGGTTTTGAATAAACCCCGCCCTTCCGACCAACTCGACCAAGTATTAATTGAAGAAATTATATATTTTATCATTCTGGTTGGTTATTAAAAAATTCTAGAAATTCATGTCAACAAAAGCTGAAAATTTAGTACAAAAATGTCAAATAAATACTTAAAAACAATCACAAGTCATAAAATATTATCTTAAACTGTCACAATTGTTATAAATATGAACATAAAATGAGTCAAAAATTTAGTAAAACTATACTATACTTGATATTTATTTAAATTAGTAATCTGCATAAATAGAATACATTTTATTAAAAATGAAATGACACAAAATGATTTGTAATTAATTTATATTTTGTACATGATATATTTTGTATAAAATTGACATTTTATTGTAGAAAAGGTGTAAACTATTACGTCTCCTCTTACACAAGAAGCACTGGAATAAATAATACTAATAAAAAATAAAGTCTTATTTGATTTTCTTCCTAAAAGTCTCATCACTGCTTGGATCAACTAGCTGCACAGCACACTTTCTAGGAAACCAGCCTCGAACACGCAATTCAGATTTGTCACCATCCGGTAAATGTTGCACTTTCTCACCAAACAACCAATGCCTGAAAATTGATAAATTAATTACAATTTAACAATTTGAAAAATACAGACTTATTCCATCTTGTAACCAAAACGGTGTCTTTTAAATCCAATTTAATGCGCGGCTCGTCTGAACATGGTATATTAAGACATACATAAGGACCTTGAAATATTGGAAACCATGAACCGGATGCTTGCTTGATTATGTGGTACAGCTTAGTACGTTGCCGCTTTTCGTTTTTCTGTGCAATTTGTTCTTTCTAGAAATTTAATTTTTTAAATTGTTGAATATTTAGTAAAATTTATATACGAACAGTTAATGTGTATTGATCGCATCCTTCAGCCACTTCCCAATAAACTCCGTCTCCTATTGGTTGACAATTCCAATTAACGACTTGTTTCGTATTCCTCCAAATACCTAAATTGTAGGGAAATATGAATCCTTCAGCTCCATTACGTCTTCTTCTAATTGCTTTATCCAAAATCCAATCTTCAATTCCAGTTCGATTACGCACAATACCTCGAACCTACAAGAAAAAATTCATTAAAAACCATCCGAATCAATTAAATAGTATTACCTGGAAGAATAGCAACATTCCAACAGCAAACACAACGCCAATCGCCAAGCCCAAAGCAAACACGCATATAATCAATCCGTATATACCAAAAGATATAACCGGTTGTCCGGGTACTCCATAATACATATACCAAACTCGATAAATAGCTCTATAGAGACTACACGATAAAACGACAGTCGCATGCATGCAACCCAATACGGCAAAACCTAAAAAGGCCGTAAAATGTGCATGATTACCCCAACCGACACAATTATTAATCCACGGACAGTGATGATCCATTTTTACTATGCATCGACCGCATTTTCTACAATGATGCGAACGAGGTGCTTTATATCCTTTACAAACACCGCAATATTGTAAATGTTGCGTATCCGCTTCATTCTTCTGTAATGAAATTAATCGTATAATTCATTAAATATAAATTATAACTCACCGGTTTCCATTTAAGCGGTAAATAACCCGGACCGTGAAAAACAGCCGATAAAAAATTATATAGAGACAATCCTGATAGCGTTAAAAAACAAAGTGAATTTAGAAAGCCGCCTACTGTGTTCGGTGGCCACCATAAGCTGTTACAATGTACGGTCATGCCAGTAACGACTTTTATAATGCCTGAAATTATGAATTGCATTAATTAATGAAATTGAATGGTTGGGTATGTTTTTACCTAAAGCTGTAAGAGGGCCCCAATGGCGGAGCCTTGCAAATGGTCCAAAACACATTTTTGTTTTAATTTAAAATGGAATTTATTTATACTGCTTCATCATAACATAACCTTTGAGGATTAGTTTGAAGTATCAATAATTACTGTTGATGTAGGCAACTTTGTTTGCTTCAAAATTGACTAGCAACTTTGATTGCACTATTAGGAATTATTATTGCGATTTTTTTAATTTTTGCACAATCAAGTTTGTTCAATTAAGTATTAAAACTTTTAAAAATGTTTTCAATCTAACAACAAATTTACAAAATTTAGTTTTAATTAATTTAAGTTGGTAGTAAATTTTACTACAAATTGACAGCTATGACGCTTCTAATTTATGTGCAGAAATTTGTTGAAAATTACTCAATATTTTAATCGTGCAAAGTGTTAAATGTATAAAAACAGTTAGTGATAGTGTTGAACTCAATGTTAGTTAAAGCGGTACGAATGGAATTCATGCCGCTGCTGAAATATTAACAAAAATCCGCCTGCAGCAAAACAAGGTAATTTTGCTATTGGATTTATTTATAATTGAATGGGTTTTAGTCGTATTGTTATAATTTAGGTGAAAAGCTAAGTGTAGGCGATCTTATTATTAATAATAAAAATGCGTATTATTATGATTTATTGATATTATAACTGCTTTATTCTAAATTTCTTGTATTAGTTTTTGGTCGGTAATGAAGATCACTGTAATTGAAATTACTTGTTGTATTGTTGCATTAATCGGTTAATATTTTGTTTATACAAGGTAAAAATATATAAAAACAGTGATGGATTCAATACTAATCACCTCTATATGAGTAGAAGTGGTGCGACTGCAAAAATATTTTAATTATTTCATTCCAACTTTACGTCACTTCCCCTTATAAATAAGCGTGAAGCCATTTGTTTTCAACTTCACGTTTCTAAACATAAACTACTTCACATCACTTCCCCTTACAATAAGCGTGAAGTTACTTGTTTTTAACTTCACGTTTCTAAACATTAACTACTTCACATCACTTCCCCTTACAATAAGCGTGAAGCAACATGTTTTCAACTTTACTTTTCTAAATATAAACTACTTCACGTCACTTTCCCTTACAATAAGCGTGAAGTTATTTTTGTTTCCAACTTCAGCTTACTAGCATATGCACATAGTGTGATAGCTCAATGGTAGAGCACTTGCATATCATGCGAGCAGTCCGGGGTTCGATCCCCGAAATATGACTGAAATGATAACTTGCTCTTTATCCACCAGCGTGGTTCGGAAGTCACGTTTTAAGCTGTTGGTCCCATCAAACCACTTTAAACAAGTCGTAGACTTTCTGTGGCGATGTAAAATAGCCGTAAAAAGCATAAATAAATAAATAAATAAAAATATTTTGACATTAATTTATTATTATTATTAGTAAAATTTATGATAATTAGGAGACATTTTTAGATCAATAATTTGTTGCACCTAAAAGAGCAATTTATAATTAATTTTAAACTTTAAGACATTTTTCGTTGTTTATGACAAATAATGAACAGCATGAAAACATTTTTGATAGTTTCGGAACATTTTTTACAAATTGTGAACATTTTTAACAATTTGAAACATGTTTGACAAATTGAGAACTTGTTTAAAAATTCCAGAGTATTGTTTACTGTTTATGACAGCGTTTGGCATTTCTGGAACATTTAAAACTTTAAAAGCAAATAATAAACTTTTGAAAGCATTGTTTTTCTTTTCATAATGAACATTTTGACTGTACAAAAACATTTTTTACATTTTTGACAACTTGGGAACATTATTAATCATGAACGCCAATGTTTAGACAGTTTTGAGATGTTTAGTATCTCCGGAACATTATCAGACTATGTTTGCCAGTTTGTGAACATGGCAGCATCATTCATGACAAATAAAGAAGAAGCTTTCTAAAACATGTTACTATCTGAAGCTTTTTTTATAAACAATGGCAAGTTTTGACACATTTTGAAAGTTCAGAAACATTTTTGACAACTTAATTAACAAATAAAGACTTTTTTGCAAGATGTTCTTGAGAATTTGGGAACATTTTTGACAATTTGCGAACTAATTAAGTAACAATTTTGACTAGTTTTTAATTGTGAACATTTTCGTCAATTTGACAAATGTTTTTGGCATGTTAAAAATATTTTTGACATTTTGGAACATGTTTTTGACTTTGACAATTTGGGAACATCAACTAAGAAACACTGTTCACACATTCTTGATTTTTGTGTGTAAGTTTTGTAAGTTTGTGATCATTTTTTACATGTTCTTGAAATCCTTGATACATTCAAGTGACATTCTTGATTTTTTATAAGTTTATGAGAGTTTTGACATCTTGGTACATGTTCTGGGCAAACTTTGCTAAATTTTTGACAATTAGGAACATATTTATGTCAACTAACATTTGATATTTTGTAAACTTTATAATTATAATAACAATTAAACATTATTTTAGTTTTTTAAGGGTAGTTTTTGTTACAGGGTTGCTTTATATTGGTCGCAGAGGGTCGGCATTTGCACCATTGGAAAGGTGAGATTTTTCTGTATGGAAATCATATTGGTTCTTATTTATTAATGTATTAGTTAAAGAGATGCGGGATGATATGTAAAATAATTTAATCCGGCTTTAGAAGTGGAGTAGTGGGGTGACGCCATCTTACTATGCACGGCGGCGCAGTAGATTCCGTGCAGTCTGTCTTAGTACATCGTGCGCGTATGTTGTGCTCCGGCTTAAACTAAATTAATTAATAAAAGTGACTTAAATTATGAACAATAGTGAATTAAATTATTTAATAATCAATATAAATGTGTTCATGGAGTAATAGCTGCATTGGTTACATGGGAAAATAGTAAGAAATCATTTTTATTAATATTATTTGTGTTAAATTTAGAATAAAACGACGCAAATTGTATTGCAAGGTCAAAAGGACGTTGCGATACAACGAAATCGAACCGGCTTATCAGTTCTTCTTGCTAGCTCGGCCGGATTTTTTTTAATTTGCATCGTAATAATCTAAATTTAGAACAAATAATATTATTTCTTACCACAATAGAACTTTATATTTTTTAAATTTAAATATATTATTGATTCTATTATAAATGAAATGAAATTTATTTGTTGGGTCAATAGTTAGTCTTCAATCTTTAAATTTATAGTTTGTGAGCTTTTTTATTAATTTAAACTAAAATCAAAATAATTTTTGCTCTAATTTCAATTAAAATTTCAAACACTTTGTAAAAATTACTCAAATTCAATGCAGTTTTTATATGACAAATATATAGGTTTGAAGTATGACCCAACCTCATCACATTAGTGATAATTTTTAACCTGACCAGGTTTTTTAAAATTAGATCTAGTGTAAGAGTTGAGGCCGGCATACTAAGTCACCATCATTTCAGACGACGCATTACATTTTAAAGATTGGGTCAATCTTTTGAAAATGTAATGCTATCAGCGTTTGATCTAAAAAAGGGTAAACCCCACATGCTCAGGGACACCTTCCTCTGGTCTATTGGTGGTTCGACCTTGATGGCACAGGTTAGATTCAACAAATTTATAAAACTCCCTGGTCATTAATATAAAGTGCCATACAATTGAGGGGTAAGCAGGAAATCAGTAAACTTCTACCCTCAGCTTTAAGCAAGTTTAAGGTAGATCCGGCATTGAAGGGTGCTCAGAAGACGGGTGCCTTGTGCACTTCATCTTTAAGCAAGCTTAAAGTAAGTCCAACTTTGTTTGGTTTATTTATGCGCTAGTAGGTTGGGTTGGCCGGTTCCCTTTATATTAAAGTGACCACGGTCCGTTATCGTGCTCCATCCCCAAATGCGTCGTGATAGGGTTGAACGGCAAATCCTTTTGTGTTTCCAACCTTACAATCCTTTGTTTCCAATCCTTCTCCTGCTCAGGATTGGTACCTCGGTATGGTGGGCAGGCGTAATTACATAAAATTTAATTTAGAAACAAAATTTTATTTATTTTATATGTATGTTCAGCATATTTATACGTAAAGTTTAGATTTATTTTCAAATATTTTATGTAAAACGAAACCAATCCATCGCATCAATTCTTTTTTTGATTTTCACGATTTTAAAAAATTACAATTTTTTTCAAGTGTCAGATTGCATGCGAAACGCGTAAAAAACAATTTTTTTTTTTTTGGAAATTTCCTTAAGTAACTTTCTATCCAAATTGACGTAAAATTGAGAATTTTTTCGGACTTTGACATGATTTTTCAAAAAATCAAATTTTTTCGAAAGTGTCAGATTGCATGCGAAACGCGTAAAAAACAAATATTTTTTTTTTTTTGGAAATTTCCCTTCGTTTCAGAAGTGAAATTCTCGTTAAAATTAGAAAATTTTAAGACCTTTGACTAGAGTTTTCAAAAAAATAATTTTTTTCGAAAGTGTCAGATTTCATGCGAAACGCGTAAAAAACAAATATTTTTTTTTTTTTTTTTGGAAATTTCCTTTTGTTTCAGAAGTGAAATTCTCGTTAAAATTAGAAAATTTTTAGACCTTTGACTAGATTTTTCAAAAAAATATTTTTTTTCGAAAGTGTCAGATTTCATGCGAAACGCGTAAAAAACAAATATTTTTTTTTTTTTTGGAAATTTCCCTTTGTTTCAGAAGTGAAATTCTTGTTAAAATTAGAAAATTTTTAGACCTTTGACTAGATTTTTCAAAAAAATATTTTTTTTCGAAAGTGTCAGATTTCATGCGAAACGCGTAAAAAACAAATATTTTTTTTTTTTTGAAATTTCCCTTTGTTTCAGAAGTGAAATTCTTGTTAAAATTAGAAAATTTTTAGATCTTTGACTAGATTTTTCAAAAAAATAATTTTTTTCGAAAGTGTCAGATTTCATGGGAAACGCGTAAAAAACAAATATTTTTTTTTTTTTGGAAATTTCCCTTTGTTTCAGAAGTGAAATTCTCGTTAAAATTAAAAAAATTTTAAACCTTTGACTAGATTTTTCAAAAAAAATAATTTTTTTCGAAAGTGTCAGATTTCATGCGAAACGCGTAAAAACAAATATTTTTTTTTTTTTTGGAAATTTTCCTTTGTTTCAGAAGTGAAATTCTTGTTAAAATTAGAAAATTTTTAGACCTTTGACTAGATTTTTCAAAAAAATAATTTTTTTCGAAAGTGTCAGATTTCATGGGAAACGCGTAAAAAACAAATATTTTTTTTTTTTTTGGAAATTTCCCTTTGTTTCAGAAGTGAAATTCTCGTTAAAATTAGAAAATTTTTAGACCTTTGACTAGATTTTCCAAAAAAATAATTTTTTTCGAAAGTGTCAGATTTCATGCGAAACGCGTAAAAAACAAATTTTTTTTTTTTTTGGAAATTTCCCTTTGTTTCAGAAGTGAAATTCTCGTTAAAATTAAAAAAATTTTAAACCTTTGACTAGATTTTTCAAAAAAAATAATTTTTTTCGAAAGTGTCAGATTTCATGCGAAACGCGTAAAAACAAATATTTTTTTTTTTTTTGGAAATTTTCCTTTGTTTCAGAAGTGAAATTCTTGTTAAAATTAGAAAATTTTTAGACCTTTGACTAGATTTTTCAAAAAAATAATTTTTTTCGAAAGTGTCAGATTTCATGGGAAACGCGTAAAAAACAAATATTTTTTTTTTTTTTGGAAATTTCCCTTTGTTTCAGAAGTGAAATTCTCGTTAAAATTAGAAAATTTTTAGACCTTTGACTAGATTTTCCAAAAAAATATTTTTTTTCGAAAGTGTCAGATTTCATGCGAAACGCGTAAAAAACAAATATTTTTTTTTTTTTGAAATTTCCCTTTGTTTCAGAAGTGAAATTCTTGTTAAAATTAGAAAATTTTTAGATCTTTGACTAGATTTTTCAAAAAAATAATTTTTTTCGAAAGTGTCAGATTTCATGGGAAACGCGTAAAAAACAAATATTTTTTTTTTTTTGGAAATTTCCCTTTGTTTCAGAAGTGAAATTCTCGTTAAAATTAAAAAAATTTTAAACCTTTGACTAGATTTTTCAAAAAAAATAATTTTTTTCGAAAGTGTCAGATTTCATGCGAAACGCGTAAAAACAAATATTTTTTTTTTTTTTGGAAATTTTCCTTTGTTTCAGAAGTGAAATTCTTGTTAAAATTAGAAAATTTTTAGACCTTTGACTAGATTTTTCAAAAAAATAATTTTTTTCGAAAGTGTCAGATTTCATGGGAAACGCGTAAAAAACAAATATTTTTTTTTTTTTTGGAAATTTCCCTTTGTTTCAGAAGTGAAATTCTCGTTAAAATTAGAAAATTTTTAGACCTTTGACTAGATTTTCCAAAAAAATAATTTTTTTCGAAAGTGTCAGATTTCATGCGAAACGCGTAAAAAACAAATATTTTTTTTTTTTTGGAAATTTCCCTTTGTTTCAGAAGTGAAATTCTCGTTAAAATTAAAAAAATTTTAAACCTTTGACTAGATTTTTCAAAAAAATAATTTTTTTCGAAAGTGTCAGATTTCATGCGAAACGCGTAAAAAACAAATATTTTTTTTTTTTTGGAAATTTCCCTTTGTTTCAGAAGTAAAATTTTTGTTAAAATTAGAAAATTTTTAGACCTTTGACTAGATTTTTCAAAAAAATAATAATTTTTGAAAGTGTCAGATTTCATGCGAAACGCGTAAAAAACAAATATTTTTTTTTTTTTTTTGGAAATTTCCCTTTGTTTCAGAAGTGAAATTCTCGTTAAAATTAGAAAATGTTTAGACCTTTAACTAGATTTTTCAAAAAAATAATTTTTTTTGAAAGTGTCAGATTTCATGCGAAACGCGTAAAAAACAAATATTTTTTTTTTGGAAATTTCCCTTTGTTTCAGAAGTGAAATTTTTGTTAAAATTAGAAAATTTTTAGACCTTTGACTAGATTTTCCAAAAAAATAATAATTTTCGAAAGTGTCAGATTTCATGCGAAACGCGTAAAAAACAAATATTTTTTTTTTTTTTGGAAATTTCCCTTTGTTTCAGAAGTGAAATTCTCGTTAAAATTAAAAAAATTTTAAACCTTTGACTAGATTTAAAAAAAAAATAATTTTTTTCGAAAGTGTCAGATTTCATGCGAAACGCGTAAAAAACAAATATTTTTTTTTTTTTTGAAATTTCCCTTTTTTCTGAAGTGAAATTCTCGTTAAAATTAAAAAAAATTTAAACCTTTGACTAGATTTTTCAAAAAAATATTTTTTTTCGAAAGTGTCAGATTTCATGCGAAACGCGTAAAAAACAAATATTTTTTTTTTTTTTTTGAAATTTCCTTTTGTTTCAGAAGTGAAATTCTTGTTTAAATTAGAAAATTTTTAGACCTTTGACTAGATTTTTCAAAAAAATAATTTTTTTCGAAAGTGTCAGATTTCATGCGAAACGCGTAAAAAACAAATATTTTTTTTTTTTTTTAGAAATTTCTCTTTGTTTCAGAAGTGAAATTTTTGTTAAAATTAGAAAAATTTTAGACCTTTAACTAGATTTTTCAAAAAAATAATTTTTTTCGAAAGTGTCAGATTTCATGCGAAACGCGTAAAAAACAAATATTTTTTTTTTTTTGGAAATTTCCCTTTGTTTCAGAAGTGAAATTCTCGTTAAAATTAGAAAATGTTTAGACCTTTAACTAGATTTTTCAAAAAAATAATTTTTTTCGAAAGTGTCAGATTTCATGCGAAACGCGTAAAAAACAAAATATTTTTTTTTTTTAAATTTCCCTTTGTTTCAGAAGTGAAATTCTCGTTAAAATTAAAAAAATTTTAAGCCTTTGACCAGATTTTTCAAAAAAATAATTTTTTTCGAAAGTGTCAGATTTCATGCGAAACGCGTAAAAAACAAATATTTTTTTTTTTTTTGGAAATTTCCCTTTGTTTCAGAAGTGAAATTCTCGTTAAAATTAAAAAAATTTTAAACCTTTGACTAGATTTTTCAAAAAAATAATTTTTTTCGAAAGTGTCAGATTTCATGCGAAACGCGTAAAAAACAAATATTTTTTTTTTTTTTTGGAAATTTCTCTTTGTTTCAGAAGTAAAATTCTCGTTAAAATTAAAAAAATTTTAAGCCTTTGACTAGATTTTTCAAAAAAATAATTTTTTTCGAAAGTGTCAGATTTTATGCGAAACGCGTAAAAAACAAATTTTTTTTTTTTTTTGGAAATTTCCCTTTGTTTCAGAAGTGAAATTCTCGTTAAAATTAGTAAATTTTTAGACCTTTGACTAGATTTTTCAAAAAAATATTTTTTTTCGAAAGTGTCAGATTTCATGCGAAACGCGTAAAAAACAAATATTTTTTTTTTTTTGGAAATTTCCCTTTGTTTCAGAAGTGAAATTCTCGTTAAAATTAAAAAAATTTTAAACCTTTGACTAGATTTTTCAAAAAAATAATTTTTTTCGAAAGTGTCAGATTTCATGCGAAACGCGTAAAAAACAAATATTTTTTTTTTTTTGGAAATTTCCCTTTGTTTCAGAAGTGAAATTCTCGTTAAAATTAGAAAATGTTTAGACCTTTAACTAGATTTTTCAAAAAAATAATTTTTTTTGAAAGTGTCAGATTTCATGCGAAACGCGTAAAAAACAAATATTTTTTTTTTTGGAATTTTCCCTTTGTTTCAGAAGTGAAATTTTTGTTAAAATTAGAAAATTTTTAGACCTTTGACTAGATTTTCCAAAAAAATAATAATTTTCGAAAGTGTCAGATTTCATGCGAAACGCGTAAAAAACAAATATTTTTTTTTTTTTTGGAAATTTCTTTTTTTTCTGAAGTGAAATTCTCGTTAAAATTAAAAAAAATTTAAACCTTTGACTAGATTTTTCAAAAAAATAATTTTTTTCGAAAGTGTCAGATTTTATGCGAAACGCGTAAAAAACAAATTTTTTTTTTTTTTTTTTTTTGAAATTTCCTTTTGTTTCAGAAGTGAAATTCTTGTTTAAATTAGAAAATTTTTAGACCTTTGACTAGATTTTTCAAAAAAATAATTTTTTTCGAAAGTGTCAGATTTCATGCGAAACGCGTAAAAAACAAATATTTTTTTTTTTTTGGAAATTTCCCTTTGTTTCAGAAGTGAAATTCTTGTTAAAATTAGAAAATTTTTAGACCTTTGACTAGATTTTTCAAAAAAATATTTTTTTTCGAAAGTGTCAGATTTCATGCGAAACGCGTAAAAAACAAATATTTTTTTTTTTTTTTGGAATTTTCCCTTTGTTTCAGAGTGAAATTCTCGTTAAAATTAAAAAAATTTTAAACCTTTGACTAGATTTTTCAAAAAAATAATTTTTTTCGAAAGTGTCAGATTTCATGCGAAACGCGTAAAAAACAAATATTTTTTTTTTTTTTTTTGGAAATTTTCCTTTGTTTCAGAAGTGAAATTCTTGTTAAAATTAGAAAATTTTTAGACCTTTGACTAGATTTTTCAAAAAAATAATTTTTTTTGAAAGTGTCAGATTTCATGCGAAACGCGTAAAAAACAAATATTTTTTTTTTTTTTAAGTTTCCCTTTGTTTCAGAAGTGAAATTCTCGTTAAAATTAAAAAAATTTTAAACTTTTGACTAGATTTTTCAAAAAAATATTTTTTTTCGAAAGTGTCAGATTTCATGCGAAACGCGTAAAAAACAAATATTTTTTTTTTTTTTTGGAAATTTCCCTTTGTTTCAGAAGTAAAATTCTCGTTAAAATTAAAAAATTTTTAAACCTTTGACTAGATTTTTCAAAAAAATAATTTTTTTCGAAAGTGTCAGATTTCATGCGAAACGCGTAAAAAACAAATATTTTTTTTTTTTTTGGAAATTTCCCTTTGTTTCAGAAGTGAAATTCTTGTTAAAATTAGAAAATTTTTAGACCTTTGACTAGATTTTTCAAAAAAATAATTTTTTTTTAAAGTGTCAGATTTCATGCGAAACGCGTAAAAAACAAATATTTTTTTTTTTTTTTGGAAATTTCCTTTTGTTTCTGAAGTGAAATTCTCGTTAAAATTAAAAAAATTTTAAGCCTTTGACTAGATTTTTCAAAAAAATAATTTTTTTCGAAAGTGTCAGATTTTATGCGAAACGCGTAAAAAACAAATTTTTTTTTTTTTTTGGAAATTTCCCTTTGTTTCAGAAGTGAAATTCTCGTTAAAATTAGTAAATTTTTAGACCTTTGACTAGATTTTTCAAAAAAATATTTTTTTTCGAAAGTGTCAGATTTCATGCGAAACGCGTAAAAAACAAATATTTTTTTTTTTTTGGAAATTTCCCTTTGTTTCAGAAGTGAAATTCTCGTTAAAATTAAAAAAATTTTAAACCTTTGACTAGATTTTTCAAAAAAATAATTTTTTTCGAAAGTGTCAGATTTCATGCGAAACGCGTAAAAAACAAATATTTTTTTTTTTTTGGAAATTTCCCTTTGTTTCAGAAGTGAAATTCTCGTTAAAATTAAAAAAAATTTAAACCTTTGACTAGATTTTTCAAAAAAATAATTTTTTTCGAAAGTGTCAGATTTCATGCGAAACGCGTAAAAAACAAATATTTTTTTTTTTTTTTGAAAATTTCCCTTTGTTTCAGAAGTAAAATTCTCGTTAAAATTAAAAAAATTTTAAACCTTTGACTAGATTTTTCAAAAAAATAATTTTTTTCGAAAGTGTCAGATTTCATGCGAAACGCGTAAAAAACAAATATTTTTTTTTTTTTTAAATTTCCCTTTGTTTCAGAAGTGAAATTCTCGTTAAAATTAAAAAAATTTTAAGCCTTTGACTAGATTTTTCAAAAAAATATTTTTTTTTGAAAGTGTCAGATTTCATGCGAAACGCGTAAAAAACAAATATTTTTTTTTTTTTTGGAAATTTCCCTTTGTTTCAGAAGTGAAATTCTCGTTAAAATTAGAAAATTTTTAGACTTTTAACTAGATTTTTCAAAAAAATATTTTTTTTTGAAAGTGTCAGATTTCATGCGAAACGCGTAAAAAACAAATATTTTTTTTTTTTTTTGAAAATTTCCCTTTGTTTCAGAAGTAAAATTCTCGTTAAAATTAAAAAAATTTTAAACCTTTGACTAGATTTTTCAAAAAAATAATTTTTTTCGAAAGTGTCAGATTTCATGCGAAACGCGTAAAAAACAAATATTTTTTTTTTTTTTAAATTTCCTTTTGTTTCAGAAGTGAAATTCTCGTTAAAATTAAAAAAATTTTAAGCCTTTGACTAGATTTTTCAAAAAAATATTTTTTTTTGAAAGTGTCAGATTTCATGCGAAACGCGTAAAAAACAAATATTTTTTTTTTTTTTGGAAATTTCCCTTTGTTTCAGAAGTGAAATTCTCGTTAAAATTAGAAAATTTTTAGACCTTTAACTAGATTTTTCAAAAAAATATTTTTTTTTGAAAGTGTCAGATTTCATGCGAAACGCGTAAAAAACAAATATTTTTTTTTTTTTTGGAAATTTTTCTTTGTTTCAGAAGTGAAATTCTCGTTAAAATTAGAAAATTTTTAGACCTTTGACTAGATTTTTCAAAAAAATAATTTTTTTCGAAAGTGTCAGATTTCATGCGAAACGCGTAAAAAACAAATATTTTTTTTTTTTTTTGGAAATTAATAATTTTTTTTGAAAGTGTCAGATTTCATGCGAAACGCGTAAAAAACAAATTTTTTTTTTTTTTTTAATTTCCCTTTGTTTCAGAAGTGAAATTCTTGTTAAAATTAGAAAATTTTTAGACCTTTGACTAGATTTTTCAAAAAAATAATTTTTTTTAAAGTGTCAGATTTCATGCGAAACGCGTAAAAAACAAATATTTTTTTTTTTTTGGAAATTTCCCTTTGTTTCAGAAGTGAAATTTTCGTTAAAATTAGAAAATGTTTAGACCTTTAACTAGATTTTTCAAAAAAATAATTTTTTTTGAAAGTGTCAGATTTCATGCGAAACGCGTAAAAAACAAATATTTTTTTTTTTGGAAATTTCCTTTTGTTTCAGAAGTGAAATTTTTGTTAAAATTAGAAAATTTTTAGACCTTTGACTAGATTTTCCAAAAAAATAATAATTTTCGAAAGTGTCAGATTTCATGCGAAACGCGTAAAAAACAAATATTTTTTTTTTTTTTGGAAATTTCCCTTTGTTTCAGAAGTGAAATTCTTGTTAAAATTAGAAAATTTTTAGACCTTTGACTAGATTTTTCAAAAAAATAATTTTTTTTAAAGTGTCAGATTTCATGCGAAACGCGTAAAAAACAAATATTTTTTTTTTTTGGAAATTTCCTTTTGTTTCTGAAGTGAAATTCTCGTTAAAAAAAATTAAAAAAATTTTAAGCCTTTGACTAGATTTTTCAAAAAAATAATTTTTTTCGAAAGTGTCAGATTTTATGCGAAACGCGTAAAAAACAAATATTTTTTTTTTTTTTGGAAATTTCCCTTTGTTTCAGAAGTGAAATTCTCGTTAAAATTAGTAAATTTTTAGACCTTTGACTAGATTTTTCAAAAAAATAATTTTTTTCGAAAGTGTCAGATTTCATGCGAAACGCGTAAAAAACAAATATTTTTTTTTTTTTGGAAATTTCCCTTTGTTTCAGAAGTGAAATTCTCGTTAAAATTAAAAAAATTTTAAACCTTTGACTAGATTTTTCAAAAAAATAATTTTTTTCGAAAGTGTCAGATTTCATGCGAAACGCGTAAAAAACAAATATTTTTTTTTTTTTTGGAAATTTCCCTTTGTTTCAGAAGTGAAATTCTCGTTAAAATTAAAAAAAATTTAAACCTTTGACTAGATTTTTCAAAAAAATATTTTTTTTTGAAAGTGTCAGATTTCATGCGAAACGCGTAAAAAACAAATATTTTTTTTTTTTTTGGAAATTTTTCTTTGTTTCAGAAGTGAAATTCTCGTTAAAATTAGAAAATTTTTAGACCTTTGACTAGATTTTTCAAAAAAATAATTTTTTTCGAAAGTGTCAGATTTCATGCGAAACGCGTAAAAAACAAATTTTTTTTTTTTTTTTTGGAAATTTCCCTTTGTTTCAGAAGTGAAATTCTTGTTTAAATTAGAAAATTTTTAGACCTTTGACTAGATTTTTCAAAAAAATAATTTTTTTCGAAAGTGTCAGATTTCATGCGAAACGCGTAAAAAACAAATATTTTTTTTTTTTTTTGGAAATTTCCCTTTGTTTTAGAAGTGAAATTCTTGTTTAAATTAGAAAATTTTTAGACCTTTGACTAGATTTTTCAAAAAAATATTTTTTTTCGAAAGTGTCAGATTTCATGCGAAACGCGTAAAAAACAAATATTTTTTTTTTTTTGGAATTTTCCCTTTGTTTCAGAGTGAAATTCTCGTTAAAATTAAAAAAATTTTAAACCTTTGACTAGATTTTTCAAAAAAATATTTTTTTTCGAAAGTGTCAGATTTCATGCGAAACGCGTAAAAAACAAATATTTTTTTTTTTTTTAAATTTTCCTTTGTTTCAGAAGTGAAATTCTCGTTAAAATTAAAAAAAATTTAAGCCTTTGACTAGATTTTTCAAAAAAATAATTTTTTTCGAAAGTGTCAGATTTTATGCGAAACGCGTAAAAAACAAATATTTTTTTTTTTTGGAAATTTTCCTTTGTTTCAGAAGTGAAATTCTCGTTAAAATTAGAAAATTTTTAGACCTTTGACTAGATTTTTCAAAAAAATAATTTTTTTCGAAAGTGTCAGATTTCATGCGAAACGCGTAAAAAACAAATATTTTTTTTTTTTTGGAAATTTCCCTTTGTTTCAGAAGTGAAATTCTCGTTAAAATTAAAAAAATTTTAAACCTTTGACTAGATTTTTCAAAAAAATAATTTTTTTCGAAAGTGTCAGATTTCATGCGAAACGCGTAAAAAACAAATATTTTTTTTTTTTTTGGAAATTTCCCTTTGTTTCAGAAGTGAAATTCTCGTTAAAATTAAAAAAATTTTAAACCTTTGACTAGATTTTTCAAAAAAATAATTTTTTTCGAAAGTGTCAGATTTCATGCGAAACGCGTAAAAAACAAATATTTTTTTTTTTATTTGGAAATTTCCCTTTGTTTCAGAAGTAAAATTCTCGTTAAAATTAAAAAAATTTTAAACCTTTGACTAGATTTTTCAAAAAAATAATTTTTTTCGAAAGTGTCAGATTTCATGCGAAACGCGTAAAAAACAAATATTTTTTTTTTTTTTGGAAATTTCCCTCTGTTTCAGAAGTGAAATTCTTGTTAAAATTAGAAAATTTTTAGACCTTTGACTAGATTTTTCAAAAAAATAATTTTTTTTAAAGTGGCAGATTTCATGCGAAACGCGTAAAAAACAAATATTTTTTTTTTTTTGGAAATTTCCTTTTGTTTCTGAAGTGAAATTCTCGTTAAAATTAAAAAAATTTTAAGCCTTTGACTAGATTTTTCAAAAAAATAATTTTTTTCGAAAGTGTCAGATTTTATGCGAAACGCGTAAAAAACAAATATTTTTTTTTTTTTTTGGAAATTTCCCTTTGTTTCAGAAGTGAAATTCTCGTTAAAATTAAAAAATTTTTAGACCTTTGACTAGATTTTTCAAAAAAATAATTTTTTTCGAAAGTGTCAGATTTCATGCGAAACGCGTAAAAAACAAATTTTTTTTTTTTTTTTTGGAAATTTCCCTTTGTTTCAGAAGTAAAATTCTCGTTAAAATTAAAAAAATTTTAAACCTTTGACTAGATTTTTCAAAAAAATAATTTTTTTCGAAAGTGTCAGATTTCATGCGAAACGCGTAAAAAACAAATTTTTTTTTTTTTTTTAAATTTCCCTTTGTTTCAGAAGTGAAATTCTCGTTAAAATTAGAAAATTTTTAGACCTTTGACTAGATTTTTCAAAAAAATAATTTTTTTTAAAGTGTCAGATTTCATGCGAAACGCGTAAAAAACAAATTTTTTTTTTTTTTTTGGAAATTTCCTTTTGTTTCTGAAGTGAAATTCTCGTTAAAATTAAAAAAATTTTAAGCCTTTGACTAGATTTTTCAAAAAAAATATTTTTTTTCGAATGTGTCAGATTTTATGCGAAACGCGTAAAAAACAAATATTTTTTTTTTTTTGGAAATTTCCCTTTGTTTCAGAAGTGAAATTCTTGTTAAAATTAGAAAATTTTTAGACCCTTGACTAGATTTTTCAAAAAAATAATTTTTTTCGAAAGTGTCAGATTTCATGCGAAACGCGTAAAAAACAAATATTTTTTTTTTTTTTTGGAAATTTTCCTTTGTTTCAGAAGTGAAATTCTTGTTTAAATTAGAAAATTTTTAGACCTTTGACTAGATTTTTCAAAAAAATAATTTTTTTCGAAAGTGTCAGATTTCATGCGAAACGCGTAAAAAACAAATTTTTTTTTTTTTGGAAATTTCCCTTTGTTTCAGAAGTGAAATTCTCGTTAAAATTAGAAAATTTTTAGACCTTTGACTAGATTTTTCAAAAAAATATTTTTTTTTCGAAAGTGTCAGATTTCATGCGAAACGCGTAAAAAACAAATATTTTTTTTTTTTTGGAAATTTCCTTTTGTTTCTGAAGTGAAATTCTCGTTAAAATTAAAAAAATTTTAAGCCTTTGACTAGATTTTTCAAAAAAATATTTTTTTTCGAAAGTGTCAGATTTCATGCGAAACGCGTAAAAAACAAATATTTTTTTTTTTTTGGAAATTTCCCTTTGTTTCAGAAGTGAAATTCTCGTTAAAATTAGAAAATGTTTAGACCTTTAACTAGATTTTTCAAAAAAATAATTTTTTTTTAAAGTGTCAGATTTCATGCGAAACGCGTAAAAAACAAATATTTTTTTTTTTTTGGAAATTTCCCTTTGTTTCAGAAGTGAAATTCTCGTTAAAATTAAAAAAATTTTAAACCTTTGACTAGATTTTTCAAAAAAATAATTTTTTTCGAAAGTGTCAGATTTCATGCGAAACGCGTAAAAAACAAATATTTTTTTTTTTTTTTGGAAATTTCCCTTTGTTTCAGAAGTAAAATTTTCGTTAAAATTAAAACATTTTAAACCTTTGACTAGATTTTTCAAAAAAATAATTTTTTTCGAAAGTGTCAGATTTCATGCGAAACGCGTAAAAAACAAATATTTTTTTTTTTTTGGAAATTTCCCTTTGTTTCAGAAGTGAAATTCTCGTTAAAATTAAAAAAAATTTAAACCTTTGACTAGATTTTTCAAAAAAATAATTTTTTTCGAAAGTGTCAGATTTCATGCGAAACGCGTAAAAAACAAATATTTTTTTTTTTTTTGGAAATTTCCCTTTGTTTCAGAAGTAAAATTCTCGTTAAAATTAAAAAAATTTTAAACCTTTGACTAGATTTTTCAAAAAAATAATTTTTTTCGAAAGTGTCAGATTTCATGCGAAACGCGTAAAAAACAAATATTTTTTTCTTTTTTTGGAAATTTCCCTTTGTGTCAGAAGTGAAATTCTCGTTAAAATTAGAAAATTTTTAGACCTTTGACTAGATTTTTCAAAAAAATATTTTTTTTCGAAAGTGTCAGATTTCATGCGAAACGCGCAAAAAACAAATATTTTTTTTTTTTTTAGAAATTTCCCTTTGTTTCAGAAGTGAAATTCTTGTTAAAATTAGAAAATTTTTAGACCTTTGACTAGATTTTTCAAAAAAATATTTTTTTTCGAAAGTGTCAGATTTCATGCGAAACGCGTAAAAAACAAATATTTTTTTTTTTTTGGAAATTTCCCTTTGTTTCAGAGTGAAATTCTCGTTAAAATTAAAAAAATTTTAAACCTTTGACTAGATTTTTCAAAAAAATAATTTTTTTCGAAAGTGTCAGATTTCATGCGAAACGCGTAAAAAACAAATATTTTTTTTTTTTTTTTGGAAATTTTCCTTTGTTTCAGAAGTGAAATTCTTGTTAAAATTAGAAAATTTTTAGACCTTTGACTAGATTTTTCAAAAAAATAATTTTTTTTGAAAGTGTCAGATTTCATGCGAAACGCGTAAAAAACAAATATTTTTTTTTTTTTTAAATTTCCCTTTAATTCAGAAGTGAAATTCTCGTTAAAATTAAAAAAATTTTAAGCCTTTGACTAGATTTTTAAAAAAAATAATTTTTTTCGAAAGTGTCAGATTTTATGCGAAACGCGTAAAAAACAAATATTTTTTTTTGTTTGGAAATTTCCCTTTGTTTCAGAAGTGAAATTCTCGTTAAAATTAGAAAATTTTTAGACCTTTGACTAGATTTTTCAAAAAAATAATTTTTTTCGAAAGTGTCAGATTTCATGCGAAACGCGTAAAAAACAAATATTTTTTTTTTTTTAAAATTTCCCTTTGTTTCAGAAGGGAAATTCTCGTTTAAATTAAAAAATTTTTAAACCTTTGACTAGATTTTTTAAAAAATCAATTTTTTTCGAAAGTGTCAGATTTCATGCGAAACGCGTAAAAAACAAATATTTTTTTTTTTTTTGGAAATTTCCCTTTGTTTAAGAAGTGAAATTCTCGTTAAAATTAAAAAAATTTTAAACCTTTGGCTAGATTTTTCAAAAAAATAATTTTTTTCGAAAGTGTCAGATTTCATGCGAAACGCGTAAAAAACAAATTTTTTTTTTTTTTTTGGAAATTTCCCTTTGTTTCAGAAGTAAAATTTTCGTTAAAATTAAAACATTTTAAACCTTTGACTAGATTTTTCAAAAAAATAATTTTTTTCGAAAGTGTCAGATTTCATGCGAAACGCGTAAAAAACAAATATTTTTTTTTTTTTTGGAAATTTCCCTTTGTTTCAGAAGTGAAATTCTCGTTAAAATTAAAAAATTTTTAAACCTTTGACTAGATTTTTCAAAAAAATAATTTTTTTCGAAAGTGTCAGATTTCATGCGAAACGCGTAAAAAACAAATATTTTTTTTTTTTTTGGAAATTTCCCTTTGTTTCAGAAGTGAAATTCTCGTTAAAATTAGAAAATTTTTAGACCTTTGACTAGATTTTTCAAAAAAATAATTTTTTTCGAAAGTGTCAGATTTCATGCGAAACGCGTAAAAAACAAATATTTTTTTTTTTTTGGAAATTTCCCTTTGTTTCAGAAGTGAAATTCTCGTTAAAATTAGAAAATTTTTAGACCTTTGACTAGATTTTTCAAAAAAATATTTTTTTTTTCGAAAGTGTCAGATTTCATGCGAAACGCGTAAAAAACAAATATTTTTTTTTTTTGGAAATTTCCCTTTGTTTCAGAAGTGAAATTCTCGTTAAAATTAAAAAAATTTTAAACCTTTGACTAGATTTTTCAAAAAAATAATTTTTTTTGAAAGTGTCAGATTTCATGCGAAACGCGTAAAAAACAAATATTTTTTTTTTTTTTGGAAATTTTTCTTTGTTTCAGAAGTGAAATTCTCGTTAAAATTAGAAAATTTTTAGACCTTTGACTAGATTTTTCAAAAAAATATTTTTTTTCGAAAGTGTCAGATTTCATGCGAAACGCGTAAAAAACAAATATTTTTTTTTTTGGAAATTTCCCTTTGTTTCAGAAGTGAAATTTTTGTTAAAATTAGAAAATTTTTAGACCTTTGACTAGATTTTCCAAAAAAATAATAATTTTCGAAAGTGTCAGATTTCATGCGAAACGCGTAAAAAACAAATTTTTTTTTTTTTTTTTGGAAATTTCCCTTTGTTTCAGAAGTGAAATTCTTGTTTAAATTAGAAAATTTTTAGACCTTTGACTAGATTTTTCAAAAAAATAATTTTTTTCGAAAGTGTCAGATTTCATGCGAAACGCGTAAAAAACAAATATTTTTTTTTTTTTTTGGAAATTAATAATTTTTTTTGAAAGTGTCAGATTTCATGCGAAACGCGTAAAAAACAAAAATTTTTTTTTTTTTAAATTTCCCTTTGTTTCAGAAGTGAAATTCTCGTTAAAATTAAAAAAATTTTAAGCCTTTGACCAGATTTTTCAAAAAAATAATTTTTTTCGAAAGTGTCAGATTTCATGCGAAACGCGTAAAAAACAAATATTTTTTTTTTTTGGAAATTTCCCTTTGTTTCAGAAGTGAAATTCTCGTTAAAATTAAAAAAAAATTTAAACCTTTGACTAGATTTTTCAAAAAAATAATTTTTTTCGAAAGTGTCAGATTTCATGCGAAACGCGTAAAAAACAAATATTTTTTTTTTTGGAAATTTCCCTTTGTTTCAGAAGTGAAATTTTTGTTAAAATTAGAAAATTTTTAGACCTTTGACTAGATTTTCCAAAAAAATAATAATTTTCGAAAGTGTCAGATTTCATGCGAAACGCGTAAAAAACAAATATTTTTTTTTTTTTTTGGAAATTTCTCTTTGTTTCAGAAGTGAAATTTTTGTAAACGCGTAAAAAACAAATATTTTTTTTTTTTGGAAATTTCCCTTTGTTTCAGAAGTGAAATTCTTGTTAAAATTAGAAAATTTTTAGACCTTTGACTAGATTTTTCAAAAAAATATTTATTTTCGAAAGTGTCAGATTTCATGCGAAACGCGTAAAAAACAAATATTTTTTTTTTTTTTTTGGAATTTTCCCTTTGTTTCAGAGTGAAATTCTCGTTAAAATTAAAAAAATTTTAAACCTTTGACTAGATTTTTCAAAAAAATAATTTTTTTCGAAAGTGTCAGATTTCATGCGAAACGCGTAAAAAACAAATATTTTTTTTTTTTTTTTTGGAAATTTTCCTTTGTTTCAGAAGTGAAATTCTTGTTAAAATTAGAAAATTTTTAGACCTTTGACTAGATTTTTCAAAAAAATAATTTTTTTTGAAAGTGTCAGATTTCATGCGAAACGCGTAAAAAACAAATATTTTTTTTTTTTTAAATTTCCCTTTGTTTCAGAAGTGAAATTCTCGTTAAAATTAAAAAAATTTTAAACCTTTGACTAGATTTTTCAAAAAAATAATTTTTTTCGAAAGTGTCAGATTTCATGCGAAACGCGTAAAAAACAAATATTTTTTTTTTTTTTGGAAATTTCCCTTTGTTTCAGAAGTAAAATTCTCGTTAAAATTAAAAAAATTTTAAACCTTTGACTAGATTTTTCAAAAAAATAATTTTTTTCGAAAGTGTCAGATTTCATGCGAAACGCGTAAAAAACAAATTTTTTTTTTTTTTTTTGGAAATTTCCCTTTGTTTCAGAAGTGAAATTCTTGTTTAAATTCGAAAATTTTTAGACCTTTGACTAGATTTTTCAAAAAAATAATTTTTTTCGAAAGTGTCAGATTTCATGCGAAACGCGTAAAAAACAAATATTTTTTTTTTTTGGAAATTTCCCTTTGTTTCAGAAGTGAAATTCTCGTTAAAATTAAAAAAAATTTAAACCTTTGACTAGATTTTTCAAAAAAATGATTTTTTTCGAAAGTGTCAGATTTCATGCGAAACGCGTAAAAAACAAATATTTTTTTTTTTTGGAAATTTCCCTTTGTTTCAGAAGTAAAATTTTTGTTAAAATTAGAAAATTTTTAGACCTTTGACTAGATTTTTCAAAAAAATAATAATTTTTGAAAGTGTCAGATTTCATGCGAAACGCGTAAAAAAACAAATATTTTTTTTTTTTTTTTGGAAATTTCCCTTTGTTTCAGAAGTGAAATTCTCGTTAAAATTAGAAAATGTTTAGACCTTTGACTAGATTTTTCAAAAAAATATTTTTTTTCGAAAGTGTCAGATTTCATGCGAAACGCGTAAAAAACAAATATTTTTTTTTTTTTTGGAAATTTCCCTTTGTTTCAGAAGTGAAATTTTTGTTAAAATTAGAAAATTTTTAGACCTTTGACTAGATTTTCCAAAAAAATAATAATTTTCGAAAGTGTCAGATTTCATGCGAAACGCGTAAAAAACAAATATTTTTTTTTTTTTGGAAATTTCCCTTTGTTTCAGAAGTGAAATTCTCGTTAAAATTAAAAAAATTTTAAACCTTTGACTAGATTTTTCAAAAAAATAATTTTTTTCGAAAGTGTCAGATTTCATGCGAAACGCGTAAAAAACAAATATTTTTTTTTTTTTTGAAATTTCTCTTTGTTTCAGAAGTGAAATTCTCGTTAAAATTAAAAAAATTTTAAGCCTTTCTTTGACTAGATTTTTCAAAAAAATAATTTTTTTCGAAAGTGTCAGATTTCATGCGAAACGCGTAAAAAACAAATTTTTTTTTTTTTTTTGGAAATTTCCCTTTGTTTCAGAAGTGAAATTCTCGTTAAAATTAGAAAATTTTTAGACCTTTGACTAGATTTTTCAAAAAAATAATTTTTTTCGAAAGTGTCAGATTTCATGCGAAACGCGTAAAAAACAATTTTTTTTTTTTTTTTTTGGAAATTTCCCTTTGTTTCAGAAGTAAAATTTTCGTTAAAATTAAAACATTTTAAACCTTTGACTAGATTTTTCAAAAAAATAATTTTTTTCGAAAGTGTCAGATTTCATGCGAAACGCGTAAAAAACAAATTTTTTTTTTTTTTTGGAAATTTCCCTTTGTTTCAGAAGTGAAATTCTTGTTAAAATTAGAAAATTTTTAGACCTTTGACTAGATTTTTCAAAAAAATAATTTTTTTTAAAGTGTCAGATTTCATGCGAAACGCGTAAAAAACAAATATTTTTTTTTTTTTTGGAAATTTCCTTTTGATTCTGAAGTGAAATTCTCTTTAAAATTAAAAAAATTTTTAGCCTTTGACTAGATTTTTCAAAAAAATAATTTTTTTCGAAAGTGTCAGATTTTATGCGAAACGCGTAAAAAACAAATAATTTTTTTTTTTTTGGAAATTTCCCTTTGTTTCAGAAGTGAAATTCTCGTTAAAATTAGAAAATTTTTAGACCTTTGACTAGATTTTTCAAAAAAATATTTTTTTTTGAAAGTGTCAGATTTCATGCGAAACGCGTAAAAAACAAATATTTTTTTTTTTTTGGAAATTTCCCTTTGTTTCAGAAGTGAAATTCTCGTTAAAATTAAAAAAATTTTAAACCTTTGACTAGATTTTTCAAAAAAATAATTTTTTTCGAAAGTGTCAGATTTCATGCGAAACGCGTAAAAAACAAATATTTTTTTTTTTTTTGGAAATTTCCCTTTGTTTCAGAAGTGAAATTCTCGTTAAAATTAAAAAAATTTTAAACCTTTGACTAGATTTTTCAAAAAAATAATTTTTTTCGAAAGTGTCAGATTTCATGCGAAACGCGTAAAAAACAAAAATTTTTTTTTTTTGGAAATTTCCCTTTGTTTCAGAAGTGAAATTCTCGTTAAAATTAAAAAAATTTTAAGCCTTTGACTAGATTTTTCAAAAAAATAATTTTTTTCGAAAGTGTCAGATTTTATGCGAAACGCGTAAAAAACAAATATTTTTTTTTTTTTTGGAAATTTCCCTTTGTTTCAGAAGTGAAATTCTCGTTAAAATTAGAAAATTTTTAGACCTTTGACTAGATTTTTCAAAAAAATAATTTTTTTCGAAAGTGTCAGATTTCATGCGAAACGCGTAAAAAACAAATATTTTTTTTTTGGAAAATTCCCTTTGTTTCAAAAGTGAAATTTTCGTTAAAATTAAAAAAATTTTAAACCTTTGACTAGATTTTTCAAAAAAATAATTTTTTTCGAAAGTGTCAGATTTCATGCGAAACGCGTAAAAAACAAATATTTTTTTTTTTTTTGAAATTTCCCTTTGTTTCAGAAGTGAAATTCTCGTTAAAATTAAAAAAATTTTAAACCTTTGACTAGATTTTTCAAAAAAATAATTTTTTTCGAAAATGTCAGATTTCATGCGAAACGCGTAAAAAACAAATATTTTTTTTTTTTTTGGAAATTTCCCTTTGTTTCAGAAGTGAAATTCTCGTTAAAATTAAAAAAAATTTAAGCCTTTCTTTGACTAGATTTTTCAAAAAAATAATTTTTTTCGAAAGTGTCAGATTTTATGCGAAACGCGTAAAAAACAAATATTTTTTTTTTTTTTGGAAATTTCCCTTTGTTTCAGAAGTGAAATTCTCGTTAAAATTAGAAAATTTTTAGACCTTTGACTAGATTTTTCAAAAAAATAATTTTTTTCGAAAGTGTCAGATTTCATGCGAAACGCGTAAAAAACAAATATTTTTTTTTTGGAAATTTCCCTTTGTTTCAGAAGTAAAATTTTTGTTAAAATTAGAAAATTTTTAGACCTTTGACTAGATTTTTCAAAAAAATAATAATTTTTGAAAGTGTCAGATTTCATGCGAAACGCGTAAAAAACAAATATTTTTTTTTTTTTGGAAATTTCCCTTTGTTTCAGAAGTGAAATTTTTGTTAAAATTAGAAAATTTTTAGACCTTTGACTAGATTTTCCAAAAAAATAATAATTTTCGAAAGTGTCAGATTTCATGCGAAACGCGTAAAAAACAAATATTTTTTTTTTTTGGAAATTTCCCTTTGTTTCAGAAGTGAAATTCTCGTTAAAATTAAAAAAATTTTAAACCTTTGACTAGATTTTTCAAAAAAATAATTTTTTTCGAAAGTGTCAGATTTCATGCGAAACGCGTAAAAAACAAATATTTTTTTTTTTTTTGGAAATTTCCCTTTGTTTCAGAAGTGAAATTCTCGTTAAAATTAAAAAAATTTTAAACCTTTGACTAGATTTTTCAAAAAAATAATTTTTTTCGAAAGTGTCAGATTTCATGCGAAACGCGTAAAAAACAAATATTTTTTTTTTTTTGGAAATTTCCCTTTGTTTCAGAAGTAAAATTTTTGTTAAAATTAGAAAATTTTTAGACCTTTGACTAGATTTTTCAAAAAAATATTTTTTTTCGAAAGTGTCAGATTTCATGCGAAACGCGTAAAAAACAAATATTTTTTTTTTTGGAAATTTCCCTTTGTTTCAGAAGTGAAATTCTCGTTAAAATTAAAAAAATTTTAAACCTTTGACTAGATTTTTCAAAAAAATAATTTTTTTCGAAAGTGTCAGATTTCATGCGAAACGCGTAAAAAACAAATATTTTTTTTTTTGGAAATTTCCCTTTGTTTCAGAAGTGAAATTCTCGTTAAAATTAGAAAATTTTTAAACCTTTGACTAGATTTTTCAAAAAAATAATAATTTTTGAAAGTGTCAGATTTCATGCGAAACGCGTAAAAAACAAATATTTTTTTTTTTTTTTGGAAATTTCTCTTTGTTTCAGAAGTGAAATTCTCGTTAAAATTAGAAAATGTTTAGACCTTTAACTAGATTTTTCAAAAAAATAATTTTTTTTGAAAGTGTCAGATTTCATGCGAAACGCGTAAAAAACAAATATTTTTTTTTTTGGAAATTTCCCTTTGTTTCAGAAGTGAAATTTTTGTTAAAATTAGAAAATTTTTAGACCTTTGACTAGATTTTCCAAAAAAATAATAATTTTCGAAAGTGTCAGATTTCATGCGAAACGCGTAAAAAACAAATATTTTTTTTTTTTTTGGAAATTTCCCTTTGTTTCAGAAGTGAAATTCTCGTTAAAATTAAAAAAATTTTAAACCTTTGACTAGATTTTTCAAAAAAATAATTTTTTTCGAAAGTGTCAGATTTCATGCGAAACGCGTAAAAAACAAATATTTTTTTTTTTTTTGGAAATTTCCCTTTGTTTCAGAAGTGAAATTCTCGTTAAAATTAAAAAAATTTTAAACCTTTGACTAGATTTTTCAAAAAAATAATTTTTTTCGAAAGTGTCAGATTTCATGCGAAACGCGTAAAAAACAAATATTTTTTTTTTTTTTGGAAATTTCCCTTTGTTTCAGAAGTAAATTTCTCGTTAAAATTAAAAAAATTTTAAACCTTTGACTAGATTTTTCAAAAAAATAATTTTTTTCGAAAGTGTCAGATTTCATGCGAAACGCGTAAAAAACAAAAATTTTTTTTTTTTGGAAATTTCCCTTTGTTTCAAAAATGAAATTCTCGTTAAAATTAAAAAAAATTTAAACCTTTGACTAGATTTTTCAAAAAAATAATTTTTTTCGAAAGTGTCAGATTTCATGCGAAACGCGTAAAAAACAAATATTTTTTTTTTTTTGGAAATTTTCCTTTGTTTCAGAAGTGAAATTCTCGTTAAAATTAAAAAAATTTTAAGCCTTTCTTTGACTAGATTTTTCAAAAAAATAATTTTTTTCGAAAGTGTCAGATTTTATGCGAAACGCGTAAAAAACAAATATTTTTTTTTTTTTGGAAATTTCCCTTTGTTTCAGAAGTGAAATTCTCGTTAAAATTAGAAAATTTTTAGACCTTTGACTAGATTTTTCAAAAAAATAATTTTTTTCGAAAGTGTCAGATTTCATGCGAAACGCGTAAAAAACAAATATTTTTTTTTTTGGAAATTTCCCTTTGTTTCAGAAGTGAAATTCTCGTTAAAATTAAAAAAATTTTAAACCTTTGACTAGATTTTTCAAAAAAATAATTTTTTTCGAAAGTGTCAGATTTCATGCGAAACGCGTAAAAAACAAATATTTTTTTTTTTTTTGGAAATTTCCCTTTGTTTCAGAAGTGAAATTCTCGTTAAAATTAAAAAAATTTTAAATCTTTGACTAGATTTTTCAAAAAAATAATTTTTTTCGAAAGTGTCAGATTTCATGCGAAACGCGTAAAAAACAAATATTTTTTTTTTTTTGGAAATTTCCCTTTGTTTCAGAAGTGAAATTCTCGTTAAAATTAAAAAAAATTTAAGCCTTTCTTTGACTAGATTTTTCAAAAAAATAATTTTTTTCGAAAGTGTCAGATTTTATGCGAAACGCGTAAAAAACAAATATTTTTTTTTTTTTGGAAATTTCTCTTTGTTTCAGAAGTGAAATTCTTGTTTAAATTAGAAAATTTTTAGACCTTTGACTAGATTTTTCAAAAAAATATTTTTTTTCGAAAGTGTCAGATTTCATGCGAAACGCGTAAAAAACAAATATTTTTTTTTTTTTGGAAATTTCCCTTTGTTTCAGAAGTAAAATTTTTGTTAAAATTAGAAAATTTTTAGACCTTTGACTAGATTTTTCAAAAAAAATAATAATTTTTGAAAGTGTCAGATTTCATGCGAAACGCGTAAAAAACAAATATTTTTTTTTTTTGGAAATTTCTCTTTGTTTCAGAAGTGAAATTCTCGTTAAAATTAGAAAATGTTTAGACCTTTAACTAGATTTTTCAAAAAAATAATTTTTTTTGAAAGTGTCAGATTTCATGCGAAACGCGTAAAAAACAAATATTTTTTTTTTTTTGGAAATTTCCCTTTGTTTCAGAAGTAAAATTTTTGTTAAAATTAGAAAGTTTTTAGACCTTTGACTAGATTTTTCAAAAAAAATAATAATTTTTGAAAGTGTCAGATTTCATGCGAAACGCGTAAAAAACAAATATTTTTTTTTTTTTTTTGGAAATTTCTCTTTGTTTCAGAAGTGAAATTCTCGTTAAAATTAGAAAATGTTTAGACCTTTAACTAGATTTTTCAAAAAAATAATTTTTTTCGAAAATGTCAGATTTCATGCGAAACGCGTAAAAAACAAATATTTTTTTTTTTTTTGGAAATTTCCCTTTGTTTCAGAAGTGAAATTCTCGTTAAAATTAAAAAAAATTTAAGCCTTTCTTTGACTAGATTTTTCAAAAAAATAATTTTTTTCGAAAGTGTCAGATTTTATGCGAAACGCGTAAAAAACAAATATTTTTTTTTTTTTTGGAAATTTCCCTTTGTTTCAGAAGTGAAATTCTCGTTAAAATTAGAAAATTTTTAGACCTTTGACTAGATTTTTCAAAAAAATAATTTTTTTCGAAAGTGTCAGATTTCATGCGAAACGCGTAAAAAACAAATATTTTTTTTTTGGAAATTTCCCTTTGTTTCAGAAGTAAAATTTTTGTTAAAATTAGAAAATTTTTAGACCTTTGACTAGATTTTTCAAAAAAATAATAATTTTTGAAAGTGTCAGATTTCATGCGAAACGCGTAAAAAACAAATATTTTTTTTTTTTTGGAAATTTCCCTTTGTTTCAGAAGTGAAATTTTTGTTAAAATTAGAAAATTTTTAGACCTTTGACTAGATTTTCCAAAAAAATAATAATTTTCGAAAGTGTCAGATTTCATGCGAAACGCGTAAAAAACAAATATTTTTTTTTTTTGGAAATTTCCCTTTGTTTCAGAAGTGAAATTCTCGTTAAAATTAAAAAAATTTTAAACCTTTGACTAGATTTTTCAAAAAAATAATTTTTTTCGAAAGTGTCAGATTTCATGCGAAACGCGTAAAAAACAAATATTTTTTTTTTTTTTGGAAATTTCCCTTTGTTTCAGAAGTGAAATTCTCGTTAAAATTAAAAAAATTTTAAACCTTTGACTAGATTTTTCAAAAAAATAATTTTTTTCGAAAGTGTCAGATTTCATGCGAAACGCGTAAAAAACAAATATTTTTTTTTTTTTGGAAATTTCCCTTTGTTTCAGAAGTAAAATTTTTGTTAAAATTAGAAAATTTTTAGACCTTTGACTAGATTTTTCAAAAAAATATTTTTTTTCGAAAGTGTCAGATTTCATGCGAAACGCGTAAAAAACAAATATTTTTTTTTTTGGAAATTTCCCTTTGTTTCAGAAGTGAAATTCTCGTTAAAATTAAAAAAATTTTAAACCTTTGACTAGATTTTTCAAAAAAATAATTTTTTTCGAAAGTGTCAGATTTCATGCGAAACGCGTAAAAAACAAATATTTTTTTTTTTGGAAATTTCCCTTTGTTTCAGAAGTGAAATTCTCGTTAAAATTAGAAAATTTTTAAACCTTTGACTAGATTTTTCAAAAAAATAATAATTTTTGAAAGTGTCAGATTTCATGCGAAACGCGTAAAAAACAAATATTTTTTTTTTTTTTTGGAAATTTCTCTTTGTTTCAGAAGTGAAATTCTCGTTAAAATTAGAAAATGTTTAGACCTTTAACTAGATTTTTCAAAAAAATAATTTTTTTTGAAAGTGTCAGATTTCATGCGAAACGCGTAAAAAACAAATATTTTTTTTTTTGGAAATTTCCCTTTGTTTCAGAAGTGAAATTTTTGTTAAAATTAGAAAATTTTTAGACCTTTGACTAGATTTTCCAAAAAAATAATAATTTTCGAAAGTGTCAGATTTCATGCGAAACGCGTAAAAAACAAATATTTTTTTTTTTTTTGGAAATTTCCCTTTGTTTCAGAAGTGAAATTCTCGTTAAAATTAAAAAAATTTTAAACCTTTGACTAGATTTTTCAAAAAAATAATTTTTTTCGAAAGTGTCAGATTTCATGCGAAACGCGTAAAAAACAAATATTTTTTTTTTTTTTGGAAATTTCCCTTTGTTTCAGAAGTGAAATTCTCGTTAAAATTAAAAAAATTTTAAACCTTTGACTAGATTTTTCAAAAAAATAATTTTTTTCGAAAGTGTCAGATTTCATGCGAAACGCGTAAAAAACAAATATTTTTTTTTTTTTTGGAAATTTCCCTTTGTTTCAGAAGTAAATTTCTCGTTAAAATTAAAAAAATTTTAAACCTTTGACTAGATTTTTCAAAAAAATAATTTTTTTCGAAAGTGTCAGATTTCATGCGAAACGCGTAAAAAACAAAAATTTTTTTTTTTTGGAAATTTCCCTTTGTTTCAAAAATGAAATTCTCGTTAAAATTAAAAAAAATTTAAACCTTTGACTAGATTTTTCAAAAAAATAATTTTTTTCGAAAGTGTCAGATTTCATGCGAAACGCGTAAAAAACAAATATTTTTTTTTTTTTGGAAATTTTCCTTTGTTTCAGAAGTGAAATTCTCGTTAAAATTAAAAAAATTTTAAGCCTTTCTTTGACTAGATTTTTCAAAAAAATAATTTTTTTCGAAAGTGTCAGATTTTATGCGAAACGCGTAAAAAACAAATATTTTTTTTTTTTTGGAAATTTCCCTTTGTTTCAGAAGTGAAATTCTCGTTAAAATTAGAAAATTTTTAGACCTTTGACTAGATTTTTCAAAAAAATAATTTTTTTCGAAAGTGTCAGATTTCATGCGAAACGCGTAAAAAACAAATATTTTTTTTTTTGGAAATTTCCCTTTGTTTCAGAAGTGAAATTCTCGTTAAAATTAAAAAAATTTTAAACCTTTGACTAGATTTTTCAAAAAAATAATTTTTTTCGAAAGTGTCAGATTTCATGCGAAACGCGTAAAAAACAAATATTTTTTTTTTTTTTGGAAATTTCCCTTTGTTTCAGAAGTGAAATTCTCGTTAAAATTAAAAAAATTTTAAATCTTTGACTAGATTTTTCAAAAAAATAATTTTTTTCGAAAGTGTCAGATTTCATGCGAAACGCGTAAAAAACAAATATTTTTTTTTTTTTGGAAATTTCCCTTTGTTTCAGAAGTGAAATTCTCGTTAAAATTAAAAAAAATTTAAGCCTTTCTTTGACTAGATTTTTCAAAAAAATAATTTTTTTCGAAAGTGTCAGATTTTATGCGAAACGCGTAAAAAACAAATATTTTTTTTTTTTTGGAAATTTCTCTTTGTTTCAGAAGTGAAATTCTTGTTTAAATTAGAAAATTTTTAGACCTTTGACTAGATTTTTCAAAAAAATATTTTTTTTCGAAAGTGTCAGATTTCATGCGAAACGCGTAAAAAACAAATATTTTTTTTTTTTTGGAAATTTCCCTTTGTTTCAGAAGTAAAATTTTTGTTAAAATTAGAAAATTTTTAGACCTTTGACTAGATTTTTCAAAAAAAATAATAATTTTTGAAAGTGTCAGATTTCATGCGAAACGCGTAAAAAACAAATATTTTTTTTTTTTTTGGAAATTTCCCTTTGTTTCAGAAGTAAATTTCTCGTTAAAATTAAAAAAATTTTAAACCTTTGACTAGATTTTTCAAAAAAATAATTTTTTTCGAAAGTGTCAGATTTCATGCGAAACGCGTAAAAAACAAAAATTTTTTTTTTTTGGAAATTTCCCTTTGTTTCAAAAATGAAATTCTCGTTAAAATTAAAAAAAATTTAAACCTTTGACTAGATTTTTCAAAAAAATAATTTTTTTCGAAAGTGTCAGATTTCATGCGAAACGCGTAAAAAACAAATATTTTTTTTTTTTTGGAAATTTTCCTTTGTTTCAGAAGTGAAATTCTCGTTAAAATTAAAAAAATTTTAAGCCTTTCTTTGACTAGATTTTTCAAAAAAATAATTTTTTTCGAAAGTGTCAGATTTTATGCGAAACGCGTAAAAAACAAATATTTTTTTTTTTTTGGAAATTTCCCTTTGTTTCAGAAGTGAAATTCTCGTTAAAATTAGAAAATTTTTAGACCTTTGACTAGATTTTTCAAAAAAATAATTTTTTTCGAAAGTGTCAGATTTCATGCGAAACGCGTAAAAAACAAATTTTTTTTTTTTTTTGGAAATTTCCCTTTGTTTCAGAAGTGAAATTTTTGTTAAAATTAGAAAATTTTTAGACCTTTGACTAGATTTTCCAAAAAAATAATAATTTTCGAAAGTGTCAGATTTCATGCGAAACGCGCAAAAAACAAATATTTTTTTTTTTTTTGGAAATTTCCCTTTGTTTCAGAAGTGAAATTTTTGTTAAAATTAGAAAATTTTTAGACCTTTGACTAGATTTTTCAAAAAAATAATTTTTTTCGAAAGTGTCAGATTTCATGCGAAACGCGTAAAAAACAAATATTTTTTTTTTTTTTTGGAAATTTTCCTTTGTTTCAGAAGTGAAATTCTTGTTTAAATTAGAAAATTTTTAGACCTTTGACTAGATTTTTCAAAAAAATAATTTTTTTCGAAAGTGTCAGATTTCATGCGAAACGCGTAAAAAACAAATATTTTTTTTTTTTTGGAAATTTCCCTTTGTTTCAGAAGTAAAATTTTTGTTAAAATTAGAAAGTTTTTAGACCTTTGACTAGATTTTTCAAAAAAAATAATAATTTTTGAAAGTGTCAGATTTCATGCGAAACGCGTAAAAAACAAATATTTTTTTTTTTTTTTTGGAAATTTCTCTTTGTTTCAGAAGTGAAATTCTCGTTAAAATTAGAAAATGTTTAGACCTTTAACTAGATTTTTCAAAAAAATAATTTTTTTTGAAAGTGTCAGATTTCATGCGAAACGCGTAAAAAACAAATTTTTTTTTTTTTTTGGAAATTTCCCTTTGTTTCAGAAGTGAAATTTTTGTTAAAATTAGAAAATTTTTAGACCTTTGACTAGATTTTCCAAAAAAATAATAATTTTCGAAAGTGTCAGATTTCATGCGAAACGCGCAAAAAACAAATATTTTTTTTTTTTTGGAAATTTCTCTTTGTTTCAGAAGTGAAATTCTTGTTTAAATTAGAAAATTTTTAGACCTTTGACTAGATTTTTCAAAAAAATATTTTTTTTTCGAAAGTGTCAGATTTCATGCGAAACGCGTAAAAAACAAATGATTTTTTTTTTTTGGAAATTTCCCTTTGTTTCAGAAGTGAAATTCTCGTTAAAATTAAAAAAATTTTAAACCTTTGACTAGATTTTTCAAAAAAATAATTTTTTTCGAAAGTGTCAGATTTCATGCGAAACGCGTAAAAAACAAATGATTTTTTTTTTTTGGAAATTTCCCTTTGTTTCAGAAGTGAAATTCTCGTTAAAATTAAAAAAATTTTAAACCTTTGACTAGATTTTTCAAAAAAATAATTTTTTTCGAAAGTGTCAGATTTCATGCGAAACGCGTAAAAAACAAATATTTTTTTTTTTTTTTGGAAATTTTCCTTTGTTTCAGAAGTGAAATTCTTGTTTAAATTAGAAAATTTTTAGACCTTTGACTAGATTTTTCAAAAAAATAATTTTTTTCGAAAGTGTCAGATTTCATGCGAAACGCGTAAAAAACAATTTTTTTTTTTTTTTGGAAATTTCCCTTTGTTTCAGAAGTGAAATTCTCGTTAAAATTAGAAAATTTTTAGACCTTTGACTAGATTTTTCAAAAAAATCTTTTTTTTTCGAAAGTGTCAGATTTCATGCGAAACGCGTAAAAAACAAATGATTTTTTTTTTTGGAAATTTCCCTTTGTTTCAGAAGTGAAATTCTCGTTAAAATTAAAAAAATTTTAAACCTTTGACTAGATTTTTCAAAAAAATAATTTTTTTCGAAAGTGTCAGATTTCATGCGAAACGCGTAAAAAACAAATATTTTTTTTTTTTTTTTGGAAATTTCTCTTTGTTTCAGAAGTGAAATTCTCGTTAAAATTAGAAAATGTTTAGAAATAATTTTTTTTGAAAGTGTCAGATTTCATGCGAAACGCATAAAAAACAAATATTTTTTTTTTTTTTGGGAATTTCCCTTTGTTTCAGAAGTGAAATTCTCGTTAAAATTAAAAAAATTTTAAACCTTTGACTAGATTTTTCAAAAAAATAATTTTTTTCGAAAGTGTCAGATTTCATGCGAAACGCGTAAAAAACAAATATTTTTTTTTTTTTTTTGGAAATTTCTCTTTGTTTCAGAAGTGAAATTCTCGTTAAAATTAGAAAATGTTTAGAAATAATTTTTTTTGAAAGTGTCAGATTTCATGCGAAACGCATAAAAAACAAATATTTTTTTTTTTTTTGGGAATTTCCCTTTGTTTCAGAAGTGAAATTCTCGTTAAAATTAAAAAAATTTTAAACCTTTGACTAGATTTTTCAAAAAAATAATTTTTTTCGAAAGTGTCAGATTTCATGCGAAACGCGTAAAAAACAAATGATTTTTTTTTTTTGGAAATTTCCCTTTGTTTCAGAAGTGAAATTCTCGTTAAAATTAAAAAAATTTTAAACCTTTGACTAGATTTTTCAAAAAAATAATTTTTTTCGAAAGTGTCAGATTTCATGCGAAACGCGTAAAAAACAAATGATTTTTTTTTTTTGGAAATTTCCCTTTGTTTCAGAAGTGAAATTCTCGTTAAAATTAAAAAAATTTTAAACCTTTGACTAGATTTTTCAAAAAAATAATTTTTTTCGAAAGTGTCAGATTTCATGCGAAACGCGTAAAAAACAAATATTTTTTTTTTTTTTTGGAAATTTTCCTTTGTTTCAGAAGTGAAATTCTTGTTTAAATTAGAAAATTTTTAGACCTTTGACTAGATTTTTCAAAAAAATAATTTTTTTCGAAAGTGTCAGATTTCATGCGAAACGCGTAAAAAACAATTTTTTTTTTTTTTTGGAAATTTCCCTTTGTTTCAGAAGTGAAATTCTCGTTAAAATTAGAAAATTTTTAGACCTTTGACTAGATTTTTCAAAAAAATCTTTTTTTTTCGAAAGTGTCAGATTTCATGCGAAACGCGTAAAAAACAAATGATTTTTTTTTTTGGAAATTTCCCTTTGTTTCAGAAGTGAAATTCTCGTTAAAATTAAAAAAATTTTAAACCTTTGACTAGATTTTTCAAAAAAATAATTTTTTTCGAAAGTGTCAGATTTCATGCGAAACGCGTAAAAAACAAATATTTTTTTTTTTTTTTTGGAAATTTCTCTTTGTTTCAGAAGTGAAATTCTCGTTAAAATTAGAAAATGTTTAGAAATAATTTTTTTTGAAAGTGTCAGATTTCATGCGAAACGCATAAAAAACAAATATTTTTTTTTTTTTTGGGAATTTCCCTTTGTTTCAGAAGTGAAATTCTCGTTAAAATTAAAAAAATTTTAAACCTTTGACTAGATTTTTCAAAAAAATAATTTTTTTCGAAAGTGTCAGATTTCATGCGAAACGCGTAAAAAACAAATGATTTTTTTTTTTGGAAATTTCCCTTTGTTTCAGAAGTGAAATTCTCGTTAAAATTAAAAAAATTTTAAACCTTTGACTAGATTTTTCAAAAAAATAATTTTTTTCGAAAGTGTCAGATTTCATGCGAAACGCATAAAAAACAAATATTTTTTTTTTTTTTGGAAATTTCCCTTTGTTTCAGAAGTGAAATTCTCGTTAAAATTAGAAAATTTTTAGACCTTTGACTAGATTTTTCAAAAAAATAATTTTTTTCGAAAGTGTCAGATTTCATGCGAAACGCGTAAAAAACAAATATTTTTTTTTTTTTGGAAATTTCCCTTTGTTTCAGAAGTGAAATTTTTGTTAAAATTAGAAAATTTTTAGACCTTTGACTAGATTTTTCAAAAAAATAATAATTTTTGAAAGTGTCAGATTTCATGCGAAACGCGTAAAAAACAAATATTTTTTTTTTTTTAAATTTCCCTTTGTTTCAGAAGTGAAATTCTCGTTAAAATTAAAAAAATTTTAAGCCTTTGACTAGATTTTTCAAAAAAATAATTTTTTTCGAAAGTGTCAGATTTTATGCGAAACGCGTAAAAAACAAATATTTTTTTTTTTTTTGGAAATTTCCCTTTGTTTCAGAAGTGAAATTCTCGTTAAAATTAGAAAATTTTTAGACCTTTGACTAGATTTTTCAAAAAAATAATTTTTTTTGAAAGTGTCAGATTTCATGCGAAACGCGTAAAAAACAAATTTTTTTTTTTTTTTGGAAATTTCCCTTTGTTTCAGAAGTGAAATTTTTGTTAAAATTAGAAAATTTTTAGACCTTTGACTAGATTTTCCAAAAAAATAATAATTTTCGAAAGTGTCAGATTTCATGCGAAACGCGCAAAAAACAAATATTTTTTTTTTTTTTGGAAATTTCCCTTTGTTTCAGAAGTGAAATTTTTGTTAAAATTAGAAAATTTTTAGACCTTTGACTAGATTTTCCAAAAAAATAATAATTTTCGAAAGTGTCAGATTTCATGCGAAACGCGTAAAAAACAAATATTTTTTTTTTTTTTGGAAATTTCCCTTTGTTTCAGAAGTGACATTCTCGTTAAAATTAAAAAAATTTTAAACCTTTGACTAGATTTTTCAAAAAAATAATTTTTTTCGAAAGTGTCAGATTTCATGCGAAACGCGTAAAAAACAAATATTTTTTTTTTTTTTTGGAAATTTTCCTTTGTTTCAGAAGTGAAATTCTTGTTTAAATTAGAAAATTTTTAGACCTTTGACTAGATTTTTCAAAAAAATAATTTTTTTCGAAAGTGTCAGATTTCATGCGAAACGCGTAAAAAACAAATTTTTTTTTTTTTTGGAAATTTCCCTTTGTTTCAGAAGTGAAATTCTCGTTAAAATTAGAAAATTTTTAGACCTTTGACTAGATTTTTCAAAAAAATATTTTTTTTTCGAAAGTGTCAGATTTCATGCGAAACGCGTAAAAAACAAATGATTTTTTTTTTTTGGAAATTTCCCTTTGTTTCAGAAGTGAAATTCTCGTTAAAATTAAAAAAATTTTAAACCTTTGACTAGATTTTTCAAAAAAATAATTTTTTTCGAAAGTGTCAGATTTCATGCGAAACGCGTAAAAAACAAATGATTTTTTTTTTTTTGAAATTTCCCTTTGTTTCAGAAGTGAAATTCTCGTTAAAATTAAAAAAATTTTAAACCTTTGACTAGATTTTTCAAAAAAATAATTTTTTTCGAAAGTGTCAGATTTCATGCGAAACGCGTAAAAAACAAATATTTTTTTTTTTTTTTGGAAATTTTCCTTTGTTTCAGAAGTGAAATTCTTGTTTAAATTAGAAAATTTTTAGACCTTTGACTAGATTTTTCAAAAAAATAATTTTTTTCGAAAGTGTCAGATTTCATGCGAAACGCGTAAAAAACAATTTTTTTTTTTTTTTGGAAATTTCCCTTTGTTTCAGAAGTGAAATTCTCGTTAAAATTAGAAAATTTTTAGACCTTTGACTAGATTTTTCAAAAAAATCTTTTTTTTTCGAAAGTGTCAGATTTCATGCGAAACGCGTAAAAAACAAATGATTTTTTTTTTTTTGGAAATTTCCCTTTGTTTCAGAAGTGAAATTCTCGTTAAAATTAAAAAAATTTTAAACCTTTGACTAGATTTTTCAAAAAAATAATTTTTTTCGAAAGTGTCAGATTTCATGCGAAACGCGTAAAAAACAAATATTTTTTTTTTTTTTTTGGAAATTTCTCTTTGTTTCAGAAGTGAAATTCTCGTTAAAATTAGAAAATGTTTAGAAATAATTTTTTTTGAAAGTGTCAGATTTCATGCGAAACGCATAAAAAACAAATATTTTTTTTTTTTTTGGGAATTTCCCTTTGTTTCAGAAGTGAAATTCTCGTTAAAATTAAAAAAATTTTAAACCTTTGACTAGATTTTTCAAAAAAATAATTTTTTTCGAAAGTGTCAGATTTCATGCGAAACGCGTAAAAAACAAATATTTTTTTTTTTTTGGAAATTTCCCTTTGTTTCAGAAGTGAAATTCTCGTTAAAATTAAAAAAATTTTAAACCTTTGACTAGATTTTTCAAAAAAATAATTTTTTTCGAAAGTGTCAGATTTCATGCGAAACGCATAAAAAACAAATATTTTTTTTTTTTTTGGAAATTTCCCTTTGTTTCAGAAGTGAAATTCTCGTTAAAAATAGAAAATTTTTAGACCTTTGACTAGATTTTTCAAAAAAATAATTTTTTTCGAAAGTGTCAGATTTCATGCGAAACGCGTAAAAAACAAATATTTTTTTTTTTTTGGAAATTTCCCTTTGTTTCAGAAGTGAAATTTTTGTTAAAATTAGAAAATTTTTAGACCTTTGACTAGATTTTTCAAAAAAATAATAATTTTTGAAAGTGTCAGATTTCATGCGAAACGCGTAAAAAACAAATATTTTTTTTTTTTTAAATTTCCCTTTGTTTCAGAAGTGAAATTCTCGTTAAAATTAAAAAAATTTTAAGCCTTTGACTAGATTTTTCAAAAAAATAATTTTTTTCGAAAGTGTCAGATTTTATGCGAAACGCGTAAAAAACAAATATTTTTTTTTTTTTTGGAAATTTCCCTTTGTTTCAGAAGTGAAATTCTCGTTAAAATTAGAAAATTTTTAGACCTTTGACTAGATTTTTCAAAAAAATAATTTTTTTTGAAAGTGTCAGATTTCATGCGAAACGCGTAAAAAACAAATATTTTTTTTTTTGGAAATTTCCCTTTGTTTCAGAAGTGAAATTCTCGTTAAAATTAAAAAAATTTTAAACCTTTGACTAGATTTTTCAAAAAAATAATTTTTTTCGAAAGTGTCAGATTTTATGCGAAACGCATAAAAACAAATGTTTTTTTTTTTTTTGGAAATTTCCCTTTGTTTCAGAAGTGAAATTCTCGTTAAAATTAAAAAAATTTTAAACCTTTGACTAGATTTTTCAAAAAAATAATTTTTTTCGAAAGTGTCAGATTTCATGCGAAACGCGTAAAAAACAATTTTTTTTTTTTTTTTGGAAATTTCCCTTTGTTTCAGAAGTAAAATTCTCGTTAAAATTAAAAACCTTTGACTAGATTTTTCAAAAAAATAATTTTTTTCGAAAGTGTCAGATTTCATGCGAAACGCGTAAAAAACAAATATTTTTTTTTTTTTTTAAATTTCCCTTTGTTTCAGAAGTGAAATTCTCGTTAAAATTAAAAAAATTTTAAGCCTTTGACTAGATTTTTCAAAAAAATAATTTTTTTCGAAAGTGTCAGATTTTATGCGAAACGCGTAAAAAACAAATATTTTTTTTTTTTTGGAAATTTTCCTTTGTTTCAGAAGTGAAATTCTTGTTTAAATTGGAAAATTTTTAGACCTTTGACTAGATTTTTCAAAAAAATAATTTTTTTCGAAAGTGTCAGATTTCATGCGAAACGCGTAAAAAACAAATATTTTTTTTTTTTGGAAATTTCCCTTTGTTTCAGAAGTGAAATTCTCGTTAAAATTAGAAAATTTTTAGACCTTTGACTAGATTTTTCAAAAAAATATTTTTTTTTCGAAAGTGTCAGATTTCATGCGAAACGCGTAAAAAACAAATATTTTTTTTTTTTTGGAAATTTCCCTTTGTTTCAGAAGTGAAATTTTTGTTAAAATTAGAAAATTTTTAGACCTTTGACTAGATTTTTCAAAAAAATAATAATTTTTGAAAGTGTCAGATTTCATGCGAAACGCGTAAAAAACAAATATTTTTTTTTTTTTTAAATTTCCTTTTGTTTCAGAAGTGAAATTCTCGTTAAAATTAAAAAAATTTTAAGCCTTTGACTAGATTTTTCAAAAAAATAATTTTTTTCGAAAGTGTCAGATTTTATGCGAAACGCGTAAAAAACAAATATTTTTTTTTTTTTTGGAAATTTCCCTTTGTTTCAGAAGTGAAATTCTCGTTAAAATTAGAAAATTTTTAGACCTTTGACTAGATTTTTCAAAAAAATAATTTTTTTCGAAAGTGTCAGATTTCATGCGAAACGCGTAAAAAACAAATATTTTTTTTTTTGGAAATTTCCCTTTGTTTTAGAAGTGAAATTCTCGTTAAAATTAAAAAAATTTTAAACCTTTGACTAGATTTTTCAAAAAAATAATTTTTTTCGAAAGTGTCAGATTTCATGCGAAACGCGTAAAAAACAAATATTTTTTTTTTTTTGGAAATTTCCCTTTGTTTCAGAAGTGAAATTCTCGTTAAAATTAAAAAAATTTTAAGCCTTTCTTTGACTAGATTTTTCAAAAAAATAATTTTTTTCGAAAGTGTCAGATTTTATGCGAAACGCGTAAAAAACAAATTTTTTTTTTTTTTTTTGGAAATTTCCCTTTGTTTCAGAAGTGAAATTCTCGTTAAAATTAGAAAATTTTTAGACCTTTGACTAGATTTTTCAAAAAAATAATAATTTTTGAAAGTGTCAGATTTCATGCGAAACGCGTAAAAAACAAATATTTTTTTTTTTGGAAATTTCCCTTTGTTTCAGAAGTGAAATTCTCGTTAAAATTAAAAAAATTTTAAACCTTTGACTAGATTTTTCAAAAAAATAATTTTTTTCGAAAGTGTCAGATTTCATGCGAAACGCATAAAAAACAAATATTTTTTTTTTTTTTGGAAATTTCCCTTTGTTTCAGAAGTGAAATTCTCGTTAAAATTAAAAAAATTTTAAACCTTTGACTAGATTTTTCAAAAAAATAATTTTTTTCGAAAGTGTCAGATTTCATGCGAAACGCGTAAAAAACAAATATTTTTTTTTTTTTGGAAATTTCCCTTTGTTTCAGAAGTGAAATTCTCGTTAAAATTAAAAAAATTTTAAGCCTTTCTTTGACTAGATTTTTCAAAAAAATAATTTTTTTCGAAAGTGTCAGATTTTATGCGAAACGCGTAAAAAACAAATATTTTTTTTTTTTTTTGGAAATTTCCCTTTGTTTCAGAAGTGAAATTCTCGTTAAAATTAGAAAATTTTTAGACCTTTGACTAGATTTTTCAAAAAAATATTTTTTTTCGAAAGTGTCAGATTTCATGCGAAACGCGTAAAAAACAAATATTTTTTTTTTTTTGGAAATTTCCCTTTGTTTCAGAAGTGAAATTCTCGTTAAAATTAAAAAAAATTTAAACCTTTGACTAGATTTTTCAAAAAAATATTTTTTTTCGAAAGTGTCAGATTTCATGCGAAACGCGTAAAAAACAAATATTTTTTTTTTTTTTTTGGAACTTTCCCTTTGTTTCAGAAGTAAAATTCTCGTTAAAATTAAAAAAATTTTAAACCTTTGACTTTGATTTTTCAAAAAAATAATTTTTTTCGAAAGTGTCAGATTTCATGCGAAACGCGTAAAAAACTAATATTTTTTTTTTTTTAGAAATTTCCCTTTGTTTCAGAAGTGAAATTCTCGTTAAAATTAAAAAAAATTTAAACCTTTGACTAGATTTTTCAAAAAAATAATTTTTTTCGAAAGTGTCAGTTTTCATGCGAAACGCGTAAAAAACAAATATTTTTTTTTTTTGAAATTTCCCTTTTTTCTGAAGTGAAATTCTCGTTAAAATTAAAAAAAATTTAAACCTTTGACTAGATTTTTCAAAAAAATAATTTTTTTCGAAAGTGTCAGATTTGATGCGAAACGCGTAAAAACAAATATTTTTTTTTTTTTTGGAAATTTCCCTTTGTTTCAGAAGTGAAATTCTCGTTAAAATTAGAAAATTTTTAGACCTTTAACTAGATTTTTCAAAAAAATATTTTTTTTCGAAAGTGTCAGATTTCATGCGAAACGCGTAAAAAACAAATATTTTTTTTTTTTTTTGGAAATTTTTCTTTGTTTCAGAAGTGAAATTCTCGTTAAAATTAGAAAATTTTCAGACCTTTGACTAGATTTTTCAAAAAAATAATTTTTTTCGAAAGTGTCAGATTTCATGCGAAACGCGTAAAAAACAAATATTTTTTTTTTTTGGAAATTTCCCTTTGTTTCAGAAGTGAAATTCTCGTTAAAATTAGAAAAATTTTAAACCTTTGACTAGATTTTTCAAAAAAATATTTTTTTTCGAAAGTGTCAGATTTCATGCGAAACGCGTAAAAAACAAATATTTTTTTTTTTTTTGGAAATTACCTTTTGTTTCTGAAGTGAAATTCTCGTTAAAATTAAAAAAAACTTAAACCTTTGACTAGATTTTTCAAAAAAATATTTTTTTTCGAAAGTGTCAGATTTCATGCGAAACGCGTAAAAAACAAATATTTTTTTTTTTTTGGAAATTTCCCTTTGTTTCAGAAGTGAAATTCTCGTTAAAATTAGAAAAATTTTAAACCTTTGACTAGATTTTTCAAAAAAATATTTTTTTTCGAAAGTGTCAGATTTCATGCGAAACGCGTAAAAAACAAATTTTTTTTTTTTTTTTAAATTTCCCTTTGTTTCAGAAGTGAAATTTTTGTTAAAATTAGAAAATTTTTAGACCTTTGACTAGATTTTTCAAAAAAATAATTTTTTTCGAAAGTGTCAGATTTCATGCGAAACGCGTAAAAAACAAATATTTTTTGTTTTTTAGAAATATCCCTTTGTTTCAGAAGTGAAATTCTCGTTAAAATTAAAAAAAATTTAAACCTTTGACTAGATTTTTCAAAAAAATAATTTTTTTCGAAAGTGTCAGATTTCATGCGAAACGCGTAAAAAACAAATATTTTTTTTTTTTTGGAAATTTCCCTTTGTTTTAGAAGTGAAATTCTCGTTAAAATTAAAAAAATTTTAAGCCTTTCTTTGACTAGATTTTTCAAAAAAATATTTTTTTTCGAAAGTGTCAGATTTTATGCGAAACGCGTAAAAAACAAATATTTTTTTTTTTTTTGGAAATTTCCCTTTGTTTCAGAAGTGAAATTCTCGTTAAAATTAAAAAAATTTTAAACCTTTGACTAGATTTTTCAAAAAAATAATTTTTTTCGAAAGTGTCAGATTTCATGCGAAACGCGTAAAAAACAAATATTTTTTTTTTTTTTTGGAAATTTCCCTTTGTTTCAGAAGTAAAATCCTCGTTAAAATTAAAAAAATTTTAAACCTTTGACTAGATTTTTCAAAAAAATAATTTTTTTCGAAAGTGTCAGATTTCATGCGAAACGCGTAAAAAACAAATATTTTTTTTTTTTTTTAAATTTCCCTTTGTTTCAGAAGTGAAATTCTCGTTAAAATTAAAAAAATTTTAAACCTTTGACTAGATTTTTCAAAAAAATAATTTTTTTCGAAAGTGTCAGATTTTATGCGAAACGCGTAAAAAACAAATATTTTTTTTTTTTTTGAAATTTCCCTTTGTTTCAGAAGTGAAATTCTCGTTAAAATTAGAAAATTTTTAGACCTTTGACTAGATTTTTCAAAAAAATAATTTTTTTCGAAAGTGTCAGATTTCATGCGAAACGCGTAAAAAACAAATATTTTTTTTTTTTTGGAAATTTCCCTTTGTTTCAGAAGTGAAATTCTCGTTAAAATTAAAAAAATTTTAAACCTTTGACTAGATTTTTCAAAAAAATATTTTTTTTCGAAAGTGTCAGATTTCATGCGAAACGCGTAAAAAACAAATGTTTTTTTTTTTTTGGAAATTTCCCTTTGTTTCAGAAGTGAAATTCTCGTTAAAATTAGAAAATTTTTAGACCTTTGACTAGATTTTTCAAAAAAATATTTTTTTTCGAAAGTGTCAGATTTCATGCGAAACGCGTAAAAAACAAATATTTTTTTTTTTTGGAAATTTCCTTTTGTTTCAGAAGTGAAATTTTTGTTAAAATTAGAAAATTTTTAGACCTTTGACTAGATTTTTCAAAAAAATAATTTTTTTTGAAAGTGTCAGATTTCATGCGAAACGCGTAAAAAACAAATTTTTTTTTTTTTTGGAAATTTTCCTTTGTTTCAGAAGTGAAATTCTCGTTAAAATTAAAAAAATTTTAAACCTTTGACTAGATTTTTCAAAAAAATAATTTTTTTCGAAAGTGTCAGATTTCATGCGAAACGCGTAAAAAACAAATATTTTTTTTTTTTTTGGAAATTTCCCTTTGTTTCAGAAGTGAAATTCTCGTTAAAATTAAAAAAATTTTAAACCTTTGACTAGATTTTTCAAAAAAATAATTTTTTTCGAAAGTGTCAGATTTCATGCGAAACGCGTAAAAAACAAATATTTTTTTTTTTTTTTGGAAATTTTCCTTTGTTTCAGAAGTGAAATTCTTGTTTAAATTAGAAAATTTTTAGACCTTTGACTAGATTTTTCAAAAAAATAATTTTTTTCGAAAGTGTCAGATTTCATGCGAAACGCGTAAAAAACAAATATTTTTTTTTTTTGGAAATTTCCTTTTGTTTCAGAAGTGAAATTCTCGTTAAAATTAGAAAATTTTTAGACCTTTGACTAGATTTTCCAAAAAAATAATAATTTTCGAAAGTGTCAGATTTCATGCGAAACGCGTAAAAAACAAATATTTTTTTTTTTTTGGAAATTTTCCTTTGTTTCAGAAGTGAAATTTTTGTTAAAATTAGAAAATTTTTAGACCTTTGACTAGATTTTCCAAAAAAATAATAATTTTCGAAAGTGTCAGATTTCATGCGAAACGCGTAAAAAACAAATATTTTTTTTTTTTTTGGAAATTTCCCTTTGTTTCAGAAGTGAAATTCTCGTTAAAATTAAAAAAATTTTAAACCTTTGACTAGATTTTTCAAAAAAATAATTTTTTTCGAAAGTGTCAGATTTCATGCGAAACGCGTAAAAAAAAAATATTTTTTTTTTTTGGAAATTTCCCTTTGTTTCAGAAGTGAAATTCTCGTTAAAATTAGAAAATTTTTAGACCTTTGACTAGATTTTTCAAAAAAATATTTTTTTTTCGAAAGTGTCAGATTTCATGCGAAACGCGTAAAAAACAAATATTTTTTTTTTTTTGGAAATTTCCCTTTGTTTCAGAAGTGAAATTCTCGTTAAGATTAAAAAAATTTTAAGCCTTTCTTTGACTAGATTTTTCAAAAAAATAATTTTTTTCGAAAGTGTCAGATTTTATGCGAAACGCGTAAAAAACAAATATTTTTTTTTTTTTTGGAAATTTCCCTTTGTTTCAGAAGTGAAATTCTCGTTAAAATTAGAAAATTTTTAGACCTTTTTTTTTCAAAAAAATAATTTTTTTCGAAAGTGTCAGATTTCATGCGAAACGCGTAAAAAACAAATATTTTTTTTTTTTTTGGAAATTTTCCTTTGTTTCAGAAGTGAAATTCTTGTTTAAATTAGAAAATTTTTAGACCTTTGACTAGATTTTTCAAAAAAATAATTTTTTTCGAAAGTGTCAGATTTTATGCGAAACGCGTAAAAAACAAATATTTTTTTTTTTTTGGAAATTTCCCTTTGTTTCAGAAGTGAAATTCTCGTTAAAATTAGAAAATTTTTAGACCTTTGACTAGATTTTTCAAAAAAATAATTTTTTTCGAAAGTGTCAGATTTCATGCGAAACGCGTAAAAAACAAATATTTTTTTTTTTTTGGAAATTTCCCTTTGTTTCAGAAGTGAAATTTTTGTTAAAATTAGAAAATTTTTAGACCTTTGACTAGATTTTCCAAAAAAATAATAATTTTCGAAAGTGTCAGATTTCATGCGAAACGCGTAAAAAACAAATATTTTTTTTTTTTTTGGAAATTTCCCTTTGTTTCAGAAGTGAAATTTTTGTTAAAATTAGAAAATTTTTAGACCTTTGACTAGATTTTCCAAAAAAATAATAATTTTCGAAAGTGTCAGATTTCATGCGAAACGCGTAAAAAACAAATATTTTTTTTTTTTTTTGGAAATTTTCCTTTGTTTCAGAAGTGAAATTCTTGTTTAAATTAGAAAATTTTTAGACCTTTGACTAGATTTTTCAAAAAAATAATTTTTTTCGAAAGTGTCAGATTTGATGCGAAACGCGTAAAAAACAAATATTTTTTTTTTTTTTGGAAATTTCCCTTTGTTTCAGAAGTGAAATTCTCGTTAAAATTAGAAAATTTTTAGACCTTTAACTAGATTTTTCAAAAAAATATTTTTTTTCGAAAGTGTCAGATTTCATGCGAAACGCGTAAAAAACAAATATTTTTTTTTTTTTTTGGAAATTTTTCTTTGTTTCAGAAGTGAAATTCTCGTTAAAATTAGAAAATTTTTAGACCTTTGACTAGATTTTTCAAAAAAATAATTTTTTTTGAAAGTGTCAGATTTCATGCGAAACGCGTAAAAAACAAATATTTTTTTTTTTTGGAAATTTCCCTTTGTTTCAGAAGTGAAATTCTCGTTAAAATTAGAAAAATTTTAAACCTTTGACTAGATTTTTCAAAAAAATATTTTTTTTCGAAAGTGTCAGATTTCATGCGAAACGCGTAAAAAACAAATATTTTTTTTTTTTTTGGAAATTACCTTTTGTTTCTGAAGTGAAATTCTCGTTAAAATTAAAAAAAACTTAAACCTTTGACTAGATTTTTCAAAAAAATAATTTTTTTCGAAAGTGTCAGATTTGATGCGAAACGCGTAAAAAACAAATATTTTTTTTTTTTTTTGAAATTTCCCTTTGTTTCAGAAGTGAAATTCTTGTTAAAATTAAAAAAATTTTAAACCTTTGACTAGATTTTTCAAAAAAATAATTTTTTTCGAAAGTGTCAGATTTCATGCGAAACGCGTAAAAAACAAATTTTTTTTTTTTTTTGAAATTTCCCTTTTTTCTGAAGTGAAATTCTCGTTAAAATTAAAAAAAATTTAAACCTTTGACTAGATTTTTCAAAAAAATAATTTTTTTCGAAAGTGTCAGATTTGATGCGAAACGCGTAAAAAACAACTATTTTTTTTTTTTTTTGGAAATTTCCCTTTGTTTCAGAAGTGAAATTTTTGTTAAAATTAGAAAATTTTTAGACCTTTGACTAGATTTTTCAAAAAAATAATTTTTTTCGAAAGTGTCAGATTTCATGCGAAACGCGTAAAAAACAAATATTTTTTTTTTTTTGGAAATTTCCCTTTGTTTCAGAAGTGAAATTTTTGTTAAAATTAAAAAATTTTTAGACCTTTGACTAGATTTTTCAAAAAAATAATAATTTTTGAAAGTGTCAGATTTCATGCGAAACGCGTAAAAAACAAATATTTTTTTTTATTTTGGAAATTTCCCTTTGTTTCAGAAGTGAAATTCTCATTAAAATTAAAAAAAATTTAAACCTTTGACTAGATTTTTCAAAAAAATAATTTTTTTCGAAAGTGTCAGATTTCATGCGAAACGCGTAAAAAACAAATATTTTTTTTTTTTTGAAATTTTTCTTTTTTCTGAAGTGAAATTCTCGTTAAAATTAAAAAAATTTTAAACCTTTGACTAGATTTTTCAAAAAAATAATTTTTTTCGAAAGTGTCAGATTTCATGCGAAACGCGTAAAAAACAAATATTTTTTTTTTTTTTTTTGAAATTTCTCTTTGTTTCAGAAGTGAAATTTTTGTTAAAATTAGAAAATTTTTAGACCTTTGACTTTGATTTTTCAAAAAAATAATTTTTTTCGAAAGTGTCAGATTTCATGCGAAACGCGTAAAAAACAAATATTTTTTTTTTTTTGAAATTTCCCTTTTTTCTGAAGTGAAATTCTCGTTAAAATTAAAAAAAATTTAAACCTTTGACTAGATTTTTCAAAAAAATATTTTTTTTCGAAAGTGTCAGATTTGATGCGAAACGCGTAAAAAACAACTATTTTTTTTTTTTTGGAAATTTCCCTTTGTTTCAGAAATGAAATTCTCGTTAAAATTTAGAAAATTTTTAGACCTTTAACTAGATTTTTCAAAAAAATATTTTTTTTCGAAAGTGTCAGATTTCATGCGAAACGCGTAAAAAACAAATATTTTTTTTTTTGGAAATTTCTTTTTGTTTTGACTAGATTTTTCAAAAAAATATTTTTTTTCGAAAGTGTCAGATTTCATGCGAAACGCGTAAAAAACAAATATTTTTTTTTTTTTGGAAATTTCTTTTTGTTTCAGAAGTGAAATTCTCGTTAAAATTAAAAAAATTTTAAACCTTTGACTACATTTTTCAAAAAAATAATTTTTTTCGAAAGTGTCAGATTTCATGCGAAACGCGTAAAAAACATATTTTTTTTTTTTTTTTGGAAATTTCCCTTTGTTTCAGAAGTGAAATTCTCGTTAAAATTAAAAAAAAATTAAACCTTTGACTAGATTTTTCAAAAAAATAATTTTTTTTGAAAGTGTCAGATTTCATGCGAAACGCGTAAAAAACAAATATTTTTTTTTTTTTGGAAATTTTCTTTTGTTTCAGAAGTGAAATTCTCGTTAAAATTAGAAAATTTTTAGACCTTTAACTAGATTTTTCAAAAAAATATTTTTTTTCGAAAGTGTCAGATTTCATGCGAAACGCGTAAAAAACAAATATTTTTTTTTTTTTTGGAAATTTTTCTTTGTTTCAGAAGTGAAATTCTCGTTAAAATTAGAAAATTTTTAGACCTTTGACTAGATTTTTCAAAAAAATAATTTTTTTCGAAAGTGTCAGATTTCATGCGAAACGCGTAAAAAACAAATATTTTTTTTTTTTTGGAAATTTCCCTTTGTTTCAGAAGTGAAATTCTCGTTAAAATTAGAAAAATTTTAAACCTTTGACTAGATTTTTCAAAAAAATAATTTTTTTCGAAAGTGTCAGATTTCATGCGAAACGCGTAAAAAACAAATATTTTTTTTTTTTTGAAATTTCCCTTTTTTCTGAAGTGAAATTCTCGTTAAAATTAAAAAAAAATTAAACCTTTGACTAGATTTTTCAAAAAAATAATTTTTTTCGAAAGTGTCAGATTTGATGCGAAACGCGTAAAAAACAACTATTTTTTTTTTTTTTGGAAATTTTCCTTTGTTTCAGAAGTGAAATTCTCGTTAAAATTTAGAAAATTTTTAGACCTTTAACTAGATTTTTCAAAAAAATATTTTTTTTCGAAAGTGTCAGATTTCATGCGAAACGCGTAAAAAACAAATATTTTTTTTTTTGGAAATTTCTTTTTGTTTTGACTAGATTTTTCAAAAAAATATTTTTTTTCGAAAGTGTCAGATTTCATGCGAAACGCGTAAAAAACAAATATTTTTTTTTTTTTGGAAATTTCTTTTTGTTTCAGAAGTGAAATTCTCGTTAAAATTAAAAAAATTTTAAACCTTTGACTAGATTTTTCAAAAAAATAATTTTTTTCGAAAGTGTCAGATTTCATGCGAAACGCGTAAAAAACATATTTTTTTTTTTTTTTTGGAAATTTCCCTTTGTTTCAGAAGTGAAATTCTCGTTTAAATTAGAAAATTTTTAGACCTTTGACTAGATTTTTCAAAAAAATAATTTTTTTCGAAAGTGTCAGATTTTATGCGAAACGCGTAAAAAACAATTTTTTTTTTTTTTTTTGAAATTTCCTTTTGTTTCGACTAGATTTTTCAAAAAAATATTTTTTTTCGAAAGTGTCAGATTTTATGCGAAACGCGTAAAAAAACAAATATTTTTTTTTTTTGGAAATTTTTCTTTGTTTCAGAAGTGAAATTCTCGTTAAAATTCGAAAATTTTTAGACCTTTGACTAGATTTTTCAAAAAAAAATTTTTTTTCGAAAGTGTCAGATTTCATGCGAAACGCGTAAAAAACAAATATTTTTTTTTTTTTTGGAAATTTCCCTTTGTTTCAGAAGTGAAATTCTCGTTAAAATTAGAAAATTTTTAGACCTTTGACTAGATTTTTCAAAAAAATATTTTTTTTCGAAAGTGTCAGATTTCATGCGAAACGCGTAAAAAATAAATATTTTTTTTTTTTTTGGAAATTTCCCTTTGTTTCAGAAGTGAAATTCTCGTTAAAATTAAAAAAAATTTAAACCTTTGACTAGATTTTTCAAAAAAATAATTTTTTTCGAAAGTGTCAGATTTCATGCGAAACGCGTAAAAAACAAATATTTTTTTTTTTTTTGGAAATTTCCCTTTGTTTCAGAAGTGAAATTCTCGTTAAAATTAGAAAAATTTTAAACCTTTGACTAGATTTTTCAAAAAAATATTTTTTTTCGAAAGTGTCAGATTTCATGCGAAACGCGTAAAAAACAAATATTTTTTTTTTTTTGGAAATTTCCCTTTGTTTCAGAAGTGAAATTCTTGTTAAAATTAGAAAAATTTTAAACCTTTGACTAGATTTTTCAAAAAAATAATTTTTTTCGAAAGTGTCAGATTTCATGCGAAACGCGTAAAAAACAAATATTTTTTTTTTTTGGAAATTTCCCTTTGTTTCAGAAGTGAAATTTTTGTTAAAATTAAAAAATTTTTAGACCTTTGACTAGATTTTTCAAAAAAATAATAATTTTTGAAAGTGTCAGATTTCATGCGAAACGCGTAAAAAACAAATATTTTTTTTTTTTTTGGAAATTTCCCTTTGTTTCAGAAGTGAAATTCTCGTTAAAATTAAAAAAAAACTAAACCTTTGACTAGATTTTTCAAAAAAATAATTTTTTTTGAAAGTGTCAGATTTCATGCGAAACGCGTAAAAAACAAATATTTTTTTTTTTTTGGAAATTTTCTTTTGTTTCAGAAGTGAAATTCTCGTTAAAATTAGAAAATTTTTAGACCTTTAACTAGATTTTTCAAAAAAATATTTTTTTTCGAAAGTGTCAGATTTCATGCGAAACGCGTAAAAAACAAATATTTTTTTTTTTTTTGGAAATTTTTCTTTGTTTCAGAAGTGAAATTCTCGTTAAAATTAGAAAATTTTTAGACCTTTGACTAGATTTTTCAAAAAAATAATTTTTTTCGAAAGTGTCAGATTTCATGCGAAACGCGTAAAAAACAAATATTTTTTTTTTTTTGAAATTTCCCTTTTTTCTGAAGTGAAATTCTCGTTAAAATTAAAAAAAATTTAAACCTTTGACTAGATTTTTCAAAAAAATAATTTTTTTCGAAAGTGTCAGATTTGATGCGAAACGCGTAAAAAACAACTATTTTTTTTTTTTTTGGAAATTTCCCTTTGTTTCAGAAGTGAAATTCTCGTTAAAATTTAGAAAATTTTTAGACCTTTAACTAGATTTTTCAAAAAAATATTTTTTTTCGAAAGTGTCAGATTTCATGCGAAACGCGTAAAAAACAAATATTTTTTTTTTTGGAAATTTCTTTTTGTTTCAGAAGTGAAATTCTCGTTAAAATTAAAAAAATTTTAAACCTTTGACTAGATTTTTCAAAAAAATAATTTTTTTCGAAAGTGTCAGATTTCATGCGAAACGCGTAAAAAACATATTTTTTTTTTTTTTTTGGAAATTTCCCTTTGTTTCAGAAGTGAAATTCTCGTTTAAATTAGAAAATTTTTAGACCTTTGACTAGATTTTTCAAAAAAATAATTTTTTTCGAAAGTGTCAGATTTTATGCGAAACGCGTAAAAAACAATTTTTTTTTTTTTTTTTGAAATTTCCTTTTGTTTCGACTAGATTTTTCAAAAAAATATTTTTTTTCGAAAGTGTCAGATTTTATGCGAAACGCGTAAAAAAACAAATATTTTTTTTTTTTGGAAATTTTCCTTTGTTTCAGAAGTGAAATTCTCGTTAAAATTCGAAAATTTTTAGACCTTTGACTAGATTTTTCAAAAAAATTTTTTTTTTCGAAAGTGTCAGATTTCATGCGAAACGCGTAAAAAACAAATATTTTTTTTTTTTTTTGGAAATTTCCCTTTGTTTCAGAAGTGAAATTCTCGTTAAAATTAGAAAATTTTTAGACCTTTGACTAGATTTTTCAAAAAAATATTTTTTTTCGAAAGTGTCAGATTTCATGCGAAACGCGTAAAAAATAAATATTTTTTTTTTTTTGGAAATTTCCCTTTGTTTCAGAAGTGAAATTCTCGTTAAAATTAGAAAAATTTTAAACCTTTGACTAGATTTTTCAAAAAAATATTTTTTTTCGAAAGTGTCAGATTTCATGCGAAACGCGTAAAAAACAAATATTTTTTTTTTTTTTGGAAATTTCCCTTTGTTTCAGAAGTGAAATTCTCGTTAAAATTAGAAAATTTTTAGACCTTTGACTAGATTTTTCAAAAAAATATTTTTTTTCGAAAGTGTCAGATTTCATGCGAAACGCGTAAAAAATAAATATTTTTTTTTTTTTGGAAATTTCCCTTTGTTTCAGAAGTGAAATTCTCGTTAAAATTAAAAAAAATTTAAACCTTTGACTAGATTTTTCAAAAAAATAATTTTTTTCGAAAGTGTCAGATTTCATGCGAAACGCGTAAAAAACAAATATTTTTTTTTTTTTTGGAAATTTCCCTTTGTTTCAGAAGTGAAATTCTCGTTAAAATTAGAAAATTTTTAGACCTTTGACTAGATTTTTCAAAAAAATATTTTTTTTCGAAAGTGTCAGATTTCATGCGAAACGCGTAAAAAATAAATATTTTTTTTTTTTTGGAAATTTCCCTTTGTTTCAGAAGTGAAATTCTCGTTAAAATTAGAAAAATTTTAAACCTTTGACTAGATTTTTCAAAAAAATAATTTTTTTCGAAAGTGTCAGATTTCATGCGAAACGCGTAAAAAACAAATATTTTTTTTTTTTGGAAATTTCCCTTTGTTTCAGAAGTGAAATTTTTGTTAAAATTAAAAAATTTTTAGACCTTTGACTAGATTTTTCAAAAAAATAATAATTTTTGAAAGTGTCAGATTTCATGCGAAACGCGTAAAAAACAAATATTTTTTTTTTTTTGGAAATTTTCTTTTGTTTCAGAAGTGAAATTCTCGTTAAAATTAGAAAATTTTTAGACCTTTAACTAGATTTTTCAAAAAAATATTTTTTTTCGAAAGTGTCAGATTTCATGCGAAACGCGTAAAAAACAAATATTTTTTTTTTTTTTGGAAATTTTTCTTTGTTTCAGAAGTGAAATTCTCGTTAAAATTAGAAAATTTTTAGACCTTTGACTAGATTTTTCAAAAAAATAATTTTTTTCGAAAGTGTCAGATTTCATGCGAAACGCGTAAAAAACAAATATTTTTTTTTTTTTGAAATTTCCCTTTTTTCTGAAGTGAAATTCTCGTTAAAATTAAAAAAAATTTAAACCTTTGACTAGATTTTTCAAAAAAATAATTTTTTTCGAAAGTGTCAGATTTGATGCGAAACGCGTAAAAAACAACTATTTTTTTTTTTTTTTGGAAATTTCCCTTTGTTTCAGAAGTGAAATTCTCGTTAAAATTTAGAAAATTTTTAGACCTTTAACTAGATTTTTCAAAAAAATATTTTTTTTCGAAAGTGTCAGATTTCATGCGAAACGCGTAAAAAACAAATATTTTTTTTTTTTTGGAAATTTCTTTTTGTTTCAGAAGTGAAATTCTCGTTAAAATTAAAAAAATTTTAAACCTTTGACTAGATTTTTCAAAAAAATAATTTTTTTCGAAAGTGTCAGATTTCATGCGAAACGCGTAAAAAACATATTTTTTTTTTTTTTTTGGAAATTTCCCTTTGTTTCAGAAGTGAAATTCTCGTTTAAATTAGAAAATTTTTAGACCTTTGACTAGATTTTTCAAAAAAATAATTTTTTTCGAAAGTGTCAGATTTTATGCGAAACGCGTAAAAAACAATTTTTTTTTTTTTTTTTGAAATTTCCTTTTGTTTCGACTAGATTTTTCAAAAAAATATTTTTTTTCGAAAGTGTCAGATTTTATGCGAAACGCGTAAAAAAACAAATATTTTTTTTTTTTGGAAATTTTCCTTTGTTTCAGAAGTGAAATTCTCGTTAAAATTCGAAAATTTTTAGACCTTTGACTAGATTTTTCAAAAAAATTTTTTTTTTTGAAAGTGTCAGATTTCATGCGAAACGCGTAAAAAACAAATATTTTTTTTTTTTTTTGGAAATTTCCCTTTGTTTCAGAAGTGAAATTCTCGTTAAAATTAGAAAAATTTTAGACCTTTGACTAGATTTTTCAAAAAAATATTTTTTTTCGAAAGTGTCAGATTTCATGCGAAACGCGTAAAAAATAAATATTTTTTTTTTTTTGGAAATTTCCCTTTGTTTCAGAAGTGAAATTCTCGTTAAAATTAGAAAAATTTTAAACCTTTGACTAGATTTTTCAAAAAAATATTTTTTTTCGAAAGTGTCAGATTTCATGCGAAACGCGTAAAAAACAAATATTTTTTTTTTTTTTGGAAATTTCCCTTTGTTTCAGAAGTGAAATTTTTGTTAAATTTAGAAAATTTTTAGACCTTTGACTAGATTTTTCAAAAAAATTTTTTTTTTTGAAAGTGTCAGATTTCATGCGAAACGCGTAAAAAACAATTTTTTTTTTTTTTTTTTGTAAATTTCCCTTTGTTTCAGAAATGAAATTCTTGTTAAAATTAAAAAAATTTTGAACCTTTGACTAGATTTTTCAAAAAAATATTTTTTTTTGAAAGTGTCAGATTTCATGCGAAACGCGTAAAAAACAAATTTTTTTTTTTTTGAAAATTTTCCCTTGTTTCAGAAGTGAAATTCTTGTTAAAATTCGAAAATTTTTAGACCTTTGACTAGATTTTTCAAAAAAATAATTTTTTTCGAAAGTGTCAGATTTCATGCGAAACGCGTAAAAAACAAATATTTTTTTTTTTTTGGAAATTTCCCTTTGTTTCAGAAGTGAAATTCTCGTTAAAATTAGAAAAATTTTAAACCTTTGACTAGATTTTTCAAAAAAATAATTTTTTTCGAAAGTGTCAGATTTCATGCGAAACGCGTAAAAAACAAATATTTTTTTTTTTTTGAAATTTCCCTTTTTTCTGAAGTGAAATTCTCGTTAAAATTAAAAAAAATTTAAACCTTTGACTAGATTTTTCAAAAAAATAATTTTTTTCGAAAGTGTCAGATTTGATGCGAAACGCGTAAAAAACAACTATTTTTTTTTTTTTTGGAAATTTTCCTTTGTTTCAGAAGTGAAATTCTCGTTAAAATTTAGAAAATTTTTAGACCTTTAACTAGATTTTTCAAAAAAATATTTTTTTTCGAAAGTGTCAGATTTCATGCGAAACGCGTAAAAAACAAATATTTTTTTTTTTGGAAATTTCTTTTTGTTTTGACTAGATTTTTCAAAAAAATATTTTTTTTCGAAAGTGTCAGATTTCATGCGAAACGCGTAAAAAACAAATATTTTTTTTTTTTTGGAAATTTCTTTTTGTTTCAGAAGTGAAATTCTCGTTAAAATTAAAAAAATTTTAAACCTTTGACTAGATTTTTCAAAAAAATAATTTTTTTCGAAAGTGTCAGATTTCATGCGAAACGCGTAAAAAACATATTTTTTTTTTTTTTTTGGAAATTTCCCTTTGTTTCAGAAGTGAAATTCTCGTTTAAATTAGAAAATTTTTAGACCTTTGACTAGATTTTTCAAAAAAATAATTTTTTTCGAAAGTGTCAGATTTTATGCGAAACGCGTAAAAAACAATTTTTTTTTTTTTTTTGAAATTTCCTTTTGTTTCGACTAGATTTTTCAAAAAAATATTTTTTTTCGAAAGTGTCAGATTTTATGCGAAACGCGTAAAAAAACAAATATTTTTTTTTTTTGGAAATTTTTCTTTGTTTCAGAAGTGAAATTCTCGTTAAAATTCGAAAATTTTTAGACCTTTGACTAGATTTTTCAAAAAAAAATTTTTTTTCGAAAGTGTCAGATTTCATGCGAAACGCGTAAAAAACAAATATTTTTTTTTTTTTTGGAAATTTCCCTTTGTTTCAGAAGTGAAATTCTCGTTAAAATTAGAAAATTTTTAGACCTTTGACTAGATTTTTCAAAAAAATATTTTTTTTCGAAAGTGTCAGATTTCATGCGAAACGCGTAAAAAATAAATATTTTTTTTTTTTTGGAAATTTCCCTTTGTTTCAGAAGTGAAATTCTCGTTAAAATTAAAAAAAATTTAAACCTTTGACTAGATTTTTCAAAAAAATAATTTTTTTCGAAAGTGTCAGATTTCATGCGAAACGCGTAAAAAACAAATATTTTTTTTTTTTTTGGAAATTTCCCTTTGTTTCAGAAGTGAAATTCTCGTTAAAATTAGAAAAATTTTAAACCTTTGACTAGATTTTTCAAAAAAATATTTTTTTTCGAAAGTGTCAGATTTCATGCGAAACGCGTAAAAAACAAATATTTTTTTTTTTTTGGAAATTTCCCTTTGTTTCAGAAGTGAAATTCTTGTTAAAATTAGAAAAATTTTAAACCTTTGACTAGATTTTTCAAAAAAATAATTTTTTTCGAAAGTGTCAGATTTCATGCGAAACGCGTAAAAAACAAATATTTTTTTTTTTTGGAAATTTCCCTTTGTTTCAGAAGTGAAATTTTTGTTAAAATTAAAAAATTTTTAGACCTTTGACTAGATTTTTCAAAAAAATAATAATTTTTGAAAGTGTCAGATTTCATGCGAAACGCGTAAAAAACAAATATTTTTTTTTTTTTGGAAATTTCCCTTTGTTTCAGAAGTGAAATTCTCGTTAAAATTAAAAAAAAACTAAACCTTTGACTAGATTTTTCAAAAAAATAATTTTTTTTGAAAGTGTCAGATTTCATGCGAAACGCGTAAAAAACAAATATTTTTTTTTTTTTTGGAAATTTTCTTTTGTTTCAGAAGTGAAATTCTCGTTAAAATTAGAAAATTTTTAGACCTTTAACTAGATTTTTCAAAAAAATATTTTTTTTCGAATGTGTCAGATTTCATGCGAAACGCGTAAAAAACAAATATTTTTTTTTTTTTTGGAAATTTTTCTTTGTTTCAGAAGTGAAATTCTCGTTAAAATTAGAAAATTTTTAGACCTTTGACTAGATTTTTCAAAAAAATAATTTTTTTCGAAAGTGTCAGATTTCATGCGAAACGCGTAAAAAACAAATATTTTTTTTTTTTTGAAATTTCCCTTTTTTCTGAAGTGAAATTCTCGTTAAAATTAAAAAAAATTTAAACCTTTGACTAGATTTTTCAAAAAAATAATTTTTTTCGAAAGTGTCAGATTTGATGCGAAACGCGTAAAAAACAACTATTTTTTTTTTTTTTTGGAAATTTCCCTTTGTTTCAGAAGTGAAATTCTCGTTAAAATTTAGAAAATTTTTAGACCTTTAACTAGATTTTTCAAAAAAATATTTTTTTTCGAAAGTGTCAGATTTCATGCGAAACGCGTAAAAAACAAATATTTTTTTTTTTGGAAATTTCTTTTTGTTTTGACTAGATTTTTCAAAAAAATATTTTTTTTCGAAAGTGTCAGATTTCATGCGAAACGCGTAAAAAACAAATATTTTTTTTTTTTTGGAAATTTCTTTTTGTTTCAGAAGTGAAATTCTCGTTAAAATTAAAAAAATTTTAAACCTTTGACTAGATTTTTCAAAAAAATAATTTTTTTCGAAAGTGTCAGATTTCATGCGAAACGCGTAAAAAACATATTTTTTTTTTTTTTTTGGAAATTTCCCTTTGTTTCAGAAGTGAAATTCTCGTTTAAATTAGAAAATTTTTAGACCTTTGACTAGATTTTTCAAAAAAATAATTTTTTTCGAAAGTGTCAGATTTTATGCGAAACGCGTAAAAAACAATTTTTTTTTTTTTTTTTGAAATTTCCTTTTGTTTCGACTAGATTTTTCAAAAAAATATTTTTTTTCGAAAGTGTCAGATTTTATGCGAAACGCGTAAAAAAACAAATATTTTTTTTTTTTGGAAATTTTCCTTTGTTTCAGAAGTGAAATTCTCGTTAAAATTCGAAAATTTTTAGACCTTTGACTAGATTTTTCAAAAAAATTTTTTTTTTCGAAAGTGTCAGATTTCATGCGAAACGCGTAAAAAACAAATATTTTTTTTTTTTTTGGAAATTTCCCTTTGTTTCAGAAGTGAAATTCTCGTTAAAATTAGAAAATTTTTAGACCTTTGACTAGATTTTTCAAAAAAATATTTTTTTTCGAAAGTGTCAGATTTCATGCGAAACGCGTAAAAAATAAATATTTTTTTTTTTTTGGAAATTTCCCTTTGTTTCAGAAGTGAAATTCTCGTTAAAATTAGAAAAATTTTAAACCTTTGACTAGATTTTTCAAAAAAATAATTTTTTTCGAAAGTGTCAGATTTCATGCGAAACGCGTAAAAAACAAATATTTTTTTTTTTTGGAAATTTCCCTTTGTTTCAGAAGTGAAATTTTTGTTAAAATTAAAAAATTTTTAGACCTTTGACTAGATTTTTCAAAAAAATAATAATTTTTGAAAGTGTCAGATTTCATGCGAAACGCGTAAAAAACAAATTTTTTTTTTTTGGAAATTTTCTTTTGTTTCAGAAGTGAAATTCTCGTTAAAATTAGAAAATTTTTAGACCTTTAACTAGATTTTTCAAAAAAATATTTTTTTTCGAAAGTGTCAGATTTCATGCGAAACGCGTAAAAAACAAATATTTTTTTTTTTTTTGGAAATTTTTCTTTGTTTCAGAAGTGAAATTCTCGTTAAAATTAGAAAATTTTTAGACCTTTGACTAGATTTTTCAAAAAAATAATTTTTTTCGAAAGTGTCAGATTTCATGCGAAACGCGTAAAAAACAAATATTTTTTTTTTTTTGAAATTTCCCTTTTTTCTGAAGTGAAATTCTCGTTAAAATTAAAAAAAATTTAAACCTTTGACTAGATTTTTCAAAAAAATAATTTTTTTCGAAAGTGTCAGATTTGATGCGAAACGCGTAAAAAACAACTATTTTTTTTTTTTTTTGGAAATTTCCCTTTGTTTCAGAAGTGAAATTCTCGTTAAAATTTAGAAAATTTTTAGACCTTTAACTAGATTTTTCAAAAAAATATTTTTTTTCGAAAGTGTCAGATTTCATGCGAAACGCGTAAAAAACAAATATTTTTTTTTTTGGAAATTTCTTTTTGTTTTGACTAGATTTTTCAAAAAAATATTTTTTTTCGAAAGTGTCAGATTTCATGCGAAACGCGTAAAAAACAAATATTTTTTTTTTTTTGGAAATTTCTTTTTGTTTCAGAAGTGAAATTCTCGTTAAAATTAAAAAAATTTTAAACCTTTGACTAGATTTTTCAAAAAAATAATTTTTTTCGAAAGTGTCAGATTTCATGCGAAACGCGTAAAAAACATATTTTTTTTTTTTTTTTGGAAATTTCCCTTTGTTTCAGAAGTGAAATTCTCGTTTAAATTAGAAAATTTTTAGACCTTTGACTAGATTTTTCAAAAAAATAATTTTTTTCGAAAGTGTCAGATTTTATGCGAAACGCGTAAAAAACAATTTTTTTTTTTTTTTTTGAAATTTCCTTTTGTTTCGACTAGATTTTTCAAAAAAATATTTTTTTTCGAAAGTGTCAGATTTTATGCGAAACGCGTAAAAAAACAAATATTTTTTTTTTTTGGAAATTTTCCTTTGTTTCAGAAGTGAAATTCTCGTTAAAATTCGAAAATTTTTAGACCTTTGACTAGATTTTTCAAAAAAATTTTTTTTTTCGAAAGTGTCAGATTTCATGCGAAACGCGTAAAAAACAAATATTTTTTTTTTTTTTTGGAAATTTCCCTTTGTTTCAGAAGTGAAATTCTCGTTAAAATTAGAAAAATTTTAGACCTTTGACTAGATTTTTCAAAAAAATATTTTTTTTCGAAAGTGTCAGATTTCATGCGAAACGCGTAAAAAATAAATATTTTTTTTTTTTTGGAAATTTCCCTTTGTTTCAGAAGTGAAATTCTCGTTAAAATTAGAAAAATTTTAAACCTTTGACTAGATTTTTCAAAAAAATATTTTTTTTCGAAAGTGTCAGATTTCATGCGAAACGCGTAAAAAACAAATATTTTTTTTTTTTTTGGAAATTTCCCTTTGTTTCAGAAGTGAAATTTTTGTTAAATTTAGAAAATTTTTAGACCTTTGACTAGATTTTTCAAAAAATTTTTTTTTTTTGAAAGTGTCAGATTTCATGCGAAACGCGTAAAAAACAATTTTTTTTTTTTTTTTTTGTAAATTTCCCTTTGTTTCAGAAATGAAATTCTTGTTAAAATTAAAAAAATTTTGAACCTTTGACTAGATTTTTCAAAAAAATATTTTTTTTTGAAAGTGTCAGATTTCATGCGAAACGCGTAAAAAACAAATTTTTTTTTTTTTGAAAATTTTCCCTTGTTTCAGAAGTGAAATTCTTGTTAAAATTCGAAAATTTTTAGACCTTAGACTAGATTTTTCAAAAAAATAATTTTTTTCGAAAGTGTCAGATTTTATGCGAAACGCGTAAAAAACAATTTTTTTTTTTTTTTTTTGAAATTTCCTTTTGTTTCGACTAGATTTTTCAAAAAAATATTTTTTTTCGAAAGTGTCAGATTTTATGCGAAACGCGTAAAAAAACAAATATTTTTTTTTTTTGGAAATTTCCCTTTGTTTCAGAAGTGAAATTCTCGTTAAAATTAGAAAATTTTTAGACCTTTGACTAGATTTTTCAAAAAAATATTTTTTTTCGAAAGTGTCAGATTTCATGCGAAACGCGTAAAAAATAAATATTTTTTTTTTTTTGAAAATTTCCCTTTGTTTCAGAAGTGAAATTCTCGTTAAAATTAGAAAAATTTTAAACCTTTGACTAGATTTTTCAAAAAAATATTTTTTTTCGAAAGTGTCAGATTTCATGCGAAACGCGTAAAAAACAAATATTTTTTTTTTTTTTGGAAATTTCCCTTTGTTTCAGAAGTGAAATTTTTGTTAAAATTAGAAAATTTTTAGACCTTTGACTAGATTTTTCAAAAAAAATTTTTTTTTCGAAAGTGTCAGATTTCATGCGAAACGCGTAAAAAACAATTTTTTTTTTTTTTTTTGTAAATTTCCCTTTGTTTCAGAAATGAAATTCTTGTTAAAATTAAAAAAATTTTGAACCTTTGACTAGATTTTTCAAAAAAATAATTTTTTTTGAAAGTGTCAGATTTCATGCGAAACGCGTAAAAAACAAATATTTTTTTTTTTTTTTGGAAATTTCCTTTTGTTTCAGAAGTGAAATTCTCGTTAAAATTAGAAAATTTTTAGACCTTTGACTAGATTTTTCAAAAAAATATTTTTTTTCGAAAGTGTCAGATTTTATGCGAAACGCGTAAAAAACAAATATTTTTTTTTTTGAAAATTTCTTTTTGTTTTGACTAGATTTTTCAAAAAAATATTTTTTTTCGAAAGTGTCAGATTTCATGCGAAACTCGTAAAAAACAAATATTTTTTTTTTTTTGGAAATTTCTTTTTGTTTCAGAAGTGAAATTCTCGTTAAAATTAAAAAAATTTTAAACCTTTGACTAGATTTTTCAAAAAAATAATTTTTTTCGAAAGTGTCAGATTTCATGCGAAACGCGTAAAAAACAAATATTTTTTTTTTTTTTTGGAAATTTCCCTTTGTTTCAGAAGTGAAATTCTCGTTAAAATTAGAAAATTTTTAGACCTTTGACTAGATTTTTCAAAAAAATATTTTTTTTCGAAAGTGTCAGATTTCATGCGAAACGCGTAAAAAATAAATATTTTTTTTTTTTTGAAAATTTCCCTTTGTTTCAGAAGTGAAATTCTCGTTAAAATTAGAAAAATTTTAAACTTTTGACTAGATTTTTCAAAAAAATATTTTTTTTCGAAAGTGTCAGATTTCATGCGAAACGCGTAAAAAACAAATATTTTTTTTTTTTTTGGAAATTTCCCTTTGTTTCAGAAGTGAAATTTTTGTTAAAATTAGAAAATTTTTAGACCTTTGACTAGATTTTTCAAAAAAATTTTTTTTTTCGAAAGTGTCAGATTTCATGCGAAACGCGTAAAAAACAATTTTTTTTTTTTTTTTTGTAAATTTCCCTTTGTTTCAGAAATGAAATTCTTGTTAAAATTAAAAAAATTTTGAACCTTTGACTAGATTTTTCAAAAAAATAATTTTTTTTGAAAGTGTCAGATTTCATGCGAAACGCGTAAAAAACAAATATTTTTTTTTTTTTTTGGAAATTTCCTTTTGTTTCAGAAGTGAAATTCTCGTTAAAATTAGAAAATTTTTAGACCTTTGACTAGATTTTTCAAAAAAATATTTTTTTTCGAAAGTGTCAGATTTTATGCGAAACGCGTAAAAAACAAATATTTTTTTTTTTGAAAATTTCTTTTTGTTTTGACTAGATTTTTCAAAAAAATATTTTTTTTCGAAAGTGTCAGATTTCATGCGAAACTCGTAAAAAACAAATATTTTTTTTTTTTTGGAAATTTCTTTTTGTTTCAGAAGTGAAATTCTCGTTAAAATTAAAAAAATTTTAAACCTTTGACTAGATTTTTCAAAAAAATATTTTTTCGAAAGTGTCAGATTTCATGCGAAACGCGTAAAAAACAAATATTTTTTTTTTTTTTTGGAAATTTCCCTTTGTTTCAGAAGTGAAATTCTCGTTTAAATTAGAAAATTTTTAGACCTTTGACTAGATTTTTCAAAAAAATATTTTTTTTCGAAAGTGTCAGATTTTATGCGAAACGCGTAAAAAACAAATATTTTTTTTTTTTGAAATTTCCTTTTGTTTCGACTAGATTTTTCAAAAAAATATTTTTTTTCGAAAGTGTCAGATTTTATGCGAAACGCGTAAAAAACAAATATTTTTTTTTTTTGGAAATTTTCCTTTGTTTCAGAAGTGAAATTCTCGTTAAAATTCGAAAATTTTTAGACCTTTGACTAGATTTTTCAAAAAATTTTTTTTTTTCGAAAGTGTCAGATTTCATGCGAAACGCGTAAAAAACAAATATTTTTTTTTTTTTGAAATTTCCTTTTGTTTCGACTAGATTTTTCAAAAAAATATTTTTTTTCGAAAGTGTCAGATTTCATGCGAAACGCGTAAAAAACAAATTTTTTTTTTTTTTTTGGAAATTTCCCTTTGTTTCAGAAGTGAAATTCTCGTTAAAATTCGAAAATTTTTAGACCTTTGACTAGATTTTTCAAAAAAATATTTTTTTTCGAAAGTGTCAGATTTCATGCGAAACGCGTAAAAAACAAATATTTTTTTTTTTTTGGAAATTTTCCTTTGTTTCAGAAGTGAAATTCTCGTTAAAATTAGAAAATTTTTAGACCTTTGACTAGATTTTTCTAAAAAATATTTTTTTTCGAAAGTGTCAGATTTCATGCGAAACGCGTAAAAAACAAATATTTTTTTTTTTTTTAGAAATTTCCCTTTGTTTCAGAAGTGAAATTCTCGTTAAAATTAAAAAAATTTTAAACCTTTGACTAGATTTTTCAAAAAAATAATTTTTTTCGAAAGTGTCAGATTTCATGCGAAACGCGTAAAAAACAAATATTTTTTTTTTTTGGAAATTTCCCTTTGTTTCAGAAGTGAAATTTTTGTTAAAATTAGAAAATTTTTAGACCTTTGACTAGATTTTTCAAAAAAATAATTTTTTTCGAAAGTGTCAGATTTCATGCGAAACGCGTAAAAAACAATTTTTTTTTTTTTTTTTGTAAATTTCCCTTTGTTTCAGAAATGAAATTCTTGTTAAAATTAAAAAAATTTTGAACTTTTGACTAGATTTTTCAAAAAAATATTTTTTTTTGAAAGTGTCAGATTTCATGCGAAACGCGTAAAAAACAAATATTTTTTTTTTTTTGAAAATTTTCCCTTGTTTCAGAAGTGAAATTCTTGTTAAAATTCGAAAATTTTTAGACCTTTGACTAGATTTTTCAAAAAAATAATTTTTTTCGAAAGTGTCAGATTTTATGCGAAACGCGTAAAAAACAAATTTTTTTTTTTTTTTTGGAAATTTCTTTTTGTTTCAGCAGTGAAATTCTTGTTAAAATTAAAAAAAATTTAAACCTTTGACTAGATTTTTCAAAAAAATATTTTTTTTTGAAAGTGTCAGATTTCATGCGAAACGCGTAAAAAACAAATATTTTTTTTTTTTTGGAAATTTCTTTTTGTTTCGACTAGATTTTTCAAAAAAATATTTTTTTTCGAAAGTGTCAGATTTCATGCAAATCGCGTAAAAAACAAATATTTTTTTTTTTTGGAAATTTCCCTTTGTTTCAGAAGTGAAATTCTCGTTAAAATTAAAAAAATTTTAAACCTTTGACTAGATTTTTCAAAAAAATATTTTTTTTCGAAAGTGTCAGATTTCATGCGAAACGCGTAAAAAACAAATATTTTTTTTTTTTTTGGAAATTTTTCTTTGTTTCAGAAGTGAAATTCTTGTTAAAATTAGAAAATTTTTAGACCTTTGACTAGATTTTTCAAAAAAATAATTTTTTTCGAAAGTGTCAGATTTCATGCGAAACGCGTAAAAAACAAATATTTTTTTTTTTTTGGAAATTTCCCTTTGTTTCAGAAGTGAAATTCTCGTTAAAATTAGAAAAATTTTAAACCTTTGACTAGATTTTTCAAAAAAATATTTTTTTTCGAAAGTGTCAGATTTCATGCGAAACGCGTAAAAAACAAATATTTTTTTTTTTTTTGGAAATTTCCCTTTGTTTCAGAAGTGAAATTCTCGTTAAAATTAGAAAAATTTTAAACCTTTGACTAGATTTTTCAAAAAAATAATTTTTTTCGAAAGTGTCAGATTTCATGCGAAACGCGTAAAAAACAAATATTTTTTTTTTTTTTAAATTTCCCTTTGTTTCAGAAGTGAAATTTTTGTTAAAATTAGAAAATTTTTAGACCTTTGACTAGATTTTTCAAAAAAATAATTTTTTTCGAAAGTGTCAGATTTCATGCGAAACGCGTAAAAACAAATATTTTTTTTTTTTTTAGAAATTTCCCTTTGTTTCAGAAGTGAAATTTTTGTTAAAATTAGAAAATTTTTAGACCTTTGACTAGATTTTTCAAAAAAATAATTTTTTTCGAAAGTGTCAGATTTCATGCGAAACGCGTAAAAAACAAATATTTTTTTTTTTTTGGAGTTTTTCCTTTGTTTCAGAAGTGAAATTCTCGTTAAAATTCGAAAATTTTTAGACCTTTGACTAGATTTTTCAAAAAAATATTTTTTTTCGAAAGTGTCAGATTTCATGCGAAACGCGTAAAAAACAAACATTTTTTTTTTTTTTAGAAATTTTCCTTTGTTTCAGAAGTGAAATTCTCGTTAAAATTAAAAAAATTTTAAACCTTTGACTAGATTTTTCAAAAAAATAATTTTTTTCGAAAGTGTCAGATTTCATGCGAAACGCGTAAAAAACAAATATTTTTTTTTTTTTGGAAATTTCTTTTTGTTTCAGAAGTGAAATTCTCGTTAAAATTAAAAAAATTTTAAACCTTTGACTAGATTTTTCAAAAAAATATTTTTTTTCGAAAGTGTCAGATTTCATGCGAAACGCGTAAAAAACATATTTTTTTTTTTTTTTTTGGAAATTTCCCTTTGTTTCAGAAGTGAAATTCTCGTTAAAATTAGAAAATTTTTAGACCTTTGACTAGATTTTTCAAAAAAATATTTTTTTTCGAAAGTGTCAGATTTTATGCGAAACGCGTAAAAAACAAATTTTTTTTTTTTTTTTTGAAATTTCCTTTTGTTTCGACTAGATTTTTCAAAAAAATATTTTTTTTCGAAAGTGTCAGATTTTATGCGAAACGCGTAAAAAAACAAATATTTTTTTTTTTTTGGAAATTTTTCTTTGTTTCAGAAGTGAAATTCTCGTTAAAATTCGAAAATTTTTAGACCTTTGACTAGATTTTTCAAAAAAATTTTTTTTTTCGAAAGTGTCAGATTTCATGCGAAACGCGTAAAAAACAAATATTTTTTTTTTTTTTGGAAATTTCCCTTTGTTTCAGAAGTGAAATTCTCGTTAAAATTAGAAAATTTTTAGACCTTTGACTAGATTTTTCAAAAAAATATTTTTTTTCGAAAGTGTCAGATTTTATGCGAAACGCGTAAAAAACAAATTTTTTTTTTTTTTTTGAAATTTCCTTTTGTTTCGACTAGATTTTTCAAAAAAATATTTTTTTTCGAAAGTGTCAGATTTTATGCGAAACGCGTAAAAAAACAAATATTTTTTTTTTTTGGAAATTTTCCTTTGTTTCAAAAGTGAAATTCTCGTTAAAATTCGAAAATTTTTAGACCTTTGACTAGATTTTTCAAAAATTTTTTTTTTTCGAAAGTGTCAGATTTCATGCGAAACGCGTAAAAAACAAATTTTTTTTTTTTTTTTTGGAAATTTCCCTTTGTTTCAGAAGTGAAATTCTCGTTAAAATTAGAAAATTTTTAGACCTTTGACTAGATTTTTCAAAAAAATATTTTTTTTCGAAAGTGTCAGATTTCATGCGAAACGCGTAATAAACAAATATTTTTTTTTTTTTAAATTTCTTTTTGTTTCGACTAGATTTTTCAAAAAAATATTTTTTTTCGAAAGTGTCAGATTTCATGCGAATCGCGTAAAAAACAAATATTTTTTTTTTTTGAAATTTCCCTTTGTTTCAGAAGTGAAATTCTCGTTAAAATTAAAAAAATTTTAAACCTTTGACTAGATTTTTCAAAAAAATAATTTTTTTCGAAAGTGTCAGATTTCATGCGAAACGCGTAAAAAACAAATATTTTTTTTTTTTTGGAAATTTTCCTTTGTTTCAGAAGTGAAATTCTCGTTAAAATTAGAAAATTTTTAGACCTTTGACTAGATTTTTCAAAAAAATATTTTTTTTCGAAAGTGTCAGATTTCATGCGAAACGCGTAAAAAACAAATATTTTTTTTTTTTTGGAAATTTTCCTTTGTTTCAGAAGTGAAATTCTCGTTAAAATTCGAAAATTTTTAGACCTTTGACTAGATTTTTCAAAAAAATATTTTTTTTCGAAAGTGTCAGATTTCATGCGAAACGCGTAAAAAACAAATATTTTTTTTTTTTTTAGAAATTTCCCTTTGTTTCAGAAGTGAAATTCTCGTTAAAATTAAAAAAATTTTAAACCTTTGACTAGATTTTTCAAAAAAATAATTTTTTTCGAAAGTGTCAGATTTCATGCGAAACGCGTAAAAAACAAATATTTTTTTTTTTTTGGAAATTTTCCTTTGTTTCAGAAGTGAAATTCTCGTTAAAATTAGAAAATTTTTAGACCTTTGACTAGATTTTTCAAAAAAATAATTTTTTTCGAAAGTGTCAGATTTCATGCGAAACGCGTAAAAAACAAATATTTTTTTTTTTTTGGAAATTTCCCTTTGTTTCAGAAGTGAAATTCTCGTTAAAATTCGAAAATTTTTAGACCTTTGACTAGATTTTTCAAAAAAATATTTTTTTTCGAAAGTGTCAGATTTGATGCGAAACGCGTAAAAAACAAATAATTTTTTTTTTTTTGAAAATTTCCCTTTGTTTCAGAAGTGAAATTCTCGTTAAAATTAGAAAACCTTTAACTAGATTTTTCAAAAAAATAATTTTTTTCGAAAGTGTCAGATTTCATGCGAAACGCGTAAAAAACAAATATTTTTTTTTTTTTTGGAAATTTCCTTTTGTTTCAGAAGTGAAATTCTCGTTAAAATTAGAAAATTTTTAGACCTTTGACTAGATTTTTCAAAAAAATATTTTTTTTCGAAAGTGTCAGATTTTATGCGAAACGCGTAAAAAACAAATATTTTTTTTTTTTTTGAAATTTTCCTTTGTTTCAGAAGTGAAATTCTCGTTAAAATTAGAAAATTTTTAGACCTTTAACTAGATTTTTCAAAAAAATATTTTTTTTCGAAAGTGTCAGATTTCATGCGAAACGCGTAAAAAACAAATATTTTTTTTTTTTTTTGGAAATTTCCTTTTGTTTCAGAAGTGAAATTCTCGTTAAAATTAGAAAATTTTTAGACCTTTGACTAGATTTTTCAAAAAAATATTTTTTTTCGAAAGTGTCAGATTTTATGCGAAACGCGTAAAAAACAAATATTTTTTTTTTTTTGGAAATTTTCCTTTGTTTCAGAAGTGAAATTCTCGTTAAAATTAAAAAAGTTTTAAACCTTTGACTAGATTTTTCAAAAAAATAATTTTTTTCGAAAGTGTCAGATTTCATGCGAAACGCGTAAAAAACAAATATTTTTTTTTTTTTGGAAATTTCCTTTTGTTTCAGAAGTGAAATTCTCGTTAAAATTCAAAAATTTTTAGACCTTTGACTAGATTTTTCAAAAAAATATTTTTTTTCGAAAGTGTCAGTTTTCATGCGAAACGCGTAAAAAACAAATATTTATTTTTTTTTTGGAAATTTCTTTTTGTTTCAGAAGTGAAATTCTCGTTAAAATTAAAAAATTTTTAAACCTTTGACTAGATTTTTCAAAAAAATATTTTTTTTCGAAAGTGTCAGATTTGATGCGAAACGCGTAAAAAACAAATAATTTTTTTTTTTTTGAAAATTTCCTTTTGTTTCAGAAGTAAAATTCTCGTTAAAATTAGAAAATTTTTAGACCTTTAACTAGATTTTTCAAAAAAATAATTTTTTTCAAAAGTGTCAGATTTCATGCGAAACGCGTAAAAAACAAATTTTTTTTTTTTTTTTGAAATTTCCTTTTGTTTCGACTAGATTTTTCAAAAAATAATTTTTTTTCGAAAGTGTCAGATTTCATGCGAAACGCGTAAAAAACAAATATTTTTTTTTTTTTTTGGAAATTTCCTTTTGTTTCAGAAGTGAAATTCTCGTTAAAATTAGAAAATTTTTAGACCTTTGACTAGATTTTTCAAAAAAATAATTTTTTTTGAAAGTGTCAGATTTCATGCGAAACGCGTAAAAAACAAATTTTTTTTTTTTTTTTTGAAATTTCCTTTTGTTTCGACTAGATTTTTCAAAAAAATATTTTTTTTCGAAAGTGTCAGATTTCATGCGAAACGTGTAAAAAACAAATATTTTTTTTTTTTTGGAAATTTTTCTTTGTTTCAGAAGTGAAATTCTCGTTAAAATTAGAAAATTTTTAGACCTTTGACTAGATTTTTCAAAAAAATAATTTTTTTTGAAAGTGTCAGATTTCATGCGAAACGCGTAAAAAACAAATTTTTTTTTTTTTTTTGAAATTTCCTTTGTTTCGACTAGATTTTTCAAAAAAATATTTTTTTTCGAAAGTGTCAGATTTCATGCGAAACGTGTAAAAAACAAATATTTTTTTTTTTTTGGAAATTTTCCTTTGTTTCAGAAGTGAAATTCTCGTTAAAATTAGAAAATTTTTAGACCTTTGACTAGATTTTTCAAAAAAATAAATTTTTTGAAAGTGTCAGATTTCATGCGAAACGCGTAAAAAACAAATATTTTTTTTTTTTTGGAAATTTTTCTTGTTTCAGAAGTGAAATTCTCGTTAAAATTCGAAAATTTTTAGACCTTTGACTAGATTTTTCAAAAAAATATTTTTTTTCGAAAGTGTCAGATTTCATGCGAAACGCGTAAAAAACAAATATTTTTTTTTTTTTTAGAAATTTCCCTTTGTTTCAGAAGTGAAATTCTCGTTAAAATTAAAAAAATTTTAAACCTTTGACTAGATTTTTCAAAAAAATAATTTTTTTCGAAAGTGTCAGATTTCATGCGAAACGCGTAAAAACAAATATTTTTTTTTTTTTGGAAATTTCCCTTTGTTTCAGAAGTGAAATTCTCGTTAAAATTCAAAAATTTTTAGACCTTTGACTAGATTTTTCAAAAAAATATTTTTTTTCGAAAGTGTCAGATTTCATGCGAAACGCGTAAAAAACAAATTTTTTTTTTTTTTTTGGAAATTTCCCTTTGTTTCAGAAGTGAAATTCTCGTTAAAATTCGAAAATTTTTAGACCTTTGACTAGATTTTTCAAAAAAATATTTTTTTTCGAAAGTGTCCAGTTTTCATGCGAAACGCGTAAAAAACAAATAATTTTTTTTTTTTTGAAAATTTCCTTTTGTTTCAGAAGTGAAATTCTTGTTAAAATTAGAAAATTTTTAGACCTTTAACTAGATTTTTCAAAAAAATAATTTTTTTCGAAAGTGTCAGATTTCATGCGAAACGCGTAAAAAACAAATATTTTTTTTTTTTTTGGAAATTTCCTTTTGTTTCAGAAGTGAAATTCTCGTTAAAATTAGAAAATTTTTAGACCTTTGACTAGATTTTTCAAAAAAATAATTATTTTCGAAAGTGTAAGATTTCATGCGAAACGCGTAAAAAACAAATATTTTTTTTTTTTTTGGAAATTTCCTTTTGTTTCAGAAGTGAAATTCTCGTTAAAATTAGAAAATTTTAAGACCTTTGACTAGATTTTTCAAAAAAATAATTTTTTTCGAAAGTGTAAGATTTCATGCGAAACGCGTAAAAAACAAATATTTTTTTTTTTTTGGAAATTTTCCTTTGTTTCAGAAGTGAAATTTTCTTTAAAATTCGAAAATTTTTAGACCTTTGACTAGATTTTTCAAAAAAATATTTTTTTTCGAAAGTGTCAGATTTCATGCGAAACGCGTAAAAAACAAATATTTTTTTTTTTTTTGGAAATTTCCCTTTGTTTCAGAAGTGAAATTCTCGTTAAAATTCGAAAATTTTTAGACCTTTGACTAGATTATTCAAAAAAATAATTTTTTTTGAAAGTGTCAGATTTCATGCGAAACGCGTAAAAAACAAATATTTTTTTTTTTTTGGAAATTTCCTTTTGTTTCAGAAGTGAAATTTTCGTTAAAAATTCGAAAATTTTTAGACTTTTGACTAGATTTTTCAAAAAAATATTTTTTTTCGAAAGTGTCAGTTTTCATGCGAAACGCGTAAAAAACAAATATTTATTTTTTTTTTGGAAATTTCCCTTTGTTTCAGAAGTGAATTTCTCGTTAAAATTAAAAAAATTTTAGACCTTTGACTAGATTTTTCAAAAAAATAATTTTTTTTGAAAGTGTCAGATTTCATGCGAAACGCGTAAAAAACAAATATTTTTTTTTTTTTGGAAATTTCCCTTTGTTTCAGAAGTGAAATTCTCGTTAAAATTAGAAAATTTTTAGACCTTTGACTAGATTTTTCAAAAAAATAATTTTTTTCGAAAGTGTCAGTTTTCATGCGAAAAGCGTAAAAAACAAATATTTTTTTTTTTTTTGGAAATTTCCCTTTGTTTCAGAAGTGAAATTCTCGTTAAAATTAAAAAAGTTTTAAACCTTTGACTAGATTTTTAAAAAAAATATTTTTTTTCGAAAGTGTCAGATTTTATGCGAAACGCGTAAAAAACAAATATTTTTTTTTTTTTGGAAATTTTCCTTTGTTTCAGAAGTGAAATTCTCGTTAAAATTAAAAAAGTTTTAAACCTTTGACTAGATTTTTAAAAAAAATATTTTTTTTTGAAAGTGTCAGATTTCATGCGAAACGCGTAAAAAACAAATATTTTTTTTTCTTTTGGAAATTTCCCTTTGTTTCAGAAGTGAAATTCTCGTTAAAATTAAAAAAAATTTAAAAGTTTGACTAGATTTTTCAAAAAAATATTTTTTTTCGAAAGTGTCAGATTTCATGCGAAACGCGTAAAAAACAAATATTTTTTTTTTTTTTGGAAATTTCCCTTTGTTTCAGAAGTGAAATTCTCGTTAAAATTAGAAAATTTTCAGACCTTTGACTAGATTTTTCAAAAAAATAATTTTTTTCGAAAGTGTCAGATTTCATGCGAAACGCGTAAAAAACAAATATTTTTTTTTTTTTGGAACTTTTCCTTTGTTTCAGAAGTGAAATTCTCGTTAAAATTCGAAAATTTTTAGACCTTTGACTAGATTATTCAAAAAAATAATTTTTTTTGAAAGTGTCAGATTTCATGCGAAACGCGTAAAAAACAAATATTTATTTTTTTTTTGGAAATTTCCCTTTGTTTCAGAAGTGAAATTCTCGTTAAAATTAAAAAAATTTTAAACCTTTGACTAGATTTTTCAAAAAAATAATTTTTTTCGAAAGTGTCAGATTTGATGCGAAACGCGTAAAAAACAAATATTTTTTTTTTTTTGAAAATTTCCCTTTGTTTCAGAAGTGAAATTCTCGTTAAAATTAGAAAATTTTTAGACCTTTAACTAGATTTTTCAAAAAAATAATTTTTTTCGAAAGTGTCAGATTTCATGCGAAACGCGTAAAAAACAAATATTTTTTTTTTTTTTGGAAATTTCCTTTTGTTTCAGAAGTGAAATTCTCGTTAAAATTAGAAAATTTTTAGACCTTTGACTAGATTTTTCAAAAAAATATTTTTTTTCGAAAGTGTCAGATTTCATGCGAAACGCGTAAAAAACAAATATTTTTTTTTTTTTTGGAAATTTCCCTTTGTTTCAGAAGTGAAATTCTCGTTAAAATTAGAAAATTTTTAGACCTTTGACTAGATTTTTCAAAAAAATATTTTTTTTCGAAAGTGTCAGATTTTATGCGAAACGCGTAAAAAACAAATATTTTTTTTTTTTGGAAATTTCCCTTTGTTTCAGAAGTGAAATTCTCGTTAAAATTAAAAAAAATTTAAACCTTTGACTAGATTTTTCAAAAAAATAATTTTTTTCGAAAGTGTCAGATTTGATGCGAAACGCGTAAAAAACAACTATTTTTTTTTTTTTTTGGAAATTTCCCTTTGTTTCAGAAGTGAAATTCTCGTTAAAATTTAGAAAATTTTTAGACCTTTAACTAGATTTTTCAAAAAAATATTTTTTTTCGAAAGTGTCAGATTTCATGCGAAACGCGTAAAAAACAAATATTTTTTTTTTTGGAAATTTCTTTTTGTTTTGACTAGATTTTTCAAAAAAATATTTTTTTTCGAAAGTGTCAGATTTCATGCGAAACGCGTAAAAAACAAATATTTTTTTTTTTTTGGAAATTTCTTTTTGTTTCAGAAGTGAAATTCTCGTTAAAATTAAAAAAATTTTAAACCTTTGACTAGATTTTTCAAAAAAATAATTTTTTTCGAAAGTGTCAGATTTCATGCGAAACGCGTAAAAAACATATTTTTTTTTTTTTTTTGGAAATTTCCCTTTGTTTCAGAAGTGAAATTCTCGTTTAAATTAGAAAATTTTTAGACCTTTGACTAGATTTTTCAAAAAAATAATTTTTTTCGAAAGTGTCAGATTTTATGCGAAACGCGTAAAAAACAATTTTTTTTTTTTTTTTTGAAATTTCCTTTTGTTTCGACTAGATTTTTCAAAAAAATATTTTTTTTCGAAAGTGTCAGATTTTATGCGAAACGCGTAAAAAAACAAATATTTTTTTTTTTTGGAAATTTTCCTTTGTTTCAGAAGTGAAATTCTCGTTAAAATTCGAAAATTTTTAGACCTTTGACTAGATTTTTCAAAAAAATTTTTTTTTTCGAAAGTGTCAGATTTCATGCGAAACGCGTAAAAAACAAATATTTTTTTTTTTTTTTGGAAATTTCCCTTTGTTTCAGAAGTGAAATTCTCGTTAAAATTAGAAAATTTTTAGACCTTTGACTAGATTTTTCAAAAAAATATTTTTTTTCGAAAGTGTCAGATTTCATGCGAAACGCGTAAAAAATAAATATTTTTTTTTTTTTGGAAATTTCCCTTTGTTTCAGAAGTGAAATTCTCGTTAAAATTAGAAAAATTTTAAACCTTTGACTAGATTTTTCAAAAAAATATTTTTTTTCGAAAGTGTCAGATTTCATGCGAAACGCGTAAAAAACAAATATTTTTTTTTTTTTTGGAAATTTCCCTTTGTTTCAGAAGTGAAATTCTCGTTAAAATTAGAAAATTTTTAGACCTTTGACTAGATTTTTCAAAAAAATATTTTTTTTCGAAAGTGTCAGATTTCATGCGAAACGCGTAAAAAATAAATATTTTTTTTTTTTTGGAAATTTCCCTTTGTTTCAGAAGTGAAATTCTCGTTAAAATTAAAAAAAATTTAAACCTTTGACTAGATTTTTCAAAAAAATAATTTTTTTCGAAAGTGTCAGATTTCATGCGAAACGCGTAAAAAACAAATATTTTTTTTTTTTTTGGAAATTTCCCTTTGTTTCAGAAGTGAAATTCTCGTTAAAATTAGAAAATTTTTAGACCTTTGACTAGATTTTTCAAAAAAATATTTTTTTTCGAAAGTGTCAGATTTCATGCGAAACGCGTAAAAAATAAATATTTTTTTTTTTTTGGAAATTTCCCTTTGTTTCAGAAGTGAAATTCTCGTTAAAATTAGAAAAATTTTAAACCTTTGACTAGATTTTTCAAAAAAATAATTTTTTTCGAAAGTGTCAGATTTCATGCGAAACGCGTAAAAAACAAATATTTTTTTTTTTTGGAAATTTCCCTTTGTTTCAGAAGTGAAATTTTTGTTAAAATTAAAAAATTTTTAGACCTTTGACTAGATTTTTCAAAAAAATAATAATTTTTGAAAGTGTCAGATTTCATGCGAAACGCGTAAAAAACAAATATTTTTTTTTTTTTGGAAATTTTCTTTTGTTTCAGAAGTGAAATTCTCGTTAAAATTAGAAAATTTTTAGACCTTTAACTAGATTTTTCAAAAAAATATTTTTTTTCGAAAGTGTCAGATTTCATGCGAAACGCGTAAAAAACAAATATTTTTTTTTTTTTTGGAAATTTTTCTTTGTTTCAGAAGTGAAATTCTCGTTAAAATTAGAAAATTTTTAGACCTTTGACTAGATTTTTCAAAAAAATAATTTTTTTCGAAAGTGTCAGATTTCATGCGAAACGCGTAAAAAACAAATATTTTTTTTTTTTTGAAATTTCCCTTTTTTCTGAAGTGAAATTCTCGTTAAAATTAAAAAAAATTTAAACCTTTGACTAGATTTTTCAAAAAAATAATTTTTTTCGAAAGTGTCAGATTTGATGCGAAACGCGTAAAAAACAACTATTTTTTTTTTTTTTTGGAAATTTCCCTTTGTTTCAGAAGTGAAATTCTCGTTAAAATTTAGAAAATTTTTAGACCTTTAACTAGATTTTTCAAAAAAATATTTTTTTTCGAAAGTGTCAGATTTCATGCGAAACGCGTAAAAAACAAATATTTTTTTTTTTGGAAATTTCTTTTTGTTTTGACTAGATTTTTCAAAAAAATATTTTTTTTCGAAAGTGTCAGATTTCATGCGAAACGCGTAAAAAACAAATATTTTTTTTTTTTTGGAAATTTCTTTTTGTTTCAGAAGTGAAATTCTCGTTAAAATTAAAAAAATTTTAAACCTTTGACTAGATTTTTCAAAAAAATAATTTTTTTCGAAAGTGTCAGATTTCATGCGAAACGCGTAAAAAACATATTTTTTTTTTTTTTTTGGAAATTTCCCTTTGTTTCAGAAGTGAAATTCTCGTTTAAATTAGAAAATTTTTAGACCTTTGACTAGATTTTTCAAAAAAATAATTTTTTTCGAAAGTGTCAGATTTTATGCGAAACGCGTAAAAAACAATTTTTTTTTTTTTTTTTGAAATTTCCTTTTGTTTCGACTAGATTTTTCAAAAAAATATTTTTTTTCGAAAGTGTCAGATTTTATGCGAAACGCGTAAAAAAACAAATATTTTTTTTTTTTGGAAATTTTCCTTTGTTTCAGAAGTGAAATTCTCGTTAAAATTCGAAAATTTTTAGACCTTTGACTAGATTTTTCAAAAAAATTTTTTTTTTCGAAAGTGTCAGATTTCATGCGAAACGCGTAAAAAACAAATATTTTTTTTTTTTTTTGGAAATTTCCCTTTGTTTCAGAAGTGAAATTCTCGTTAAAATTAGAAAAATTTTAGACCTTTGACTAGATTTTTCAAAAAAATATTTTTTTTCGAAAGTGTCAGATTTCATGCGAAACGCGTAAAAAATAAATATTTTTTTTTTTTTGGAAATTTCCCTTTGTTTCAGAAGTGAAATTCTCGTTAAAATTAGAAAAATTTTAAACCTTTGACTAGATTTTTCAAAAAAATATTTTTTTTCGAAAGTGTCAGATTTCATGCGAAACGCGTAAAAAACAAATATTTTTTTTTTTTTTGGAAATTTCCCTTTGTTTCAGAAGTGAAATTTTTGTTAAATTTAGAAAATTTTTAGACCTTTGACTAGATTTTTCAAAAAAATTTTTTTTTTTGAAAGTGTCAGATTTCATGCGAAACGCGTAAAAAACAATTTTTTTTTTTTTTTTTTGTAAATTTCCCTTTGTTTCAGAAATGAAATTCTTGTTAAAATTAAAAAAATTTTGAACCTTTGACTAGATTTTTCAAAAAAATATTTTTTTTTGAAAGTGTCAGATTTCATGCGAAACGCGTAAAAAACAAATTTTTTTTTTTTTGAAAATTTTCCCTTGTTTCAGAAGTGAAATTCTTGTTAAAATTCGAAAATTTTTAGACCTTTGACTAGATTTTTCAAAAAAATAATTTTTTTCGAAAGTGTCAGATTTTATGCGAAACGCGTAAAAAACAATTTTTTTTTTTTTTTTTTGAAATTTCCTTTTGTTTCGACTAGATTTTTCAAAAAAATATTTTTTTTCGAAAGTGTCAGATTTTATGCGAAACGCGTAAAAAAACAAATATTTTTTTTTTTTGGAAATTTTCCTTTGTTTCAGAAGTGAAATTCTCGTTAAAATTCGAAAATTTTTAGACCTTTGACTAGATTTTTCAAAAAAAATTTTTTTTTCGAAAGTGTCAGATTTCATGCGAAACGCGTAAAAAACAAATATTTTTTTTTTTTTTGGAAATTTCCCTTTGTTTCAGAAGTGAAATTCTCGTTAAAATTAGAAAATTTTTAGACCTTTGACTAGATTTTTCAAAAAAATATTTTTTTTCGAAAGTGTCAGATTTCATGCGAAACGCGTAAAAAATAAATATTTTTTTTTTTTTGAAAATTTCCCTTTGTTTCAGAAGTGAAATTCTCGTTAAAATTAGAAAAATTTTAAACCTTTGACTAGATTTTTCAAAAAAATATTTTTTTTCGAAAGTGTCAGATTTCATGCGAAACGCGTAAAAAACAAATATTTTTTTTTTTTTTGGAAATTTCCCTTTGTTTCAGAAGTGAAATTTTTGTTAAAATTAGAAAATTTTTAGACCTTTGACTAGATTTTTCAAAAAAAATTTTTTTTTCGAAAGTGTCAGATTTCATGCGAAACGCGTAAAAAACAATTTTTTTTTTTTTTTTTGTAAATTTCCCTTTGTTTCAGAAATGAAATTCTTGTTAAAATTAAAAAAATTTTGAACCTTTGACTAGATTTTTCAAAAAAATAATTTTTTTTGAAAGTGTCAGATTTCATGCGAAACGCGTAAAAAACAAATATTTTTTTTTTTTTTTGGAAATTTCCTTTTGTTTCAGAAGTGAAATTCTCGTTAAAATTAGAAAATTTTTAGACCTTTGACTAGATTTTTCAAAAAAATATTTTTTTTCGAAAGTGTCAGATTTTATGCGAAACGCGTAAAAAACAAATATTTTTTTTTTTGAAAATTTCTTTTTGTTTTGACTAGATTTTTCAAAAAAATATTTTTTTTCGAAAGTGTCAGATTTCATGCGAAACTCGTAAAAAACCAATATTTTTTTTTTTTTGGAAATTTCTTTTTGTTTCAGAAGTGAAATTCTCGTTAAAATTAAAAAAATTTTAAACCTTTGACTAGATTTTTCAAAAAAATAATTTTTTTCGAAAGTGTCAGATTTCATGCGAAACGCGTAAAAAACATATTTTTTTTTTTTTTTTGGAAATTTCCCTTTGTTTCAGAAGTGAAATTCTCGTTTAAATTAGAAAATTTTTAGACCTTTGACTAGATTTTTCAAAAAAATAATTTTTTTTGAAAGTGTCAGATTTTATGCGAAACGCGTAAAAAACAATTTTTTTTTTTTTTTTGAAAGTTCCTTTTGTTTCGACTAGATTTTTCAAAAAAATATTTTTTTTCGAAAGTGTCAGATTTTATGCGAAACGCGTAAAAAAACAAATATTTTTTTTTTTTGGAAATTTTCCTTTGTTTCAGAAGTGAAATTCTCGTTAAAATTCGAAAATTTTTAGACCTTTGACTAGATTTTTCAAAAAAATTTTTTTTTTCGAAAGTGTCAGATTTCATGCGAAACGCGTAAAAAACAAATATTTTTTTTTTTTTTTGGAAATTTCCCTTTGTTTCAGAAGTGAAATTCTCGTTAAAATTAGAAAATTTTTAGACCTTTGACTAGATTTTTCAAAAAAATATTTTTTTTCGAAAGTGTCAGATTTCATGCGAAACGCGTAAAAAACAAATATTTTTTTTTTTTTTTGGAAATTTCCTTTTGTTTCAGAAGTGAAATTCTCGTTAAAATTAGAAAATTTTTAGACCTTTGACTAGATTTTTCAAAAAAATATTTTTTTTCGAAAGTGTCAGATTTTATGCGAAACGCGTAAAAAACAAATATTTTTTTTTTTTGAAATTTCCTTTTGTTTCGACTAGATTTTTCAAAAAAATATTTTTTTTCGAAAGTGTCAGATTTTATGCGAAACGCGTAAAAAACAAATATTTTTTTTTTTTGGAAATTTTCCTTTGTTTCAGAAGTGAAATTCTCGTTAAAATTCGAAAATTTTTAGACCTTTGACTAGATTTTTCAAAAAATTTTTTTTTTTCGAAAGTGTCAGATTTCATGCGAAACGCGTAAAAAACAAATATTTTTTTTTTTTTGAAATTTCCTTTTGTTTCGACTAGATTTTTCAAAAAAATATTTTTTTTCGAAAGTGTCAGATTTCATGCGAAACGCGTAAAAAACAAATTTTTTTTTTTTTTTTGGAAATTTCCCTTTGTTTCAGAAGTGAAATTCTCGTTAAAATTCGAAAATTTTTAGACCTTTGACTAGATTTTTCAAAAAAATATTTTTTTTCGAAAGTGTCAGATTTCATGCGAAACGCGTAAAAAACAAATATTTTTTTTTTTTTGGAAATTTTCCTTTGTTTCAGAAGTGAAATTCTCGTTAAAATTAGAAAATTTTTAGACCTTTGACTAGATTTTTCTAAAAAATATTTTTTTTCGAAAGTGTCAGATTTCATGCGAAACGCGTAAAAAACAAATATTTTTTTTTTTTTTAGAAATTTCCCTTTGTTTCAGAAGTGAAATTCTCGTTAAAATTAAAAAAATTTTAAACCTTTGACTAGATTTTTCAAAAAAATAATTTTTTTCGAAAGTGTCAGATTTCATGCGAAACGCGTAAAAAACAAATATTTTTTTTTTTTTGGAAATTTCCCTTTGTTTCAGAAGTGAAATTTTTGTTAAAATTAGAAAATTTTTAGACCTTTGACTAGATTTTTCAAAAAAATAATTTTTTTCGAAAGTGTCAGATTTCATGCGAAACGCGTAAAAAACAATTTTTTTTTTTTTTTTTGTAAATTTCCCTTTGTTTCAGAAATGAAATTCTTGTTAAAATTAAAAAAATTTTGAACTTTTGACTAGATTTTTCAAAAAAATATTTTTTTTTGAAAGTGTCAGATTTCATGCGAAACGCGTAAAAAACAAATATTTTTTTTTTTTTGAAAATTTTCCCTTGTTTCAGAAGTGAAATTCTTGTTAAAATTCGAAAATTTTTAGACCTTTGACTAGATTTTTCAAAAAAATAATTTTTTTCGAAAGTGTCAGATTTTATGCGAAACGCGTAAAAAACAAATATTTTTTTTTTTTTTGGAAATTTCTTTTTGTTTCAGCAGTGAAATTCTTGTTAAAATTAAAAAAAATTTAAACCTTTGACTAGATTTTTCAAAAAAATATTTTTTTTTGAAAGTGTCAGATTTCATGCGAAACGCGTAAAAAACAAATATTTTTTTTTTTTTGGAAATTTCTTTTTGTTTCGACTAGATTTTTCAAAAAAATAATTTTTTTCGAAAGTGTCAGATTTCATGCAAATCGCGTAAAAAACAAATATTTTTTTTTTTGGAAATTTCTTTTTGTTTTGACTAGATTTTTCAAAAAAATATTTTTTTTCGAAAGTGTCAGATTTCATGCGAAACGCGTAAAAAACAAATATTTTTTTTTTTTTGGAAATTTCTTTTTGTTTCAGAAGTGAAATTCTCGTTAAAATTAAAAAAATTTTAAACCTTTGACTAGATTTTTCAAAAAAATAATTTTTTTCGAAAGTGTCAGATTTCATGCGAAACGCGTAAAAAACATATTTTTTTTTTTTTTTTGGAAATTTCCCTTTGTTTCAGAAGTGAAATTCTCGTTTAAATTAGAAAATTTTTAGACCTTTGACTAGATTTTTCAAAAAAATAATTTTTTTCGAAAGTGTCAGATTTTATGCGAAACGCGTAAAAAACAATTTTTTTTTTTTTTTTTGAAATTTCCTTTTGTTTCGACTAGATTTTTCAAAAAAATATTTTTTTTCGAAAGTGTCAGATTTTATGCGAAACGCGTAAAAAAACAAATATTTTTTTTTTTTGGAAATTTTCCTTTGTTTCAGAAGTGAAATTCTCGTTAAAATTCGAAAATTTTTAGACCTTTGACTAGATTTTTCAAAAAAATTTTTTTTTTCGAAAGTGTCAGATTTCATGCGAAACGCGTAAAAAACAAATATTTTTTTTTTTTTTTGGAAATTTCCCTTTGTTTCAGAAGTGAAATTCTCGTTAAAATTAGAAAAATTTTAGACCTTTGACTAGATTTTTCAAAAAAATATTTTTTTTCGAAAGTGTCAGATTTCATGCGAAACGCGTAAAAAATAAATATTTTTTTTTTTTTGGAAATTTCCCTTTGTTTCAGAAGTGAAATTCTCGTTAAAATTAGAAAAATTTTAAACCTTTGACTAGATTTTTCAAAAAAATATTTTTTTTCGAAAGTGTCAGATTTCATGCGAAACGCGTAAAAAACAAATATTTTTTTTTTTTTTGGAAATTTCCCTTTGTTTCAGAAGTGAAATTTTTGTTAAATTTAGAAAATTTTTAGACCTTTGACTAGATTTTTCAAAAAAATTTTTTTTTTTGAAAGTGTCAGATTTCATGCGAAACGCGTAAAAAACAATTTTTTTTTTTTTTTTTTGTAAATTTCCCTTTGTTTCAGAAATGAAATTCTTGTTAAAATTAAAAAAATTTTGAACCTTTGACTAGATTTTTCAAAAAAATATTTTTTTTTGAAAGTGTCAGATTTCATGCGAAACGCGTAAAAAACAAATTTTTTTTTTTTTGAAAATTTTCCCTTGTTTCAGAAGTGAAATTCTTGTTAAAATTCGAAAATTTTTAGACCTTTGACTAGATTTTTCAAAAAAATAATTTTTTTCGAAAGTGTCAGATTTTATGCGAAACGCGTAAAAAACAATTTTTTTTTTTTTTTTTTGAAATTTCCTTTTGTTTCGACTAGATTTTTCAAAAAAATATTTTTTTTCGAAAGTGTCAGATTTTATGCGAAACGCGTAAAAAAACAAATATTTTTTTTTTTTGGAAATTTTCCTTTGTTTCAGAAGTGAAATTCTCGTTAAAATTCGAAAATTTTTAGACCTTTGACTAGATTTTTCAAAAAAAATTTTTTTTTCGAAAGTGTCAGATTTCATGCGAAACGCGTAAAAAACAAATATTTTTTTTTTTTTTGGAAATTTCCCTTTGTTTCAGAAGTGAAATTCTCGTTAAAATTAGAAAATTTTTAGACCTTTGACTAGATTTTTCAAAAAAATATTTTTTTTCGAAAGTGTCAGATTTCATGCGAAACGCGTAAAAAATAAATATTTTTTTTTTTTTTGAAAATTTCCCTTTGTTTCAGAAGTGAAATTCTCGTTAAAATTAGAAAAATTTTAAACCTTTGACTAGATTTTTCAAAAAAATATTTTTTTTCGAAAGTGTCAGATTTCATGCGAAACGCGTAAAAAACAAATATTTTTTTTTTTTTTGGAAATTTCCCTTTGTTTCAGAAGTGAAATTTTTGTTAAAATTAGAAAATTTTTAGACCTTTGACTAGATTTTTCAAAAAAAATTTTTTTTTCGAAAGTGTCAGATTTCATGCGAAACGCGTAAAAAACAATTTTTTTTTTTTTTTTTGTAAATTTCCCTTTGTTTCAGAAATGAAATTCTTGTTAAAATTAAAAAAATTTTGAACCTTTGACTAGATTTTTCAAAAAAATAATTTTTTTTGAAAGTGTCAGATTTCATGCGAAACGCGTAAAAAACAAATATTTTTTTTTTTTTTTGGAAATTTCCTTTTGTTTCAGAAGTGAAATTCTCGTTAAAATTAGAAAATTTTTAGACCTTTGACTAGATTTTTCAAAAAAATATTTTTTTTCGAAAGTGTCAGATTTTATGCGAAACGCGTAAAAAACAAATATTTTTTTTTTTGAAAATTTCTTTTTGTTTTGACTAGATTTTTCAAAAAAATATTTTTTTTCGAAAGTGTCAGATTTCATGCGAAACTCGTAAAAAACAAATATTTTTTTTTTTTTGGAAATTTCTTTTTGTTTCAGAAGTGAAATTCTCGTTAAAATTAAAAAAATTTTAAACCTTTGACTAGATTTTTCAAAAAAATAATTTTTTTCGAAAGTGTCAGATTTCATGCGAAACGCGTAAAAAACAAATATTTTTTTTTTTTTTTGGAAATTTCCCTTTGTTTCAGAAGTGAAATTCTCGTTAAAATTAGAAAATTTTTAGACCTTTGACTAGATTTTTCAAAAAAATATTTTTTTTCGAAAGTGTCAGATTTCATGCGAAACGCGTAAAAAATAAATATTTTTTTTTTTTTGAAAATTTCCCTTTGTTTCAGAAGTGAAATTCTCGTTAAAATTAGAAAAATTTTAAACCTTTGACTAGATTTTTCAAAAAAATATTTTTTTTCGAAAGTGTCAGATTTCATGCGAAACGCGTAAAAAACAAATATTTTTTTTTTTTTTGGAAATTTCCCTTTGTTTCAGAAGTGAAATTTTTGTTAAAATTAGAAAATTTTTAGACCTTTGACTAGATTTTTCAAAAAAATTTTTTTTTTCGAAAGTGTCAGATTTCATGCGAAACGCGTAAAAAACAATTTTTTTTTTTTTTTTTGTAAATTTCCCTTTGTTTCAGAAGTGAAATTCTCGTTTAAATTAGAAAATTTTTAGACCTTTGACTAGATTTTTCAAAAAAATAATTTTTTTTGAAAGTGTCAGATTTTATGCGAAACGCGTAAAAAACAATTTTTTTTTTTTTTTTGAAAGTTCCTTTTGTTTCGACTAGATTTTTCAAAAAAATATTTTTTTTCGAAAGTGTCAGATTTTATGCGAAACGCGTAAAAAAACAAATATTTTTTTTTTTTGGAAATTTTCCTTTGTTTCAGAAGTGAAATTCTCGTTAAAATTCGAAAATTTTTAGACCTTTGACTAGATTTTTCAAAAAAATTTTTTTTTTCGAAAGTGTCAGATTTCATGCGAAACGCGTAAAAAACAAATATTTTTTTTTTTTTTTGGAAATTTCCCTTTGTTTCAGAAGTGAAATTCTCGTTAAAATTAGAAAATTTTTAGACCTTTGACTAGATTTTTCAAAAAAATATTTTTTTTCGAAAGTGTCAGATTTCATGCGAAACGCGTAAAAAACAAATATTTTTTTTTTTTTTTGGAAATTTCCTTTTGTTTCAGAAGTGAAATTCTCGTTAAAATTAGAAAATTTTTAGACCTTTGACTAGATTTTTCAAAAAAATATTTTTTTTCGAAAGTGTCAGATTTTATGCGAAACGCGTAAAAAACAAATATTTTTTTTTTTTGAAATTTCCTTTTGTTTCGACTAGATTTTTCAAAAAAATATTTTTTTTCGAAAGTGTCAGATTTTATGCGAAACGCGTAAAAAACAAATATTTTTTTTTTTTGGAAATTTTCCTTTGTTTCAGAAGTGAAATTCTCGTTAAAATTCGAAAATTTTTAGACCTTTGACTAGATTTTTCAAAAAATTTTTTTTTTTCGAAAGTGTCAGATTTCATGCGAAACGCGTAAAAAACAAATATTTTTTTTTTTTTGAAATTTCCTTTTGTTTCGACTAGATTTTTCAAAAAAATATTTTTTTTCGAAAGTGTCAGATTTCATGCGAAACGCGTAAAAAACAAATTTTTTTTTTTTTTTTGGAAATTTCCCTTTGTTTCAGAAGTGAAATTCTCGTTAAAATTCGAAAATTTTTAGACCTTTGACTAGATTTTTCAAAAAAATATTTTTTTTCGAAAGTGTCAGATTTCATGCGAAACGCGTAAAAAACAAATATTTTTTTTTTTTTGGAAATTTTCCTTTGTTTCAGAAGTGAAATTCTCGTTAAAATTAGAAAATTTTTAGACCTTTGACTAGATTTTTCTAAAAAATATTTTTTTTCGAAAGTGTCAGATTTCATGCGAAACGCGTAAAAAACAAATATTTTTTTTTTTTTTAGAAATTTCCCTTTGTTTCAGAAGTGAAATTCTCGTTAAAATTAAAAAAATTTTAAACCTTTGACTAGATTTTTCAAAAAAATAATTTTTTTCGAAAGTGTCAGATTTCATGCGAAACGCGTAAAAAACAAATATTTTTTTTTTTTTGGAAATTTCCCTTTGTTTCAGAAGTGAAATTTTTGTTAAAATTAGAAAATTTTTAGACCTTTGACTAGATTTTTCAAAAAAATAATTTTTTTCGAAAGTGTCAGATTTCATGCGAAACGCGTAAAAAACAATTTTTTTTTTTTTTTTTGTAAATTTCCCTTTGTTTCAGAAATGAAATTCTTGTTAAAATTAAAAAAATTTTGAACTTTTGACTAGATTTTTCAAAAAAATATTTTTTTTTGAAAGTGTCAGATTTCATGCGAAACGCGTAAAAAACAAATATTTTTTTTTTTTTGGAAATTTCTTTTTGTTTCGACTAGATTTTTCAAAAAAATATTTTTTTTCGAAAGTGTCAGATTTCATGCGAAACGCGTAAAAAACAAATATTTTTTTTTTTTTTGGAAATTTTTCTTTGTTTCAGAAGTGAAATTCTTGTTAAAATTAGAAAATTTTTAGACCTTTGACTAGATTTTTCAAAAAAATAATTTTTTTCGAAAGTGTCAGATTTCATGCGAAACGCGTAAAAAACAAATATTTTTTTTTTTTTGGAAATTTCCCTTTGTTTCAGAAGTGAAATTCTCGTTAAAATTAGAAAAATTTTAAACCTTTGACTAGATTTTTCAAAAAAATATTTTTTTTCGAAAGTGTCAGATTTCATGCGAAACGCGTAAAAAACAAATATTTTTTTTTTTTTTGGAAATTTCCCTTTGTTTCAGAAGTGAAATTCTCGTTAAAATTAGAAAAATTTTAAACCTTTGACTAGATTTTTCAAAAAAATAATTTTTTTCGAAAGTGTCAGATTTCATGCGAAACGCGTAAAAAACAAATATTTTTTTTTTTTTTAAATTTCCCTTTGTTTCAGAAGTGAAATTTTTGTTAAAATTAGAAAATTTTTAGACCTTTGACTAGATTTTTCAAAAAAATAATTTTTTTCGAAAGTGTCAGATTTCATGCGAAACGCGTAAAAACAAATATTTTTTTTTTTTTTAGAAATTTCCCTTTGTTTCAGAAGTGAAATTTTTGTTAAAATTAGAAAATTTTTAGACCTTTGACTAGATTTTTCAAAAAAATAATTTTTTTCGAAAGTGTCAGATTTCATGCGAAACGCGTAAAAAACAAATATTTTTTTTTTTTTGGAGTTTTTCCTTTGTTTCAGAAGTGAAATTCTCGTTAAAATTCGAAAATTTTTAGACCTTTGACTAGATTTTTCAAAAAAATATTTTTTTTCGAAAGTGTCAGATTTCATGCGAAACGCGTAAAAAACAAACATTTTTTTTTTTTTTAGAAATTTTCCTTTGTTTCAGAAGTGAAATTCTCGTTAAAATTAAAAAAATTTTAAACCTTTGACTAGATTTTTCAAAAAAATAATTTTTTTCGAAAGTGTCAGATTTCATGCGAAACGCGTAAAAAACAAATATTTTTTTTTTTTTGGAAATTTCTTTTTGTTTCAGAAGTGAAATTCTCGTTAAAATTAAAAAAATTTTAAACCTTTGACTAGATTTTTCAAAAAAATATTTTTTTTCGAAAGTGTCAGATTTCATGCGAAACGCGTAAAAAACATATTTTTTTTTTTTTTTTTGGAAATTTCCCTTTGTTTCAGAAGTGAAATTCTCGTTAAAATTAGAAAATTTTTAGACCTTTGACTAGATTTTTCAAAAAAATATTTTTTTTCGAAAGTGTCAGATTTTATGCGAAACGCGTAAAAAACAAATTTTTTTTTTTTTTTTTGAAATTTCCTTTTGTTTCGACTAGATTTTTCAAAAAAATATTTTTTTTCGAAAGTGTCAGATTTTATGCGAAACGCGTAAAAAAACAAATATTTTTTTTTTTTTGGAAATTTTTCTTTGTTTCAGAAGTGAAATTCTCGTTAAAATTCGAAAATTTTTAGACCTTTGACTAGATTTTTCAAAAAAATTTTTTTTTTCGAAAGTGTCAGATTTCATGCGAAACGCGTAAAAAACAAATATTTTTTTTTTTTGGAAATTTTCCTTTGTTTCAGAAGTGAAATTCTCGTTAAAATTCGAAAAATTTTAAACCTTTGACTAGATTTTTCAAAAAAATAATTTTTTTCGAAAGTGTCAGATTTCATGCGAAACGCGTAAAAAACAAATATTTTTTTTTTTTTTAAATTTCCCTTTGTTTCAGAAGTGAAATTTTTGTTAAAATTAGAAAATTTTTAGACCTTTGACTAGATTTTTCAAAAAAATAATTTTTTTCGAAAGTGTCAGATTTCATGCGAAACGCGTAAAAACAAATATTTTTTTTTTTTTTAGAAATTTCCCTTTGTTTCAGAAGTGAAATTTTTGTTAAAATTAGAAAATTTTTAGACCTTTGACTAGATTTTTCAAAAAAATAATTTTTTTCGAAAGTGTCAGATTTCATGCGAAACGCGTAAAAAACAAATATTTTTTTTTTTTTGGAGTTTTTCCTTTGTTTCAGAAGTGAAATTCTCGTTAAAATTCGAAAATTTTTAGACCTTTGACTAGATTTTTCAAAAAAATATTTTTTTTCGAAAGTGTCAGATTTCATGCGAAACGCGTAAAAAACAAACATTTTTTTTTTTTTTAGAAATTTTCCTTTGTTTCAGAAGTGAAATTCTCGTTAAAATTAAAAAAATTTTAAACCTTTGACTAGATTTTTCAAAAAAATAATTTTTTTCGAAAGTGTCAGATTTCATGCGAAACGCGTAAAAAACAAATATTTTTTTTTTTTTGGAAATTTCTTTTTGTTTCAGAAGTGAAATTCTCGTTAAAATTAAAAAAATTTTAAACCTTTGACTAGATTTTTCAAAAAAATATTTTTTTTCGAAAGTGTCAGATTTCATGCGAAACGCGTAAAAAACATATTTTTTTTTTTTTTTTTGGAAATTTCCCTTTGTTTCAGAAGTGAAATTCTCGTTAAAATTAGAAAATTTTTAGACCTTTGACTAGATTTTTCAAAAAAATATTTTTTTTCGAAAGTGTCAGATTTTATGCGAAACGCGTAAAAAACAAATTTTTTTTTTTTTTTTTGAAATTTCCTTTTGTTTCGACTAGATTTTTCAAAAAAATATTTTTTTTCGAAAGTGTCAGATTTTATGCGAAACGCGTAAAAAAACAAATATTTTTTTTTTTTTGGAAATTTTTCTTTGTTTCAGAAGTGAAATTCTCGTTAAAATTCGAAAATTTTTAGACCTTTGACTAGATTTTTCAAAAAAATTTTTTTTTTCGAAAGTGTCAGATTTCATGCGAAACGCGTAAAAAACAAATATTTTTTTTTTTTTTGGAAATTTCCCTTTGTTTCAGAAGTGAAATTCTCGTTAAAATTAGAAAATTTTTAGACCTTTGACTAGATTTTTCAAAAAAATATTTTTTTTCGAAAGTGTCAGATTTTATGCGAAACGCGTAAAAAACAAATTTTTTTTTTTTTTTTGAAATTTCCTTTTGTTTCGACTAGATTTTTCAAAAAAATATTTTTTTTCGAAAGTGTCAGATTTTATGCGAAACGCGTAAAAAAACAAATATTTTTTTTTTTTGGAAATTTTCCTTTGTTTCAGAAGTGAAATTCTCGTTAAAATTCGAAAATTTTTAGACCTTTGACTAGATTTTTCAAAAAATTTTTTTTTTTCGAAAGTGTCAGATTTCATGCGAAACGCGTAAAAAACAAATTTTTTTTTTTTTTTTTGGAAATTTCCCTTTGTTTCAGAAGTGAAATTCTCGTTAAAATTAGAAAATTTTTAGACCTTTGACTAGATTTTTCAAAAAAATATTTTTTTTCGAAAGTGTCAGATTTCATGCGAAACGCGTAATAAACAAATATTTTTTTTTTTTTAAATTTCTTTTTGTTTCGACTAGATTTTTCAAAAAAATATTTTTTTTCGAAAGTGTCAGATTTCATGCGAATCGCGTAAAAAACAAATATTTTTTTTTTTTGAAATTTCCCTTTGTTTCAGAAGTGAAATTCTCGTTAAAATTAAAAAAATTTTAAACCTTTGACTAGATTTTTCAAAAAAATAATTTTTTTCGAAAGTGTCAGATTTCATGCGAAACGCGTAAAAAACAAATATTTTTTTTTTTTTGGAAATTTTCCTTTGTTTCAGAAGTGAAATTCTCGTTAAAATTAGAAAATTTTTAGACCTTTGACTAGATTTTTCAAAAAAATATTTTTTTTCGAAAGTGTCAGATTTCATGCGAAACGCGTAAAAAACAAATATTTTTTTTTTTTTGGAAATTTTCCTTTGTTTCAGAAGTGAAATTCTCGTTAAAATTCGAAAATTTTTAGACCTTTGACTAGATTTTTCAAAAAAATATTTTTTTTCGAAAGTGTCAGATTTCATGCGAAACGCGTAAAAAACAAATATTTTTTTTTTTTTTTAGAAATTTCCCTTTGTTTCAGAAGTGAAATTCTCGTTAAAATTAAAAAAATTTTAAACCTTTGACTAGATTTTTCAAAAAAATAATTTTTTTCGAAAGTGTCAGATTTCATGCGAAACGCGTAAAAAACAAATATTTTTTTTTTTTTTGGAAATTTTCCTTTGTTTCAGAAGTGAAATTCTCGTTAAAATTAGAAAATTTTTAGACCTTTGACTAGATTTTTCAAAAAAATAATTTTTTTCGAAAGTGTCAGATTTCATGCGAAACGCGTAAAAAACAAATATTTTTTTTTTTTTGGAAATTTCCCTTTGTTTCAGAAGTGAAATTCTCGTTAAAATTCGAAAATTTTTAGACCTTTGACTAGATTTTTCAAAAAAATATTTTTTTTCGAAAGTGTCAGATTTGATGCGAAACGCGTAAAAAACAAATAATTTTTTTTTTTTTGAAAATTTCCCTTTGTTTCAGAAGTGAAATTCTCGTTAAAATTAGAAAACCTTTAACTAGATTTTTCAAAAAAATAATTTTTTTCGAAAGTGTCAGATTTCATGCGAAACGCGTAAAAAACAAATATTTTTTTTTTTTTTGGAAATTTCCTTTTGTTTCAGAAGTGAAATTCTCGTTAAAATTAGAAAATTTTTAGACCTTTGACTAGATTTTTCAAAAAAATATTTTTTTTCGAAAGTGTCAGATTTTATGCGAAACGCGTAAAAAACAAATATTTTTTTTTTTTTTGAAATTTTCCTTTGTTTCAGAAGTGAAATTCTCGTTAAAATTAGAAAATTTTTAGACCTTTAACTAGATTTTTCAAAAAAATATTTTTTTTCGAAAGTGTCAGATTTCATGCGAAACGCGTAAAAAACAAATATTTTTTTTTTTTTTTGGAAATTTCCTTTTGTTTCAGAAGTGAAATTCTCGTTAAAATTCAAAAATTTTTAGACCTTTGACTAGATTTTTCAAAAAAATATTTTTTTTCGAAAGTGTCAGTTTTCATGCGAAACGCGTAAAAAACAAATATTTATTTTTTTTTTGGAAATTTCTTTTTGTTTCAGAAGTGAAATTCTCGTTAAAATTAAAAATTTTTTAAACCTTTGACTAGATTTTTCAAAAAAATATTTTTTTTCGAAAGTGTCAGATTTGATGCGAAACGCGTAAAAAACAAATAATTTTTTTTTTTTTGAAAATTTCCCTTTGTTTCAGAAGTAAAATTCTCGTTAAAATTAGAAAATTTTTAGACCTTTAACTAGATTTTTCAAAAAAATAATTTTTTTCAAAAGTGTCAGATTTCATGCGAAACGCGTAAAAAACAAATTTTTTTTTTTTTTTTGAAATTTCCTTTTGTTTCGACTAGATTTTTCAAAAAATAATTTTTTTTCGAAAGTGTCAGATTTCATGCGAAACGCGTAAAAAACAAATATTTTTTTTTTTTTTTGGAAATTTCCTTTTGTTTCAGAAGTGAAATTCTCGTTAAAATTAGAAAATTTTTAGACCTTTGACTAGATTTTTCAAAAAAATAATTTTTTTTGAAAGTGTCAGATTTCATGCGAAACGCGTAAAAAACAAATTTTTTTTTTTTTTTTTGAAATTTCCTTTTGTTTCGACTAGATTTTTCAAAAAAATATTTTTTTTCGAAAGTGTCAGATTTCATGCGAAACGTGTAAAAAACAAATATTTTTTTTTTTTTGGAAATTTTTCTTTGTTTCAGAAGTGAAATTCTCGTTAAAATTAGAAAATTTTTAGACCTTTGACTAGATTTTTCAAAAAAATAATTTTTTTTGAAAGTGTCAGATTTCATGCGAAACGCGTAAAAAACAAATTTTTTTTTTTTTTTTGAAATTTCCTTTGTTTCGACTAGATTTTTCAAAAAAATATTTTTTTTCGAAAGTGTCAGATTTCATGCGAAACGTGTAAAAAACAAATATTTTTTTTTTTTTGGAAATTTTCCTTTGTTTCAGAAGTGAAATTCTCGTTAAAATTAGAAAATTTTTAGACCTTTGACTAGATTTTTCAAAAAAATAAATTTTTTGAAAGTGTCAGATTTCATGCGAAACGCGTAAAAAACAAATATTTTTTTTTTTTTGGAAATTTTTCTTGTTTCAGAAGTGAAATTCTCGTTAAAATTCGAAAATTTTTAGACCTTTGACTAGATTTTTCAAAAAAATATTTTTTTTCGAAAGTGTCAGATTTCATGCGAAACGCGTAAAAAACAAATATTTTTTTTTTTTTTAGAAATTTCCCTTTGTTTCAGAAGTGAAATTCTCGTTAAAATTAAAAAAATTTTAAACCTTTGACTAGATTTTTCAAAAAAATAATTTTTTTCGAAAGTGTCAGATTTCATGCGAAACGCGTAAAAACAAATATTTTTTTTTTTTTGGAAATTTCCCTTTGTTTCAGAAGTGAAATTCTCGTTAAAATTCAAAAATTTTTAGACCTTTGACTAGATTTTTCAAAAAAATATTTTTTTTCGAAAGTGTCAGATTTCATGCGAAACGCGTAAAAAACAAATTTTTTTTTTTTTTTTGGAAATTTCCCTTTGTTTCAGAAGTGAAATTCTCGTTAAAATTCGAAAATTTTTAGACCTTTGACTAGATTTTTCAAAAAAATATTTTTTTTCGAAAGTGTCCAGTTTTCATGCGAAACGCGTAAAAAACAAATAATTTTTTTTTTTTTGAAAATTTCCTTTTGTTTCAGAAGTGAAATTCTTGTTAAAATTAGAAAATTTTTAGACCTTTAACTAGATTTTTCAAAAAAATAATTTTTTTCGAAAGTGTCAGATTTCATGCGAAACGCGTAAAAAACAAATATTTTTTTTTTTTTTGGAAATTTCCTTTTGTTTCAGAAGTGAAATTCTCGTTAAAATTAGAAAATTTTTAGACCTTTGACTAGATTTTTCAAAAAAATAATTATTTTCGAAAGTGTAAGATTTCATGCGAAACGCGTAAAAAACAAATATTTTTTTTTTTTTTTGGAAATTTCCTTTTGTTTCAGAAGTGAAATTCTCGTTAAAATTAGAAAATTTTAAGACCTTTGACTAGATTTTTCAAAAAAATAATTTTTTTCGAAAGTGTAAGATTTCATGCGAAACGCGTAAAAAACAAATATTTTTTTTTTTTTGGAAATTTTCCTTTGTTTCAGAAGTGAAATTTTCTTTAAAATTCGAAAATTTTTAGACCTTTGACTAGATTTTTCAAAAAAATATTTTTTTTCGAAAGTGTCAGATTTCATGCGAAACGCGTAAAAAACAAATATTTTTTTTTTTTTTGGAAATTTCCCTTTGTTTCAGAAGTGAAATTCTCGTTAAAATTCGAAAATTTTTAGACCTTTGACTAGATTATTCAAAAAAATAATTTTTTTTGAAAGTGTCAGATTTCATGCGAAACGCGTAAAAAACAAATATTTTTTTTTTTTTGGAAATTTCCTTTTGTTTCAGAAGTGAAATTTTCGTTAAAAATTCGAAAATTTTTAGACTTTTGACTAGATTTTTCAAAAAAATATTTTTTTTCGAAAGTGTCAGTTTTCATGCGAAACGCGTAAAAAACAAATATTTATTTTTTTTTTGGAAATTTCCCTTTGTTTCAGAAGTGAATTTCTCGTTAAAATTAAAAAAATTTTAGACCTTTGACTAGATTTTTCAAAAAAATAATTTTTTTTGAAAGTGTCAGATTTCATGCGAAACGCGTAAAAAACAAATATTTTTTTTTTTTTGGAAATTTCCCTTTGTTTCAGAAGTGAAATTCTCGTTAAAATTAGAAAATTTTTAGACCTTTGACTAGATTTTTCAAAAAAATAATTTTTTTCGAAAGTGTCAGTTTTCATGCGAAAAGCGTAAAAAACAAATATTTTTTTTTTTTTTGGAAATTTCCCTTTGTTTCAGAAGTGAAATTCTCGTTAAAATTAAAAAAGTTTTAAACCTTTGACTAGATTTTTAAAAAAAATATTTTTTTTCGAAAGTGTCAGATTTTATGCGAAACGCGTAAAAAACAAATATTTTTTTTTTTTTGGAAATTTTCCTTTGTTTCAGAAGTGAAATTCTCGTTAAAATTAAAAAAGTTTTAAACCTTTGACTAGATTTTTAAAAAAAATATTTTTTTTTGAAAGTGTCAGATTTCATGCGAAACGCGTAAAAAACAAATATTTTTTTTTCTTTTGGAAATTTCCCTTTGTTTCAGAAGTGAAATTCTCGTTAAAATTAAAAAAAATTTAAAAGTTTGACTAGATTTTTCAAAAAAATATTTTTTTTCGAAAGTGTCAGATTTCATGCGAAACGCGTAAAAAACAAATATTTTTTTTTTTTTTGGAAATTTCCCTTTGTTTCAGAAGTGAAATTCTCGTTAAAATTAGAAAATTTTCAGACCTTTGACTAGATTTTTCAAAAAAATAATTTTTTTCGAAAGTGTCAGATTTCATGCGAAACGCGTAAAAAACAAATATTTTTTTTTTTTTGGAACTTTTCCTTTGTTTCAGAAGTGAAATTCTCGTTAAAATTCGAAAATTTTTAGACCTTTGACTAGATTATTCAAAAAAATAATTTTTTTTGAAAGTGTCAGATTTCATGCGAAACGCGTAAAAAACAAATATTTATTTTTTTTTTGGAAATTTCCCTTTGTTTCAGAAGTGAAATTCTCGTTAAAATTAAAAAAATTTTAAACCTTTGACTAGATTTTTCAAAAAAATAATTTTTTTCGAAAGTGTCAGATTTGATGCGAAACGCGTAAAAAACAAATATTTTTTTTTTTTTGAAAATTTCCCTTTGTTTCAGAAGTGAAATTCTCGTTAAAATTAGAAAATTTTTAGATCTTTAACTAGATTTTTCAAAAAAATAATTTTTTTCGAAAGTGTCAGATTTCATGCGAAACGCGTAAAAAACAAATATTTTTTTTTTTTTTGGAAATTTCCTTTTGTTTCAGAAGTGAAATTCTCGTTAAAATTAGAAAATTTTTAGACCTTTGACTAGATTTTTCAAAAAAATATTTTTTTTCGAAAGTGTCAGATTTCATGCGAAACGCGTAAAAAACAAATATTTTTTTTTTTTTTGGAAATTTCCCTTTGTTTCAGAAGTGAAATTCTCGTTAAAATTAGAAAATTTTTAGACCTTTGACTAGATTTTTCAAAAAAATATTTTTTTTCGAAAGTGTCAGATTTTATGCGAAACGCGTAAAAAACAAATATTTTTTTTTTTTGGAAATTTTCCTTTGTTTCAGAAGTGAAATTCTCGTTAAAATTCGAAAATTTTTAGACCTTTGACTAGATTATTCAAAAAAATATTTTTTTTTGAAAGTGTCAGATTTCATGCGAAACGCGTAAAAAACAAATATTTTTTTTTTTTTTGAAATTTCCCTTTGTTTCAGAAGTGAAATTCTCGTTAAAATTAGAAAATTTTTAGACCTTTGACTAGATTTTTCAAAAAAATAATTTTTTTTGAAAGTGTCAGATTTCATGCGACACGCGTAAAAAACAAATATTTTTTTTTTTTTTTGAAATTTCCCTTTGTTTCAGAAGTGAAATTCTCGTTAAAATTAAAAAATTTTTAGACCTTTACTAGATTTTTCAAAAAAATAATTTTTTTCGAAAGTGTCAGATTTTATGCGAAACGCGTAAAAACATTTTTTTTTTTTTTTTTGGGAATTTCCCTTTGTTTCAGAAGTGAAATTCTCGTTAAAGTTAAAAAATTTTTAGACCTTTGACTAGATTTTTCAAAAAAATAATTTTTTTTGAGAAAGTGTCAGATTTCATGCGAAACGCGTAAAAAACAAATATTTTTTTTTTTTTGGAAATTTCCCTTTGTTTCAGAAGTGAAATTCTCGTTAAAATTTAAAAAAATTTGAACCTTTGACTAGATTTTTCAAAAAAAAAATTTTTTTCGAAAGTGTCAGATTTCATGCGAAACGCGTAAAAAACAAATATTTTTTTTTTTTTTAGAAATTTCCCTTTGTTTCAGAAGTGAAATTCTCGTTAAAATTAAAAAAATTTTAAACCTTTGACTAGATTTTTCAAAAAAATAATTTTTTTCGAAAGTGTCAGATTTCATGCGAAACGCGTAAAAAACAAATATTTTTTTTTTTTTTTGGAAATTTCCCTTTGTTTCAGAAGTGAAATTCTCGTTAAAATTAAAAAAATTTTAAACCTTTGACTAGATTTTTCAAAAAAATATTTTTTTTCGAAAGTGTCATGCGAAACGCGTAAAAAACAAATATTTTTTTTTTTTGGAAATTTCCTTTTGTTTCAGAAGTGAAATTCTCGTTAAAATTAAAAAAATTTTAAACCTTTGACTAGATTTTTCAAAAAAATATTTTTTTTCGAAAGTGTCAGATTTCATACAAAACGCGTAAAAAACAAATATTTTTTTTTTTTTTGAAAATTTCCCTTTGTTTCAGAAGTGAAATTCTCGTTAAAATTAAAAAAATTTTAAACCTTTGACTAGATTTTTCAAAAAAATATTTTTTTTTGAAAGTGTCAGATTTCATGCGAAACGCGTAAAAAAAAAATAATTTTTTTTTTTTTGGAAATTTCCCTTTGTTTCAGAAGTGAAATTCTCGTTAAAATTCGAAAATTTTTAGACCTTTGACTAGATTTTTCAAAAAAATAATTTTTTTCGAAAGTGTCAGATTTCATGCGAAACGCGTAAAAAACAAACATTTTTTTTTTTTTGGAAATGTCCCTATGTTTCAGAAGTAACTTTCCATCCAAATTGAGAATTTTTTTCGAAAGTGTCAGATTGCATGCGAAACGCGTAAAAAACAAATATTTTTTTTTTTTTGGAAATTTCCCTAAGTAACTTTCCATCCAACTTGACGTAAAATTGAGAATTTTTTTGGACTTTGACATGATTTTTCAAAAAATCAATTTTTTTCGAAAGTGTCAGATTTCATGCGAAACGCGTAAAAAACAAATTTTTTTTTTTTTTTTGAAATTTCCCTTTGTTTCAGAAGTGAAATTTTCGTTAAAATTAGAAAATTTTTAGACCTTTGACTAGATTTTTCAAAAAAATAATTTTTTTTGAAAGTGTCAGATTTCATGCGAAACGCGTAAAAACAAATTTTTTTTTTTTTGGAAATTTCCTTTTGTTTCAGAAGTGAAATTCTCGTTAAAATTAAAAAAATTTTAAACCTTTGACTAGATTTTTCAAAAAAATAATTTTATTCGAAAGTGTCAGATTTCATGCGAAACGCGTAAAAACAAATATTTTTTTTTTTTTTTGGAAATTTCCTTTTGTTTCAGAAGTGAAATTTTCGTTAAAATTAGAAAATTTTTAGACCTTTGACTAGATTTTTCAAAAAAATAATTTTTTTTGAAAGTGTCAGATTTCATGCGAAACGCGTAAAAAACAAATATTTTTTTTTTTTTTTGGAAATTTCCTTTTGTTTCAGAAGTAACTTTCTATCCAAATTGGGAATTTTTTCGGACTTTGACATGATTTTTCAAAAAATCAAATTTTTTCGAAAGTGTCAGATTGCATGCGAAACGCGTAAAAAACAATTTTTTTTTTTTTGAAATTTCCCTAAGTAACTTTCCATCCAAATTGACGTAAAATTGAAAATTTTTTTGGACTTTGACATGATTTTTCAAAAAATCATTTTTTTTCGAAAGTGTTAGATTGCATGCAAAACGCGTAAAAAACAAATATTTTTTTTTTTTTTGGAAATTTCCCATTGTTTCAGAAGTAACTTTCCATCCAAATTGACGTAAAATTGAGAATTTTTTCGGACTTTGACATGATTTTTCAAAAAATCAATTTTTTTCCAAAGTGTCAGATTTCATGCGACAGACTAAGCGACAGACTAAGCGTCTTTTTTTTTTCAATTAATTTGACATAAATCATCTTTTATCGCAAAGCAACAAGTTAAGTGTAAATATTTTTTTTAGGTCACTTTCATCTACGTCATACAAATCGCAAAGCGACAGACTAAAGCCTCGTTCATACTCATCCGATTTGCGATATGCGATTTTTTTTATTGTAACAAAATATTTCTCGCAAAATCTCGTTCATACTGATCCGATTTTTTTATTGCGATTTTTTCTAGTGACATTTTGTTTTTATTTTAGTAACTTTTATATTTATACTAATATTTTATTTAAAAATTAGATCTATAATACCTTTCAAAACTTAAAAATATGTTTTAATTTAATTATACTTGTTTTAAACAATAATTATTTTATTGTATTTAAACATTATTTAAAGTTTAAAAGTAAAATTATTTATTTTTAGTATTTATATGAACCAATTTTCACCACATATTTAAAACTAATTATTTTTGTAAACATAGTTTTATGTAATTTGTAATAACCAGTAAAATTATTATTTTTTTAAATACATAACCTATATGACATATCAACCTTTAAATGAAATGAAGTTAGGCATTTTTATTAAAAATAAAATCGCACAATGTTCAAACTGATTCAACTTTGTCCGATTGATAAAAATACAAAATATCATCAAAAATGACTTTCGAAAATACAATTTAAAAAAATTAATTTTATCAAAGTTAACCTCGAGAACACATAAACAAATGTAGATATGTTACAAAACGCGTCATTTTTTAAAAATATTTTTGTTATATTGTTGGAGTTGAATTATTTTACTTTATTTGATGTTTTAATTAATAATTAACATTGGAGATTGTTAGTATTTAATAAATAAATTGTTTTTAGCATTAAATTATTGTACGTAAGTTTGGCAACAGCGCGCAAAACGTCGGTTCAACAAAAAGTATAATGAAGTGAAGTTACAAATACAAACATAACCACAATCTGATCTGTTTCATTACAGAACTGGCGTTTGATTTAATAACTGTAAAATCTGATTTAAATTTAGCGAAACTTTCAATTACAGTTATTTTAACAATAATATTTAATTACAATTCATTTAATTACATTATTAATAAAAATTCAATGGCATGAAGTTAGGTACATTCTTAAAAAAATCGCAAAAAGTTAAAATAATCGCAATTTTTGTTTTCGACAGGCGGCCATTTTTAATCGCAAAAAAAATGAAAAAATCGGATGAGTATGAACGAGGCTTAAGCGTCATTTTGTTAAATAATTTGACATAAGTCAATTGTCAATCGCGAAGCGACAAGTTAAGTGTCAATTCTTTTTTAGGTTACCTTTCAGCTACAACATACAAACCGCAAAGCGACAGACTAAACGACATTTTTCTTCCACCTACTAAGCTAGCTCTATATGATGTTTTGTTATTAAAATTAATTATTTATTATTGGATTAATTAATTTCATTAATACTTACAGAATTGAGCCATCCATGGTGGATGTGGATGTTGGTGATTTTCTATTGCTTTCTAAACTATCATAATTTATTATTTTGCGTGGAAAAGAGCTCATGGGTATAGGTGGAGATGAAGCAACTGACTGACACGATTGTAGTTTCCTGTTCATAGAATAATTATGAATGTTCATATTTGTCTTGCGGATATTATTGCTGCCTGTAAAAGATGGTTAAGATATCAATAATGCATTTAAGAATGTTGAAGTAATTACTTTAAAGTTGAGTTTTATCACAATTTTGTGTCAACAGTCAAACAAATTAATAAACATTGCAATTGCTAAATTCCAATAAGTTATTGGTTAATTTGTGGGCGAGTTACTTTTTCAACTGTGACCACCCACTTGCCGAAGTGTTAGTCATCAAAAGATCTATTATTTGTCCTATCTCTTGTGTGCTTGGACTTAGATATCAAAAAATTGTTTAACAATAAAACAAAGTTTAAATTGTGGGCAAGGTACTTCTTCAGTTGTGACCCACCCACCCGCCTAAGGGGTAGTTATCAAAGGATCTATTGTTCGTATCACTTCTTGTGTGCTTGGATTTAGATATGAGAGAGTTATTTGACAATAATTTTCTTGATAACTAACGTTTGGGTGGATGGGTGGGAACAAAGTTTAAATTGTGGACAAAGTACTTCTTTTGCTGTGACCCACCCACCTGACCAAGTGTTAGTTATGAAAGGATGTATTGTTTGACCCACTTCTTGTGTGCTTGGACTTAGATATCAAAACATTGTTTAACAATAAATCTCTTGATAACTAACGTTTGAGTGGGTGGGTGGGAACAAAGTTTAAATTGTTGACAAAGTACTTTTTTGCTGTGACCCACCTGCCCGCCCAAGTGTTAGTCATCAAAGAATCTATTATTTGTCTCACCTTTTGTGTGCTTAGATTTAGACATGAAAGAATTGCTTGGCAATAAATCCCTTGATAACTAACGCTAGGGTGGGTGGATGGGAACAAAGTTTAAATGGTTGGCGAGTTACTTCTTCTACTGTGACCCACCCACCCGCTCAAGTGTTAGTTATTAAAGGATCTATTGTTTGTCTCTCCTCTTGTGTGCTTAGACTTGGATATCAGAAATTTGTTGAACAATAAATTTCTTGATAACTATCGCTTGGGTGGGTGGGTGGGAACAAAGTTTAATTTATGGGCGAGTTACTTTTTCTATTGTAACCAACCCAGCCGCCCGAGTGTTAGTTATCAAAGGATCCATTATTCATCCTATCTCTTGTGTGTTTGAATTTAGATATGAGCGAATTGTAGAACAATAAATCTCTTGATAACTAACGCTTGGGTGGGTGGGCCAAAACAAAGTTTCATTTATGGACAAACTATTTCTTTTACTGTAACCCACCCACCCGCCCAAGTGTTACTTATTAAACGATCTACTATTCATCCCACCTCTTGTGTGCTTGGATTTAGATATGAGAGAACTGTTTAACAATAAATCTCTTAATAAGTAACGCTTGGGTGAGTGGGTGGGAACAAACTTTAAACTATGGGCGAGGTACTACAAAGTTTAAATTGTAAATGAGGTACTTCTTCTGCTGTCATCAACTAAATTAACAAATTTTAATAATTAAATTTATTCAATACGAATTTAGTATCACATCAAAGTAAATTTTATTCACTAATATAAACATTTCATATTTTAGATTGGATTCTCCCCTCCTTTACGCGTCGAGCGTGCGATGAAGACCGAGCGGCTCGAGAGCGAACGGTCTTCTCAACTCATCAGTTCAGTGCGGAGTGTCGTGGTAGTAACGTGTGCTTGCAACGCGTGTTTTATAAATGATAACGTACAATACAATTGAATGTAATGTAAATAACTATTTGATAGTGAGTGAACCTAATGTGTCATGGGTGCTTCATAAATAATAACGTTCGAATCAATTAAATGTGAAGAGAAGACCATTCAATCTGGTTGTATCCGGACTGCAGTAGGATTATATCATAAGAGGATTATATTTTTGGTAAATACTGGTTTTATTTTTTGATTGAATTGTTGGTTTCTAGACTTTAATAAAAATTTTACTTTTATAAACATTTCAGCTTTTAACAATTTTTATAAAATTAAGTTTGAAGATTAATTAAAAACATTTAGAATTTTTATAGTAGGTCATGAATTTTTTTCAATAATTATCAACTAGTATACTAGGTGTGAGCCAAATTACAAAACTAAATTTTCAAAAATGTGTCTTCTAGAATTATTTTAGCTTGCTACGATTTTTATTAAATTTAATTCAAGTTTAAAAATTAATTAAAAATACTTAGAATTTTTTTTATGGATCATCAATTTTTTTAGTAATCATCAACTAGTATACTAGGTGTGAACCAAATTTCAAACCTAAATTTTCAAAAATGTGTCTTCTAGAATTATTTTAGCTTGCTTTGATTTTTATAAAATTTAATTCAAGTTTAAAAATTAATTAAAAATACTTAGAATTTTTTCAGTAAGTCATGAATTTTTTTCAGTAATTATCAACTAGTATACTAGGTGTGGGCCAAATTTCAAACATAAATTTTCAAAAATGTGTTTTCTAGAATTATTTGAGCTTGCTGCAATTTTTATAAAATTTAATATAACTTTAAAGATTAGTTAAAAACATTTAGAGTTTTTTTTTATAGATTATCATTTTTTTTCAGTAATCATCAACTAGTATACTAGGTGTGGGCCAAACTTTAAATCTAAATTTTCAAAAATGTGTCTTTTAGAGTTATTTAAGCTTGCTACGAAGTTTTACCCACCCTAGAATGGCATCTGTAGAATTGACTTAGCCACTAAGTTCGTTACATCTTTCTTTGCGGATTTCTTTTACGGCACAAATACAGTATTAATCATTGCATAAACCTACAACACACTACAACTACTACTACGTTGCAGGATGATTGTAATTAGTCTAAAATCTTGTTGCATGCTCCCTAAAACCACGACTTAAATATTTAAAAATTTACATTATTAACATTTCAATCACTTTAATATGATTTTTGCTTTTTCAGATCTGGTCAACTTACATCATTTGCAGAATACTTAAATTTATATATGGAGGAACTTCTTTATGATGCTGCTCACTTTTAAGGAAGCTGATGCCAGTGAAGATGATAGCAGGGAATCTCAATGATATTATTATTAGATAAATAATATTATGAAGGAAGCTGATGGCTGGAACTTATTTATGCTTTAAGCACATTCCAGGTAAATAAATAATAATTTTATTAAATATTTTGAAATGACTACATAACAAAATTTCAATTATTTTAATGTTGTTTTTGCTTTTTATAGAATTGGGTTTTTGTCTCTCATTTCCAATCAAATGGATACCATTGATGAAGACTGGAATACAATAATGAGCAGAAGAAATATAATGATGAGCAGATGGAATGCAATGATGAGCAGACGGAATACAAAGATGAGTAGCAGTAGATTTATACATGGGAGAACTTCTTCAGTTTAAACATAGTATGATGCTGCTTACCTTTAAGGAAGCTGATGCCAGTGAAGATGATAGCAGTTGAATCAATGCCGAAACTTCAGTTTACGAATGATGTGATCAATGGAAGTTCTAGTTTTACTATTAAGAAAGCTGATGGCAGGACTTATTTATGTTTTAGGCACATTCAAGGTAAATAAATCGTATTTTTATTGTAAAACATTAAAAAATGATTACTTAATAACATTTCAATTAGTTTAATGTAATTTTTGCTTTTTATAGGATTAAGTTTCTTACTCTTATTTCCCATCAAATGGATAGCATTGATGAAGACTGGAATACAATAATGAGCAGAAGGGATACAATGATGACTAAGGAGGAAATGTAGTAATGAGCAGATGGAATAAATTGATGAGCAGAAGGAATACAATGATGGGCAGATGAAATCCAATGAAGAGCAGACGGAACTCAATGAAGTGCAGCATGAATACATTGATGAGCAGACGGAATATAATGATGAGCAAAAGGGAATACAATGATGAGCAGAAGAAATACATCAGAAATATGCAGAAAGAAGATACAACACAACAAAATTAGAATTAACATTGATTTATAAATAAATAATTCTTAACAAAATGAAATTCTAATTAAATTATTTGTTTTTGTACTGATAAGGCTGTTGTGCATTATAACAAAATGCGTAAATGCAAGCTTTAGTTAATAAAAATGTGTTTTCATTGATAAAAATTGCTTTGCCTTGGTGCGCTTTGCTGTAGTAGACAATAGAATTGTAATTTCATTAATATTATAAACAATTTTATAACTTCATTATATTTATATTTAAATCTAATTGGAATTTCTAGTTTGTTATATTATATTTATTAGTAACGTCTATAAATTGTTATATTTAAATTTAAAATAATTAGCGCCATTTTATATTTAAATTCAGTGTTCAACTTTATCGATTTGTTGTTTGCGCACTCTGTGAATTTGCAATTAGTTTGCTTACTTTTTGGTAGGTGTCACTAGCGTAGCATTAAAAAATTTGTTAATACGTAACATTATTAATAATTTAATACATTATTATTGTATTTGTTTGTTCTAGATTTAAATTAATTAATGATTGTTTTATAATTTTATTTTATTCTTCACATGCTATTGTAGCGACATCTCATCATAATTTCTTAAACTTGTGGTGTAAATAGCTTCTTAATATTTGCAACAGAGGGCAAACTCTATATGCTATTCTAGCGCCATCTCATTATAATTAGTTCAACTTGTGGTGTTGCTAACTACTTATTATTTGCAACAGATGGCGGCTTCGTGTACGCATAGGCGTAGTAAATTTAATTTTTAAAAAGGGTTAAATATAAAATTTAAATATATTTATTTATAGTTATAAATTGATATTATTTATATAGTTTTATAATAAATTATTTTTTATTTTTAATCATTTCAATAGAATAAAAAATAATTTATTGTGAAACTAAATAAATTACATAAATGAAATTAAATGTTTACATTTATAGTTTTAATTAATCAAAACTTTTTACTGTAAATGTATTAAATTTAAGATTTAAAACACAACAAATTTAGGAAATGATTGTAATAGGTGTAAACTTGTATTGATGCTCCAATTCATTTGTTATAAATTACAGTAATTTATTCAATTTTATATTTGGCTAATTGTAAAGTTTTATATCACTTTTTAAAGCTGTTAATAATTTGATTAATTAATTAACTGTAAATGTTTATTTATTATTAATTATTGTTTGTAAAAAGTTGTTTTGGCAATGAATAAGAAAATGTAAAAATTTGTAAGTCATTTAAAGGATTTAAACTTGACTTCTTTACTGGAAGTCGTAAGTTTGTGAATTTTTTATGACTGTTGCAATCTTTTTTATTTATTTTATTGTTTTTTTTTTTAATGTTAAATTTAAGTGTGTTTAAAAGTAAACGCTTGTTGCTTCTTTGTTTGTAAGCTTAAGAAAAATTGGTTGGAATTGTAGTTTTGAGTGACTGCTACAGTTAATAAATATTTGACGATATTGGTGTTTATATGCAAACATGCAACAAATGTTTACTGTGATATTAGGTAAACTGAATCGCACAGAAATAGTGTTTTTTTTTGCTTTCTACCTTTAGTCTAGGGGAAAACGGAACAACACAGGAGTGTTGCTCACGTTCTCAACCTTGGACTTTAGGAAAACTTTTATTTGTTATATGGTTTGATACTTACGTCATTGATTGTAAGTTATTTATGTATTTTGTTGACTGTTGCGGTGACTACTATTGGTAGTTTATGTTTTAAGTAAGCAAGTAATGGGGAGGGTAAGCTTGAATAGCTCTTAGAAGAGCTAATTATGCTTTTTACCTTGGTAGTAAAGGCTGGGGGTGAATAATTAGCTCTTAGAAGAGCTGATTCTGCTCTTTACTTTAGGTCTAGGGGAAAACGGAACTACACGAGAATCTCCGTGTTGCTCACGTTCTCTACCTTAACCAAAGGTAAGCTTAATTAGCTCTTAGAAGTGCTAATTATGCTCTCTACCTTTAGGTCTAGGGGAAAACGGAACTACTCGGGAGACTCCGTGTTGCTCACGTTCTCTACCTTAGCCAAAGGTAAGCTTAATTAGCTCTTAGAAGAGCTGATTTTGCTCTCTACCTTAGGTCTAAGGGAAAACGGAACTACACGGGAGACCCGTGTTGCTCACGTTCTCTACCTTAGCTTATAAGGGAAAGCAAAATATCTATTGTTTGTTTATTGTAGTGTATTTATTATGTTGTTTTTATGAATAAATCAATTTGTTTAAAAATACATTTGTATTATTTTCCTTTTTTATTAACAATTTCAGGAAGGAGGGTTTTAATTTTATAACTATCTTTCAAAAATATATCAATTATCAATCAACCTTACTAATCTCCTCCCCCAACAATACTTACCCCCAAAGATATACCCCTTTCTACAGGGGAATCCTCCCCATCACGGAGGTTCGCTATTTTTAAGTTTGTCAAGGTAAGTTTATGAAGTTATTAATAGCCGCCGAAGGCGGCTAATTAATTAGGTCCCGCCGAAGGCGGGATATAATAACCGCCAAAGGCGGTTATTAAGCCGCCGAAGGCGGCTTAATATCCCGCCGAAGGCGGGATATAATAACCGCCGAAGGCGGTTATTAAGCCGCCGAAGGCGGCTTAATAACCCGCCGATGGCGGGTTATATATACCCGCCGAAGGCGGGTCCCGTTTTTACGCGCACGGGCGACACGGGCTCCCCCTACTTTTCTATTCTAGCCCTTCCGGCAGACTCCCAGAGCCTCCGGGTCTACTCTACTACCCAAAAATTTGCATCTATTTCTTTCTCGGAGTTCAGCTGTCTCTCAGAGTTTCAAATCGATAAACACTTTCCAAGCCCGGAAAAATTTGTCGTTCAAGACAAACATCCTCGGCCGAACATGGAAAGTGCTCCCCGATTTGAGCACTCCTCAAGGACCCAACACAGTCGACAATTAAAAGATTAGCCGTTCATTGGTCTTTACAAAGCTCAAACCAAGTAAAACATTCAAAGTCTGAAAAAGATTGATCGTATATAACAAATCAACTTCCTCAACTCCGCATGCTTTGCTTAACTCAAGCACACGTAAATACCTCAAAACAACCAATATTTGAAGAACCGACTGCCTTGGTTGCCTTTTCCGATCCGGAATATAGAGCTAAAGAAAAAATCTGATGTATTACAGCTAAAGTTGCGTTTAGATAAATTTGGCGACATTATAGTTAATTAACATTTAACAAAAGGAGGAAAATTGAATTTAATACAAAACTTCATCTTATGCCTTAAGCAAAGAGTTTAAAATTATTAATAAACTTTATAATTTAAAAACATACAATCCCTGCTCACATTATTCTCACATGACTTGACTAAAAATTTGAAGAAAAATCTACTTTTGTCGTAGTTGGTTAACTAACCAGACTATAATCTACAAAAAAGTGTTTTTTAGAAAACAACTTTACTAAGAAAATACATTAAATTAAAAAAAATCTTAACTGAAATCGAAATAAAATATTGAAACAAATTGACAATGTGCAAAATATTTTGCACTTCTTGAAGAGAAGTGGGCTTAACAAAACTCTAAATCCTTAAAAAATCATAATAAAAACAAATTATTTTTCATATTATTACTAAAAATTATTCAAAAACATAAATAAATGTGAGCAAGGACTGTAAATAAGATTGATTGAAAGCAAAATTGCATTCAGTGCTTAATGTTTGATAATCGCCAAATTTGTAATACCCATTCGTTGATGCCAATTCAAAATTTTCTTCATATATTCCTAACATTACATGTAAATTGTTATTACTTGTTTAATTTCTATTGATAAATTTTAAATCCAAAATCCAAAAGTAAATTTATTTAAATTAAATTAATTTGTTTTCCAATATTAATAAGTAAAATCAATTAATATTACACCAAAGATTTTTACATGTAATTGTCAGAATGGAGGACACGTATGTTTAAAAAAATATAAAAAAATATAAAAAAATTGATTTCTTTAACTAATTATTATTAAAATATTTTAAGTTTAAGTTATTTCGCAACCAATACCAAATATTATCAAACGCTAAAATTAAAAAAAAAAATAATTTATGATGAAGCAATGTTAGTCAATGAATTCAAATCAAATTAAAGTTAACAGTCACTTAACAGTCTCATCTAACCTGTGCCACCAAGGTCGAACCACCTATAGAACAGAGGAAGGTGTCCCTGCGCATGAGGGGTTTACCCTTTTTTAGACCAACTGCTGATAGCATAACACTGACAAGAATGACCAAACTCTTCAAAGTACTAAGCGTCAGCTGGAATGGTGGGGACTCACTAAGCCGGCGTCGACTCTTACACTAGATCAAACCTTAAACCTTGGTCAGGCTACAAGTCATCACTAATGTGACTACGTTGGGCTTTCGTTTAACCTAATCATGTCATAAATAATTATAAAAGCTTGTCAAAATATTGCCACAATTCACATGCTCTTATTGTATAAAAATAAATTTATTTAAATAAAAATTAATATTGAAATTTTGGCTAAGTGATGCAGCATGGAATTGCAACTTGAAAACGTTGAACATATTTGGTACGAGTTGATTGGGGACGAATTGGCATGTACGATTGGGTATGCGCAACGTTAGTGTCAACAGATTTTTCCTTTGTATTAAAAAGCTGAAACATTATAATAATAAATTAATCACTGATAACTTCAATTAGTAAAGGAAAGTTCAATACTACGCATGCATTAAAGTGACCAAGTGAAATAATTTAGAAGACTGAATTTAAATCTAAGAAACAAACAAATTATTGTATTAAATTTATGCTTTATTAAACTAAATAGTTGAACTAAAAATTTACATACAAAAAATATTGATTGACATAATAAAATTAGAATTAAATTTATTAAACAAATTGAAATTTATAATTAACAAACAATCACTTGGGCACTTTGGAAAATGTTAAAATAGAAAAGCAACTAAAAAGAACTAACCAAACTATCACGCAAAAATGGCATCTCTGCTGGAGAATACCATATTTAAACCAGCTAGAAGTAACTAAACTACCCAAACAAGCATCACCTTGCAATCGTGTTGAATTCTGGCTACTAACTCTTGCAAGCAAGTTTAAACGTCAGTACAGCAATTACACAACGACTCGGCAATGTAAGATACATCAAAACAATGCATCATCTAATACCACTACATCTATACGAAAACAATCATGTATATAACAGACTAGCAAGCATTCCGAGGAACGGTCAGTTTCTGCTAAATGAAAGTCTCGATTTAAGAAGAAAAAAATTTCTAACTACCCTACGGCACCGACCTGTAAAAGTTATCCACAATATGCAAAGGCAGTATGAAGGATATCTAATTATAATTAGCTCCTATCATAGAGGGCTTTCATACAGACGCGTACACTCTACGTTACACCAAACGTAACCACCAATAGAGCAATTAATGGAAACGCACTAAATACTGCTCACCTCCTTACGTTGGTAAAGAGCCTACCTTCTACAACACCAAACTAGCAAACAATAATGACGAAAGTCAATACAAGACAACTCGCCTAGAAGCAATGTTTGGGCACACTAAGCAGTCAACTACAACCTGCGCGTTTAATCCCTCTGAATACGATGCCCAGAAGTTTAACGCCGGCGAACTACCATAATTACTTGTAACCTTAGCTGCCCCAATATTTGGTCAGACAGATCCGGAAACAAGTAGCAACCAACTAATCACTAAACACCATCTATACAACAATTTAAGCTTGTAGGCTTCCGCGTATGCATAGTGTTACTCTATAAAAATAAGTCACAATCATAGCAACCACCCTACAAGCATAAATTGAGGTGGGATATTACCAGCAGTAATACCACCAACTAATTAAAATCAAATGACTCACCACTCAACATCTTCTGCCATAAAAGAATCTGAAATGATTACAAATAAAATATTAGTTTTTTATTATAATATTGCAGTGGAATATAATTCCTACCTATTGCTCCTTATATGGATGCGTTTCCTCCTTCTTCCTGGGACGCCTATATCTTCAAACGTCAGGATTTAGAAGCACTGTTTTAAAAACGTAAGTTTGTATTGATATTAAATAACATCGCACAATTTCCACAATAGTAAAAATACCGTTCGAATCCCGCACTGAATTGAATGTGTTGCCGACTTGCTCAGAGTAGCACGTTTAAAGCAAAAAGTGGGAGTTGCATACTGAAACATAGAATAAAATAAACAATTAATATAATTTTTGAATAAATTTTGTTGATTTTTAAATTAATCTTTCATTCAAATTAAATATGAAGTCACAACTAAATTTTAATTATATTTTTTAAATAAAATATCATTAGTTTAGTCATTAAAACTGTTTAATTCTTATTAACAAATCAAAAACACGTCCAAATTAGGCTGGGACACTGTTTTTTATTTAAATACATTTGTAACATAAAATTAAAATCTACTTACCAAAATATTGAATATATTCTTTCAATAGCTTAACACACTAGTCCACTATCTACTACTGCATTTAATAGTTATTATTCACACACACGCACCGCGAGAACATGCTATCGACACAACATTCCGCACTGAACTGAACGCACGCCGGCCGGCCCGGCTCTACGCTTTACCCCCTCTATCGAATCCACCTGATCTGAATTGCTTACTAAACGCAAGGACTGCAAAATTGTTTCTGAAACAATATATTAATATATCAATGAATGTGAATAATAAACATTGAGTTCTTTAAATTTGCATTTCATTTAATACATGGAACGTTTAGATAAAATCCGTTCAGCAGAAATTTCAAAGACTGGGATTAATTAATTGAATTAATTATCAACTTTTAAAAAACTAAAAAAGCACACAAGATATTATTCAAATTAGATATAATAATGCATTGTATAAATTGATGATTTATAAATTGCAAATAAATAAAATCACTACTACTTTTTCATTGAATAATTTATCAAAGCCTTTATAATAATATAAAATCTTTCTTTCTTAATAGGAAGTGATTATTTGTCCATTGCTATTAAATGAGTTGCTGATAAACTGTTTAATTGATTAATTCATTACTCGCCTAAAACATATCAATGATCGTTAGATTTACATTAAATAAATTATTAATTTATTTTATATCTAAGTATTAAACTATATTACAAAACATTGTACAGCAATGACAAAAAATTATAAAACTGCTAACGTATTTTTTGGTTCAAAAATTAGTAACAGTTTATCCAAATCAAACGTGTAACAATTATTAAAAATATACAATGCTAATAATGTTGGGGTATCAAGAAATTAACTACAAATTCAAACCTTTTAACCGACTTCGTATCAATAGTTGATTCCACCGTTGAGAAGTAGCATATTAATCCTATATCATTAGCACACACTTTGATTTATTTATATAATAATAACTTAAATAGAATTAACGTATTTTCTTATACGCAGCACGAATTACACACTTCAGTACGCGCACACCTTACTCAGACCGAACAACCCGAACGACTGCGAGTAGTGGGGAGTACGAGCCGTGCGAGCTGCAATGGATGGATCTGTATGGGGTAATCAACGACACGGCAGCGTAGAGTCGAAAACTAAACTATTATTATCACTTATTATAAAATATCAATCCATTATTTTTATTAAGTAAACTTTTAGCGCCTTAACAATATCTTTCAGTTAATATCAAATTTGTGAATGTACAATAACAATTTTTTATATTAGTTATATAAAATTGGGCGTATCAATTTTGATTATTTTTACACAATTAGGAGTAATGATAATAAAGTATATTGGTATTAAGTAACATAAAAATCCAATGAACGGTTTACAAGTTATGTTATTTTAATTAATCACTTATCGACAAAAACCAACTGTTGGCTTATCTGAAATATTTGATTCGATACCCAAATTCCGTTCCCTTCTGTTGTTTTACTATCTCTTTCAAAGGTCTCTAGCGCTCATCGCTTATGCAAGTTCTTTCTTCTACAGTCTTCTTGGCCTTCTGTCTATTATAGTTTTACAATCTCTCTTTCCACTTTCATTACTGATGCACTCAGACTTTATACATTTTATTCTCTAAATTCATATTTCTTTTTTGTTGCTTGCTTCGTTTTCCTTGATGAAAAATTGGCTTAAAGTACAGGATCAAGTACTCCAAGCCAATGTTTAATTTTTTTTATGAGTGAAAAGAAACCAGCCTCTTTGTTTAACCTTTATAGCTAGGAGTTCTTCGCCTGTGGATGTCCATACACGTTGATGGTTTTTCACCAGTAACCCTTGGCTGGGGCCCTAACAAGGTGCTATCAACCGGGCCAGTTGAACCCTGGTTTTTTAACGAGGTTGTTACTCCTCCCCCTCCTCCTTTCTCATCCGGACTTGGGACCGGCAACGGTGGAGTTAAAATAGTTTTTGATTATATTAAATTGAACGTATCAATTTTGAATGTTTTTACACAATTAGGAGTAATGATAATAAAGTATATTGAGACCAAATTGCATAAAAATCCAATGAATAGTTTACAAGTTATTTCAATTAATTATTCGACTACAGAAAACAGTTATGTTAAATAGTTGAAGAATATACAAAATTGAGCGTATTGATTTTAATTATTTTTACACAATTGGTACTTATAATAATACAGTATATTAGTACCAAATTGCATAAAAATCCAATGAACGGTTTAGAAGTTATGTTACTTTAACTAATCATTTAACTACAAAAAGGAGGTAACTTATGTCAAATAATTTGAGTTTATACAAAATTGAGCGTAACTATTTTTACACAATAGGTACTCTTAATAATAAAGTAAATTAGTACCAATTTTTTGCATTAGTTACATAAAATTGGGCGTATCAACTTTGATTATTTTTCCACAATTGGTACTAATGTGCGTATTGCTTACAGATAGCTACGCCATCTATCAGAGTTTGCCAAATATAACGACCATCTGAGTAACAAAACCACTATTCCTCTAAAACTCACCTTGTTTCCTATATAAATTCACTGAAAAGTAATTATTTACAGGAAACTTTAGTGAACATAATTGAGTATTTATATGTAAGATAACTATAAACAATGCACAACTTAATAAAATATTATTAACAAACTTGCTATTGTATTGTGTGATAGGTTGTAATAAATAATATAACAAAACTTAAATATTTTTATAAATTATACAGGAAACTATAATACATGCAGGCAATCCACATTACTTCAATGCGTTACAAAAGTATATAGTAAATAATTGCTTTTTTATTAAATAAAACTAATACAATTTAAAAAAAATGTACTACTAACTATTGATTACAAAAATTAGATCTCATAATTTTCCTGCACCAACTTTTAAATATTTACTGCATCAAAAATTAGTTTATTGTAAACAAATGCAATAATTTTGAATCTAAACATTGGATCTTAATACAATTTTCAGAAAATGTAGTACTAATATGGTACTATTAATTATAAAAATTAGATCTAATTTGGTACGATTAATTTTCCTGCAATTTTTTAAAAATATTTATTGATCTAAAAAATAGTTTTTGTAAACAAATGCAATAATTTTGAATCTAAACATTGGATCTTAATACAATTTTCAGAAAATGTAGTACTAATATGGTACTATTGATTATAAAAATTAGATCTAATTTGATACAATCAATTTTCTTGCATTTAAATATTTATTATTCCAAAAAATAGTTTATTGTAAACAATGAAATAATTTTGAAACCAAATATTGGATCTTAATACAATTTTTAAAAAATATAGTACTAATATAGTTCTATTAATTATAAAAATTAGATCTAATTTGATACGATCAATTTTTCTGCAGAAATGTTTAAATATTTGTTGCATCAAAAAATAGTCTATTGTAAAAAATGCACTAATTTCGAAACCAGATATTGGATCATGATATCATTTGCAGAAAATGTAGTACTAATATGGTACTATTAGTTATAAAAATTAGATCTAATTTGATACAATCAATTTTTCTGCAGAAAAGTTTAAATATTTATTGCATCAAAAAGTAGTTTATAGTAAAAAATGTACTAATTTTAAAAGCAAATATTAGATCATGTTAAAATTTTCAGAAAATGTGGTACTAATATGGCACTATTAATTATGAAAATTAGATCTAATTTGGTACGATCAATTTTCCAGCAAAAATTTTTAAATATTTATTGCATCAAAAAATAGTTTATTGTAAACAAATGCAATAATTTCGAAACTACATATTGAATCATGTTAAAATTTTCAGAAAATGTGGTACTAACATGCTACTATTGATTATAAAAACTAGATCTAATTTGGTGCAACCAATTTTTTTGCAGAAATTTTTAAATATTTATTGCATTAAAAAATAGTTTATTGTAAACAAATGCAATAACTTTAAAACTAAATATTAGATACTAAAATAATTTTCAAAAATTGTAGTACTAACATTGTACTATTAATTATAAAAAAAAATCTAAGCAAATTTTTTTAATTATTTATTGCATCAAAAAATCGGTTAGTGTAAAAAAATCCAATAATTTTAAAATCAAACGTTGGATCATAATACAATTATCAGAAAATGTAGTACTAATATGGTACTATTAATTATAAAAATTAGATCTAATTTGATACGATCAATTTTTCTGCAGAAAAGTTTAAATACTTATTGCATCAAAAAATCGTTTAGTGTAAAAAAATGCAATAATTTTGAATCCAAACATTGTATCTTAATATAATTTTCAGAAAATGTAGTACTAATATAGTGCTATTGATAATAAAAATTAAATCCAATTTGATACAATCAATTTTCTTGCAGAAATTTTTAAATATTTATTATTCCAAAAAATAGTTTATTGTAAAAAAATGCAATAATTTTGAAACCAAATATTAGATCATGTTAATATTTTCAGAAAATGTAGTACTAATATGGTACTATTAATTATAAAAATTAGATCTAATTTGGTACGATCAACTTTTCTGCAGAAATGTTTAAATATTTGTTGCATCAAAAAATAGTTTATTGTAAAAAAATGCACTAATTTTGAAACCAAATATTAGATCATGTTAATATTTTCAGAAAATGTAGTACTAATATGGTACTATTAATTATAAAAATTAGATCTAATTTGGTACGATTAATTTTTCTGCAATTTTTTAAAAATATTTATTGCTCTAAAAAATAGTTTTTGTAAACAAATGCAATAATTTTGAATCCAAACATTGTATCTTAATATAATTTTCAGAAAATGTAGTACTAATATGGTGCTATTGATAATAAAAATTAAATCCAATTTGATACAATCAATTTTCTTGCAGAAATTTTTAAATATTTATTATTCCAAAAAATAGTTTATTGTAAAAAAAATGCAATAATTTTGAAACCAAATATTAGATTATGTTAAAATTTTCAGAAAATGTAGTACTAATATGGTACTATTAATTATAAAAATTAGATCTAATTTGGTACGATCAACTTTTCTGCAGAAATGTTTAAATATTTGTTGCATCAAAAAATAGTTTATTGTAAAAAAATGCACTAATTTTGAAACCAAATATTAGATCATGTTAATATTTTCAGAAAATGTAGTACTAATATGGTACTATTAATTATAAAAATTAGATCTAATTTGGTACGATTAATTTTTCTGCAATTTTTTAAAAATATTTATTGCTCTAAAAAATAGTTTTTTTAAACAAATGCAATAATTTTGAATCCAAACATTGTATCTTAATATAATTTTCAGAAAATGTAGTACTAATATGGTGCTATTGATAATAAAAATTAAATCCAATTTGATACAATCAATTTTCTTGCAGAAATTTTTAAATATTTATTATTCCAAAAAATAGTATATTGTAAAAAAATGAACTAATTTTGAAACCAAATATTAGATCATGTTAATTTTTTCACAAAATGTAGTACTAATATGGTACTATTAATTATAAAAATTAGATCTAATTTGGTACGATTAATTAATCATCATTTTGAAACCAAATAAATGGATCATAATACAATTTTCAAAAAATCTAGTACTACCTTGGTACTATTAATTAAAACATTTCTTTATTACATTTTAATCACGCAAACAATTAAGTAGCTTGTAACGGTATTATTTTTCTTATATTATACTTTCCTAATTTTCAGATATTTTATCCCAATATTACTTTCATAACCTTTCACTTTTCTTGGCACCTCTTGTATTCTCAAGCGACACAGCTAATATGTGAGAAGTTCATTTGAACAAGTAATTGGTTTCGTGTCATGAACCCACAACATATTGCACATAACTTAAAAACGATAATAAAAAAAGAAAACATAAATTGATCACATAAGAAGTTGTTTTGGTAACGTATTTTAAATCACCGAATTAAAGAATGAAGAATTTGTACTAATAGGAGTACTATTAGTACAAATTCTTCCTTCTTCCTCATTCAATTCTTTCTTTGCGTACGACTAAGTTTTGACCTTAGTTTTTAGCAACAATTGTAATTAATTTTGAAAATATTTTAAATTTTAAGATGCTGATTGATTTGATGTAATGTCAAATTGAACGTATAGAATTTAATCAATTTTGCACAGTTGGTACTAATAATATTGATTTATGTTGGTACCAAGTTGGATCAATTATAAACAATAATGTTAAGACTAAAGACTTCTGATTCTGTAAAGTGATGCTAATTGATTTAAGGTTATGTTAAATTGAGCGTATGGAATTTTATCAATTTTTCACATTTGGTACTAGTGATATTGAGCTAAATTAGTACTAAGTTGCATCCAAACCCATCCGTACAATTTTTGATTTATGAGAAATATAGTTAAGTCTTATGATTTCTGATTCTGCTAAGTGGTGTTAACTAATTTGAGGTTATGTCAAATTGAACGTATGGAATTTAATAAATTTTGCACTCTTGATATTCATGATATTGAGCTATGTTGGTACTAAGTTGCACCAATTTTCAATGTACCGTTTTTGATTTATGAGCAATTATGTTAAGTCTTATGATTTTTAATTTTGCAAAGTGATGATGATTAATTTGAGGTTATGTCAAATTGAGCGTATAGAATTTAATCATTTTTGTAATTTTGGTACTAATGATATTAAGCTATGTTGGTACCAAACTGCACTAATTTTTAAAGTACCGTTTTTGATTTATGAACAGTAATGTTAAGACTTATGGTTTCTAATTCTGCAAAGTGATACTAATTGATTTGAGGTTATGTTAAATTGAGCGTATAGAATTAAATCAATTTTGCTCACCAAGTACCAACGATATTAAACTATGTTGGTACCAAGTTGCAGCTATATCCAACAAACCGTTTTTGATTTATGAGTAATAATGTTAAGACTAAAGACATCTAATTTTGCAAAAAGATGCTAATTGATTTGAGGTTATGTTAAATTGAGCGTATGGATTTTAATAAATTTTGCACACTTGGTATTAATGCTAATGAGCTAAGTTGGTACGTAATTGCACCAATTTCCAATGTAGCGTTTTTGATTTATGACCAGTCTTATGATTTCTGATTCTGTAAAGTGATTCTAATTAATTTGAGGTTATGTTAAATTGAGCGTATGAAATTTAATCAATTTTGCATATTTGGTATTGATGGTATTGAGCTGTGTTAGGCTCAAATTGCATCAATTTACAATGAACAGTTTAAAAGTTATGAGTAATTTTGTTCTAATTTGTTTTCAATGTACTTTCACATTTTGTTATAAAAAAGTTTTTTTACAAATTGGGACTGCAACAATCTTCTAATTCATTAAAAAATATTTAATAAAGCATGAAATATAAGTATTTCCTCACTTTAGAATTGAATAGACTATAGTACACTTCACAACCAAATTGAAAGAAATTTGATTTGTTTGCCTTTCCTATTGACAATTCGTTCGCAAGTATTGGAATGTCAACAAGATACCAATAACATTTTATAAAAAATATTCCATGTTAATTTAAAAATTTGGTTAGATATTGATCTAATTCGTGATGAAAAGATCAATGAATTTTCGCGCCCGCCAGATTTCTAATTATTGGTGCATATACAGTCCAAACAATGATTTCTTTCAATTCGATTGATCCTTTTGTAGTGGTTCTTGCGGTCGACAAGGTCGAGGGAGAACGGAGAATTTATATAAACCATAGTAACAGTCTTCAGTCAACTAGTTGCTACCAGACATGGCTCGTCTGCTTAACTTTACCATCTTCATCCTGCTTGCAGGTGAGTCCCCACCAAACAAACAAATCAATCAATCAATTTTATTGTTATCTAATTAATTAGAATTAAATAATTTAATTATTATTAATGATTTTTATTAATATTATTATAATGTGAAAGTGATTCCAAGTGATATTAAAGGCCAACCGCTACCTCCAGCTATTTAGTATTCAGAGAACCATACAATATACCGTAAAATCAGTTTGATAACGAATCGTTATGTATGCAGTTGGATAACCAAACACGGTATTATTTTATGTAATAAGAAATTGTTTATTAGAAATATTTGTTCACACTTCAATAAATTTATAATTTATTTCTTTTGTGCGAATTAACATTGTGAAATCGCGAATTAGGAAAGTTTTAATTGTCTCATTAACATTATAATCGTTGTTTGCATTGAGAATTTATTCTATTGATATGAAGGTCTTTCCTGATGTCATTTTGCATTATAAATAAGAATTCCATTGGAAATATAATTCGATATTGGGACTTGATTTATACCTGGAATTATAAATAAGTTCAAGGTTAATTTACGCACCTAAATATGAATTAATTATATGATAATGATGTTGTTTAAGTTATTTAAATCACATTCAATCATAATTTTAATTTTTTATGCTTTTAATTTAACGAATAAAATGTGTTCTTATAAGAATACTTTTTTTTTCGCGTTTTTTGGCAAAAATGTTAACTGTCATAAAAGTTGTAAGCTGTCAAAAATAGTGTTAACTGTCAAATAGTATTGCAAACTGTCAAATGTGTTAGAAACTGTCAAAGTATATTGAAAATTAACACTAATATAGTTGAGAAATGCTCACAAATGTTGGAAAAAAATAGAATAAATTGTCATTAAATGTCAAAAAAAGTCATCATTAAAACCAAATATTGGATCATGATACAATTTTCACAAAATGTAGTACTAACATAGTACTATTGATTTTAAAAATTAGATCTATATTGTCAAAATCAATTTATTTGCAGATTTTTTTTTAAACTGTATTTTTTAATTACAAAAAAAATTTGGTCGTACTAAATAAATTCAAAATTTTACCATAATTAGTACTAAATTCAGAGACTACTTTCCCAAAATAACAAAAATTTTCAATGTCTGGTTTAGAAAATATTAATAATTTATATAACTTAAAACGTTTGAAAAAACTACATTTTTAATTATAAAAAAAATTTGGTCGTACCAAATAAATTCAAAATTTTACCATAATTAGTACTAAACTTAGAAATTACTTTCTCAAAATTACAAAAATTTTCAATGTCTAGTTTAGAAAATAATAATAATTTATGTTCCAAAATGACTTAAAAAGTTTGAAAAAACTACATTTTTAATTATAAAAAAAATTTTGTCGTACCAAACAAATTCAAAATTTCACCATAATTAGTACTAAATTTAGAAAATACTTTCCAAAAATTACAAAAAATTTCAATGTCTAGTTTAAAAGATATTGATAATTTATGTTCCAGAATGACTTAAAACGTTTGAAAAAACTACATTTTTAATTATAAAAAAAGTTTGGTCGTACCAAATAAATTCAAAATTTTACCATAATTAGTACTAAATTTAAAAAATACTTTCCCAAATTACAAACATTTTCAATGCCTAGTTTAGAAGATATTGACAATTTATGTTTCAGATTGACAAAAAAAGTTTGAAAAAACTACATTTTTAATTTAAAAAAAAATTTGGTCGTACCAAATAAATTCAAAATTTTACCATAATTAGTACTAAACTTAGAAATTACTTTCTCAAAATTACAAAATTTTTCAATGTCTAGTTTAAAAAATAATAATAATTTATGTTCCAAAATGACATAAAAAGTTTAAAAAAACTACTATTTTAATTATAAAAAAAAATTGGTCGTACCAAATAAATTCAAAATTTTACCATAATTAGTACTAAATTCGGAGACTACTTTCCCAAAATTACAAAAATTTTCAATGTCTGGTTAAGAAAATATTAATAATTTATGTGCCAGAATGACTTGTAACGTTTGAAAAAACTACATTTTCAATTAAGAAAAAAATTTGGTCTTACCAAATAAATTCAAAATTTTACCATAATTAGTACTAAATTTAGAAAATACTTTCACAAAATTACAAAATTTTTCAATGTCTAGTTTAGAAGATATTGATCATTTATGTTCCAGAATGACATAAAACGTTTAAAAAAAAAACTACAATTTCAATTATAAAAAAAATTTGATTGTACCAAATCAATTTAAAATTTTACTATAATTAGTACTAAATTTAGAGACTACTTTCCCAAAATTACAAAACATTTCAATGTCTGGTTTAGAAAATATTAATAATTTATGTGCCAGAATGTCTTGAAACGTTTAAAAAAACTACATTTTTAATTATAAAAAAAATTTTGTTGTACCAAACAAATTCAAAATTTCACCATAATTAGTACTAAATTTAGAAAATACTTGGCAAAAATTACAAAAATTTTCAATGTCTAGTTTAAAAGATATTGATAATTTATGTTCCAGAATGACTTAAAACGTTTGAAAAAACTACATTTTTAATTATAAATAAAAATTGGTCGTGCCAAATAAATTCAAAATTTTACCATAATTAATAATAAACTTAGAAATTACTTTCTCAAAATTACAACATTTTTTAATGTCTAGTTTAGAAAATAATAATAATTTATGTTCCAAAATGATTTAAAAAGTTTGAAAAAACTACATTTTTAATTTAAAAAAAAATTTGGTCGTACCAAACAAATTCAAAATTTTACCATAATTAGTACTAAATTTAGAAAAGACTTTTTCAAAATTTCAAAATTTTTCAATGTTTAGTTTAAAAGATATTGATAGTTTATGTTAAAGAATGACTTAAAACGTTTTAAAAAACTACATTTTTAATTATAAAAAAAATTTGGTCGTACCAAATAAATTCAAAATTTTACCATAATTAGTACTAAACTTAAACATTACTTTCTCAAAATTTCAAAATTTTTCAATGTCTAGTTTAGAAAATAATAATAATTTATGTTCCAGAATGACTTAAAATGTTTAAGAAAACTTCATTTTTAATTATAAACAAAAATTTAGTCGTACCGAATAAATTCAAAATTTTACCATAATTAGTACTAAGTTTAGAGATTATTTTTCCAAAATTACAAAAATTCTGAATGTCTAGTTTAGAAGATATTAATAATTTATGTTTCAGATTGACAAAAAACGTTTGAAAAAACTACATTTATAATTTTAAAATAAATTTGGTCGTACCAAACAAATTCAAAATTTTAGCATAATTAGTACTAAACTCAAAAAATACTTTCCCAAATTTACAAAAATTATCAATGTTTAGTTTAGAAGATATTGATCATTTATGTTACAGAATGACATAAAACGTTTAAAAAAAACTACAATTTTAATTATAAAAAAAATTTGGTCGTACCAAATTAATTCAAAATTTCAGCATAATTAGTACTAAATTCAGAAAACACTTTCCCAAAATTATAAAAATTTTCAATGTCTAGTTTAGAAAATATTGACATTTATGTTCCAAAATAACCTAAAAAGTTTGAAAAAACTACATTATTAATTATAAAAAAAATTTGGTCGTACTAAATAAATTCAAAATTTTACCATAATTAGTACTAAATTCATAAAATACTTTCCTAAAATTTCAAAATTTTTTAATGTCTAGTTTAGAAGATATTGAAGACCTAAAACGTTTGAAAAAACTGCAATTTTAATTAAAAAAAAATTTGGTCGTACCAAATAAATTCAAAACTTTACCATAATTAGTACTAAATTTTGAGACTAATTACCCAAAATTTCAAAAATTTTTAATGTCTGGTTTAGAAAATATTAATAATTTATGTGCCAGAATGACTTGAAACGTTTGAAAAAAATACATTTTTAATTATTCAAAAATTGGTCGTACCAAATAAATTCAAAATTTTACCATAATTAGTACTAAATTCAGTAAATATTTTCCCAAAATTACAAAAATTTTCAATGTCTAATTTAGAAGTTATTGATGATTTATGTACCAGAATTACTTAAAACGTTTGAAAAAAAAATACATTTTTAGTTATAAAAAAAATTTGGTTGTACCAAATAAACTCAAAATTTTACCATAATTAGTACTGATTTCAGAAAACATTTTCCCAAAATTACAAAATGTTTCAATGTCTAGATAAGAAGATATTGATCAGTTGTGTTCCAGAATGACTTATTTGAAAAACTACAATTTTAATTATAAAAAAAATTTGGTCGTACCAAATAAATTCAAAATTTTACCATAATTAGTACTAAATTCAAAAATTACTTTTCCAAAATTACAAGAATTTTCAATGTCTAGTTTAGAAAATATTAATAATTTAAGTTCCAGAATAACTTAAAACGTTTGAAAAAACTACATTTTTAATTATAAAAAAAATCTGGTCATACCAACTGAATTCAAAATTTTACCATAATTAGTACTAAATTCAGAAATAACTTTCCCAAAATTACAAATTATTTTAATGTCTAGTTTAGAAAATATTGACATTTATGTTCCAAAATAACCTAAAAAGTTTGAAAAAACTACATTATTAATTATAAAAAGAATTTGGTCGTACTAAATAAATTCTAAATTTTACCATATTTAGTACTAAATTCAGAAAATACTTTCCTAAAATTTCAAAATTTTTCAATGTCTAGTTTAGAAGATATTGATGTAATTATATGTGATTTAATTTAATTTTTTAGGTGTAGTCTTATGTGCTGGTCCATCATCCACCTTAACAAGAAAGCAACAAGCTGCAGAAAATGGAAGGAGGAAACAACCACAATTACCAACAGCAGTAGAAGATCCTGACGAAAGCACAACCGATCAATGTCCAGAACCAAATGGTTATTTCGCAGATGCTGAACAATGCGACAAATATTACGATTGCAGAGAGGGAGCAATCACAGAAAAATTATGCCCTGACGGAATGGTTTTCAATGATTTCAGTCCCGAATACGAGAAATGCGATTTACCATTCAATATTGATTGCTCGGCCAGACCAAAATTACGTAAGAAATAATTTGATTAAATAAATTTATTATTTTTCTGCTCAATTTTAAATTAGATTAATAAAATTAATTCATTGCAACAATTTAATTCTAAATAAATCTAAAAGCAATAGAAATTTCGCAATGACCTTATATTTGCAGATGTAGATAGAAATGTCAACAATGGTTATTCACCACAGATGATACAGCTTATTCAGGTTAAGTGAACGTCTTATAACGAGAGCTCTTAGATTACATTAGTTATTAAAACAATGCCAAACTTTCTTCAATTTTACTTAATTGTTTGCAATTGCTTTAATATATTTACATTTTAATTAATAAATTAACTAATTGTTTCAATCAGATCTAAACTTTCTTCGTAAACTGGTTGATATAATTGATCTTATTTGGATCTCCTTTCACTGTTTTCCAAAAATGATCAATTAGTTTGAATTCCGGTACAGTATTGGAATGTTTAATATAATATTGCGTAATATGAAATGTTACAATTTTTTTAATTTTATTTTAGAAACACCGCAGCCTTCCCAACATTGTCCCAGGAAGCATGGTTATTTCGGACATGAGGAGCTTCATATTTGCGATAAATTCTATTATTGTGTCGATGGTCAATTCAATATGATTACATGTCCTAATGGATTGGTTTATAGTGAAAAATCTGGAATTTGTTCATGGCCCGATGAGGCTAAAAAGAAGGGTTGTTCATCAGAAGGTAAGAATTTTTTAAATGCAAAGTTATGACAATAAAACCATTAGGCCTAAGATAATTGGTTGACAATTAATTAATTGTTTAAAATCAGGTGTACCAATATTAATAATTTTTTGTACAATTTTTTTATTGTTATAGTACTATAGCATACTAAAATTGCAACAATATTGAATGTTTGGTTTCAAAGTTATGAGCATAAAACCATATTAAGAAATTCTAGTTTTTAGTTGAAAATCAAATAATTGGTAAAAATCAAGCGTGCCAATATTAATAAATTTTTGTACATGATTTTTACTGTTATGGTACTATAATATACTAAAATTGCAACAATATTCAATATTTAATTTTAAAGTTATGAGCATAAACCATTAATCCTACTAAGAAAATTCTAATATTTGGTTGAAAACCAATTAGTTGTTAAAAATCAGGCGTACCAATATTAATAAATTTTAGTGCAAATTTTTTACTAGTATTGTACTATAGTATACTCTAATTGCATCAACATTCAATGTTTAGTTTCAAAATTATGAGCATAAAACCATTAAGCCTACTAAGAAAATTTTGCTTTTTAGCTAAAAAACAATTAATTAGTGAAAATCAGGTGTACCAATATTAATAAATTTTTGTGCAACATTTTTAGTATTATAGTACTACAATATACTATAGTTGCAACAACTTTCAATGTTAAGTTTCAAAGTTATGACCATAAAACCATTAAGCCAAAAAAGAAAATTCTGCGTTTTACCCTAAAATCAAAAGAATGGTGAGAAACAGGCGTACCAATATTAATAATTTTTTGTGCAAATTTTTCACTATTATAATACTATAATATACTAAAATTGCAACAACATTTAATGTTTAGTTTCAAAGTTATGAGCATAAAACCATTAAGCCTACTAAGAAAATTCTGCGTTTTAGCTGAAAATCAAATAGTTGGTTAAAATCAGGCGTACCAATATTAATAAACTTTTGTGCAAAACTTTTACTGATATAGTGCTAAAACATACTATAATTGTAACAATATTCGATGTTTAGTTTCAAAGTTATGAGCATTACACCATTAACCCTACTAAGAAAATTCTGCTTTTTAGTGGAAAATCAAATAATTGCTGAAAATCAGTCCTACCAATATTAATAAATTTTTGTACAAAATATTATAGTACTACATTATACTAAATTTGCAACAATATTCAATGTTTAGTTTCAAAGTTATGAGCATAAAATTATTAAGCCTACTAAGAAATTTTTGCATTTTAGCTGAAAATCAAGAAATTGGTGCAAATCAGGCGTACCAATGTTAATAAATTTATGTGCAAAATTTTTGCTATTATAGTACTATAATGTACCAAAATTGCAACAACATTCAATGTTTAGTTTCATAGTTATGAGCAAAAAACCATTAAGCCTACTAAGAAATTTTTGCATTTTAGCTGAAAATCAAGAAATTGGTGCAAATCAAGCGTACCAATATTAATAAATTTTTGTACAATAATTTTACTATTATAGTACTATAATATTAAAAATCGCAACAACATTCAATGTTTGGTTTCAAAGTAATGACTGTAAAACCATTAAGCTTCTTACTAAGAATTCTGCTTTTTAGCTGAAAACCAAATAATTGGTGAAAATCAGGCGTACCAATATTAATAAATTTTAGTGCAAAATGTGTACTATTATAGTACTACAATATATTTAATTTGCAACAACATTCAATGTTTGGTTTCAAAGTTAAGAGCATAAAACCATTAAGCCTACTAAGAAAATTCTGCTTTTTAGCTGAAAATCAAATAACTGTTTAAAATCAGGCGTACCAATATTAATAAATTTATGTACAACATTTTTACTGTATAGTACTATAATATACTAAAATTGCAACAACATTGAATGTTTAGTTTCAATGTTATGACCATAAAACCATTAAGCCCACATAGAAAATTCTGCTTTTTAGCTGAAAACCAAATATTTGGTGAAAACCAGGCGTACCAATATTAATAAAATTTTGTACAACATTTTTACTATTATAGTACTATAACATACTGAAATTGCAACAACATTCAATGTTTGTTTTCAAAGTTTTAATCATAAAACCATTAAGCTTACTAAGAATGTTGCTTTTTAGCTGAAAATCAATTAATTGGTGAAAACCAGGCGTACCAATATTAATAAACTTTTGTGCAATATTTTTACTGTTATAGTACTACAGTATACTAAAATTGCAACAATATTCAATGTTTGCTTTCAAAGTTATGAGTATAAAACCATATTAAGAAATTCTGGTGTTTAGTTGAAAATCAAATAATTGGTAAAAATAAGGCGTACCAATATTAATAAATTTTTGAACATAATTTTTACTGTTATAGTACTATAATATACTAAAATTGCAACAACATTTAATGTTTAATTTCAAAGTTATGAGCATAAAACCATTAATTCTACTAAGTAATTACTAATATTTGGTTAAAAATTAATTAATTGTTTAAAATCAGGCGTACCAATATTATTAATTTTTTGTACAACAATTTTACTATTATAGTACTATAACGTACTGAAATTGCAACAACATTCAATGTTTAGTTTCAAAGTTATGAGCATAAAACCATTAAGCCTACTAAGAAAAATCTGCTTTTTAGCTAAAAATCAATGAATTGGTAAAAATCAAGCGTACCAATATTACCAAATTTTGGTGCAAAATTTTGAATATTATAGTACTACTACATTCTCAAATTGTAACAACATTCAATGTATAGTTTTAAAGTCAAGGGCATAAAACCATTAAGCCTACTAAGAAAAATTTGCTTTTTAGTTGAAAATCAGATAATTGGTAAAAATCAGGCGTACCAATATTACCAAATTTTGGTGCAAAATTTTTACTATTATAGTACTATAATATACCAAAATTGCAACAACATTCAATGTTTAGTTTCAAAGTTATGAACATAAAACCATTAAACCTACAAAGAACATTCTGCTTTTTAGCTGAAAATCAATGAATTGGTAAAAATCAGGCGTACCAATATTACCAAATTTTGATGCAAAATTTCTACTATTATAGTACTATAATGTACCAAAATTGCAACAACATTCAATGTTTAGTTTCAAAGTTATGAACATAAAACCATTAACCCTACAAAGAACATTCTGCGTTTTACCCGAAAATCAAAAATATGGTGAAAATCAGGCGTACCAATTTGCCAAATTTTTGTGCAACATTTTTACTATTATAGTACTACTATATTCTCAAATTGTAACAACATTCACTATTTAGTTTCAAAGTTATGAGCATAAAACCATTAAACCTACTAAGAAAATTCTGCTTTTTAGTTAATATTTAATTAATTGGTAAAAATCAGGCGTACCAATATTAATAAATTTTTGTACAACAATTTCACTATTATAGTACTATAATATACTAAAATTGCAACAACATTCAATGTTTAGTTTCAAAGTTATGACCATAAAACTAAGAAAACTCTGCTTTTTAGCTGAAAATCAATTAATTGGTGCAAATCAGGCGTACCAATATCAATAAATTTTTGTGCAAACTTTTCACTATTATAGTACTATAATATACTAAAATTGCAACAATATTCAAAGTTTGGTTTTAATGTTATGAGCATAAAACCGTTAAGCCTACTAGCTAATGATCCTACTAGAATTTGTCACTTTGAGATCGACTTCAAACTATTTCAAAAACTTTTGATAATCAATTTAGCTTTAATCAGCAGTTTTCGCTTTCCGATTTATGTTAAATCAATCGTTGTGTGTCGCTCCGCGATTAATGTCAAAATGATTTCAAAACTTTCTTTTTTCGCGACATTGAACAAGATCTAACAAACATATCGATCGAGGTTGTATTAATTTATTAAAAATGTCCTTTAAATTTGTGTATTTCCTTCCTGCAGAGGTGTTCCAGTTCTCATGTCCGAAGGTTAGCGAGATGGAAGCCGCGACCCACCCTCGTTACGCCGACCCTGACGATTGCCAATTTTTCTACGTATGCATCAACGGACACACGCCCCGTCGCAATGGTTGCAGATTGGGACAGGCCTTCGACGATGTGCACAAGAAGTGCGAATGGGCGCGTAAAGTGCCGGAATGGTAATTACATGTATTTTATGACTGTATTTAACCTTCTATCTTGTTGAATTTATAAAAAACCAATGAATATTCAGATAAGTGACTTTTACACTGTTCTTGGTAATCTGTAATTAACATAAATCATGCAACTATTAAGTTGTTGTTATATTATGATTTATTTCTTTTAGTGCTGATTGGTATAAGGGACAATTAACTGATGCTCAATTAGATGCTTTGGAAAATCCACCAACGCATAAACCTAAAGTATCCGGTACTTCATCAAGAAGGAAAAGTTCAAGAAGACCTAGCCAAAGGAAGACTGAGGAAGCTAAAGAAGAAGAAGAAGATAAAGAATAAGTTTAATTTATTGAATATTATATAATTTTATATTTAAGTTTAAATTGGTTGTTTCCTTTTTTGTTTTGTAAATATTATACAATACAATTCTATTTTTGTTTGGTTTTTATTTTAATTTGTATTATAAGAAAAATTCTTTGTTATGAATAAGCAGAGTAAGAGTAGTAGGGTTACATTTATGACTAAAAGTAAGTAAAAAGTAGTAAGGTAAGATACTTGTGGCAAAGATTTTAGATTTGTAGTAGAATTGGGCTTTTATCAACCAAGAAAACAGCTTTTCTGCGGATGATGTGTAGAATACTGCCTCTGCAAAGTTAATAAAAGTATTACCAATGATTAGTGGCCCAAAATCTAACATTTCAATTATTGCATGTAAAACTGTCAGTATTTGTAATTTAAAAACTGTCGGAAAAAAGCTCTTTTAATGCAAATGTTGTTAACTTTTGGTTCTCAAATCTACAAGTTTTACTCCAGAGGGCTGAAATTGGTCTCAAAAGATGATCAATTTATTGTAAATTTACGTGCTTAGCTTAGTTTATATAAGCCTAATACACAGTTTTTAAGTAAAATGCAAGAACCTGTAAGAAAAAAGCAGCTTCTTCTACTGTTGCCCACACACCCACCCAAATGTTGGTGATGAAAAGATTTATTATTCCACTCACCGTTTGCGTAAGTTGCTTGCAATACAACAGACAATTAGTTCACAACAAGTTTTTTTATGACAAACGCTTGGGCGGGTAGATTCTTCTACTGTGTCCCACCAATCCACCCAAGTGTTGGTGATCAAATGATTTATTATTTTAAGTTGCAAGCAATACAACAAACAATTAGCTTACAACAAATTTTTTGATGACAAGTACTTGGGTGGGCGGGCGGGAACCAAGTTTAAATTGTAGGCAAGTAGCTTCTTCTACTGTAGCCCACCCACCCACCCAAGTGTTGGTAATCAAAAGATTTATTATTCCACCCCCCGTTTGTGTAAGTTGCTAGCAATACAACTGACGATTAGCTTACAACAAGTTTTTTTATGAAAACGCTTGGGTGGGCGGGCGGGAACCAAATTTAAATTGTGGGCGAGTAATTTCTTCAACTTTGATCTACCCACCCACCCAAATGTTGGTGATCAAAAAATTTATTATTCCACCCACCGTTTGTGTAAGTTGCTAACAATACAAGTGACAATTAGTTTACAACAAGTTTCTTGATAACAAACGCATGAGTAGGCGGGCAAGAACCAAGTTAAATTGTGGGTGGGCAGCTTCTTTTACTGTGGCCCACCCACCCACCCAAGTGTTGGTGATCAAAAGATTTATTACTCCACCCCCCGTTTGTGTAAGTTTCTAGCAATACAACTGACTATTAGCTTATAACAAGTTTCTTGATGACAAGCGCTTGGGTGGGCGGGCGGAAATCAAGTTTAAATTGTGGGCGGCTAGATTCTTCTACTATTTCAAATTCACGTACTAAAGTTATATAAACCCAATACAGTTTTTAAGTAAAATGCAAAAAATTGTCAGAATAAAGCATTTTAAATTCAAATGTTGTTAACTATTTCTTCTCAAATCTACAAATTTCACTCTAAAGACCTAAGGTTACTCTCAAAAAACGCGCAGTTTATTGAAGATTCGCGTGTTTAGCTTTGCTTAAAGTCCTAATACACAGTTTTTTAATAAAATGCAAAAAACTATCAGAAAGAAGCTCTTTTTTACAAATTTCCTTCTAGAGAGCTGAAACTAACCTCAAAAGATTTGAAATTTATTGTAGATCTACATATTTATATAGGCTCAGTACACAGTATTTAAAAAATTGCAAAAAAATATATTAAAGAAGCACTATTAATTTAAATGTTGTTAACTATCTCTTCTCAAATCTACAAATTTCCTTCTAGAGAGCTGAAACTAGCCTCAAAAAATTTGAAATAATTTGTAGATTTACATGTTTATATAGGCCCAGACCGTTTTCAAAAAGTTGTAAGAAACTTTTACAACTTTTTGAAAACGGTCTGGGTTTTTATTTTTAAAATTACATTAAAATAACCGATGAAACCAAAATTACTTCAAACCAGTAATTAAGCCACCATTTTGTTGCTAATCAAAGTTAATGAACGCCATCTTGGATTTAGATTTTAGTACTATTTTTACATTTAAATCAAAAATTTCAATCACTTCCGGTTTTTATTTTTGAAAGTACATTAAAATAACTGATAATATTAAAATTAGTTTAAAATAGTAATTTGGCAGCCATTTTGTTATTAATTAAAATTAATCAACGCCATCTTGGATTTAAATTTCTGTAATACTGTTACATCAAAATCTAAAATTTCAATCATTTTCGGTTTCTATTTTTGAAATTACATTAAAATAACCGATGAAACCAAAATTACTTCAAACCAGTAATTAAGCAGCCATTTTGATACTAATTTAAGTTAAGTAACGCCATCTTAGATTTAGGTTTTCATAATATTTTTACATTAAAATCAAAAGTTTCAATCATTTCCGGTTTCTATTTTTGAAATTACATTAAAATAACCGATAAATCCAAAATTACTTCAAACCAGTAATTAGACCGCCATTTTGTTACTGATCAAATTTAATCAACGCCATTTTGGATTTAGATTTTTGTAATATTTTTACATTAAAATCAAAAATTTTAATCATTTTCGGTTTCCATTTTTAAAATTACATTAAAATGACTGATGATCCTATAATTACTTCAAACCAGTAATTAAGCCGTCATTTTGTTACTAATTAAAATTAATCAACGCCATCTTGGATTTAAATTTCTGTAATACTGTTACATTAAAATCTAAAATTTCAATCATTTCCGGTTTCTATGTTTGAAATTACATTAAAATAACCGATGAAACCAAAATTACTTCAAACCAGTAATTAGACCGTCATTGTGTTACTGATCAAATTTAATCAACGCCATTTTGGATTTAGATTTTTGTAATATTTTCACATTAAAATAAAAAAATTTAATCATTTCCGGTTTCTATTTTTAAAATTACATTAAAATGGCCGATGATCCTAAAATTTCTGCAAACCAGTAATTAAGCCGTCATTTTGTTACTAATTAAAGTTAATCAACGCCATCTTGGATTTACATTTCTGTAATATGTTTACATTAAAATCAAAAATTTCAATCACTTCCGGTTCTTATTTTTAAAATTAAATTAAAATAACTGATAATATTAAAATTAGTTTAAAACAGTACTTTGGCAGCCATTTTGTTATTAATTAAAATTAATCAACGCCATCTTGGATTTATATTTCTTTTATACTGTTACATCAAATTCTAAAATTTTAGTCATTTCCCGTTTCTTTTTTTTAAATTACATTTAAATGACTGATGATCCTAAAATAACTTCAAACCAATAATGTAGCCGCCATTTTGTTGTTAATAAAAATTTATCAACACCATCTTGGATTTACATTTCTGTAACATTTTTACATTAAAATCAAAAATTTCAATCACTTCCGGTTCTTATTTTTGAAAATACATTAAAATAACTGATAATACTAAAATTACTTTAAACCATTAATTAAGCCGCCATTTTGTTACTAATTAAAGTTAAGCAACGCCATCTTGGATTTAGATTTTTGTAATATTTTTACATAAAAATCGAAAATTTCAATCACTTCCGGTTCTTATTTTTGAAACTACATTAAAATAACTAATAATACTAAAATTAATCTAAACCAGTAATTTGGCAGCCATTTTGTTATTATAAAAAATTAATCAACGCCATTTTGGATTTAAATTTCTTTTATAGTGTTACATCAAATTCTAAAATTTTAGTCATTTCCGGTTTCTATTTTTAAAATTACATTAAAATGACTGATGATCCTAAAATAACTTCAAACCCGTAATTAGACCGCCATTTTGTAATTAATAAAAATTAATCAACACCATCTTGGATTTAAATTTCTGAAATACTGTTACATCAAAATCTAAAATTTCACTCAGTTCCGGTTGATATTTTTAAAATTACATTAAAAAAACCGATAAAACCAAAATTACTTCAAACCAGTAATTAAACCGCCATTTTGTTACTAATTAAAGTTAATCAACGCCATTTTGGATTTAGATTTTTGTAATATTTTTACATTAAAATCGAAAATTTCAATCATTTCCGGTTTTTATTTTTAAAATTATATTAAAATAACTGATGACCCTAAAATTTCTTCAAACCAATAATTTGGCCGCTATTTTGTTATTAATGAAAATTAATCAACGCCATCTAGGATTAAGATTTTTGTAATAATTTTACATTAAAATCAAAAATTTCAAACACTTACGGTTCTTATATTTAAAATTACATTAAAATAACTGATAATATTAAAATTAGATTAAACCAGTAATTTGGCAGCCATTTTGTTATTATTTGAATTTAAACAACGCCATCTTGGATTTAAATTTTTGTAATACTGTTACATTAAAATCCAAAGTTTTAGCTATTTCCGGTTTCTATTTTTGAAATTACATTAAAATAACTGATGATCCTAAAATTACTTCAAACCAGTAATTTGGCCGCCATTTTGTTAATAATTAAAATAAATCAACGGCGACTTGAATTTAAACAGTAAAAGAAGTTACCCGCCCACAATTTAAACTTGGTTCTCGCTTGCCCACCCAAGCGCTTGTCATAAAAAAACTTGTTGGAAGCTAATGTCCTTGTATTCCTAGCAATTTACCCAAACGGTGGATAAATAATAAATCTTTTGATCAGCAACACTTAAGTGGGTAGGCCACAGTAGAAGAATGTACCCGCCCACAATTAAAACTTGGTTCCCGCCCGCTTACCCAAGCGCTTGTTATCAAGAAACTTGTTGTAAGCTAATCGTCTGTTATATTGCTAGCAACTTACACAAACGGTAAGTGGAATAATAAATCTTTTGATCACCAACACTTGGTTGGGTAGGTGGGCCACAGTAGAAGAAGCTACCCGCCCACAATTTAAACTTGGTTCCCGCCCACCCACCCAAGCGTTTGTCATCAAGAAATTTGTTGTAAGCTAATCGATTGTTGTATTGCTAGCAACTTACACAAACGGTGAATGGACTAATAAATCTTTTGAACACTAACACTTGAGTGGGTGGGTGGGCCACACTAGAAGAAGCAACCCGCCCACAATTTAAACTTGGTTCCCGACTGCCCACCCAAGCGCTTGTCATCAAAAAATTGTTGTAAGCTAATCGTTTGTTGTATTTCTAGCAACTTACACAAACGGTGGGTGGAATAATAAATTTTTTAATTACAAACACTTGGGTGGGTGGGTGGGCTACAGTAGAAGAAATTACCCGCTCACAATTTAAACAGGGTTCCCGCCCACCCACCCAAGCGTTTGTCATCAAAAAACTTATTGTAAGCTAATCGTTTGTTGTATTTCTAGCAACTTACACAAACGGTGGGTGAAATAACAAATTTTTTGATCACCAACACTTGGGTGGGTGGGCTACAGTAGGAGAAACTAACCGCCCACAATTTAAACTTGGTTTCCGCCCGCCCACCAAAGCGCTTGTCATCAAGAAACTTGTTGTAAGCTAATCGTCTGTTGCATTGCAAGCAACTTACACAAACGGTGGGTAAAATAATAAATCTTTTGATCATCAACACTTGGATGGGTGAGTTTACCACACAATTTAATCTTGGCTTCCTCCCGCCCACCCAAACGTTTGTCATCAAGAAACTTGTTCTAAGCCAATCGTCAGTTGGATTGCTAGCAACTTACACAAACGGTGGCTAGAATAATAAATTTCTTGATCACCAACACTTGGGCGGGTGGGTGGGCCATAGTAGAAAAAACTATTCTCGCCCACAATTTAAACTTGGTTCCCGCCCGCCCACCCAAGCGTTTGTCATCAAGAAATTTGTTGTAAGCTAATCGATTGTTGTATTGCTAGCAAGTTACACAAACGGTGAATGAAATAATAAATCTTTTGAACACCGCACTAGAAGAAGCAACCCGCCCACAATTTAAACTTGGTTCCCGACTGCCTACCCAAGCGCTTCTCATCAAAAAATTGTTGTAAGCTAATCGTTTGTTGTATTTCTAGCAACTTACACAAACGGTGGGTAAAATAATAAATCTTTTGATCATCAACACTTGGATGGGTGAGTTTGCCACACAATTTAATCTTGGCATCCTCCCGCCCACCCAAACGCTTGTCATCAAAAAACTTGTTGTAAGCCAATCGTCAGTTGGATTGCAACTTACACAAACGGTGGGTGGAATAATAAATTTGTTGATCACCAACACTTGGGTGGGTGGGCCACAGTAGAAGAATTTAACCGCCTACTACTCAAATTTGGTTCCCGCCCGCCCACCCAAGCGCTTGTCATCAAGAAATGTGTTGTAAGCTAATCGTCCGTTGTATTGTTAGCAACTTACACAAACGGTGGATGAAATATTAAATCTTCACTAACACTTAGGTGGGTGGGTGGGCCACAGTAGAAAAAGCTACCCGCCCACAATTTAAACTTGGTTCCCGCCCACTCACCCAAGCGTTTGTCATCAAGAAATTTGTTGTTTGCTAATCGTCTGTTGAATTGCTAGCAACTTACACAAACGGTGAATGGAATAATAAATCTTTTGATCACCAACACTTGGGTGGGTGGGTGGGCCATAGTAGAAGAAGCTACCCGCCCACAATTTAAACTTGGCTCCCGCTTGCCCACCCAAGCGCTTGTCATCAAGAAATTTGTTGTAAGCTAATCGTCTGTTATATTGCTAGCAAATTACACAAACGGTAGGTGAAGTAATAAATCTTTTGATCACCAACTTTTGGTTGGGTGGGTGGGCCACAGTAGAAGAAGTTACTCGCTCAGAATTTAAACTTGGGTAAATTTCCTTTCAACAATATTTTTTTCAAAATTGTTTAATCCATTTTTTGCTAATTTTGTTATAAAACTAAAACTAATCGATAAATTTTCTTCTAATTTATCATAAATGATCACCAATTAGTACTTTATTAGTGGAAACTTTAAACTTTTAATAACTAATTGCGATATAAAACTTAACCATACATTCTTTAATTATTAAAAAAATTAAATATTTTTTATAAAACATTTTCTTCAACCATTTTGTGACATAAATTACTTCCGATACATTTAAATATCCTCAAATTTCTACAAAGCCCGGAAATCGGTTTCATTTATAATTGTCATTAATTTTTACAACTGCGTTAATGAATATTTTTGACCGTATCAAGTTTGAATCAAGGTAGGTAGTATAATAAAAAAAAAATGTATATATAATTAACTCGACCAAGGTCACACACAACTTTCATTTGGATCAGAGTAAATACTACAATACTAGGTTGATCTGGTTGATTATTCTAAGGAACGCGAAGTGATTCATAATTAAAACAGTACAGTACAATCATAAAAAAAAATAATGAAAGGTTAATATTTAAATTCATTGTATCAAATATATTAAAAATTCTCAAAGCATATGTGTCTTCAGTACATAACTGGATTTTGCTTTTAGTACGAGTTGAAATGTCAGGGACCCTCTCACCGGCTTCTGAATTTCTATAACATGCACTATTAGTAGCAGCAAGAGCAATAGCTCTTTCTGATTGCACTTTCAACATAGAACAATTCATTTCCATACAACCATAGGTTTGGCCTTTTAGTTAATATTTATGAATCTAATTGATTCCATCCATAATTCATCACGAATTTGCAAGCTGCTAATGCAATACGGTGTTGAAATATTTAATAATTTAATAGAATAGATTACATAATAATTGTCATCAAATCTTAACAACAAATTAGCTACAAACGTGTCTGTTAATATTATTTTCTATAATTTTGTTTATCCAAAATATTTTAAATTACATAAATTGATTTATGCCTGTATACATAACATTCTTATAGCTACAATCGATGTAATAAATTGTTTAAATATTTACATATGTAAACCAAGTTGACAAAACTGCGAGAAAGTTCAAATCGGTCCTGCCCGAAAGATAAGTCTAATACGATCTGAATAATTTGTTGAACTTTCCAACACGTAATGATTGTTATTAAAATGGATTAAATGATGGACATTATGTAATATTGTATAACATGCAAAATGCGATTATGATATTTTAATTGTTAATGATGTAATAAGTTATTTTAATTATTTGTTTAAATACCAAAAGAATGAAAGAGGAAAATACAATGAAAATCTTAACCTTTTTTTTCCATCAACTATTTTGTTGCACATTTTTTTGATAACTAAAAACATTTTTTTTTTATTTTGTTCATTGAACATTTTGTGAACAAACATTTTTTCAAAATTTAGATAATTTTTGACAACTTAAGAAAATTTTGTTGCACATTAAAACAATTTTGACACCTTAGGAATGTTTTGTTGCACGTTAGAACATTTTTGACACTTTAAGAATATTTTGTCGCACATTAGAACACTTTTCTGACAGCTAAGAACATTTTTATAAACTTTGTAAACTGAACATTATGTGAACAAACGTTTTTCAAAATTTATATAATATTTGACCACTCAGGAACATTTTTGACAGTTCAAAAACATTTTGTCGCACATTAGAACATTTTACTGACAACTAGAAACATTTTTTTTAAATTTTGTAAATTGAACATTATGAGCACAGACATTTTTTCAAAATGTCTATTATTTTTGACGGCTTAGAAACATTTTTGACAGTTCAGAAACATTTTTGACCGATTACAAAGATTTAGTAGCACATTATAAAAAAATTGACACGTTAGGAACATTTTGTTGCACATAATAACATTTTTCTGACAGCTGAGAACATTTTTTGAAATTTTGTAAATAAGTGAGCTAACATTTTTCAATTTTGTATAATTTTTGACGGCTCAGGAATATTTTTGACAGTTCAAGAACGTTTTGCCGCACTATGTCATTGTCAGTTATAACAGTTACATATGTCAATGTCACTTTTGACAATTACCTAAGTCAATATCAATTATAACCGTTATGTTAATGTCACTTTTGAAAAATGTGGAAATGTTAATTTTGACAGTTGTGTCAATGTCAGTTATGACAAATGTTTCAATGTCACTTTTGCAGTTGAGTAAGTCAACGTCAATTTTGACACTTACATCAACGTCACGTTTGACAGTTAACTAAGTCAATGACAGTTTTGACAGTTGTCAATGTCACTTATAACACTTAACTATGTCATTTTTAAAACATATTAGACTTTTTTATTATTTTATTAATTGACAGTGTTTTTATTACTTTTGACAAATTTCAATAACACAAAACATAAAAAAATATAAACAAATTGACAAAAATTAGATCTAACTTTGCCTATTTGGATAAATTTGGATTTCTAAAAAAACAGCGTATCGATTTTGATAAAATTTGGAGTGAATTTAGTTTAGACTATAATAAATCATTTTTCAAAGTTTTATCAAAGTCCAATGATACAAACCTTAAAAATAAATAAAAATAAATTTAAAAAATTAGATCTAACTTTACACTTATTTGGTTAAAACCGGATTTGTCAGAAACTAGCGTATCGATTTTGATCAAATTTGCATAATATTGAGACAAGCCAATAACAAACCAAATATCAAAATATTATAAACATTTAATGTTACAAATTATTAAAAATTAGATCTAATTTGGTCAAAACTAAATTTCTCGGAAACCAGCGTATCGATTTTGATAAAAAATGCAACAAATTAAGTTTAACTAATGTAAAATAATATGTCAAAATTTCATTAAATTTCAATGATGCCAACTTAAAAAAAACAATTTTAAAAATGTAGACCTAATTTTGCCAAACTTGTTGGAAACTCGTATCAATTTTGATTTTTTTTTTGTAAATTGAGTTTAGTTAGTGGCAAATCATATTTCAGCATTTTATTAAAGTTTAATAATCCCAACTTGATAAAATAAACTTTAAAATTTTAGACCTAATTTTGACTATTTAATTGAAAGCAAATTACTCATAAACTAGCAAATCAATTTTAATCAAATTTGTTTTAATTTAAGTTTGATTAGTGTCAAATCATATGTCAAAAATTGATCAAAATTCATTGAAACCAACTTTAAAAAAATTAGATCTAATTTTGACTAAATTAAATTAATCAAAAACCAGCGAATCAATTTTAATCAAACTTGTAGTAAATTAAGTTCAATTAATAACAAATCATTTATCAAAAATTAATTAAAGTCCAATGATGCCAACCTTACAAAAAAAAACTTTAAAAAATTAGATCTAATTTTGACTATTTAGTTCATACTAAATTAATTGTAAACTAGCCTACCAATTTTGATTGAATTTGCAGAAAATTGAGTCCAAATAGCAATAAAACAGTTAAATTTTTTTATCAATATTCAATGATACCAACTTAAAACAAACAATTTTGAACTTTTAGACCTAATTTTGACTATTTAGATGAAATCAGATTACTTAAAAACCAGCGTGTCAATTTTATCCAAATTTGTAGTAAATTGAGTTCAATTAAATACAAATCATTAGCCAAAAATAGATGCTTTACAAAAAAAAAAATTAGACCTAATTTTGACTATTTGGTTTAAACTAAATTAGTCGCAAACCAGCCTATCAATTTTGATTAAATTTGCAGAAAATTTAGTCCAAATGACAAAAAAACAGTTAAAATTTTTTCATCTATATTCAATAATACCAACTTAAAAAAAAACAATTTTGAAATTTTAAATCTAATATTGACTATTTGGTTGAAAACAAATTACTCAAAAACCTGGGTGCCAATTTTAATAAAATTTGTAATAAATTAAATTAAATTAATACCAAATTAGTCAAAAATTAATTAAAGTTCAATAATGCCAACTTTATAAAAAAAAATTAGACTAAATTTTGACTATTTGGTTTAAATTGGATTAGTCAAAAACAATCAGCCTATCAATTTTGACTAAATTTGCAGAAAATTGAGTACAAATAGAAGCAAAACAGTTGTGAAAATTTTATCAATATCTAATGATACCAACTTAAAAAAAACAATTTAAAAACTTTGATCTAATTTTGACTAGTTGGTTGAAATCTGATTACTCAAAAACTAGCGTATCAATTTTAATCAATTCAATTAATAGCAAATCATTTGTCAAAAATTGATCAAAGTTCAATGATGCCAACCTTACAAAAAAAACTTTAAAAATTTAGACCTAATTTTGACTATTTGGTTTAAAATGAATTACAAAAATCAGCTTATTGATTTTGATTAAATTTACAGAAAATTGAATCCAAATAGCAGCAAAAGAGTTGTAAATTTTTTATCAATACCTAATGATACCAACTTAAAAAAAATAATTTTAGACCTAATTTGGACTGTTTGCTTGAAATCAAATTACTCAAAAACTAGCGTATCAATTTTAATAAAACTTGTAGTAAATTAAGTTCAATTACTAACAAATCATTTATTAAAAATTGATTAAAATTCAGTGATGCCAACCGTACAAAAAAAAAACTAAATTTTGAGTATTTGGTTCAAACTGGATTAGTCTAAAACCAGCCCATCAATTTTTATTAAATGTGCAGAAAATTAAGTCCAAACAATAACAAAGCAGATGTAAATATATCATCAATACGCAATGATGCCAACTTAAGAAAAACAATTTTGAAATTTTAAGACTAATTTTGACTAATTGGTTGAAACCAGATTACTCAAAAACTAGCGTATCAATTTTAATCAAATTTGCAGTAAATTAAGTTCAATTAATAACAAATCATTTGTCAGAAAAAAAATTAAAGTTCAATAATGCCAACCTTACAAAAAAACTTTAAAAATTTAGACCTAATTTGACTATTTGGTTTAAAATGAATTACAAAAATCAGCTTATCAATTTTGATTAAATGTACAGAAAATTGAACCCAATTAGCAGCAAAAAAATTGTAAAAATTTCATCAATATCTAATGATACCAATTAAAAAAAAAATAAATTTTAGACCTAATTTTGACTAAATAGTCAAAACCAAATGGTTGAAATCAAATTACTCAGAAACCAACGTTCCAATATTAATAAAACTTGTAGTAAATTAAGTTCAATTACCAACATATCATTTATCAAAAATTGATTAAAATTCAATGATGCCAACTTTACAGAAAGACCTAATTTTGACTATTCGGTTTAAACTGAATTAATCGGAAACGAGCCTATCAATTTTGATTAAATTTGCAAAAAATTAAGTTCAAATAACAACAAAGAAGATGTTAAAAATTTATCAAACCCAAAAATACCAACTTAAGAAAAAACAATTTTGAAATTTTAGACCTAATTTTGACTATTTGGTTGAATTCAAATTACTCAAAAACTAGCGTATCAATTTTAATCAAATTTGCAGTAAATCAAGTTCAATTAATAACAAATCATTTGTCGAAAAATAATTAAAGTTCAATGATGCCAACCTTACATGAAAAACTTTAAAAAATTTAGACCTAATTTTGACAATTTGGTTTAAACTGGATAAGTCGCAAACCAACTTATCAATTTTGATTAATTTGCAAATAAAATAATGCAATTTTGTATCAGCATAGCCCAATATTATTAGTACTAATTGTTTCAATTTGATTAAATTCTACACGCTCAACTTAACATAACCTTAAATCAATCAGCATCGTTTTGTAGAATCAGAATTCATAAGACTTAATACTATTATTCATAAATCAGAAACGGTACATTGAAACTTTGTACAATTTGGTACAAAAACTGCTAAATATTATAAATACCAACTGAGCAAAATTTATAAAAATCTACACGGTCAATTTGACATAACCTCAACAACACAACAAAAAAAATGATTGATGAGTTAACATAGTCATAACTTAGAAATCGTACATTGGAAATTGGTGCAATTTAGTACTAATATGAATCAATATCAACAGTACTATGTGTGCAAATTTGATTAAAATAAATACGCCAAATTTGACATAACCTCAAATCAATTAACCTCACAGCAAAATCAAAAATTATTAAAGTTTACATAGTTTGTCATAACTTAGAAACCCTTTATTGGAAATTAGTAAAATTTGGTACCAATATAGCTCAATATTATCAATACTAAATGTGCAAATTTGATTAAATTCCATACGCTCAATTTGACATAACCTTAAAATAATCAGCATAAGTTTGCAGAATCAAAATTTATAAAACTTAACATTAATGCCCAAAAATTAAAATTGGTATATTAGAAATTGGTGCAATTTGGTACAAACATAGCTCAATATTATAAAAAGTAATTGGGCAAAATTAATAAAAATCTATACGGTCAATTTGACATAACCTCAATTTAATTAAGCTAACTTAGCAAAATCAGAAATCATTGGAATTAACAAAGTTTGTCATAATTTAAAAACTATACATTGGAAATTAGTACAACTTGGTACCAATGTAGTTCAATAACAACAGTACTAAGTGTGCAAAATTAATTAAAATCTATACAGTCAATTTGACATAACCTCAATTCAATTAAGCTAACTTAGTAAAACCAGAAATCATTGGAGTTAACATAGTTTGTAATAATTTAAAAATTTTACATTGTAAATTAGTGCAACTTGGTACCAATATAGCTCAATAACATCAGTACTAAGTGTGCAAAATTAATTAAAATCCATACGCCTAATTTGACATAACCTCAATTCAATTAACTTGACATAGCAAAATCAGAAATCCTTTGACATAATTTATTGTAACTCAGAAACCGTACGTTAGAAATTGATGCAATTTGGTACTAACATAGCTAAATACCATTAGTACTAGATGTGCAAATTTGATTAAATTCCATACGCTCATTTTGGTATAACTTTAAATTAATCAAAAATGGTACATTGGAAATTAGTGCAAACTTTTTAGAATAATTCAAATTAATTACCTCCTAAAAGTTTTGCTTCAAAAACCTCAACCAAGTCAATGTACTATTGTAATAAATTAGATTGTTTACAAATTAGCAATTCAAAACTAATTGAATTGTTACTACACTTATTTAATCAATCTATATTCCAGTATGGTATCAGAAGAACACGTTATAACATTTTCTACACATTTTCTCCACTTTCCTTCCTGTCTTAGAAAAATTTCTAACTAAATTAAATTAAATCATTCATTTTGTGCTTGCCTAAATAGATTAATATAAGAAAATACCTTTAAAATTGATTAAATAAAAACATCAGTCGATAATCAATAAATTAAAACATCGACTTTCACAGCACCCGCACGTTAGTGAAAGTTTCTGGCGTTAAAACTCTTATGCAATCATCGTTCATTGATGTCTTACAAGAATTAAAAAAAAATGTATAATATATTGATTGATTAATACAATGAAACTGGAAAGTGATCCAGACATTGTTAATTTAGATTCATTTAATCAATTTAATTAATGAATGTTCCACAACATTAAATTCAACGTATTTGTGAACAAATAGGTTGCTTAATATAAATTAACAATTGCAAAAACATTTTAGCAATATTATATAAAATTTCCTGAAATAATTAACATGAATGCTAATTGTTTGCTATTTTTGAATTGTCCTAATCGTTCCATTAAATATGAATTAAAATTGGAGAAATACTTTCCGGAATGTCGACTGCTTTTAAAAATACTTTTACTTGTTTTTGTCATTGATCGAATGCATTTCTGAGAAGGACGCCGTTAATGGTGACGCCTTATGCATACTGAACTTGTTTTTAGATCCCATAAAATTTCGGAGGCCAATCTGTTTTGATTGATTTTAAAAAGATTAATTATTATTTATAAATAGATTCAAAAGAATCAAATAATTTTTTTGTTCAACCTTGACAAATAAAATTTGTGGTAAACATTTCACTTCAAACATAGAAAGTTTTGCAATTAAAGTTGAAGCAAAACAAAAGAAAAATGCATGCTTATTAAGATTATTGTTTTGTAAGATGGAAAATTAGATACGTTTTTATGTTATTAAATCTGGAGAATGAATATTTATTATTGTAAAAAGCAGAAAATTAACATTCCCGGTGTACGATGGATTTTCTAATCGATTTAAGAATGATTGTAGTGATTTGCTTTCATTTGTTTGAGGTTTCAAATTTTAGTTAGAAATTGAAATAAATAAATATCATAGAAAATTCTACAAACTATTTTGTGCTTTAATTATTTATTTATATTATATTCCATCAATATTTTCCTATGGAATTGGTCTAACCACTCCAATCATCGGAAAATACGAAAAAGAATAAAAAATATTTTTGTCTTAATAGATTTTGTTAAGCATATTTAACATTTTTTCACTTCAATTCAATTATAATAATAAACATGTTGACGCAATGTTTACAAAAAACATTCATATATCTTGCGACGACTGACCGGGTAAGCGCGCTTTAAATAAAAACGTATTTTTTACTTTCATGAACTAAATTAACATCCCAAAAAGTAAAATAAAATTTGAAGTAATATTGTGTAAAGACGACTGACCGGGTAAGCGCGCTACAAATAAAACTCATTCTTTATATTGTTTCCTTCAACTTTTATATTCCTGCAGCTATTGCATACAAAAAAACAAAACAAGTATTAGTAATCAAAAGCAATTACTGCTATTATATTAAAAAAATTTTTTGATGACTAACGCTTGGGTGGGTCGGCGGAAACTAAATTCAAGTTGTAAGCAACTAGTTTTTTTTAATATGACCCACTCAACCGCCCAATTGTAATCAAATTTACGCATCTAGTACTAATTATATTAAGCTATATTAGTACTAAATTGCATCAATTTCCAATGTACGCTGTTTAAGTTATGTCAAACTATGTTGACTTCAATTATTTTTAATTTTGCTATGTCAACTTAATTGAATTAAGGTTATATCAAATTAGGCGTATAAATTTTAATTAATTTTTCACACTAAGTTCTGATGTTATTAAACTATATTGATACCAAGTTGCAGTAATTTCCAATATACAGTTTTTAAATTATGACAAACTATGTTAACTCCAATGATTTCTGGTTTTGCTAGGTTAGGTTAATTAAATTGAGGTTATGTCAAATTGACCGTATAAATTTTTATTAATTTTGCACACTAAGTTCTGGTGTTATTGAACTATATTGGTACCAAGTTGCACTAATTTCCAATGTATAATTTTTAAATTATGTCAAACTATGTTAACTCCAATGACTTCTGGTTTTGCTAAGTTAGGTTAATTGAATTGAAGTTATGTCAAATTAGGCGTATAGAATTTAATTAATTTTTCACACTTAGTTCTAATTTTATTGAGCTGTATTGGTACCAATTTGCACTAATTTCCTATGTATAATTTTTAAATTATGACAAACTATGTTAACTCCTATAATTTCCGGTTTTGCTAAGTTAGGTTAATTAGATTGAGGTTATGTCAAATTAAACGTATAGATTTTTATTAATTTTGCCCAATTGTTTTTTATAATATTAAACTTTGTTTGTACCAAATTGCACCAATTTCTAATATACCAATTTTGATTTTTGGGCATTAATGTTAAATTTTATAAATTTTGATTTTGCTGATTATTTTAAGGTTATGTCAAATTGAGCGTATAGAATTTAATCAAATTTGCACATTTAGTACTGATGATATTGAGCTATATTGGTACCAAATTTTACTAATTTCCAATAAAGGGTTTCTAAGTTATGACAAACTATGTAAACTTCAATAATTTTTGATTTTGCTGTGAGGTTAATTGATTTGAGGTTATGTCAAATTTGGCGTATTGATTTTAATCAAATTTGCACACTTAGTACTGTTAATAATGATTTATATTAATACTAAATTGCACCAATTTCCAATCTAAGTTATGACTAACTATGTTAACATCAATCATTTTTGATTTTGTTGTGTTATTGAGGTTATGTCAAATTGACTGTGAAATTTTTTATAAATTTTGCTCAGTTGGTATTTATAATATTGAGCAACTTTTGTACCAAATTACACAAAGTTTCAATGTACCGTTTCTGATTTATAAGTAATAGTATTAAGTCTTATGAATTCTGATTCTACAAAACGATGCTAATTGATTTGAGGTTATGTTAGATTTAGCGTGCAGAATTTAATCAAATTGGTACAATTAGTTCTACTAGTATTGGGCACAAAATTGCATTAATTTTTTTGCAAATTTTATTAAGCTGGTTTGGGACTTATCCAGATTGAACCAAATTGTAAAAAATAGGTCTAAATTTTTAAAGTTTTTTATGTAAGGTTGGCATCATTGAACTTTAATTATTTGTTGACAAATGATTTGTTATTAATTGAACTTAATTTACTGCAAATTTGATTAAAATTGATACGCTAGTTTTTGAGTTATTTGGTTTCAACCAAATAATCAAAATTAGGTCTAAAATTCCAAAATTGTTTTTTCTTAAGTTGATATTTTTAGGTTTGATGATTTTTTAACACCTGCTTTGTTGTTATTTGAACTTAATTTTTTGCAAATTTAATCAAAATTGATTATTCTCGTTTTCGGTTAATTCAGTTTGAACCGAATAGTCAAAATTAGATCTTTTTGTAAGGTTGGCATCATTGAATTTTAATTATTTTTTGACAAATAATTTGTTCGTAATTAAACTTAATTTTTTGCAAATTTGATTAAAATCAATACGCTAGTTTTTGAGTAATCTGGTTTCAACCAAATAGTCAAAATTAGTCCTAAAATTTTAAAATTGTTTTTCTTAAGTTGGTATCATTGCGTATTGATAATTTCTTAACATCTATCTGCTTTGTTGTTATTTAGACTTAATTTTCAGCAAATTTAATCAAAATTGATGGGCTGGTTTTTGACTAATCTAGTTTGAACCAAATAATCAAAATTTAGTCTTTTTTGTACGGTTGGCATCATTGAATTTTAATGAATTTTTGATAAATGATTTGTTAGTAATTGAATTTAATTTACTACAAGTTTTATTAATATTGGATTGGTTTTTGAGTAATTTGATTTCAACCAAATAGTCAAAATTAGTTCTAAAAATTCATTTCTTTTAAGTTGGTATCATTAGATATTGATGAAATTTTTACAACTCTTTTGCTGCTATTTGTACTCAATTTTCTGCAAATTTAGTCAAAATTGATAGGCTGGTTGTTTTTGACTAATCCAATTTAAACTAAATAGTCAAAATTTGGTCTAATTTTTTTTTTATAAAATTGGCATTATTGAACTTTAATTAATTTTTGACTAATTTGTTATTTTAATTGAATTTAATTTACTGCAAATTTGATTAAAATTAACACCCTGGTTTTTGAATAATTTGTTTTCAACCAAATTGTCACTATTAGATTTAAAATTTCAAAATTGTTTTTTAAGTTAAAAAAATTTAACTGTTTTTCTTGCCATTTGGACTCAATTTTCTGCAAATTTAATTAAAATTGATAGGCTAGTTTCCGACTAATTTAGTTTAAACCAAATAGTCAAAATTAGGTCTAAATTTTTAATTTTTTTTTAAAGCATTCATTTTTGACTAATGATTTGTATTTATATGAAATCAATTTACTACAAACTTAATTAAAATTGACACGCTGGTTTTTAAGTAATCTAATTTCAACTAAATAGTCAAAATTAGGTTCAAAATTGTTTGTTTTAAGTTGGTATCATTGGATATTGATAAAAAATTTAACTGTTTAATTGCTATTTGGGCTCAATTTTTTGCAAATTTAATCAAAATTGGTAGGCTGGTTTACGATTAATTTAGTATGAACTAAATAGTCAAAATTAGATCTAATTTTTTAAAGTTTATTTTGTAAAGTTGGCATCATTGAACTTTAATTATTTTTTGATAAATGATTTGTTATAAATTGAACTTAATTTACTACAAGTTTGATTAAAATTGATACACCGGTTTTTGATTAATTTAATCAAAATTAGATCAAATTTTTGAAAGGCTTCATTGAATTTTGATCAATTATTGACATAAAATTTGTTACTAATGAAACCTAAATTACCACAAATTTGATTAAAATTGATTTGCTGGTTTATGAGTAATTTGCTTTCAACTAAATAGTCAAAATTAGGTCTAAAATTTTAAAATTTATTTTATCGAGTTGGTATTAATGAAATGCTGAAATAAGATTTGCCAACTCTATTTAAAAAAAAAAATCAAATTTGATAAGTTTCCAACAAGTTTGGCAAAATTAGGTCTACATTTTTAAAATTGTTTTTCTTAAGTTGGTATCATTGAAATTTAATGAAATTTTGACATATCATTTTACATTAGCTAAACATAATTTACTGAAATTTTGATCAAAATCGATACGCTGGTTTCCGAGAAATTTAGCTTTGAACAAATAAACATAATTAGATCTAATTTTTAATAATTTGTATCATTAAATGTTTATAATATTTTGATATTTGGTTTACTATTGGCTTGTCTCAATATTATGCAAATTTGATCAAAATCGATACGCTAATTTCTGACAAATCCGGTTTTAACCAAATAAGTGTAAAGTTAGATCTAATTTTTTAAATTTATTTTTATTTATTTTTAAGGTTTGTATTATTGGACTTTGATAAAACTTAAAAAAAATGATTTATTATAGTTTAAACTGATTTTACTCCAAATTTCATCAAAATCGATACGCTGGTTTTTTTAGAAATCCAAATTTATCCAAATAGGTAAAGTTAGATCTATTTTTTGTTAATTGGTTAATTTTTTTTTTATTTGTGTTTGAAACCTGTCAAAAGTAATAAAAATGTCGAATTGCAAAAAAGTCAAAAAAGTCAAACATTTTTTTTTAAGTGACATAGTTATAAGTGACATTGACAACTGTCAAAACTGTCATTGACTTAATTAATTGTCAAATATGACGTTGATATAAGTATCAAAATTGACTTTGACTTACTTAACTGCCAAAAGTGACATTGAAACATTTGTCACAACTTACAATGACATAACTGTCAAAATTGACATTTCCACATATTTTAAAAGTGACATTAACATAACGGTCATAATTGATATTGACTTAGGTAATTGTCAAAAGTGACATTGACATAACTGTCATAACTGACAATGACAAAGTGCAACAAAACGTTCTTGAACTGTCAAAAATATTTCTGAGCCGTCTAAAATGATCCAAGTTAAAAAAAAATTAATATTAAATTTTTTAAATTTCAAAAAATGTTCGCCAACACTCACCCACCCAAGTGTTTGTGTTCAAAACATTAGATCACAAACACTTGGGCGGGTGGGTGGGCAACTCCAACCCAAACTATACGTCCACATCATTTGAACTTGGTTCCCGCCCACCCACCCAAGTGTTTGTGTTCAAGAAATTGGATCACAAACACTTGGGTGGGTGGGTGGGCTACTCCAATCCAAACTATACGCTAACTTTATTTAAACTTAGTTCCCGCCCACCCACCCAAGTGTTTGTGATCAAGAAATTGGATCACAAACACTTGGGTGAGTGGGTGGGCAATTTCAATTCAAAGTATATGTCCACATCATTTGAACTTAGTTCCCGCCCACCTACCCAAGTGTTTGTGTTCAAGAAATTGGATCACAAACACTTGGGCGAGTAGGTGGGCAACTCAAATCCAAACTATACGCCCAATCATTTAAACATGGTTCCCGCCTACTCACCCAAGTGTTTGTGTTCAAGAAATTAGATCACAAACACTTGGGCGGGTGGGTGGGCTACTCCAATTTAAACTATACGCCCACATCATTTATACTTAGTTCCCGCCCACCCTCCCAAGTGTTTGTGATCAAAAAATTGGATCACAAACACTTGGGCGGGTGGGTGGGCAACTCCAATCCAAACTATACGCCTATATCATTTAAACTTAGTTCCCGCCCACCCACCCAAGTGTTTGTGTTCAAGAAATTGGATCACAAACACTTGGGCGGGTGGGTGGGCTACTCCAATCCAAACAATACACTAATTTTATTTAAACTTAGTTCCCGCCCACCCACCCAAGTGTTTGTGATCAAGAAATTGGATCACAAATACTTAAGTGAGTGGGTGGGCAACTTCAATTCAAAGTATATGTCCACATCATTTGAACTTAGTTTCCGCCCACCTACCTAAGTGTTTGTGTTCAAGAAATTGGATCACAAACACTTGGGCGAGTAGGTGGGCAACTCAAATCCAAACTATACGCCCAATCATTTGAACATGGTTCCCGCCTACTCACCCAAGTGTTTGTGTTCAAGAAATTAGATCACAAACACTTGGGCGGGTGGGTGGGCTACTCCAATCTAAACTATACGCCCAATCATTTGAACTTGGTTCCCGCCCACCCACCCAAGTGTTTGTGTTCAAGAAATTGGATCACAAACACTTGAGCGGGTGGGTGGGCAACTCCAATCCAAACTATACGCCCAATCATTTGAACATGGTTCCCGCCTACTCACCCAAGTGTTTGTGTTCAAGAAATTAGATCACAAACACTTGGGCGGGTGGGTGGGCTACTCCAATCTAAACTATACGCCCACATCATTTATACTTAGTTCCCGCCCACCCTCCCAAGTGTTTGTGTTCAATACAATTGGATCACAAACACTTGGGCGGGTGTTTGGGCAACTCCAATCCAAACTATACGCCCAATCATTTGAACTTGGTTCCCGCCCACCCACCCAAGTGTTTGTGTTCAAGAAATTGGATCACAAACACTTGAGCGGGTGGGTGGGCAACTCCAATCCAAACTATACGCCCAATCATTTGAACTTGGTTCCCGCTCAAGTGTTTGTGTTCAATAAATTGGATCACAAACACTTGGTCGGGTGGGTGGGCAACTCCAATCCAAACTATACGCCCAATCATTTGAACTTGGTTCCCGCCCACCCACCCAAGTGTTTGTGTTCAATAAATTGGATTACAAACACTTGGTCGGGTGGGTGGGCAACTCCAATCCAAACTATACGCCCAATCATTTAAACTTGGTTCCCGCCCACCTACCCAAGTGTTTGTGTTCAAGAAATTGAACCAAAAACAACTTGGGCGGGTGGGTGGGCAACTCCAATCCAAACTATACGCCAACATTATTTAAACGTAGTTCCCGCCCACCCACCCAAGTGTTTGTGTTCAAAAAATTGGATCACAAACACTTGGGCAGGTGGGTGGACAACTCCATTCCAAACTTTACACCCAATCATTTGCACTTAGTTCCCGCCCACCCACCCAAGTGTTTGTGTTCAAAAAATTGGATCACAAACACTTGGGCAGGTGAGTGGGCAACTCCATTCCAAACTATACGCTCAATCATTTGAACTTAGTTCCCGCCCACCCACTCAAGTGTTTGTGTTCAAAAAATTGGATCACAAACACTTGGGCAGGTGGGTGGGCAACTCCATTCCAAACTTTACGCCCAATCATTTGCACTTAGTTCCCTCCCACCCACCCAAGTGTTTGTATTCAAGAAAATGGATCACAAACACTTGGGTGGGTAGGTGGGCAACTCCAATCCAAACTATACGCCAACATTATTTGAACTTAGTTCCCGCCCACCCACCCAAGTGTTTGTGTTGAAGAAATTAGATCACAAACACTTGGGTGGGTGAGTGGGCAACTCCAATCCAAATTATACGCCAACATTTCTTAAACTTAGTTCCCGCCCACCCACCCAAATGTTTGTGTTCAAGAAATTAAATCAGAAACACTTGGGCGGGTAAGTGGACAACTCCAATTCAAACCGTTATTCAAACTATACGCCAACATTATTTGTACTTAGTTCCCGCCCACCCACCCAAGTGTTTTATTCAAAAGATTGGACTACAAACACTTCGGTGGGTGGGTGGGCAACTCCAATCCAAACTATACGTCCACATCATTCAAATTGGATCACAAATTCTTAGGCTTTGTAAGGCAACAAAAATTAATGTGAAATTTTATGCAATACCATCCTAAAACTTTGTGCTATAATAAGTAACAAGATTCTAGTAATATTTATAACTTTAGGGTCAAACAGAAAGCAAACCCATCAAAATAATAAGTAAATTTACTACGAAATTTTGACAAATTTCTCTTTACTAAATATCAAACTTCAATTTTCTATTTAATTATCAATAAAATAAAATTGCTTCATCATATTTTAACAAGTAATTAAACTTAATTGTTATTTAATACACTTTTAATAAACTTTTACTTAAATACCCAATAATGACCATATAGGAAATCAATAACTCAATAATTTATACAAAAAGTTTTCAATATCACACCTTATTATTAGAAACCATTTATTTAATTTATGTAGAATTAATCTCAAGGAGAATCGGATGCAAAACTCACCAATATAACAAAAAAAATCAAATTAAAAAGGCATGTGGTTAAAACTAAAAATGTTCTTCATATATGTAAATCAAGGGATAAAAGGTTAAATATTTCACGGCGTCGTAATGGTGGGAGAAGAAAAAGTAGTCGACCAATAATTATGAAACCATATATACTAAGCTGAATGGGAATTCGTATTACAGTTGGTTGCTTGTAGCAGAGATTATAAATAACCGAAACGCTATCAATCCTCCAGTACAATTCTTGTTGTGAACATTGTATCACCTTTTAGTTAATCTTTTTTTTGGAATTATGAAGTTTTTAATAGCCGCTGTGGCTTTAGCCACTATTGCAAGTAAGTTTTTTATAAATCTTATATAAAATTATTTAGAAGAAAATGCTTTTAGAAATGAAGACCGGTTTATGGTGTTACAAAATTTTAAAGTTCAAACCTTTCACTTTTATATAACGTTTAAATTTAAAAATATATATATGCATACCGATTGATTTTGTAATAATTAGTTCCTCGATTGATAATAGAAAGTTGTTTACAGATGCGCAAAATTTCAAATGCCCCCCTAATGCAAAGGATGGATCACAATACGAAGATGAGAGGCAGTGTGATAAATTCTATCAATGCAATGATGGTGTTGCTACTGAAAAATTATGCCCTGATGGTTTAGTTTTCGATCAATTAATTCGTAAAATTAATAAATGCGATCAACCCTTCAATATTGATTGCCAAGATCGTACCGAATTACGTATGTTTTAATATTTTTTTATTAGAAATTATTATTATTGATTGATTGGTGATTTTAGAACCACCAGTTGCAAGCAGATTGTGTCCACGTCGTAACGGTTTCTTCGCCCATCCCGAACCACAAGTGTGCAACGTTTTCTATAATTGTATTGAAGGTGAAGCAACAGAAATTAAATGCACTAATGGATTACATTTTGATGAGTATACCGGTACCTGTGTATGGCCTTCTGCTGTTGGTCGTCAAGGATGTGATGATAGTAAAGTCAGTAAGTATCGGACAGTGAGACAAAAAATTAATTTACATTATTTTTTTTTAAATAACTGAGTCATTTTTGTCGTATCGAATTAATTCAAATTTTTACCATAATTAGTACCAACTTTGAAAAATAATTTTCAAAAAATACAAAATTTTCTAATGTCTAGTTTAGGAGATATTGATAATTTTGTTCTAGAATGACTTAAAACTTTAAAAAAAAACTTTATTTTTAATTATTAAAAAAATTTGGACGTACCGATTGAATTCAAAATTTTACCATAATTAGTACTAAAATCAGAGAATACTTTCCCAAAATTACAAAAATTTTCAATGTTTAGTTTAGAAAATATTGATAATTTATGTTTTAGAATGACTTAAAACGTTTGAAAAAACTGCATTTTTAATTTTTTTAAAAATTTGGTCGTACCAAATAAATTCAAAATTTTACCATAATTAGTACTAAATTCAGAGACTACTTTCCAAAAATTACAGAATTTTTCAATGTCTAGTTTCGAATATATTATTGGTTTAGTTCGAGAATAACTTGAAAAATTAAAAAAAAAAACAATTTTTAATTTTCAAAAAAAAATTGGTTGTACCAAATAAATTCAAAATTTTACCATAATTAGTACTAAATTTAGAGAATATTTTCCCAAAAATACAAAAATTTTCAATGTCTAGTATAGAAAATATTGATAATTTATGGTCCAAAATGACTTAAAATTTTTGAAAAAAACTTCATTTTTTAATTATAAAAAAAATTTGGTCGTACCAATTAAATTCAAAATTTTACCATAATTAGTACTAAATTCAGAGACTACTTTCCAAAAATTACAGAATTTTTCAATGTCTAGTTTCAAAGATATTAATAATTTAGTTCGAGAATGACTTGAAAAATTTTAAAAAATGCAATTTTTAATTTTCAAAAAAAATTGGTTGTACCAAATAAATTCAAAATTTTACCATAATTAGTACTAAATTCAAAAAATACTTTCCCAAAATTACAAAAATTTTCAATGTCTAGTTTGGAAGGATTAATAATTTATGTTCCAAAATGACTTTAAACGTTTAAGAAAACTTCATTTTTAATTATAAAAAAAATTTGGTCGTACCGAATAAATTCAAAATTTTACCATAATTAGTACTAAATTCAGAGAATACTTTCCCAAAATTACAAAAATTTTCGATGTTTAGTTTAGAAAATATTGATATTTTATGTTTTAGAATGACTTAAAACGTTTGAAAAAACTGCATTTTTAATTTTTTTAAAAATTTGGTTGTACCAAATAAATTCAAAATTTTACCATAATTAGTACTAAATTCAGAGAATACTTTCCCAAATTTACAAAAATTTTCAATGTCTAGTTTAGAAGATATTGATGATTTATGTTCTAAAATGACTTAAAACGTTTAAAAAAAACTACATTTTTAATTATAAAAAAAATTTGGTCATACCAAGTAAATTCAAAATTTTACCATAATTAGTACTAAATTCAGAGACTACTTTCCAAAAATTACAGAATTTTTCAATGCCTAGTTTAGTTCGAGAATGACTTAAATAATTTAAAAAAATGGAATTTTTAATTTTCCAAAAAACATGGTTGTACCAAATAATATCAAAATTTTACCATAATTAGTACTAAATTTATAGAATATTTTCCCAAAATAACAAATATTTTCAATGTCTAGTTTAGGAAATATTGATAATTTGGTTCCGGAATGACTTAAAACGTTTGAAAAAACTACATTTTTAATTATAAAAAAAATTTGGTGGTACCAAATAAATTCAAAATTTTACCATTATAAGTACTAAATTTAAAAATAACTTTCCTAAAATTACAAAAATTTTCAATGTCTAGTTTAGGAAATATTGATAATTTTGTTTCAAAATTACTTAAAACGTTTGAAAAAAAAATTTAATTATAAAAAAAATTTGGTCGTACCAACTAAATTCACAATTTTACCATAATTATTACTAAATTCAGAGACTACTTTCCAAAAATTACAGAATTTTTCAATGTCTAGTTACGAAGATATTCATAATTTTGTTCGAGAATGACTTAAAAAATTTAAAAAAATGCAATTTTTAATTTTCAAAAAAAATTGGTTGTAACAAATAAATTCAAAATTTTATCATAATTAGTACTAAATTCAGAGAACATTTTTTCAAAATTACAAAAAAAAATAATTTTTATTTTAAAAGATTTTGATCATTTATGTTCCAGATTGACCTAAAACGTCTGAAAAAACTAGATTTTCAATTTTTAAAAAAATTTGGCTGTACCAATAAAATTCAAAATTTTACCAAAACTAGTACTATATTCAGAGAACACTTTCCCAAAGTTACAAATTTTTTCAATGTCTAGTTTATAAGATATAAAAAATTTATGTTCCAGAATGACTTTAAACGTTCGAAAAAATTGCAATTTTTAATTTAAAAAAAGTTTGGCCGTACCAAGTAAATTCAAATTTTTACCATAATTAGTACTAAATTTAGAAAATACTTTCCCAAAATTACAAAAATTTTCAATGTCTAGTTTCGAAGATATTAATAATTTATGTTCCAAAATGACTTAAAACGTTTAAAAAAACTACATTTTTAATTATAAAAAAATTTGATCGTACCAAATAAATATAAAATTTTACCATAATTAGTACTAAATTCAGAAACTACTTTCCAAAAATTACAGAATTTTTCAATGTTTAGTTTCGAAGATATTGATAATTTTGTTTGACATTTAAAAGAACTGCATTTTTGAATTATAAAAAAAATTTGGTCGTACCAAATAAATTCAAAATTGTACCATCATTAGTACTAAATTAATAAAATATTTTTCTAAAATTATAAAATATTTCAATGTCTAGTTTGGAAAATAATAATAATTTAGTTTCGGAAAAAAAATGATCTTTTAATTTTCAAAAAAAAAATTATTGTACCAAATACATTCAAAATTTTACCATAATTAGTACTAAATTCAGAGAATATTTTCCCAAAATTTCAATATTTTTGAATGTCTGGTTTAAAAGATATTGAAAATTTGTGTTCCAGAATGACTTAAAACGTTTGCAAAAACTACATTTTTAATTATAAAAAAAATTTGGTCGTACCAAATTAATTCAAAATTTTACCATAAATTAGTACTCAATTTAAAAAATATTTTGACAAAATTACAACATTTTGCAATGTCTAGTTTAGGAGATATTGATAATTTTGTTTCTAAATGATTTAAAACTAAAAAAAAAAAACTGCATTTTTCTATTATAAAAAAAATTTGGTCGTACCGAATAAATTCAAATTTTTACCATAGTTAGTACTAAATTTAGAAAATACTTTCTCAAATTTACAAAAAATTTCAATGTTTAGTTTAGAAGATATTGGTAATTTAGTTTCCAGAACAAATTAAAAAATTTAAAAAAATTGCATTTTCTAATTATAAAAAAAATTTGCTCGTACCAAATTATTTTAAAATTTTACCAAAATTAGTACTAAAATCAGAAAGAATTATCCTAAAATTAAACAAAATTTCAATGTCTAGTTTAGAAAATATTGATAAATTTGTTCCAAAATGACTTAAAACGTTTGAAAAAAATAAATTTAATTATAAAAAAAATTAAGTCGTACCAAATAAATTCAAAATTTTACCATAATTAGTACTAAATTTAAAAAATACTTTCCTAAAATTACAACATTTTTCAATGTCTAACTTAGAAAATATTAATCATTTATGTTTCAGAAAGACTTCAAAAATTTGAAAAAATAAATTTTTAATTTTAAAAAAAATTTGGTCGTACCAACTAAATTCAAAATTTTACCAAATTTGGTGCTACATTCATGGATTACTTTCCCAAAATTACAACATTTTTCAATGTCTAGTTTAAAAAATAATAATAATTTAGTCCTGAAATGACTTGAAATTTAAAAAAAAATCATTTTTTAATTATAAAAAAAAATTGGTTGTACTGAATAAATTCAAAATTTTACCATAATTAGTACTAAATGTAGAGAATACTTTCGCAGAATTACAAAAGTTTTCAATGTCTAGTTTAGAAGTTATTGATAATTTAGTTCAAGAATGACTTAAAACATTAAAAAAAATGCAATTTTTAAATATCAAATAATTTGATCGTACAAAATATATTCAAAATTTTACCATAAACATTACTAAATTTACAAAATATTTTCTCAAAATTACAACATTTTTTAATGTCTTGTTTAGGAGATATTGATCATTTATGTTCCAAAATGACGTTTGAAAAAACTACAATTTTAAATATAAAAAAAATTTGGTCGTACTAAATAAATTCAAAATTTTACCATAATTAGTACTAAATTTAAAACATACTTTCCCAAGATTACAAAAATTTTTAATAGCTAGTTTAGGAAATATTGATAATTTTGTTCCGGAATGACTTAAATCGTTTAAAAAACTACATTTTAAATTATAAAAAAAATTTGGTCGTACCGAATAAATTCAAAACTGTACCATAGTTAGTACTAAATTTAGAGAATATTTTCTCAAATTTACAAAAAATTTTAATGTTTAGTTTAGAAGATATTGTTAATTTAGTTTCCAGAACGAATTAAAACATTTGAAAAAATTGCATTTTTTAATTATAAAAAAAATTTGGTCGTACCAAACTATTTTAAAATTTTACCAAAATTAGTACTAAAAATAGAAAGAATTATCCTTAAATTACAAAATGTTTCAATGTCTAGTTTAGAAGATATTAATAATTTATGTTCCAGAATAACTATATTTTTGGAAAAACTGCATTTTTAATTTAAAAAAAAAAATTGGTCGTACTGAATAAATTCAAAATTTTATCATAATTAGTACTAAATTAAAAAAGAATTTTCCCAAAATTACTAATTTGTTTAATGTTTAGTTAAGAATATATTAATAATTTAGTTTAGTAGAATGATTTAAAAAGTAAAAAAATGCAATTTTTTATTTTCAAAAAAATTTGGTCGTACCAAAAAAATTCAAAATTACACAATAATTAGTACTATTATCAGAAACAATTTTGCCAAAATTACAAAAACTTTCAATGTCTAGTTTAGAAGATATTGATATTTTTTTTCCAAAATGACTTAAAACGTTTGCAAAAACTACATTTTTAATTATAAAAAAAATTTGGTCGTACCGAATAAATTCAAAATTATACCATAATTAGTACTAAATTCAAATAATAGTTTCCCAAAATTACAAATTTTTTCAATGTCTAGTTTAGAAGATATTGATAACTTAACATCATTTTCTAAAATACTGTATTGGGATGTACTAAAAAATAACCCTTTTCAAAATTTCTTTTTAAGATGAACTTGATACAGCAAGTAGTGAATACCATCACCATTACTACAATCCTACATCAGAAGAATATTTCCACAATGACCAATACCCTTCCCACCGTTTCGATTTAAGACAATTTCAAACGCCTCCTTCTTCCGTAGTAATGGAAACTGATTCTAAAGAAATCACTCCAGGAAATATAAGAAATAGTGGTTTATAATATAAAAAAATTCATCCCCATTAGTTAAATCTGTTGCATCTTCATTAAGTTCATCCAAATCCCTGTGAATTGTTGTAAATAAATTATATTTATTCAATAATTGTTTTGAAACAAAAACCTCCAAAATTTAAGCACAGATTTAATGAAATTTTGATAAAATAGTTTGCAAATTGTTCCTAAATTGCCACGTTTATAATTAGAGCATTTTATATAGATTGTTATAAAGTGTGAATTTGATGTAATGAAACTAATTTTAATTAATTAATTTTTCCCAGACAAATTGAAGGATGGTTTCGAATGCCCAAAAGTAGAACAAACTGACGCAAACGGTCAATTAATCGTCCATCCAAAATTCGCCCACCCTACTGATTGCCAAAGATTCTACGTTTGCTTAAACGGTATGGAACCAAGAGATTTGGGTTGCCCAGTCAGTGAAGTATACAACGAAGAAACTCAACGTTGCGATGCTCCAGAAAATGTTCCCGGATGGTAAATTAATTAATTAATTAATTAATAAAATAATAAACTAACTGAATTAAATTTACAGCGAGGATTGGTACAAAGATGAACCAGCATCAGGATCCAAACCAGCCAAAAAGTCATAAGCTGAAAGTGTTGTAGCTTTCATATTGTTAAGTTTATTTCCTTCCACTTTTTTTATAAAAAAAAACTATTTAGTACCCTATATATTTTGTGCTAGTTTTATTTATTTCTCTTCAATCCTTACAAATCTATTTCATTGTATTTTCCTTTTATGTTTGTGTTTTGTGTATAAAAAATTGAAATAAATGATTTTTATATAAATTGATTTTAATTAAGTGAAAGTAAATATTAATAATAAATTGCCTAAAAAGAAAGTGTCATTAATTAAGATTTTATATATATTTGAATAAAATATGCTCTATAAGAAACGGAATGGGCGGAGGAGAAATTATCAACGAACAGGATTAGTTCATAAAAGTACAAAATACCAACCGGTACGCGGTGAGTTCAGTTCTGTTCAGTCCAGTTCACGATTGCCGCATGATGCACGTTTCAACCGCAGGGCAAAAGTTAAACTTTCTTAAATAAAATTTTGAGTATATTTTTATTACGTTTGCTCCGATATTTTAGTTGCTTACTGACTGCTCAATAAGCATGTTTGTCTTATTCGTTCTGGTTTTTTTGGTACCATTCCTAGGTAAGTCAATTAATCAATCAATCAATCAATAGAAAAAAATTTAAAAAAACCATTTCAGGTATTAATGCGCAATTTAAATGCCCCGAAAGAGTGGGATTCTTCCCCGATCCAATACAATGCGATCTATACTATTTATGCGCAAAGGGCGTTCCTGAAGAGAAGTTATGTCCTGATGGATTAGTTTTCAATGATGGAAATCCGAATCATGAAAGATGCGATATACCAGCTAATGTAGAATGCGATGACCGTACGGAATTACGTAAGTCCTTCAATCTAAATCACATTAAAAAGAAATTTATGGTGGTATGTAGCTAGCAGTAAAAGTTGCTGACGTAGAATTGTTTTATTCTTATTATCTCGGTTTACAAATGCATTAGAAAGTCATTTATCTTTGCTTGCAATGGCAAAGGTCGTATTTTATAAATTATTAATTTGTCAACTTAACTATTGTCATTGGAATAGGAAAGGTATTTTTATTTAAATGGATTTTTTTTATGTTCAGAGTAAGGTCAATAGCCCCTTCATAAACAACTATTCTAATTTTTATTAGTTGCTTAATGCTTTGCTGCTTGCATTCAAGTTTATTCATACTATCAATGATAGACTACAAATATTTTACAAAATTAATTATATTTAAGTACTCAAATCATGTTTATTTTAAGTAAAAAAACTAATGCAGCAAAAAGTACTAACTTCAATTGTTTAGAAATGAAACGTAAGATTTATAACAATTTTTAGCAATATTTAGTACTAATATGGTACTAATTGTGTACTTAATTTTAATTTATTTCATACTCTAAATGTTTCTCCACAAATTATAACAAGAAATCTTGATTTAACAAAAAGTACACAACTTCAATAACTTAGAAATAAAACATTGGATTGACTTAAATTTTTAGCATGGTTTAGTACTTATATGGTACTAATTTCGCAGAAAATTTTTATTAATATCATACGCAAATTTTTTTTTTGAAATGGAAATAAAATATTTATTTTTTGAAAAATTTTAAATTTTTAAAAAGTACCAACTTCTATAACTTAGAAATAAAACATTGGATTGACTTAAATTTTTGGCAATATTTAGTACTTATATGGTACTAATTTTGTAGAAAATTTTAATTAATTTCATACGCAATTTTTTTTGGAAATATACGTAAAAGAATTATTTTTTGAAAAATCTTAATTCAGCAAAAAGTACTAACTTCTATAACTTAGAAATGAAACATTGGATTGACTTAAATTATTAGCTACATTTAGTACAAATATAGTACTAATTGTGTACTAAATTTAAATTAATTTCATAAGCTAATTTTTTTTTAAATTGAAATAAAAAAAATATTTTTTGAAAATTCAAAATTCAGCAAAAAGTACTAACTTCTATAACTTAGAAATAAAACATTAGATTGACTTAAATTTTTAGCTACATTTAGTACTAATATGTTACTAATTTCGTAGATAATTTTATTTAATTTCATACGATATTTTTAAAAAAATCTTAATTCAGCAAAAAGTACTAACTTCAATAACGTAAAAATAAAACATTAGATTTACTTGAATTTTCGGCAACATTTAGTACTTATTTAGTACTAATTTAAAAAAAAAAATTAATTAATTTCATACGCAAATTTCTTTTTGGAAAACAAATATAAGAATATTATTTTGAAAAATCTTAAATCAGCAAAAAGTACTAACTTCTATAACTTATAAATAAAACATTGGATTGACTTAAATTGTTGGCAACATTTAGTACTTATATGATACTAATTTCGTAGTAAATTTAAATGAATTTTATAGGCTTTTTTTTTTAAATAGAAATAAATGAATTATTTTTTGAAAAATTTTAATTTAGCAAAAAGTACTAACTTCTTTAACTTAAAAATAAAACATTGGATTGACCTAAATTTTTGGCAACATTTGGTACTTATATGGTACTAATTTCGTAGTAAATTTAAATAAATTTCATACGCTATTTTTTTTAAATAGAAATAAATGAATTATTTTTTGAAAAACCTTAATTCAGCAAAAAGTACTAACTTCTATAACTTAAAAATAAAACATTGGATTGATTTAAATTTTTGGCAACATTTAGTACTTATATGGTACTAATTTCGTAGAAAATTTTATTTAATTTCATACGCAAATTTTTTTTTGGAAATAGAAATAAATGAATTATTTTTTGAAAAACCTTAATTCAGCAAAAAGTACTAACTTGTATAACTTAGAAATAAAACATTAGATTGATTTAAATTTTTAGCAACATTTAGTACTTATATAGTACTGATTTCGTAAAAAAAATAATTAATTACACACAATAATTATTTTTTTTTTGAAAATAGAAATAAAACAATTTTAAAAAAATCTTAATTCAGCAAAAAGTACTAACTTCTATAACTTGGAAATAAAACCTTAGATTGACTTAAAATTTTGGCAGCATTTGGTACTTATTTGGTACTATTTTCCTAAAAAATTTCAATTAATTTCATACGCTAATTTTTTTTTTGAAATAGAAATTAAAAAAAATTATTTAAAAAAATCTTAATTCAGCAAAAAGTACTAACTTCTATAACTTAAAAATAGAACATTGGATTGATTTAAATTTATGGCAACATTTAGTACTTATATGGTACTAATTTCGTAGAAAATTTTATTTAATTTCATACGCTAATTTTTTTTTGAAAATAGAAATAAATGAATTATTTTTTGAAAAACCTTAATTCAGCAAAAAGTACTAACTTCTATAACTTAAAAATAAAACATTGGATTGATTTAAATTTTTGGCAACATTTAGTACTTATATGGTACTAATTTCGTAGAAAATTTTATTTAATTTCATACGCAAATTTTTTTTTGGAAATAGAAATAAATGAATTATTTTTTGAAAAACCTTAATTCAGCAAAAAGTACTAACTTCTATAACTTGAAAACAAAATATAGGATTGACCTAAATTTTTGGCAACATTTGGTACTTATATGGTACTAATTTCGTAGTAAAGTTAAATTAATTTAATACGCTATTTTGTTTTTTGGAAATACAAATTATTTTTTGAAACATCTTAATTCAGAAAAAAGTATTAACTTTAATAACTTAAAAATAAAACATTGGATTGACTTAAATTTTTGACAACATTTAGTACTAATATGGTACTAATTTCTTAAATTTTTTTAATTAATTTCATCCGCTAATTTTTTTTTTTTAAATAAACGAATTATTTAAAAAAAATCTTTATTTAACAAAAAGTACTAACTTCAATAACTTAGAAATAAAACATTGGATTGACATAAATTTTTAGCAACATTTAGTACTTATATGGTACTAGATTCGTAGAAAATTTTAATTAAATTTATAAGCTAATTTTTTTTGGAAATAGAAATAGAAGAATTAATTTTAGAAAAATTTGAAGTTAGCAAAAAGTACTAACTTCAATAACTTTGAAATAAAACATTGGATTGACTTAAATTTTTAGAAACGTTTAGTACTTAAATGGTACTAATTTCTTAAAAAACTGTAACTAATTTCATACGCTAATTATTTTTTTAGAAATAAAAATAATTTTTTTTTCGGAAAAATCTTAATTTAGCAAAAAATACTAACTTCTATAACTTAGAAATAAAATATTGGATCGACTTAAATTTTTGGCAGCATGTAGTACTACAATAATACCTTAAGCAAATTTAATTTTAATTTATTTCATACGCTAACTTTTTCTGCACAAATTTTAAGAAATTTTGTTTTATCAAAAAGTACAAACTTCAATAACTTAGAAATTAAATATTGAATTTACTTAAATTTTTGGTAACATTTAGTACTTGTATGGTACTAATTGCGTAGTAAATTTAAATAAATTTCTTACGCTATTTTTTTTAAATAGAAATAAATAAATTATTTTTGGAAAAAATCTTAATTAAGCAAAAAGTACTAACTTCTGTAACTTAAAAATAAAACATTGGATTGACCTAAATTTTTAGCAACATTTGGTACTTATATGGTACTAATTTCGTAAAAAATGGTAATTGATTTGATACGCAAATTTTTTTTTAGAATAAAAATACAAGAATTATTTTTTGAAAAATTCTAATTCAGCAAAAAGTACTAACTTCAATAACTTAGAAATAAAACATTGGATTGACTTAAATTTTTGGCAACATTTAGTACTTACATGGTACTAATTTCGTAAAAAATTTTAATTAATTTCATACACTAATTTTTTTTGGAAATAAAAATAAAAAAACTATTTTTCAAAAAATTTTAATTCATCAAAAAGTACTAACTTCTATAACTTAGAAATAAAACATTAGATCAACTTAAATTTTTGGCAACATTTAGTACTTATATGGTACTAATTTCGTAGAAAATTTTAATTAATTTCATACGCTAATTATATTTTGCAAATAGAAACAAAAAAAAATAATTTTTGAAAAATCTTAACTCAACAAAAAGTACTTTCTTCAATAACTTAGAAATAAAACATTGAATTAACTTATATTTTTGGCAACATTTAGTACTTATATAGTACTAATTTCGTAAAAAAATTTAATTAATTTCGTACGCTAATTTTTTTTTGAAAAAAGAAATATTTTTTTTTTTTAAATATTAATTCTGCAAAAATGACTAACTTCTTTAACTTAGAATTAAAACATTAGATTGACTTAAATTTTTGGCAACATTTACTACTTATATGGTACTAATTTCGTAAAAAATATTAATTAATTTCATACGCTATTTTTTTTAATTAGAGATTAAATTTTTTTTTTTTTTAATTTTAATTTAGCAAAAAGTACTAACTTCAATAACTTAAAAATAAAACATTGGATTGACTTAAATTTTTGGAAACATTTAGTACTTATATGGTACTAATTTTGTAGAAAACTGTAATTAATTTCATACGCTAATTATTTTTTTGAAAATAGCAACAAATTTTTTTTTCGGAAAAATCCTTGTTTAGCTAAAAATACTAACTTCTATAACTTAAAAATTAAACATTAGATTGACTTAAATTTTTGACAACATTTAGTACTTATATGGTACTAATTTCGTAAAAATTTTTAATTAATTTCATACGCAATTTTTTTTTTTTTAATAAAAATAATTTTTTTTTAAACTTAATTCAGCAAAAATACCAACTTCAATAACTTAAAAATAAAACATTGGAGTGACTTAAATTTTTGGCAAAATTAAGTACTTATATGGTACCAATTTTGTAGAAAATTTTAATTAATTACATACGCTAATTATTTTTTTGGAAATAAACATATGACAATTATTTTTTGAAAATGTTAAATTCAGCAAAAAGTACTAACTTCTATAACTTAGAAATAAAACATTGGATTGACTTAAATTTTTGGCAATATTTAGTACTTATATGGTACGTAATTGGCAAAAAATTTTAACTAATTTTATACGCTAATTTTTTTTAAATAAAAATAAAAAAAATATTTTTTGAAAAATATTAATTCATAAAAAAGTTCTAACTTTTATAACTTAGAATCAAAACATTGGATTGACTTAAATTTTTGGCAACATTTAGTACTTATATGGTAGTAATTTTGTAGATAATTTTAATTAATTTTATACGCTAATTATTTTTTTTGAAATAGAAATAAAAAAAATTATTTTTTGAAAATGTTAAATTCAGCAAAAAGTACTAACTTCTATAACTTAGAAATAAAACATTAGATTGACTTAAATTTTTGGCAACATTTAGTACTTATATGAAACTAATTTTGTAAAAATTTTTAATTAATTTCATTTGCTACATTTTTTTTTGGAAATTGAAAAAAAGAATTATTTTTTGAAAAAGCTTAATTCAGCAAAAAGTACTAACTTCAATAACTTTAAAATAAAACATTGGATTGACTAGAATTTTTGGCAACATTTAGTACTACTATGGTACTTAAAGTATACGTAATTTTAATTTATTTCATAAGCTAATTTTTTCTCCACAAATAAAACTGTTTTTTAAGAAATTTTGATTTAACAAAAACTTCAAACTTCAATAACTTAGAAATAAAATATTGAATTGACTTGAATTTTTAGCAACATTTAGTACTACTACGGCACCTAAAGTGTACTTAATTTTAATTTATTTTATACGCTAATTTTATCTTCACAAATGAAAACGTTCTTTAAGAAATCTTGACTTAACAAAAAGTACAAACTTTAATAACTTAGAAATAAAATATTGAATAGACTTTAATTTTTGGCAACATGTAGTACTACTATGGTACTTTAAGTGTACTTAATTTTAAACTATATCATACTCTAATTTGTTCTCCACAAGTTAAGACATTCTTTAAGAAATCTTGATTTAACAAAAAGTACAAGTTTCAATAACTTAGAAATAAAATGTTGGATTGACTTTAAATTTTGGCAACATTTAGTACTACTATAGTACCTAATGTGTGCTTAGTTTAAATTTATTTCATACTCTCATTTTTCTCCACAAATTTTAAGAAATTTTGATAAAAAAAAGTAGAAAATTCAATAACTTAGAAATAAAATATTGAATTGACTTGAATTTTTGGCAACATTTAGTACTACAATGGTACCTAAAGTGTATTTAATTTTAATTTATTTTATACGCTAATTTTTTCTCTACATATTAAGACAATCTTTAAGACATTTTCATTTAACAAAAAGTACAAACTTCAATAACTTAGAAATGAAATGTTAAAATGACTTGAATTTTTGGAAACATTTAGTACTGTTATGTTACCTAGAGTGTATTTAATTTTAATTTATTTCATACGCTAATTTTTTCTCCGCAAATTAAGAATTCTTGATTTAACAATAAGTACAAATTTCAATAACTTAGAAATAAAATATTGGATCGACTTAAATTTTTGGAAACATGTAGTACTACAATAATACCTTAAGCAAATTTAATTTTAATTTATTTCATACGCTAATTTTTTCTGCACAAATTTTAAGAAATTTTGTTTTAACAAAAAGTACAAACTTCAATAACTTGGAAATAAAATATTGGATTAAATTAAATATTTAGCAACAAGTAGTACTACTATGGTACTTAAAGTGCACATAATTTGAATTTATTTCATACGCTATTTTTATTCACAAATTTTAAGAAATTTTGATTTAACAAAAAGTACTTACTATAATAACTTAGAAATAAAATATTGGATCGACTTAAATTTTTGGCAATATTTAGTACTAATATGGTACTAGCAGTATACTTAAATTGAATTAATTTCATACGCTAATTTTTTCTATGCAAATAGAATAAAATCAGTTATTTTATAAGAAATTTTTACACAATTCTTTAAATAATAATATTTTTGATTTAAATCCTGCTATTAAGTAGATTAATATGTTGAATATAAATTTATTAAACTATTTAGTAGGTCTAACGGTATCATAAATTTGATTTTATTTCATACTCAATCAAGAAATTTTCAAACCAAATCTAATTATTGTTTACATTTCAATTTAATTAAATTTTATTGGTTAATTAATTAAAATTTGAATATATTAATTAATTTAATTGCAATATGATGAAATACTTCCAATTAAATATTTATATCATTCGGTTATAACTTGCTACTTTCTAATCAAGTTCAATTTTGCAGAGGATCCACAACCAAGCAAAGGATGCCCAAGAGCTAACGGCTATTACCGTCATCCAGATCCACAAGCTTGCGACAAATTCGTAAATTGTGTCGATGGAGTTCCACATGAACTTCCATGCCCACCTGGATTGGTTTATGATGATTCAGCTAGCACTTGCGCATGGCCAGCTGAGAGTAAACGAAGGGATTGTATGAAAGCAAAGAAAGGTAAGGTTTTTTTAAATTTTAATTAAATTAAAATTTAATTAAAATGTGTTTTTAGATTTATTGGATGATGGATTTTCTTGTCCTGATGGTGATGTGGTAGGACCTGGTGGTAGAAACCTTCCACATCCAACTTTTGCACATCCTGATGATTGTCAGAAATTCTACATTTGTAGAAATGGAGTGCAACCACAGAAAGGATCTTGTTCGGGAGGGTTTGTTTACAATGAGGATACTTTCCAATGTGACGATCCTGCTAATGTTCCTGGATGGTAAATAAACTTAATCTTCCTTTTTTTGAACTTGAAATAGATTGATTAATTTAATTTTTCTGTTTTTAGTGAGAATTATTACGATGAAAAGGAGAAGCCAAGCAGGAAAAATTAACTACAACTTAATTTACTAGATTCCTACACGTAGATGTGTTTTTAAAACTATTTTAATTAATACTAAACTATGCTTATTTTAAATATGTTATTTATTCATTTTTTTAATAAATAAAGTAATACGGCCATATGATATAGTGATACTTATTACAAAAAACATTATAGTGAAAAAAATATTGTATGAAATTTGTTCTTATTTGCTACAATGTTAGTACTATGGTAGTACTAAATGTTGCTATAAATTCAAAATGATCTAATGTATAGTTTACAAATTATTCAACATAGTACTAGTATCTCAATAAAAAATTCTAAAAAACTTGTTTAGTTTGCAAAATTCTAGAAACAAAATTAGCGTATGAATTTTATTAAAATTTGCTACAATATTAGTACTATAGTAGTACTAAATGTTGCTATAAATTCAAAATGATCTAATGTATAATTTCAAAATTATTCAACATAGTACCAGTATCTCAAAAAAAAAAATCCAAAAAAACTTGTTTAGTTTGCAGTATTCTAGAAACAAAATTATCGTATGAAATTTATTCAAATTTGATACAATATTAGTACTATAGTAGTATAAAATGTTGCTATAAAATCAAAATGATCTAATGTACAGTTTAAAAATTATTCAACATAGTACCAGTATCTCAATAAAAAAATTAAAAAAAAACTTGATTTGTTTGCAATATTCTAGAAACAAAATTATTGTATGAAATTTCTTCAAACTTGCTACAATATTAGTACTATAGTAGTACTAAATGTTGCTATAAATTCAAAATGATTTAATGTATAGTTTAAAAATTAGTCAACATAGTACCAGTATCTCAATAAAAATAACCAAAAAAACTTATTTAGTTTGCAATATTCTAGAAACAAAACTATGGTATGAAATATATTCGAATTTGCTACAATAATAGTACTATAGTAGTACTAAATGTTGCTATAAAATCAAAATGATCTAATGTATAGTTTAAAAATTATTCAACATAATACCAGTATCTCAATAAAAAATTACAAAAAAACTTGTTTAGTTTGCAAAATTCTAAAAACAAAATTATCGTATGAAATTTATTCAAATTTGCTACAATATTAGTACTATAGTAGTACTAAATTTTGCTAAAAATGATCTAATGTATAGTTTAAAAATTATTCAACATAGTACCAGTATCTCAATAAAAAAATTCTAAAAAACTTGTTTTGTTTGAAATAATCTAGAAACAAAATTAGCGTATGAAATTTATTCAAATTTGCTACAAGATTAGTACTATAGTAGTACTAAATGTTGCTATAAATTCAAAATGATCTAATGTATAGTTTAAAAATTATTCAACATAGTACCAGTATCTCAATAAAAAATTCCAAAAAAAACTTGTTTTGTTTGAAATATTCTAGAAACAAATCTTATGAAATTTATTCCAATTTGCTACAATATTAGTACTATAGTAGTACTAAATGTTGCTATAAATTCAAAATAATCTAATGTATAGTTTAAAAGTTATTCAACATAGTACCAGTATCTCAATTAAAAAAACCAAAAAAACTTGTTTAGTTTGCAAAATTCTAGAAACAAAATTATTGTATGAATTTTATTCAAATTTGCTACAATAATAGTACTATAGTAGTACTAATTGTTGCTATAACTATAAAATGATCTAATGCATAGTTTAAAAATTATTCAACTAAAAAATTCCAAAAAAACTTATTTAGTTTTCAATTTTCTAGAAACAAAACTATCGTATAAAAGTTATTCAAATTTGCTACAATATTAGTACTATATTAGTACTAAATGTTGCTATAAAACCAAAATGATCTAATGTATAGTTTAAAAATTATTCAACATAGTACCAGTATCTCAATAAAAAAATCCAAAAAACTGTTTAGTTTGAAATATTCTAGAAACAAAATTATCGTATGAAATTTATTCAAATTTGCTACAATATTAGTACTATAGTAGTACTATATTTTGCTAAAAATTCAGATAGATCTAATGTATAGTTTTGAAAACATTCAACATAGTACTAATATCTCATTAAAAAGATCTCTAAAAAACCCTCTTTTTGGTTTTATGTCAATAAATTTAAGATGGTTTTGTTAATATCAAGAATTTTGAAATCTGGTTTAAAAATTTATATTTAAAAGACTAAAATACATCAAAAAATTGATTGATTTTACTTTTACAACTCCTAACTTTGTCTTGATTTAACATTAAAAAATGGTGTTTGCAATATTTTTTATGTTTTATGGCAGTAAAACTGAGATAACTTTGTTAATAATAAGAATTTTGAGTTTTGGTTTGAAAATTTGGGTTTAAAAGACCAAAATGCATTAAAAATTAATTGATACTACTCTTAGAACCGTTAACTTTGTCTTGATTTAACATTAAAAAATTATATTTGCAATAACTATTTATTTTACGTCAGTAAAACTGAGATGGCTTTGTTAATATTAGGAATTTTGAGTTTTGGTTGAAAAATTTAGGTTTAAAAGACTAAACTACATTAGAAAATTAATCGATACTACCCTTAGAACTGTTAACTTTTTGTTGATTTAACATTAAAAAATGGTATTTGAAATATTTTTTAAATTTTATATTAACAAAACAGAGATGGCTTTGTTAACATTAAGAATTTTGAGCTCTGGTTTAAAAATTTGGGTTTAAAAAACTCAAATACATTGGAAAATTAATTGATACTACTTTTAGAAACGTTACCTTTGTCTTGATTTAGGATTAAAAAATGATATTTGCAATAATTTTTGTTTTTATGTCAGTAAAACTGAGATAGCTTTGTTAATATTAAGAGTTTTGAGTTTTGGTTTAAAAATTTGGGTTTAAAAGACTAAAATACATTAGAAAATTAATTAATACTACTCTTAAAATTTAACGGTTAAATATTAAAAAATGATTTTTGCAATAACATTCATATTTTATGTCAGTAAAACTGAGATGGCTTTGTTAAGATTAAGAATTTAGATTTCTGGTTTAAAAATTTAGGTTTAAAAAACTAAAATGCATTAAAAAATTAATTGATACTACTCTTAGAACTGTTAACTTTGTCTTGATCTAACATTAAAAAAGAATATTTGCAAAAAATTTTATATTTTATGTCAGTAAAACGGAAATGGCTTTGTTTATATTAGGAATTTTGAGTTCTGGTCTAAAAATTTAGCTTTAAAAGACTAAAATACTTTAGAAAATTAATTTATACTAGTCTTAGAACCCTTAACTTTGTCTTGTTTTAACATTAAAAAGTAATTTTTGCAATAATTTTTATATTTTAGTCAGTAAAACTGAGATGGCTTTGTTAATATTAGGAATTTGAAGTATTAGTTTAAAAATTTAGGTTTATAAGACTAAAATACATTAGAAAATTAATTGATATTACTCTTACAGTCCCTAACTTTGTCTTGATTTAGCAATAAAAATAGTTTTTGAATTTTTTTTTATGTTTATGTCAGTAAAACTGAAAGATAAGTCAGCAACCCTATTTTTTTTTAGTAAATTTGGTTGTTAATTTGCAATCAGCATACTTGAACTAAAAAACCTTGTTTAAGAAACTCAGTTGTTGCCAAGTTAGTTTTAATTGGGTTATAAACTCAGTTTATTAAAATTGATAAAAATCAAAAAAGTAAAAAAAAACTAAGATAAGTCAGCAACCTTAATTTTTTTCTAAATCTGTTTGCAAATTTGGAATTGGCATACTTGATTTAACTAAAAAAATAAATTTGAAGTACTCAATTGTTGTCATGTTGATCTTAATTAGTTTCTAAACTCAGTTTATCAAAATTGATAAAAATCAATAAAGTTAAAAAAATTGAATAGTCGACAACCTTAAGATTTTTTCTAAATCTGTTTGTAAATTTAGAATCAGCATACTTGGTTTAATTAAAAAAAATATATTTGAGGCACTCAATTGTTCTCAAGTTGGTCTTAATTAGGTTCTAATCTCAGTTTAACAAAATTTATAAAAATTATCAAAGTTAAAAAAATTAAGATAAGTTAGCAGCCTTAAGATTTTTTCCAAATCTGTTTATAAATTTAGAATCCGCATACTTGAATTAATTTAAAAAAATAATTTGAAGCATTTAATTGTTGTCAAATTGGTTTTAATTAGATTCTAAACTCAGTTTAACAAAATTGATCAAAATCAACAAAGTTAAAAAAATTAAGATAAGTCAGCAACCCTAAATTTTTCTCTAAATCTGTTTGTAAATTTAGAATTGGCATACTTAAATTAATTAAAAAAAATAATTTGGGGCACTCAATTGTTGCCAATTTGGTCTTAATTAGGTTCTAAACTCAACTCAAAATTAATAAAAACCAACAAAGTTAAAAAAATTGAAATAAGTTAGTAACCTTAAGATTTTTTCTAAATCTGTTTGTAAATTTAGAATCCGCATACTTGAATTAATTAAAAAAAATAATTTGGAGCACTCAATTGTTGCCAAGTTGGTCTTAATTAGGTTCTAAACTCAGTTTAATTAAATTGATAAAAACCAATAAAGTTTAAAAAGTTACAACAAAACCTTCCAATTATAATATTAGTTGACGAGCTTCCGCTGGCAGTAAACTGTGCTAAGTCAACGAGTGTCAGAAATATTGAAGCCGGTGTGCCCCAAGGCAGTATTGTGGGACCAAATATTTACAAATTTCCAATTAAAATAATGAATCGAATTGCAATATTTTTTTAATAATTATCGAGAACATAATTACAATTTAAGCCAACCTTATTACGCAACACATGCAGAGACTAGAGCAGTGAAAGTGTATATAATTTTTTATATCCATACACACAGACATAGGCTAAACCAATTTAAATTTTGTGCGCACTATTGGTTCAGACAAGCATTTTCGTATGGATTACAATTTTATAGGAGCACCTTGAGATTCTGCAAGGTTATCGCGTTTGGTCGAGCAGGAAAACGAATAAATTACAGAATTGACGACAAGCGGACTTTCTTTTTTTAAAATATAAATGATTAAGATTTGTTCAATTTTCTGAGATTTATTTAAAGCTTTCTTTTGATTGTTAGTGAATAGAAATTAGTTTGCTTAAATTAAATTTGATTCAATAAAATATCCGGAGCATAACTAATATAATTCGCATACATAATACCTGAGCCGAGTGAGATACCGAATGTAAAATACCATAGGTGAAGGGTATTGTGGCGAAGTGGTATTAGTGGTATAGTGGTCAGTGTAGAAAGTGTCAGTTGCTTGAAGTGTAAAGTGCTCAGTTACCAAGGATAAGCACCATGAGAGCGTTTCTGTGTGTCGCCGTATCCGTGGCTGTCTTTGCCCTAGGTATGTACCATATGCTTCCTTATAATCAAAATATTAATAATTAAAAAATTTGCGAAATTAAATTAATTTTAAAATTATAAAAATTCCACGATTAAAAGTCAATTATTGTCTTGAAAGTTGTTGGTTATGTATCGGGGACATATTTGTAATTACTTAATTTGTCTGGAGGACAATAATTAGAACGTTTTCTTTCCATAACTCGTTTGAAATAAGTGTGTTGCGCTAACGTAACAGCATTTTTCTTTTACGATGATGTACTGTTATCTTGTGCAGAACTTGTTGAGGAAGTTATGTAACACGTTTACAAGATGTAAATATCTCAACAACATTAAATTTTTAATTTAAATCTAATAGTAATGTTAATAAATTTGAATCAAGTTTTTGTTTGTGGTAATAATAATTTGTTTTATGGGTGGCCTTAGACAACACAAAAAATTAATCGGTAAATTATTCATTTTACTATGAATTCCTTATTTATTAATCTAAATACGAAACCTTTAGAAATAGCAAAAATTTAAATTTAGATTTACAAAATATTATTTTAAATCCTTGCAGATTATTTAATTTTCTATAAATTAGTGTGATGCAAGGCACGCTGATATAGGATGCATACCCATAAACACAACAGATACAGACATAATTTGCATAAGACAGTAGTTGTGGTTTAGGAATTCCATTTTACCATAATTAGTAACAACTTTGCAAACAAGTTTACCAAAATTTCAAAATATTCCAGTAATATTAATGTTTATTAAACTCATGGTCAAATGAAACAAATAAACTTTTTTAATTATCAAACAAAATTGGTCGTACTGAATAAATTAAAACTTTTACCATAATTAGTACTGAATTTAGAAAATATTTTTCCAAAAATTCAAAATTGTCTAGTTTCAAAAATATTGATTATTTATGTTCCAAAATGACTTAAAACATTTTTTCAAACTGCATTTTTTAATTATAAAAAAAATTTGGTCGTAATAAAATAAATTCAAAATTTCACCATAATTAGTACAAAATTCAAAAACAATTTTCCCTAAATTACAAAACTTTGTAATGTCTAGTTTACAAGATATTGATAAATTTGTTACAAAATGACTTTAAACGTTTAAAAAAATGCATTTTTTAATTATCAAAAAAATTTATTTGTACCAAATAAATTAAAATTTTTACCATAATTAGTACTAAATTCAGAGAACATTTTCCCAAAACAACAAAAAATTTCAATGTCTAGTTTAGAATATCTTGATAATTTATTTTTCAGAATTATTTAAAACGTTTTTAAAAACTGCATTTTTGATTATAAAAAAAATTTGGTCGTACCGAATAAAATCAAAATTTCACCATAATTAGTACTGAATTCAAAACATATTTTTCCAAAATTACAAAATTCTTCAATGTTTAGTTTAGAAGATATTAGTCATTTTGTTTCAAAACAACTTGAAACATAAAAAAAACATTTTTTAATTATCAAACAAAATTGGTCGTACTGAAAAATTAAAAACTATTAGAATTAGTACTAAATTTAAAAAATATTTTTCAAAAATTAAAAAAAAATTTCAATGTCCAGTTTAGAAGATTTTGATCATTTATGTGACTTAAAACGATTGAAAAAACAATGTTTTTAATTAAAAAAAATTGGTAGTACCAAATAAATTCAAGTTTTTACCATAATTAGTACTAAATTCAGAGAACACTTTCCCAAAATAACAAAAATTTTCAATGTCTAATTTAGAAGATATTGATCATTTATGTTCCAGAAGGGCCTAATAAGTTTGAAAAAACTACATTTTTAATTATAAAAAAAATTTGGTCGTACCGAATAAATTCAAAATTTTACAATAATAAGTACTACATTCAGAAATTACTTTCCCAAAACTACAAAAATTTTCAATGACTAGTTTAAAAAATATTTATCATTTATAGTCCAAAAAAACTTATTTTTCTGAAAAAACTATATTTTTAAATATAAAAAAAATTTGGTCGTACCAAATAAATTCAAAATCTTAACATATTTAGTACTAAATTCAAAAAATCCTTTTTCAAAATTTGAAAAATTTTCTATGTCTAGTTTAAAAGATATTGATAATTTATTTTCCAGAATCACTTAAAACGTTTGAAAAAACAGTATATTTAATTTAAAAAAATTTGGTCGTACTGAATAAATTCAAAATTTTAGTAAATTTAGTACTAAATTTTAAAAAAACTTTCCCAAAATTACAAATTTTTTTAATGTTTATTTTAGAAGATATTGATCATTTTTGTTCCAAAATGACCTAGTATGTTTGAAAAAACTAAATTTTTAATTATAAACAAAATTTGATCGTACCGAATAAATTTAAAATTTTACCATAATTAGTACTAAATTTATATAATACTTTCCCAAAATTACAAAAGTTTTCAATGTCTAGTTTAGAAAATATTGATACTTATGTTCCAAAAAGTCTTAAAACTTAAAAAAAACTGCATTTTTAATTATTAAAATAAATTGGACGTACCAAATAAATTCAAAAATTCGCCAAAATTAGAACTTAAATCAAAAATAATTATCCAAAAATTTTATAAATTTTCTATGTCTACTTTAGAAGATATTGAATGTTTATGTTCCAGAATGACTTAAAACGTTTAAAAAAAACTGAAATTTTTAATTATAAAAAAATTTGGTAAAACCGAATAAAATCAAAATTTCACCACAATTAGTACAAAATTCAAAACACACTTTTCCAAAATTACAAAAATTTTAAATGTCTAATTTAGAAGATATTGATAAATTATGTTCCAGAATGACTTAAAACATTTGAAGAAAACTACATTTTTAATTATAAATTAAATTTGGTCGTACCAAACAAATTCAAACTTTCAGCATAATTAGTACTAAATTTAGCAAAAACTTAACTATAATTACAAAAAAGGATATTGAACATTTTATGTTCCAGAATGAACTAAAACGTTTAAAAAAACTACAATTTTAGTTAAAAAAAAAATTTGGTCGTACCAAATAAATTCAAAAATTGAAAATAATAAGTACTAAATTCAAAGATTACTTTCCTAAAATTACAAAAAATTTCAATGTCTAATTTAGAAGATATTGACATTTTATTTTCCAGATGACTTAAAACGTTTAAAAAAACTGCATTTATATTAAAAAAAAAAAAAAAAAATTGGTCGTATCGAATAAAATCAAAATTTTACCATAATTAATACTAAAATCAGAAAATATGTTTTTAAGATTACAAAAATTTTCAATGTCCAGTTTAGAAAATATTGATAATTTATGTTCTAGAATGACCTAAAACGGTTGAAAGATTAAATTTAAAAAAAAATTGGTCGTACCAAATAAATTCAAATTTTCACCATAATTAGTACTAAATTCAAAAGCAATTTTCCAAAAATTACAAAATTTTGTAATGTCTAGTTTAAAAGATATTGATAAATTTGTTACAAAATGACTTTTTAAAAAAATGCATTTTTTAATTATCAAAAAAATTTGGAAGTACCAAATAAATTCAAATTTTTACCATAATTAGTACTAAATTTAAAAACAATTTTTCCAAAATTTCAAATTTTTCAATGTCTAGTTTCAAAAATATTGATTATTTATGTTCCAGAAGAACTCAAACGTTTAAAAAAACCGCATTTTTGATTATTAAAAAAATTTGGTTGTACCAAATAAATTCAAAATTTTACCATAATTAGTTCTAAATTTAGAAAATACTTTAATAAATTTACAAAAAAATTTAATGTTTAATTTAAAAGATGTTAATATTTTTGTTCCAAAATGACTTAAAAAGTTTACAAAGATGCATTTTTTAATTATAAAAAACTTTGGTCGTACCAATTAAATTCAAAAATTTACCATAATTAGAACTAAATTCAGAGAATACTTTCCCAAAATTACAAAAAAATTTAAAGTCTAGTTTAAAAGATATTGATAATTTATTTTCCAGAATGACCAAAACGTTTAAAAAAACTACATTTTTAATTATAAAAAAAATTTGGTCGTACCAAATAAATTCAAAATTTTACCATAATTTGTACTAAATTTACAAAATACTTTCTTAAAATTACAATTTTTTTTAATGTAAAGTTTAGAAGATATTGATAATTTATGTTCCAGAAAGTCTAAGAATGACCTAAAACGTTTAAAAAAACTGCATTTTTAATTATTAAAATAAATTGGACGTACCAAATAAATTCAAAATTTCACCAATATTAGTACTAAAATCGAAAATAATTATCCAAAAATTTTAAAAATGTTCAATGTCTATTTTAGAAAATATTGATCTATATACTAACTACATTTTTAATTATAAAAAAAAATTTGGTTGTATCAAATAGATTCAAAATTTTACAATAGTTAGTACTAAATTCAGAAAATAAATTTCCAAAATTACAAAATTGTTCAATGTCAATGAAGATATTGATCATTGTGAAGCAATTTTTTGTATTTCCTAAAAACACATTTAATTTTTTTTTTAAATGATTAATTTGTTTGAAAATCAATTAAACAACTTATCAACAACATGTTAAAAAATTTGAACCCATTTTCCAAAAATTGTTGCTTTAATAGCAATTTTTGTAAAATCAAAATAAAGCAATTTTTTGTATTTCCTAGAAACACATTTAAATTTTTTTGAAAATTATCAAGTTTTGGAAATCAATTAAGCAACTTATCAACAATATGTTAAACAAATTTTAAATACATTTTCCAATAATTGTTGCTTCAGTAGCAACTTATGTAATATAAAAAAAGATTTAAAAATTGTTGCTTTAAAAGCAATTTTTGTAAAATCAAAATAAAGTATTTTTTTGTATTTCCTAGAAACACATTTAAATTTGTTTGAAAATTACCAAGTTTTGGAAATTAATTAAACAACTTATCAACAATGTTAAAAAAAATTTAAATACATTTTCCAAAAATTGTTGCTATAATAATTTTTTGTATTTCCTAAAAACACATTTAATTTTTTTTTTAAATGATTAATTTGTTTGAAAATCAATTAAACAACTTATCAACAACATGTTAAAAAATTTGAACCCATTTTCCAAAAATTGTTGCTTTAATAGCAATTTTTGTAAAATCAAAATAAAGCAATTTTTTGTATTTCCTAGAAACACATTTAAATTTTTTTGAAAATTATCAAGTTTTGGAAATCAATTAAGCAACTTATCAACAATATGTTAAACAAATTTTAAATACATTTTCCAATAATTGTTGCTTCAATAGCAACTTATGTAATATAAAAAAAGATTTAAAAATTGTTGCTTTAAAAGCAATTTTTGTAAAATCAAAATAAAGTATTTTTTTGTATTTCCTAGAAACACATTTAAATTTGTTTGAAAATTACCAAGTTTTGGAAATTAATTAAACAACTTATCAACAATGTTAAAAAAAATTTAAATACATTTTCCAAAAATTGTTGCTATAATAATTTTTTGTATTTCATAAAAACACATTTAAATTTTTTTGAAAATCATTAACTTTTAGAAATTAATTAAGCAACTTATTAACAAAGTGCTAAAAAAATTTAAATCTATTTTCCAAAAATTGTTGCTTTAAAAGCAATTTTTGTAATATCAAAATAAAGCAATTTTTTGTATTTCCTAGAAACACATTTAATTTTTTTTATAAATTACCAAGTTTTGGAAATCAATTAAGCAACTTATCAACAACATGTTAACAAAATTTAGAATACATTTTTCAAAAATTGTTGCTTTAATAGCAATTTTTGTGAAATAAAAAATAAAAAATATGCAATTTTTTAAAAACCCATTTAAATGTTTTTGAATATCATCAACTTTTGGAAACCAATAAAGCAATTTATTAAAAATCTGTAAAAAAAAATGTAATTCTATTTCCAAAAAATGGTGCGTTAATAGCAATTTATGTAAAATGAAAAATATGCAATTTTTTGTATTTCCTGAAAACACATTTAATTTTTTTTTTAAACTACCAACTTTTGAAAATGAATTAAGCAACTTATTAACAACATGTTAAAAAAATTTTGAATACATTTTGCAAAAATTGATGCTTTAATAGCAATTTTTCTAAAATAAAAAATATGCAATATCTGTATTTCCTAAAAACACATTTTAAATTTTTTTGAAAATTATCAACCTTTGAAAATCAATTAAGCAATTTATTAACAACATGCTAAACAAATTTTGAAACTATTTCCCAAAAATTGTTGCTAAAAGCAATTTTTGTAAAATCGAAATAAAGCAATTTTTTGTATTTCCTAGAAACAAATTTAAATTTTTTTGAAAATTATCAACCTCAGAAAATCAATTAAGCAATTTATTAATAACAAGTTAAACAATTTTTGAATCAATTTTCCAAAAATTGTTGCTTTAATAGCAATTTTTGTAAAATCAATAATATGGAATTTTTTGTATTTCCTAAAAACATATTTAATTTTTTTTAGAAAATCATCAAAATTTGGAAATCAATTAAGCAACTTATTTCAAACATGTTAAAAATAATTTAAAACCATTTTCTAAACATTGTTTCTTTAATAGCAATTTTTGTAAAATAAAAATAATTTTTTGATTTCCTGAAAACACATTAACTTTTTTTTAAATTATCAACTTCTGGAAAATCAATTAAGCAACTTATTAACTTGTTAAAAAAATTTTGTATCAATTTTCCAAAAAATCTTGCTTTAATAGCAATTTTTGTAAAATGAAAATTATGCAATTTTTTGTAATTCCTAACATTTCAATTTTTTTTGAAAATTATCAACTTTAAGAAATCAACTTTTTAACATGTTAAAAAAATTTTGGATCCATTTTCCAAAAATTGTTGCTTTAGTAGCAATTTTTGAAAATTAAAAAATATGCAATTTTTTTATATTTCCTAAAAACACTTGTAAATTTTTTTGAAAATAATCAATCTTGGAAATCACTTAAACAACTTATTACCAACATGTTAAAAAAATGTTGAATCCATTTTCAAAAAATTGTTGCTTTAATAGCAATTTTTGTAAAATCAAAAATATGCATTTTTTTGTATTTCCTAAAAACACATTTAATTTTTTTTGAAAATCATTAATTTTTGGAAAATAAATAACAACTTATTACCAACATGTTAAAAATATTTGAATCCATTTTCCAAAAATTTTTGTTTTAAAAGCAATTTTTGTAAAATATACAATTTTTTGTATTTCCTAAAAATCTATTAATTTTTTTTTTTGAAAATCACCAACTTTTGAAAATCAATTAAGCAACTTATTAACAACATTAAAAAAAAAATTAAAATCTATTTTCCAAAAATTGTTGCTTTAATAACAATTTTTGTAAATTAAAAAATATGCAATTTTTTTGAATTTCCTTAAAACACATTTAATTTTTTTTTTAATCATCAATTTTTTAAAATCAATAAAACAGCTTATTAAGAAACGTTCAAAAAAATTTGAATCAATTTTCCAAAAATTGTTGCTTTAATAGAAATTTTTCTAAAACGAAAAATATGCAATTTTTGTATTTCCTGAAAACACATTTGATTTTTTTGAAAATTACCATCTTTTGGATATCAATTAAGCAACTTATTAACAACAAGTAAAAAAAAATTAAAACTATTTTCCAAAAATTGTTGCTATAATAGCAATTTTTGAAAATTAAAAAATAAGCAATTTTTTGATTTCCTAAAAATACATTTAATTTTTTTTTGAAAATCATCAACTTTTGAAAATCAAAGAAACAACTTATTAACAAAATTTAAAAAAAAATGACTCCGTTTTCCAAAATTTTTTGCTTTAATAGCAGTTTTTGTAAAATGAAAAATATGCAATTTTTTGTATTTCCTGAACACATTTAGTTTTTTTTTTTAAATTACCAACTTTTGGAAATCAATTAAGCAACTTATTAACATGTTAAAAAAAATTTGAATCAAATTTTCAACAATTGTTGCTTTAATAGCAATTTTTGTAAAATAAAAAATTAGCAATTTTTTGATTTCCTTAAAAACACATTTAAATTTTTTTGATTATCATATTTTTTTGGAAATCAATTAAGCAAACTTATAAACAACTTAAAAAAAAATTTATTTCAATTTCCAAAAATTGTTGCTTTGAATGCAATTTTTGAAAAATGAAAAATATGCAATTTTTTAATTTAAATTTTTAGATAATTACTAAGTTTTGGAAATCAATTAAGCAACTAATTAGCAACATGTTAAAAAAATTTGAAACTATTTTCCAAAAATGGTTGCTCTAAAAGCAATTTTTGTAAAATCAAAATAAAGCAATTTTTTGTATTTCCTAGAAACACATTTAATTTTTTAGATAATTACTAAGTTTTGGAAATCAATTAAGCAACTAATTAGCAACATGTTAAAAAAATTTTGAATCCATTTTCCAAAAATTTTTGTTTTAAAAGCAATTTTTGTAAAATAAAAAATATACAATTATTTGTATTTCCGAAAAACACATTAATTTTTTTTGAAAATCACCAACTTTTGGAAATCAATTAAGCAACTTATTAACAACATTAAAAAAAAATTAAAATGTATTTTCCAAAAATTGTTGCTTTAATAACAATTTTTGTAAAATGAAAAATATGCAATTTTTTGTGATTTCTAAAAACACTTTGATTTTTTTTGAAAATTATCGACTTTAAGAAATCAAATAAACAACTCATTAACAATATGTATGTTAAAATAAATTTAAATCCATTTTCCAAAAATTGTTGCTAAAATAGCATTTTTTGTAAAATAAAAATTATGCAATTTTTTGAATTTTCTAAAAATACTTTTAATTTTTTTTTTGAAAACTACCAACTTTTTGCAATCATAAGCAACTTTTTAGCAAGATGTTAAAAAAATTTTGGATGCATTTTCCAAAAATTGTTGCTTTAATAGCAATTTTTGTAAAATGAAAAATATGATTTTTTTTAATATTTTCTATAAACACATTTAATTTTTTTTGAAAATCATCAACTTTTGGACATCATTTAAGCAACTTATCAACAACATGCTAAAAAAAATTTGAATTTATTTTCCAAAAAATTGTTGATTTAAAAGCAATTTTTGTAAAATGAAAAATATGCAATTTTTTGCAGATCCTAAAAACACTGTAAATTTTTTTGAAAATTATCTACTTTAAGAAATCCATTAAACAACTCATTAACATGTAAAAAAAAATTTAAATCCATTTTCCAAAAATTGTTGCTTTAATAGCAATTTTTGTAAAATAAAAAATAAGCAATTTTTTGTGTTTCCTAAAAGCACATTTAATTTTTCTTTGAAAATTACTAACTTTTGAACTCAATTAAGCAACTTATTAGCAACATGCTAAAAAAAATTTAAATAAATTCTTTAAAAAATTGTTGGTTGCATTAAAGCAATTTTTGTAAAATGAAAAATATTTTTTTTTGTATTTACTAAAAATACATTTAATTTTTTTTTTATATTATCACCTTTTGAAAATCAATTAAACAATTAATTAACATGATAAAAATATTGAATCCATTTTCCAAAAATTGTTGCTTTAATTTAATAGCAATTTTTTAAAATCAAAATAAAGCATTTTTTTTTGATTTCCGAAAATATAATAATAACTCATTTAAATGTTTTAATTGCATCAACTTTTGGAAATCAATTAAACAACTTGCTTACAATTTCTTAAAAAAAAATTTGAACTTATTTTCCAAAAATTGTTGCTTTAATAGCAATTTTTGTAAAATCCAAAATATGCATTTTTTTGTATTTCCTAAAAACACATTTAATTTTCTTTGAATTGCATCAACTTTTGAAAATCATATGAACAACTTTAAAAAATTTGTTAAAAAAAATAAATTTATTTTCTAAAAATTGTTACTTTAAAAGCAATTTTAGTAAAATGAAAAATATGCATCTTTTTTTGTATTTCCGGAATACACATTTAATTTTTTTTGAAAACTACAAATTTTTGGATATCAATTAAATAACTTATTAACAACTTGTTACAAAATTTTCGAATCCATTTTACAAAAATTGTTGCTTCAATAGCAATTTTTGTAAAATAAAAATATGCAATTTTTTGTATTTCCTAAACACATTAATTTTTTTTTGAAAATCAACTTTTTGAAATCAATTAAGCAACTTATTAGCAACATGCTAAAAAAAATGTTGAATCCATTTTCCAAAAATTGTTGCTTTAATAGCAATTTTTCTAAAATGAAAAATATGCAATTTTTGTATTTCCTGAAAACACATTCAATTTATTTTGAAAACTACCAACTTTTGGAAATCAATTAAGCGACTTATTAACAACTTGTTAAAAAAAGTTTCAATCAAATTTTTAAAAATTGTTGCTTTAATAGCAATTTTTATAAAATAAAAAATATGCAATTTTTTGATTTCCTTAAAAACACATTTAAATTTTTTTTGATTATCAACATCATTTGGAAATCAATTAAGCAAACTTATAAACAACTTAAAAAAAAATTGATTTCAATTTCCAAAAACTGTTGCTTTGAAAGCAATTTTTGTAAAATCAAAAATATGCAATTTTTTGTATTTCCTAAAAACACATTAATTTTCTTTTTTAAATCACCAACTTTTGGAAATCAATTAAGCAAATTATTACCATTATGGTAAAAAAAAATTGAATCCATTTTCCAAAAATTGTTGCTTTAAAAGCAATTTTTGTAAAATCAAAAATATGCAATTTTTTGTAATTCCTAAAAACACATTTAATTTTTTTTGAAAATCACCAATTTTTTGAAATCAATAAAACAGCTTATTAACAACATGTTTAAAAAAAATTGAAACCATTTTCCAAAAAATTTTGCTTAAATAACAATTTTTGTAAAATGAAAATTATGCAATTTTTTGAATTTCCTAAACACACATTTAAAGATTTTTGGAAATCATCAACGTTTGGAAATGAATTAAGCAACTTATTAAAAAACTGTAAAAAAAATGTTGAATCTATTTTCCAAAAAATGTTGCTTTAAAAGCAATTTTTATAAAATCAAAATAAAGCAATTTTTTGATTTCCTAAAAACACAATTAAAACTTTTTGAAAATCATCAACTTTTGGAAATGAATTAAGCAACTTATTAAAAGACTGTAAAAAAAATGTTGAATCTATTTTCCAAAAAACGTTGCTTTAAAAGCAATTTTTGTAAAATAAAAAATGTGCACTTTTTTGAATTTGATAAAAACACATTTAATTTTTTTTTAAATCATCAATTTTTTTAAATCAATAAAACAGCTTATTAACAACATGTAAAAAAAATTTTGAATCCATTTTCCAAAAATTGTTGCTTCAATAGCAATTTTTGTAAAATGAAAAATATGCAATTTTTTGATTTCCTAAACACACAAAAAAAATATTTTTTTTTTTTAAATTTCCAATTTTTGGAAAATAATTAAGCAACTTATTACCAACATGTTAGAAAAATTTGAATCCATTTTCAAAAAATTGTTGATTTAATAGCAATTTTTGTAAAATGAAAATATGCAATTTTTTGTATTTCCTAAAAACACATTTAATTTTTTTTTTAAACTATCAACTTTTGGAAATCAATTAAGCAACTTATTTGCAATTTGTTACAAAAATTTTGAATCCATTTTCAAAATTGTTGCTTTAATAGCAACTTTTGTAAAATAAAAAAATGCAATTTTTTGATTTCCTAAAATAGATTTAAAATTTTTTAAAATTCATCCAATTTTGGAAATCAATTAAGCAACAAAAATTTGAATAAATTTTTCAAGAAATTGTTGCTTTAATAGCAATTATTTAGAAAAATGAAAAAATGCAATTTTTGTAATTTCAAAGATTGCTATAATAGAAAAAAAAGATATAGACAAAGATATAGAAGAATAAAACCGGAAACCAAGATCAAACAAACCCATAATAAGGCAAGCCTATAATCTTGGCGGTGGTGTCTCACCGGGCGATAACGAAAAGTGCTATCTACCACCATAAAATATTTTGTTTCAATTCAACTAATAAACTAAAACTAAGAACAAATAAATACGCCATTTCGTTTCCTACTTTAATTGTGTTAAACAGATGCTTAACATATCTTTTCAATATTTACAATTTCTCTCTTACATCAATTAACATATGACCGAAATACATTTCTTCCTAATATGCAATTTTAATTTAATTATAAAATTAAATATCGATTGTTTATTCAATTCTGTATTGAACAGATTGCTTTTGATCACAATAAAAACTTTCTTCAAAGAGAAATTAATAACCTTTGATACTATTAATATTAGTTTTCTCCATTTAATCATTTTTGTAAAATGCTAAAAAATTGATAAGTTATGTAATATTTTTAACAATTAATGATTGCAAACGGTTATTAATTGGTGGAATTTACATAACTATTAGAAACGGTATAGGTTGCGTCATAATTTGCACTATATTTTACATAAAATAACACAAACGAAGAAAGTCATGTTATATAAATTGCTGTAGGATCTAATCGATTACATTCTAATATTAATTTTGATAAAATAAATATTTGTTTAGTGCAAGGAGGTGTCCTGGTACAAGATGCGCCTGCCTGCCCAGAAGAGCATGGAGTTCAAGCGTATGCCCACCCTGAATCCTGCAACTTATTCTTTTTATGTACTAATGGCACTCTAACTGTTGAACAATGCGAAAATGGATTGCTTTTTGATGGAAAAGGAGCCGTACATCATCACTGCAACTATCACTGGGCTGTTGATTGTGGACATCGCAAAGCAGATTGTAAGTAATTAATTAATAGTATAATTTATTCAGATTTAATATATTATGGTACTTAAGGGCGCGGTTTAAGAAGTGTCATAAAACTAAGAGTAAAACTCGGTTTTTTGCAACGTGTAAAAAATGAAATTTCCAGTCTAATAAAATAAATGAAAATCTAAATTTTAAAAAGTACTAAATTTCGTAAATAATAATAATAAATTTATTAACTTTTTTTTTAAATTTTAGTGACTCCACTCAGCACACCAGGTTGTGAATACCAATTCGGAATCTACCCACATAGTGACGAATGCTCAACCCATTACGTCAAATGCGCCCATGGAGAACCACACGCTGAAGAATGCGACGCTGGTTTAGTTTACGATGAACGCATCCATGGATGCAATTGGCCTGATCTATTACTCGAAAAATGCAACCCAGAAGGTAAAAAAATCACCCTCAAACTATTAATATTAATCATTTTTAATTTTAGCCGTCGTTGGTTTCAAATGCCCAACAAAAGTCCCATCAAACAGTATCGCTGCGAAATTCTGGCCATTCCCACGTTTCCCAGTACCCGGAGATTGCCATCGTTTAATCACTTGCGTGAATGGTCATCCACGTCTCATTACTTGCGGTGAAGGCAAAGTATTCGATGAATCCAGTCTCACTTGTGAAGATCCTGAACATGTTCCTCATTGCGCCAATCACCTCTAAGAAATTTTCTTAAAATCAAAATTTCATGTCAAAATTGCTCATCAAATTTAAAAAGCAAATTGTTTGATTTTTTTTGTTTCGGATTTAGGTTTATCTTTACAACGCACTATTTTTTTCTAGTTTCCTAATGCAATTTGCTTGATGTAAATATAATTCTTTTGTAAATTTGAATAATTTTTTAAACCGTTTAATAATAAACAATAAAATATATTTTATGTATTGATAGAATCCACAAGTGAATTTAGAAAAAAATATTGCAAAATGCAAAAGAAGTGGTAGTTACTTTCAATTTCTTTATGACGTACACTTGGGTGAGTAAGTGGGTTACAGTAGAAAAAACTACTCTCTCACAATCCAAATTTAGTTCCCGCCAACCCACCCAAGCGTTAGTTATCAAAAGATTTATTGTTAAACAATTCTTTCATATCTAAATCCAAGCACACAAGAGGTGGGACAAACAATAGATCCTTTAATGACTTAACACTTGGGTGGGTGGGTGGGTCACAGTAAAAAAAATTACCCGCCCACATTAATTAAACTTAGTTCCCACCCATCCACCCAAGCGTTAGTTATAAAAAGATTTATTGCCAAACAATTCTCTCAAATCTAAATCCAAGCACACAAGAAGTGGGATAAATAGTAGATCCTTTGGTGACCAACACTCGGGTGGGTGGGTCACAAGAAAAAAAGTAACTAGCCCACAAAACTAATTTTGTTCCCACCCACCCACCCAAGCGTTAGTTATAAAGAGATTTATTGCCAAACAATTCTCACATATCTAAATCCAAGCTCACAAGAAGAGGGATAAATATTAGATCCTTTGATGACCAACACTCGGACGGGTGGGTGGGTCACAGTAAAAGAAGTAACTCGACCACAAAACTAATTTTGTTTCCACCCACCCACCCAAGCGTTAGATATCAAGAAATTTATTGCCAAACAATTCTCTCAAATCTAAATCCAAACACACAAAAAGTGGGATAAATAGTAGATCCTTAAATGACCAACACTCGGGCGGATGGGTGGGTCATAGTAGAAGAAGTAACTCGCTCACAAAATTATTTTGTTCCCACCCATCCACCCAAGCGTTAGTTATCAAAAGATTTATTGCCAAACGATTCTCTTATATCTAAATCCAAGCACACAAGAGGTGGTATAAATAGTGGACACTCGGGCGGTTGGGTAGGTTACAGTAGAAGAAATAACTCGTCCACAAATTGAACTTTAGTTCTCACCCACCCACCCAAGCGTTAGTTATAAAAAGATTTATTGCAAAGCAATTCTCTTAAATCTAAATCCAAGCACACAAGAAATGGGATAAATAGTAGATCCTTTGATGACCAACACTCGGGTGGGTGGGTGGGTCATAGTAAAAAAAGTAACTCGCCCACAAAACTAATTTTGTTCCCACCCACCCACCCAAGCGTTAGTTATCAAGAGATTTATTGCCAAACAGTTCTTACATATGTAAATCCAAGCACACAAGAAGTGGGATAAATAGTAGATCCTTTAATGACCAACACTCGGGCGGGTGGGTGGGTCATAGAAAAAGAAGTAACTCGCCCACAAATTAAACTTTGTTCCCACCCACCCACCTAAGCGTTAGTTAGCAAGAGATTTATTGCCAAACAATTCTTCTCTTATATCTAAATCCAAAAGCACAAAAAGTGGGATAAATAGTTAATCCTTTGATGACCAACACTCAGGCGGATGGGTGGATCACAGTAAAAAAAGTAACTCGGTACAAAATTAACTTTGTTCCCACCCACCCACCCAAGCGTTAGTTATCAAGTGATTTATTGCCAAATAATTCTTTCATATCTAAATCCAAGCACACAAAAAATGGGATAAAAGTAGATCCTTTGATGACCAACAGTCGGGCGGGTGGGTGGGTTACAGTAGAAAAAGTAACTCGCCCACAAATTAAACTTTAGTTCCCATCCACCCACCCAAACGTTAGTTATCAAAAGATTTATTGCCAAACAATTCTCTTCTATCTAAATCCAAGCACACAAAAGGTGGGATAAATAGTAGATCCTTTGATGACTAACACTCGGGCGGCTGGGTGGGTTACAGTAATAAAAGTAACTCGCCCACAAAATTAAACTTTGTTCCCACCCACCTAAGCGTTAGTTATCAAAAATTTTATTGCCAAACAATTCTCAAATATCTAAACCCAAGCACACAAGAAGTGGGATAACTAGTAGATTCTTTGATGACCAACATTCGGGCGGGTGGGTAGGTCACAGTAGAAGAAATAATTCGCCCACAAATTGAACTTTGTTGCCACCCACCCACCCAAGCATTAGTTATCAAGAGATTTATTGTCAAACAATTCTTTCATATCTAAATCAAAGCACACAAGAGATAGGATAAATAGTAGATCCTTTGATAACTAACACTCAGGCGGGTGAGTGGGTCATAGTAGAAGAAGTAACTCTCCGACAAAACTAAACTTTGTTCCCACCCACCCACCAAAAATGGTTAGTTACCAAGAGATTTATTGTTAATCAATTCTCTCATATCGTGTCACTCGGTTGCCTCATCTCCACCTATACCTATAAGCTTTCTTCGACACAAAATAATAAATTATGATAGTTTAGAAAGCATTAGAAAATCACCAACATCCACCGTGGATGGCTCAATTCTGTAAGTAATAATGCAATTAATTTATCCAATAATAAATAATTAATTTTAGTAACAAAACATCATATAGGGCTAGCTTAGTAGGTGAAAGCCTATTAGATCTAACCCCATCACCATCAGATTCTGAAGTATCCGAATTAGAAGCTGCTTTAAGGGATGGTGATTCTGAATTGGCTTATTTGCGCCAAACTATGGAACATAATGAGCAAGTTATTTTTAGAATTTATTAAGAAAAGGAACGTTGCTGGGAACGTGAGATATGAAGATTGAAAGAAATTTGTTGAAAATGTTAATAAAATTTGTGTCAAAAGATTAGAGAAATATCTTTGCTGAAAAGTCAATTAAAAGATCATCTGGTTGGTTTGTAATTATTTAGCTAACAAACTTTAATCAATTTAATTTTCAGAATGATCAAACAACTAAAGGACACAAATTACTCCAACTTCGCATCGAATTCAGAGATCTACGCAAATTACTAGATAAACGTAAAGCCAAAATATCAGACCGACAAAACGAGCTCTCAAATAGAAATCCTGCGGCGACAACTAACAGAAAACCAACTAATACCAAGTGTCATAACAAACTACAAAAAACGAACAATTGCGCAAACAAATTGAAGAATTACGCGAAGACATATCTGAAGTTTCAATGAACAAATACGAAGGATTAGAACCGGGTAGAATACAACGCAATTAAAACAATTAAAATGATCATCAAGAACTGCTTAAATTAAAACATGAATTGAATGAGAAGAAAAAGGAATTTGAAAAGAAGCGTTTTGTTTGGATTAAAGAAAAAGAAAAGGTGGTAATGTTTCAACGCACTTTACAAATGAATTATGTTGATATGTATAGAAGAACTAGAGCTTTAGAAGCTGAAGTTGAATGTTTATCTATTGAATTAGGTATTGATAAAAATGAAGTGAAGAAACTTCCAAGATTCTAAAATGAATCAAACCATTGAGTTATGATTGCGCTGAATGGATCGAGTTCTTTTTCTCATGTAGATTGTATGTCTATATTTGTTTTGAGTTAAAAGTACTTTTTCACTTAATAATATATCTTATAAAAGATTTTATGTGATTATTATTTATTGTTTAACAATTTAATTAACTGAGAATTTACCTACAAATATATTTATCTAATCCTTTTTTGTACCAATATTAATTACTTACTCTATTTTATAAGTTGTTATTATTTTGTAATATGTATATGTAGTTTAGAGAATAAATTTATACAAAATATTTAGATACGTCAACTTAATCTGCCCAAATTTTTTTTACAAATTAAAAAAATGTTTTTTATTTTTTATTAAATATTAATTTTTACATTTTTTGACAATTTTTGAAAATTGCTTCAGTAACAAATTCAAATAAAATGCAAGCGTCAGAAGTCATTTTGACACAAGCAAAAGTTGTAATCTATCCTCTTAACAAACTAACACTGAGGTGAATGAGTGGGCAATTCCAATCCAAACTATTAACTTGTCATCATGCTGTGGAGTGACCCACCCACCCATCCACCAAAGTGCATTAAAAGTAATTTTAGTATAAGAGAAGGTCGTGATCCAACCTCTTGATAAGTAACACTTGGGTGGGTGGGTAAGCCACTCCAATACAAACAACTAACTCGTTATTATGCTATGGAGTGACCCACCCACCTTCCCAAGTGTTCGTTATCAAGAAATTTAATATTTAACTTCTCTGCGAGTGTCAGAAGTCAATTTATCACAAGAGAAGGTTGTGATCTAACCTTTTGATAAGTAACAATTGGGCGGGTAGGAGGGCCACTTCAATCCAAACTACTGACTCGTCATTATGTTATAGAGATACCCACCCAAAACTTTGGATGCCTATAGTTTTAAAAGATTAAAAAAAAAATCTAGAAAATTCTCTTTTTTTTTTTAACCTAAAAAGTCTGAAAATGTTCTAAAAAGTTGCAAAAAATCTTTTATATTTAAAAAAAATATAGATCTTGGTGCATCCGCAAAAATAGTTCTTATAGTAGATATTTTGGATGAATATAAATGGCAATAACAAGTTTTAACAAAGATTTATTAAAAATTTAGGAAGACACAAATAAACTTTTATAAAAGTTAGATTGTTATTAGTGGACATTAAAAAAGAAATTTAAAAAAACTGTAACTTTTTTTTAGAAGGCTCGTAAAAGTTCTTTGAAGTAGAAGAAGTAACTCGCCCACAAATTAAACTTTAGTTCTCACCCACCCACCCGTGCGTTACTTTTGAAGAAATTTAGTGTTAAACAATTATCTCATATCTAAATTCAAGCACACAAGAGGTGAGACAATCAATATATACTTAATTAATTAATACATTCGGTCAAACTATACATTTTCTTGGGGAATGTTTCGTTATACATAAAACGATAAAGAATGTCTATAATGCGTTATTATTTAAAAATCTATACAAAAAGTCTATAAGACAACATTCGACTGTCAGCAAACAACAAAAAACACAAAAACCAAGCCCTTCGCCATCAACGAGCTAGTCGCTTTGTTTTTTTACAAAAATTGGAATTATAACAACAATTTGTTCAAAACTTACAAGATAAAATTGCACTTCTTGAGAAAAAGAACCGCAAACTTGCCACCCTGGTGCATATACAGACTTCTACAATTAGCAAATATACCGCAATCTTGTCTGCCACCCCGACAAAACCCACCAACTCTACCTCATCAATGACTAACTTGGTAATCAAAAAATTTTGTGCAGGATAAAGAAGAGCAACTTTACTGCCCTCAAATACATTTTTGATAAAAATTCGGCAGAACAAAGCACACATTGCCTCCCGGTTCTGAAGGATTTATCTTTTGTAAATTGTCAGAAAAGAAAATCATAAATTTCTACCTTTACCTACTAAGCATGATCAATATCAGAACAGTAAATGATGCATTCAGTGTTACACCAACTCCACCTCTTTGATGACCGACTTGGTAATCAAAAAAATAAATAAAAAACAGCAACTCCACTACCCTCAAACGCGAGTTTTCATGTTTACCTACTAAGCATGACAACGAGCACCAGTCGCTTAAAAAAAAAAACAATCTCTAGTTGTAGCCCAAGCCAAATCTACTGTCAAATTGGGTTCAAGGCATGCTGCCCCTCCAAAATGGTTCCGCCACCATAAAACACTTTTACAAAAGTCAACTTCAAGTCTATTGCTTTAAACCTAAACAATACCGTCGTGCCTGCAAACGCCTCAGATAATAATCGCTCTCAGCAATCGTTATCAAACAAACAATAAATCCCAGAAATTTCTAAAGCTTTCAAGAACGCAAAAATTAATATTACTGCGCCACCACGTTTACTACATTAAATTTATCATAATTTATGAGGAAAGCTTACTTAACACATTATATTTAATTAAAAAATATTAAAACTACACAAAATAGTCGTTTATAACATAAAAATCACTCAGAAAACTTATTTTTGTTACAAAATTTGCTGAAAAATCATATTTACTACCAAATTATAGTAAACAATTTGCTTATTTTCTTTAAAAACCTTAAAATTTTACATAAAATACGTTTACAACATAAAAATTGCCCAAAGGTTTATTCTAGCATATAATTTGCTCAAAAACTACATTTAGCATATAAGTTTGAACAGAATTAAAGCAGAAAATTCATTTTTTCTAATTCCTAGCATAAAATTTGCTTAGAACTCAACTTTTTCACACTTCAAGCAGAAAAGAAATGATATTTATTAAAATTCGCACAAAAAACCTATTATAATGTAAAATTTGCCCAAAAAAATAATTTCTAGCATAAAATTTGCTAAAAAACTACAAAATTTATCACAATTTATAGAACAAAATTTGGGTATAAAGCCTAAAAATAACACAAAATCTGTTTGTCATTAAAGAATTCATTCTCTATTTTTTCTGCTCTGATTGTATAACAACTAAAATTCATTTTTAAATTGTGATAACGATAAGAACATCAGAAGAAAATCCAGTTTCTTAATGACAAATACTTGAGCGAGAATCGCCTACCCACCAAAGTGTTTGTCATTAAAGAACTGATTCTTCTAGAATTTTATAATAATATTGTGACTGTGAGAACAATAAAAACATCAAAAATATAAGGAAAATCCAATTTCTCAATTACTAACACTTGAGCAAGAATCGCCTACCTATCCAAGTGTTTGTCATTATAAAATTAATTGTTTTGATTTTATATTAACTAATATTTTTTAACTGTAATAACAGTAAGAACATCAAAAATAGAAGAAAAATCCAATCTCTTAATTACAAACACTTGGGCAAGAATCGCCTACCCACCCAAGTGTTTTGTCATTAAGAAATTGATTCTAGGTCTCTTCTGCTCTTATTTTATAACAATTATAATTTATCAGTGAACTGTAATAACAATAAAAACAGCAAAAATGTAACTTCTTAATAAAAAAACTTGAGCAAGAATCGCCTCAAGTGTGTCATCAAAAAGCAAACAACAAATCATGATTGAATCTTCTACTGCAGCTGTAGCCATGCTACCAAAATTATAAAATCACTTAAGACATCAAACTAAATTGGTAAAAATATATTAAACAAGTACATAATAGTAAAATAAATATGATCTAAAACTAGACGAATGCACAGCCAATAATAAGAATTCATTTCATCAACATTAACCGTTAGAGTACTATTGCACATTACCAAAGAAGGTTTATAACTCAAAATTAAACTCAAAGCAATAATTGTATTTAAACAAATATAATTATTAAAGCTTCAAAACGTTTGTCGCTAAAAACCATTGCAAAAATGATACCTAAAACTACGCAATAAACAAATAATCCTTCTTTGATCAAATTATTAATATAAATACCTTTAATTAAAACAAAATGATTCAATTACATCCATTCCACCCATTCCCTCTATAGATTAAAGAATTTGCCAATTGGTCCGATGCGAAGCACACGCACTAACACTCACCACACGACTGCAAAGTGTGGAGGTGCGGGGCGAGGCAGCAGCAAGAGTATTGGTATCGGAAACAATCGTATCGGCCATATCAGCCGTCCGACCTCTAATGCACAGTGACGGTCAACTAAAAAAGCTTTTATAAAATATTCCAGAACAATCTTATCTCAAAATAAATAACATTTCTATTTTAGAGGAAATAAATTGATTTAAATATTATTCTAAACCACAAGCAAAATACTGGACAGGCATTATTAGTATCTATAGTGGACATATTTGTTATGCATAATTTAGAAGCATACAATAACAGTCACGTAAAAGAGCTTTATAATATAGAAATATTTGTGCAAATGTAACTAATAATATGAAACGCATTATAAATTTGTTGAGTAGAGTATAACTTGATTAAAATTATTTGTTAATAGTAGTTTTTGAAAGCATTGTTTATAATTTATAAATTGAACTTATTCACACATAGACCAAGTAGGTCTTCAAGGTGTAATAAAGTACATTGACAATGAAATCATTAAAGTACTTCACAACTGACTGAAGTTATTTACACATAAACCAAGAAGGTTTTAGATGACTGTACAACAAAGTACATTGGCATTGGGGTAATTGAGATATTTCATAGTTATAGCATGCCAGAGTTGGGATTAAACTATGCTGTAAAAAATTAATATTCATACACTAGCATTTGAGACTTTACGAGTTGTGTATTAACACCGTATTTGGCATTGAGGTTTTATACGTTAAAAGCATGCTTTGTGAAGTTTGAGAACAATAAATAAAAATCACCTATTCATCCAAGTGTTTTTCATTAAGTAATTAATTGTTTGTCTTTTGAGCATTGATTTTATTACAACTCTATCTGTCTTTCCTACTTTGAATTAATAATAACTGGCATTCATACTACAAATGTAATAACAAAAACATCAAAAATTGAAAAATAACTTGAGCAAGAATCGCTAACTGATTTAAATCTGATAACAACAAGAACAATTCAATTTCTTGATGACAAACACTTGATCAAGAATCGCTTACTTGCCCAAACGTTGGTCAGCAAAAATGAATTGTTTTCATTAAATAACAATTTTCATTTATTCTGCAAATATGATAGCAACAAGAACATCAAAATTAAAATTCTTATTGATAAACACTTGAGCAAAAATCGACTACCCACCCAAGTGTTTGTCATTAAGAAATTGATTAACTGTCTCTTCTGTTCTGACTTTATTAAAATTTGTATATATCTTTCAATTGTGCTAAAAATAAGAACATCAAAAATAGAACAAAAATTTAATTTCTTCATGCCAAACACTTGGGCAAGAATCGCATTTGTCATTAGAAAATTGATTATATGTCTCTTTTGCTTTGATTTTATAACACCTAAAATTCATCTTTCAAATCAAAAATAGAAGAAAACTCCAATTTTTTAATAACAAACAATTGAGCAAGAATCGTTAACTTGCTCAAGTGTTTACAATCAGAAACTTCAATGTTTGTCTTTGAATTAATAATAAGTAATACTAATCCTGCAAAGGTGAGACCAAATAAATTGTATAAAAAGTGTAGAATTTCAGTAATAAAGAGTAAGTAAAATTAGATCAAAAATTACTGAACAGACTAGAAAAGATAGAACTAAATAAGCAATTGATAGTAACAGATACAAAGCCAAATTTAAATCAATTCAATAATAAATGTTTACCCCGCTTGCAGTAAAGAGAATAGAGAAAATAAAAAGTTTAAAATATAAAGTAGTAACTTGGAACCATTGGGTAATTTTAACAAAATTACAAAATCAATTTTTTTGTACAAAATAAAATATTAAACTAAATTGGTAAAATTATATCAAATAAGTACATAATAGCAAATAAATGTGATCTAAAACTGGTGAAAATTGCTTAGTAAATAACGGAAATTATTAGAGTAGTGCACATTACCAAAGAAGGTTTATAATTCAAAGTCAATTAATCGTATTTGAACAATTAGATTAATTAAAGATAGCTAAAAACCGTTGCACAAATCATAAACTAATATTTTCTTTGATCAAATTACTAATATAAATACCTTTAAGTAAAACAAAACGATTTAATTACATCCATTTCTTCTAATTGATAATTGAGGAATTTGCCAATTGCTTCGTTGCGAAGCACACGCACTAACACTCACCACAAGACTGCAATGTATGGAGGAGCGGGGCGAGGCAGCAGTGCGGAATCGGAAAACGGAGAGTACCGAATCGGTCGTATCAGCCGTCCGACCTCTGATATACAATCACGGTTATGTAAAAAGCTTTATGCAAATGTAACTAATAAAATGATTGAATTATTGAAACGTATTATAAATTTGTTGAGTAGTATAAGACATCTATAATATATAACGTTTAGATGCTATCATTAATAAACTAATTACTAAGATCTGGTACTTGGTATCACACCCACTCACTTTAGTGATTGTTTTCAAAAAATTATTAGTTTCTTCAACTTTGCTGCTATTTATATACTTTTGTCATTCAACAGAGACCTACCCTCCCACCCGAGCGTAAGTTATCCAAAAATTTATTGTTAAACAATTCTCTCATAACTAAACCAAAGCACACAAAAGGTAGGATAAATAATAGATCCTTTAATGACTAACACTCGGGCGGGTAGGTGGGTCACAGTAGATAAAATAACTCGCCCAAAAATTAAACTTTGTTCCCCCACCCACCCAAGCGTTAGTTAACAAGAGATTTATTGTTAAACACATTTCTCATATCTAAATCCAAGCACACAAAAGGTGGTTCAAACAATAGATCCTTTGATGACTAACACTCGAGCGGGTGGGCGGGTCACAGTAGATAAAATAACTTGCCCACCCACCCAAGCGTTAGTTATTAAAAGATTTATTGTTAAACAATTCTCTCATAAATAAACTCAAGCACACACGAGGTGGGACAAATAATAGATCCTTTGATAACTAACACTTGGGCGGGTGGGTGAATCACAATAAATAAAATAACTCGCCTAAAAATGAAACTTTGTTCCCACCCACCCACCCAAGCGTTATTTATCAAAAGATTGATTGTTAAAAACTTTTCTTGGAATGCAAATAGCATTCACGAAAAGATGGGCAATGTGGAAGAATTCTTCTTCGACCACGATATCGACATCATGCTGGTTAGTGAGTCAAATCACAAACCTTGGCAGACGTTGAGGTTTCCAAATACCTTCACGTATTTGGAAACGTCGGGGGTGGACAGGAGGCGTGGGACAGTGATCTTTGCAAGGAGATCGCTGGACCATTCCGAAGTGGACACCCCAGACACTGTATCGTTAGAATCTAATGCAATAGTGGTGAAGGTGCAGGGTTTGGGCACTTCCAAAATTGCATCTGGGTACGTCAACCCAACAAACCAAATCAAAATGGCGGATTTCGACGCGGTTTTATCTTCTCCGTTCCCTACTATTTTAGCAGGGGACTTTAACTCAAAACACGAGGCTTGGAACAGTCGGGTAACCAACGCGAAAGGCCGAGTATTGCAAAGTCATGTTGAATCTAAAGGCATCGAGTACTGAGTACAGACGATTCCACACACTATAGCTATGCAGGTTACCGAGGGGACGTTCTGGATATAGCAATCCTGAAGGACGTCAACTCGCAAATTGAAGTTAGGACAATCAATGCCTTAAGCTCCGACCACATTCCGGTAGTTCTGGAACTCTATGGACAGGGATCTGGCGAGGAAGGAAGACAATTCGATACCCATACGAATTGGCTTCTTTTCTCGAGATACCTGGAAGATAGCATAGAAAGGATTGTTCCAATAAGAACGATTGCTGACATCGAAGAAGCCGTCGAAAAGTTTACTGAATTCATTTATAAGACCAAAGAACTGGCATCTAAAACCCATCAGGTTCGGGCAAATAATCCACTTGGATTATCCCGCAAAATAAAGGCATTGATTCGTAGGAGAAATGCCGCCAGACATCAATGGCAAGGCATCGCGACCCCTTAGATTGTAAAATTCTAAACGACCTTCATAAGGAAGTTAGATTATCAATAAGGCTGCACAAAAATTAGTGCTGGCAGGAAAAGATGGAACCAACCACAGAGGATACCAATCTGATGTGGAAGATTGACAAAGCTTTACGAAACAGAAAAGTCCCGATACTAGTCATCCATGGTGAGACAGGGCTCCAATATTCTATAGAGTGAAAGGCCAAAGCATTTGCTGACAGCCTAAAACTCCAATGCTCCCCCTCGAGAGAGGAAGATGATACGGAACACGTCGAAAGGGTTGAAAAAGCGTTAGAACGCCTTTTGGACGGCACTGACGACGACACCCCGTTGAACCACGTTTGACCGTCACAGATCAGAAGAATCTTATCTAAACTTAAAGCTCGATCTGCGCCAGGTCCTGACGGTATTCCTAACAAAGCTTTTAAAGCATTTTCGCACAAAGCAGTAATGGTTCTGACCAATATTGCCAATGCAATCTTACGTACAGAGCACTTTCCTTCAGCTTGGAAAGGCTCACACGTAATTAGTTTCCTCAAAACTATAGGCCAATCAGTCTTCTATGCACCTTGAGTAAGGTCATAGAAAGAGTAATCTTGGACAACCTCCAAGAACACGCAGAAGAAAATTCTCTTCTACCCTCTCATCAGCATGGGTTTAGGCGTGAATACTCTGTAGTACACCAATTAAACCACGTGACAGATCACATTACCGAGGGCTTTAGACTTAGAAAAACCACAGGGGTGGTATTTTTCGACGTCGAAAAGGCTTTTGATAAGATATGGCACGACGGTTTAATTCTAAAGCTACATAGACTTAAATTTCAACTGCGGCTCATAAAGCGGATAGCTTCATATCTTGACAACATAACTTTATCAGCAAAGCTTCAGAATCATGTTTCGACCTCTCGGCCAATTACGGCAGGGGTACCTCAAGACTCTCTTCTCTCACCTTTGCTAATTAACCTTTTCGCTGCCGACATGCCATCGGACTGGAAGCACGGGGTAAAAATGACACAATACGCCGACGATACAGCGCTTCTCTACAGCTCAAGGTCGCCTATGGTGGTCACCACGAGACTTCAAAAAGCAACCGACAATCTTCAAGAATGGTGTAATGATTGGCAGCTTAAGGTCAATCCTGAAAAGAGCGTTGCCATTCTCTTTTCGCGGCGACGAATTAAACCGCACGATAACGTCTTCATCGATGACGTACCGATTCCATAGTCAAATGCTGCAAAGTATTTGGGAATCACATTCGATAAAGGTCTAACGTACGAATTGCACGTTCAGACCGTTCTTGATAAAGCCAAATTGGCAAAAACCTGCTAGTCCCAATGCTCCGCATGGACAGCGGGCTATCGCTTTGGAACAAACTCCGAATGTATACGTCTATCATTAGACCGCAATTGACGTTTGGTTACCCAATCGGGGGAACGGCGGCAAACAGTCATATAAGGCGTCTCAACGCAATTCAAAATCTAACTCTTCGTTGGATTATAAGAGCGCCATGGTACGTTAGGAATGCAGACATTCACAACTACCTAGGCATCACTCCGCTACGACAACATTTTGAGGCGCTCGCCGAGAAATATTTCACAAATTTAGCGATTCATTCAAACACCAATCTAGCCAAATTGGCAGAGCCGGACAAACAGGGCCACTTCTATCGAAGACCGGTCAACCTTATCTAACCAGGTGGGTTCACCCCACATCCTACAACCTCACCCCACAGCCTATACGGTTTCCTATCTCTATTCATCCCCTTAATTTTCTCCCAATGGAAGGTTTATGAGAATAAGTCTCAAACTTCCCGGTACTCAAAATGGGGCGGTTTTTAGTCGGTAGAGTGAATCTGACACTTTGAGTCAGTCTAAAGAAGATTTTACCGCCCTGGTCACAGTTAAAGAAGTATGTCGCCTACAAATTAAACTTAGTTCCCACCCACCCATCCAAGCGTTAGTTATCAAAAGATTTATTGTTAAACACATCTCTCGTAACTAAATCCAAGCACACAAGAGGTGGGACGTACAGTAGAACCTTTAATGACTAACACTTGAGCGGGTAGGTGCGTCATAGTAGAAGAAGTAACTCGCCCACAAAACTAAACTTTGTTCCCACCCACCCACCCAAACGTTCGTTATTAGGAAATTTATTGTTAAACAATTTTCTTGTATTTAAATGTAAACACACAAGAGGTCACAGTTGAAGAAATAACTCGCCCACAAATTAAACTTAGTTCCTACCCACCCACCCAAACGTTAGTTATCAAAAGATTTATTATTAAACAATTCTCTCATAACTAAATCCAAGCACACAAGAGATAAGATAAATAATAGATCCTTTAATGCTCAACACTCGGGCGGGTGGGTCGGTCATAGTAGAAGAAGTAACTCGCCCACAAAACTAAACTTTGTTCCTGTCCACCCACCCAAGCGTTAGTTATCAAGAGATTTATTGTCAAACACTTCTCTCGTATCTAAATCCAAGCACACAAGAAGGTAGGACGTACAGTAGATCCTTTGATGACTAACACTTGGGCGGGTGGGTAGGTCACAGTTGAAGAAATAACTCGCCGACAAATTAAACTTTGTCAAACAACTTTCTCATATCTAAATCCAAGCACACAAGAGATAGGACAAACAATAGATCCATTGATGACAAACACTTAAGCAGGTGGGTGGTTTACAGTAGAAAAAGTAACTTGCCCACAATCTAAACTTATCTCCCGCCCACCCATCCAAGCGTTAGTTATCAAATGATTTATTGTTAAGCAATTCTCTCATAATAAAATCCAAGCAGACAAGAGGTATGATAATCAATAGATCCTTTGATGACTAACACTTGGGCGAGTGGGTGGGATACAGAAGAAGAAGCTACTCGCCCACAACCTAAATTTAGTTCCCGCCCACCCACTTAAGCCTTAGCTATCAAAAGATTTATCGTTAAACAAATTTCTGATATTTAGCTATTTAATATATGGTCTAGAATTGCCAAAGATGGTTCTAAGTTTAAAATTAATTTGAGAAAATTAAATACATTTTTTGAATTTTTTTTAATTTTCATTCACACAATCATGCTGAGAACACAATTGTCAAAATAATACATCAATATTTAAGCCACGTATGGTTGAGATATTGCCTAAGATGGTTCCAAGCTCAAAATTAATTTTGGAAAATTGAAAACATTTTTTTTTTTAATTTGTTTTATTTTATTAATCACTCTAGTGCATATAACTATGCTGAAGACACAATTGTCAAAACAATTTCTTCATAATTAGGCTGTGAATAATCTAAACATTGCCTAAAATGGTTTTAGCCTTAAAATTCATTTTTTAAAAGTAAAAACATTTTATGAAACATATTGTAAATCAAGAAATAATTTATTACTTATTTCAATTTGAAGGAATTAATTTTTGAAAAAAAAATCAGTTTCCACAATTTTAAAATTTTGAAAATATAGCACAGTTTGGAAAATAACTTTATACAACAATTGATTTTTTGGAATAACTGTTGCAAATTATAGCAATTTTTGTTGAAAAAATGGGAAATCCTATTGTGAAAATTTTGTATCCTACAGAATGTTTTCTGAAACCTTTAAAATGTTAAAATGTGTTAAATATGAAAACTGTTCATCTTCAATGTATTTTAAATGGAATAAATTCAATTTAATATAAAAATATTTATTTGCATAGAAACATATTCCAATATATTAATAGAAATTTCTAGAACAATTCAATAAATGTATAAATAGCCAAAGAACACTTTATCAATTTCATTGTAAATCCTTAGATAGATAAGAAACATTCGAGTCGCATTTTATGCATAAACAGTTTTTTTTACCAAGCGCCTTATCTATTCTGTTCTTCGTGCGCAAGACGATAGTGCTTAGTCATGCTCTTCTTATACACGGTACCATGAATCATCTGCATTGATCAAAGTTGTGCAACTATTAGTTTAATATTTATAAAAATAATTACTGAAATAAACATAAAATTGAGTGCGTAGTGATTGGAATATATGGATGCAAGTATGGGAAAGAAAAAGTTCAGAAAATATGATTTTAATGGGAATATTAATATAAATTGATTGAAATTAGTTCATTTGCGTATTTTAATAACAATAATAAGAAATTTAGTTTAGTTTATTATAAAAGTAATAAATTAAAGTAAACAATTAAATTTTATTATATTTTAATAAATTTTGAAGCCCAATTTACTGAATTTTTATATTTGTACAATGTATTTTTGATTTTTAATAAAATTTTTGTATAAGTTTTAACGAATTTTTAATTTATTATTAAATAATTAATTATTTTATACTTGATTTGATGATATATAAGTCAGATTTGATTATTTTAAACTGGATTTATTGATTTCTAAGCAAAGTTTGTTAAATTTCAGGCCGGATTTGATTATTTTTGTCGTTTTTTAACTACATTCTCAGTTTTATGTCAGGTGTTGTTGATTTTAAATCTGTTTTGATTACTTTGTGTAGTTTGTTGTTATTTAAAGCGGATGAATTAATGATTTTTATTATTATATTTAATTTTCAAGCTAAAAATTGTCAATTTTATAAAAATGATTCATTTTAGGCCAAAATTGTTGATTTTTAAACCCAAATTTGATTATATAAACCGAATTTATTGTAGTCATCATGCTCTGGAGTTATCAAAAGATTTATTTTAAACAATTCTCTAATATCTAAATGCAAACACACAAGAGGTGAGATGTACAATAGATTCTTTGATGACTAACACTTGAGCGGATAGATGGGTTACAGTAGAAGTAGTTACTCGTTCATAATCTAAACTTAGTTCCCGCCCACCCACCCAACCGTTAGTTAGCAAGAGATTTATTGTTAAATCATTCTTTTATATCTAAATCCAAGCACACAAAAGGTGGGATGTACAATAGATCCTTTGATGACTAACACTTGGGCGGGTGGGTGGGTCATAGTAGAAGAAGTAACTCGCCCACAAATTAAACTTTGTTCCCACCCACCCACCCAAGCGTTAGTTATCAAGAGATTTATTGTTAACAATTCTCTTATATCTAAATTCAAACACACAAGAAGTAGGACAAACAATAGATCCTTTGATGACTAACACACAGGCGGGTTGGTGGATCATAGTAGAAGTAACTCGCAAACAAATTAAACTTTGTTACCACCTACCCACCCAAGCGTTAGTTATAAAGAGAGTTATTGTTAAACAATTCTTTGATATCTAAGTGACAACTAATATTCATTATTTTGTATAAGATAGCTGCAAAAACACAAGAAACACAATAAAATCGCACTTTTTGAGGAGACAAACCGTAAACTTAACGCCCTGGTGCATAACCAGGCTTCTACAATTAGCAAATATACCACATTTTTGTCTGCCACTACTGTAGAAGCCACCAATTCCACCTCTTCAATGATTCGAAAAGATTTATCTTTGTAAATTGGCAAAAGAAAACAAAGAAATCACAAAGTGAGTTTTCAAAAAGATGCAGTCAACACCAAAAAAGCAAATGATGCATTCAGGCCTGAGCAACAACTTTTAATTGTAGAAGATTGTAATATACTTTTATAGTAGCAGTTAAAATTGAGTATAATAAAAACATCTAAAAATACAAAAATATTTCAGAACAGAAGCAATGCAAACAAATTCATTCTCTGAAAAATAATATATTCTTCCTAAATATCATTTCAAAAGCAAGGATTAAATTACAAAATCAATTTTATAAGGTAATAACATTATATCAAATACAATAGCAACATAAATCTAAAACATGAAGAGATGCATCCAGTAATAAGAATTAAATTCCCCAATATAAGCAGTTGGAAGTATTATCGCAAATTACCAAAGAAGCTATATTAGTCAAAGCAAAATTCAAAGCAATAATCGTATTTAAACAAATAGATGCGTACTAATACAAACTACGCAGTAAATGAATAATTCTTCTTTGGTCAAATCAATAATATAAATTAAATACCTTTAATTAAAACAAAATGATTTAATCACATCCATTGCACCAATTCCCTATATAGATTGAAGAATTTGCCAATTGGTCCGTTGCGAAGCACACGCACTAACACTCACCACACGACTGCAATGTGTGGAGGTGCGGGGCGAAGCAGCAGCAAGAGTAGTGGTATCGGAAACAATCGTATCGGCCGTATCAGCCGTCCGACCTCTAATGCACAGTGACGGTCAACTAAAAAAGCTTTTATAAAATATTCGAGAACAATCTTATCTCAAAATGATGACAAAAATAACATTTCTATTTTAGAGGAAGTAAATTGATTTAAATAATATGTTGTGGGCAACCAAATATTTATAAAAATATACTTACTATATCAGGCTTCCTTATTTTGCTTAAGACATTCACATGCATCAGCACTAAAGCTTAACAAATAAATTGAATCAAATAAGATTTATTTACCCAAAAGAAACACTGGGGCATATAAAAATGCACAATGTGCTTGTAACTTTTGTGTGTTATCACAACTTGTATAACCATATCCATCAAAGTATAACATTCAATAGAATTAAAAATTTGAGTCCCCTTCAACCAGCTTCAATCTAATCAAAATTAAAACTTATTCCGTTGAAACAATCCATGCTGTTTGGCCCCAAAACCAGGCTTAACTTTATTATCCTTATCAGAAGTAACACCTCCTAATAGTTATCCACCTGCTCCCTGCACTGAAAATACTTTCAAATTCTTCTTACATTTATACCACCAATACTCAAACACTAATGTAATACAAGCTAAACAAATCCCAACAAAGATAACAATATAAACTCCACCAATATTCTGAATACTGATACCAACAGATTGATCATCTTGTTTTTTACATTTTTGGGTTTGAGGATTGTTAGTCCACCATGATTCCTTAAAACGTTCCAATTGACGCTTATTGAGTAGCTGCAAAATACTAAAACAAGAATTGGTTTTAATAACTTAGTTACAATTACTCACGCTGTATTAAATTGATCCCTTAATGGTGACCCTTGTTGCACTGCAACTGCATACGGTTTCCTTGAAAATTCCTCACCAACAACTTGCAAATCGCAATTAATTAATTGCAAAAATTTGATATCAGTAGCATACCTAGAAAAGCAAAACCCTCACTAGATGATCTTGATTTGCGTACCCTTTCAACCGCTTCCTCTAACGTATTGGGTAATTTAGCCTCCTTCATAGCCTGCCACATTTTAGTATATTTATCACTAACCGGATAATCCCATACGGCCAATTTAGCCCTTTCAACATCAGATAAACTATCATTTAAACTCATATAGTTCCAAATTCTGCAATTATTAAAATTAAAATTTTGTAACTATAAATATCTTACAATTACTCATAAAAACGCAATTCAATATTAGACATTCTTTCAAAATAAGTCATACCTGAGATCCATTTAGAAGAGCATATTGTATTTTATATTGTTTTAAAAGATCTTCTAGCAATTCAACAGGAGTATCTAAACGCAAAACAGTTAAAAACGCAACCAGATTAGCAGTGTACAAAGCAATAATAATAAACCCAAACAACCACCAAGTAGCAGCAACCAAACGACCGGATAAATTTTTAGGTGCTTCACCACCACCTTGAGGTGTTAGAGAAGTCATGCAAAACCATAAACATTCCTTCAAATTAAATTCACGTTTTTTTTTGTCATCTGTTTATTTTTCACGGTTGTTTTGGTAACTGTAGGGATTTCAACGATCAAAAAGCTGCAAAAATTTATTTAGTTTAGTTAAATTTGCTATATAAATTTCTTACCTTGTAAAAACAGAATGCATAACCATACATCATTTTCCAATACAGTTAAAATTTGAATAAAGATATAGCTTGTTTAGGTAGATTCATTAGTCACAGTAAAAGAAGTAACTTGTCCACAAATTAAACTTTGTTCCCACCCACCCACCGAAGCGATAATTATCAAAAGATTTATTTGTAAACAATTCTCTCATATCTTAATCGAAGCACACAAAAGATGAGATAAACAGTAAATCCTTTGAGGACTAACACTTGGGTGGGTGGGTGGTTTACAGTAAAAACAGTAACTCGCCCATAAATTAAACTTTATTCCCAACCACCCACCTAAGCTTTAGTTAGCAAGAAATTTATTGTTAAACAAATTTTTGATATTTAAATATAAACACACAAAAGATAGAAGAAACAATAGATCCTTTAATGGCAAACACACGGGTGGGTGGGTAGGTCACAATTGAAGAATTAACTCGCCCACAAATTAAACTTTAATTCCAAAAGCGTTAGTTATTAAAAGATTTATTGCTAAACATTTTTCTCATATCTAAATCTAAGCACAGAAGAAGTGGGACAAATAATAGATTCTTTGATGACTAAAACTTGAGCGGGTGGTTGGTTTACAGTAAGAAAAGTAACTCGCACTGTAAAAGAAGTCAAAACCAAAACTTTGTTCCCACCCAACTAAACAAAAATTTTAAAATATTTGTTGATAAATTTCATCTTGTACGAAGCAATTTATGAAAGAATGATTTGGATCAAATTTAATAAATTTTAAAATCAAAATTTTGAAAAATGCTTTAATTTATCAAATCAACAACTAATTGACTATGTTCTGTCAACATTTCAAATTTTTTTTTGACAAAATACATCTTGTACAAAGCATTTTATGAAAAAAATATTTTAATCAGATTTAATTAATTTTTAAAAATGCTTAAAATCAAAATTTTCAAAAATGCTTTTATTTATCAAAATAACAACTAATTGACTAAATTGTGTCAACATTTTAACTAAATTGTTTCCAAATTGCATCTTGTACAACGCAAATATTTATAAAAATATACTTACTATATCAGGCTTCCTTATTTTTCTTAAGGCATTCACATGCACCAGCACTAAAGGTTAACAATAAATTAAATTGAATCAAATAAGATTTATTTACCCAAAAGAAACACTTTTACTGTGCAATAGTGGGCATATGGAAATGCACAACGTGCTTGTAACTTTTGTGCGTTATCACAACTTGTATAAACCAAATCCATCAAACAATAACATTCAATAGAATTAAAAATTTGAGTCCCCTTCAACCAGCTTCAATCCTAACAAAATTAAAACTTATTCCGTTGAAACAACCCATGCTGTTTGGCCCCAAAACCAGGCTTAACTTTATTATCCTTATCAGAAGTAACACCTCCTAATAGTTATCCACCTGCTCCCTGCACTGAAATTACTTTCAAATTCTTCTTACATTTATACCACCAATACTCAAACACTAATGTAATACAAGCTAAACCAATCCCAACAAAGATAACAATAAAAACTCCACCAATATTCTGAACACTGATACCAACAGATTGATCATCTTGTTTTTTACATTTTTGGGTTTGAGGATTGTTAGTCCACCATGATTCCTTAAAACGTTCCAATTGACGCTTATTGAGTAGCTGCAAAATACTACAACAAGAATTGGTTTGAATAACTTAGTTACAATTACTCACGCTGTATTAAATTGATCCCTTAAAGGTGACCCTTGTTGCATTGCAACTGCATACGGTTTCCTTGAAAATTCCTCACCAACAACTTGCAAATCGCAATTAATTAATTGCAAAAATTTGATATCAGTAGCATACCTAGAAAAGCTAAACCCTCACTAGATGATCTTGATTTGCGTACCCTTTCAACCGCTTCCTCTAACGTATTGGGTAATTTAGCCTCCTTCATAGCCTGCCACATTTTAGTATATTTACCACTAACCGGATAATCCCATACGGCTAATTTAGCCCTTTTAACATCAGATAAGCTAGCATTCAAACTAATATCCTTCCAAATTCTGCAATTATTAAAATTTAAATTTTGTAACTATAAATTTCTTACATTACTCATAAAAACGCAATTCAATATTAGCCATTCTTTCAAAATAAATCATAGCTGAAGAACCATTCAGAGGAGCATATTGTAATTTATATTGTTTTAAAAGATCATCCAGCAATTCAACAGGAGTATCTAAACGCAAAACAGTTAAAAACGCCAGATTAGCAGTGTACGAAGCAATAATAATAAATCCAAACAACCACCACGTAGCAGCAACCAAACGTCCTGATAAATATTTCGGTGCTTCACCACCACCTTTATTTGTTGGAGAAGTCATGCAAAACCATAAACATTCCTTCAAATTAAATTCACGTTTTTCTTCGTCATCTGTTTATTTTTCACTGCAGGGAATTCAACGATCAAAAACCCACATTAAAAAGCTGCAAAAATTTATTTAGTTTAGTTAAATTTGCTATATAATAAGTTTCTTACCTTGTAAAGACAGAATGTATAACCATACATCATTTTCCAATACAGTTAAAATTTGAATAAAGATATAGCTTGTTTAGGTAGATTCATTAGTCACAGAAAAAGAAGTAAGTCGCCCACAAATTAAACTTTGTTCCCACCCACCACCGAAGCGTTAATTATCAAGAGATTTATTTGTAAACAATTCTCTCATATCTTAATCAAAGCACACAAAAGATGAGGTAAACAGTAAATCCTTTGATGAGTAACACTTGGGTGGGTGGGTGGTTTACAATAGAAAAAGTAACTCGCCCATAAATTAAACTTTATTCCCAACCATTTACCCAAGCGTTAGTTATCAAGAAATTTATTTTTCAACAATTATTTCATATCTTAATCCGTACACACAAAAGGTGGAACAATTGATCTTTTGATGACTGACACTCGGGCGGGTGGGTGGGTCACAATAGAAAAACTAACTCTTACACAAATTAAACTTTGTTCCCACTCATCCACCAACGCTTGGGTGGATGAGTATGAACAAAGTTTAATTTGTTATCAAAAGATTTATTTGTAAAACAATTCTCTTATATCTAAACCCAAGCACACAATAAGTGGGACAGATAATAAATCCTTTGACAACTAACGCTCGGGCGGGTGGGTGGGTCACAGTAAAAGAAGTACCTCGCCCAAAAATTTAACTTTGTTCCCACCCACCTACCCAAGCGTTAGTTATCAAAAGATTTATTGTTAAACAATTTTTTCATATCTTAATACAAGCACACAAGAAGTGGGACAAATAATAGATCCTTTGATGACTAACATTGAAACTTTGTTCCCACCCACCCACCCACCCAAGCGTTAGTTATTAAGAAATTTACTGTTAAACAATTTTTTCATATTTATATCCAAGCACACAAGATGTGAGACAAATAATAGTTTTTTTGATGACTAACACTTGGGCGGGTGGGTGGATTACAGTAGAAAAAGTAACTCTACAAATTAAACTTTGTTCCCACCCACCCGCCCAAGCATAAGTTATCAAGAGTTTTATTTTTCAACAATTATTTCATATCTTAATCCGTGCACACAAGAGGTGGGACAATTAATCCTTTGATGACTGACACTCGGGCGGGTGGGTAGGTCACATTAGAAAAACTAACTTTTCCACAAATTAAACTTGGTTCCCACTCATCCACCCAAGCGTTAGTTATCAAAAGATTTATTTGTAAAACAATTCTCTTATATCTAAACCCAAGCACACAAGAAGTGGGACAGATAATAAATCCTTTTACAACTAACGCTTGGGCGGGTGGGTGGGTCACAGTAAAAAAAGTAACTCGCCCATAAATTGAACTTTGTTCCCACCCACCCACCCAAGCGTTAGTTATCAAAAGATTTATTGTTAAACAATTTTTTCATATCTTAATCCAAGCACACAAGAGGTGGAACAAACTGTGGATCCTTTGATGACTAACACTTGGGCGGGTGGGTGAGTCACAGTAGAAGAAGTTACTTGCCCAAAAATTAAACTTTGGTTTCACCCATCCACCCAAGCATTAGTTATCAAGAGATTTATTGTTAAACAAATCTCTCATATTTAAATTCAAGCACACAAGAAATGGTACGTACAGTAGATCCTTTGATAACTAACAATTGGGCGGGTGAGTGAGACACAGTTGAAAAAAAAAACTCGCCCACAAATTAAACTTTGTTCCCACCCACCCACCCAAGCGTTACTAACCAAGAACTTTATTCTTAAACAATTTTCTCATATCAAAATCCAAGTACACAAGAAGTGGGACGTACAATAGATCCTTTAGTGACTAACACACAGGCGGGTGACATTAAAAGAAGTCAAAACCAAAACTTTGTTCCCACCCAACTAAACAAAAATTTTAAAATATTTGTTTGTGTTTAAAATTTCATCTTGTATGAAGCAATTTATGAAAGAATGATTTGGATCAAATTTAATAAATTTTAAAATCCTTATTTTGAAAAATGCTCTAATTTATCAAATCAACAACTAATTGACTATGTTCTGTCAACATTTTAAATTTTTTTTGACAAAATACATCTTGTACAAAGCATAAAAAAAAATATTTTTATCAGATTTAATAAATTTTGAAAAATGCTTAAGATCCAAGTTTTCAGAAATGCTTCCAGTTATCAAAATAACAACTAATTGACTAAATTGTGTCAAAATTTTATCTAAATTGTTGTCAAATTGCATCTTGTACAACGCAATATGTAAAAAATAATTTTATCAGATTTAATAAATTTTTTAAAATGCCTAAAACATTTTTTTTTTAAATGCTTTCAATTATCAAAATAACAACTAATTGACTATATTTTAACAAAATTTCAACTTAAATGTTAAAAATTTGTATCTTGTACAAAGCATTTTGTGAAAAAACAGTTTAGATCAAATTTAATAAATTTTAAAAAATGCTTAAAATCCAAATTTTTAAAAATGCTTTTAGTTATCAAAATAACAACTAATTGACTATGTTGTGTCAAAATTTTAAAATATTTGTTGACCAATTACATCTTGTACAAAGCAATTTATAAAAGAATTATTTTGATCAGATTTAATTAATTTTCAAAAATGCTTAAAAACCAAATTTTCAAAATTGCTTTTAATAATCAAAATAACAATTAATTGACTATGTTGTGTCAATATTAAAAAAAAAAGTTAATAAATTACATCTTGTACAAAGCAATTTACGAAAGATTTATTTTGATCAGATTTAATAAATTTTAAAAAATGCTTAAAATCTAAATTTAAAAAAATGCTTTTAGTTATCAAAATAACAACTAATTGATTATGTTGTGTCAAAATTTCAAAATCATTGTTAACAAATTACATCTTGTACCAAGCAATTAATGAAAGAAATAATTTGATCAGAATTAATTAATATTTAAAAATGCCTAAAATCCAAATTTTCAAAAATGCTTTCAGTTTTCAAATTATCAACTAATTGACTATATTGTGTCACAAATTTCAAAATAATTGTTAATAAATTGCACCTTGTACAAAGCAATTCATGAAAGAATTATTTTGATCAGATTTAATTAATTTTCAAGAATGCTTAAAATAAAAATTTTCAAAAATGCTACCATTTATCAAAATAACAACTACTTGACTATGTTGTGTCAAAATTTCAAAATGATTGTTAATAAATTACATCTTATACAAAGCAATTTATGAAAGAATAATTTTGATCAATTTTAATTAATTTTTAAAAATGTTCAAAATCAAAATCTTCAAAAATATTTAAAATTATTAAAATAACAACTAATTGACTATGTCGTGTCAATATTTCAAAAAAAATGTTGACAAATTACATCTTGTAAAAAGCAATTTATGAAAGAAATATTTTGATCAAATTTAATAAATTAAAAAAAAATGCTTTAATCCTAAATTTTAAAAAATGCTTTTGGTTATCACAATAACAACTAATTGACTAAATTGTGTCAAAATTTTAAATTACTTGTTGACCAATTACATCTTGTACAAAGCAATTTATAAAAGAATGATTTGGATCAGATTTAATTAATTAAAAAAAAAGCTTAAAAACCAAATGATCAAAAATGCATTTAGTTATCAAAATAACAACTAATTGACTATGTTGTGTCAAAATTTCAACTAAATTGTTTCTAAATTGCATCTTGTATAAAGCATTTTATGAAAAAATTACTTGATTAGATTTAATAAATTTTCAAAAATGCTTAAAAACTAAATTTTCAAAAATGCTTTCAGTTATCATAAAAACAACTAATTGACTATGTTGTGTCAAAATTTCAAAATACTTGCTGACAAATTGCATCGTGTACAAAGCAATTTATGAAACAATACTTTTGATCAGATTTAATAAATTTTAAAAAATGCTTAAAATTTAAATTATCAAAAATGCTCTCAGTTATCAAAATAACAACTAATTGACTAAATGGTGTCAAATTTTCAATTTATTTGTTAACAAATTACATTTTGTACAAAGTAATTTTTAAAAGAATTATTTGGATCAGATTTAATTAATTTTCAAAAATGCTTTAAACACAAATTTTCAAAAATGCTTTTAGTAAATTTAATAACAACTAATTGACTATGTTGTGTCAATATTTCGAAATAATTGTTGATAAATTACATCTTATACAAAGCAATTTCTGAAAGAATTATTTTGTTCAGATTTAATTAATTTTGAAAATAACTTACAAAACAAATTTTCAAAAATGCTTTTAGTTATGAAAATAACTACTAGTTGACTATATTCAGTGAAACTTTCATCTTAAATGTTGACAAATTGCATCTAGTACAGAACAATTTATGAAAGAATTATTTTAATCAGATTTAATAAATTTAAAAAAATGCTTAAAATCTAAATTTTCAAAAATGCTTTCAGTTATGAAAATAATGACTAATTGACATTGTTGTATCAAATTTTCAAAATATTTGTTGACAAATTACATCTTGTACAAAGCAATTTTTGAAAGAATTAATTTGATCAAATTTAATCAATTTTAAAAAATGTTTAAAATCTAATTTTTAAAAAATGCTTTCAGTTATCAAAATAACAAATAATTGACTATATTTATCAAAATTTCAAATAAAAAGTTGACAAATTGTGTCTTGTACAAAGCCTTTTGTAAAAAAACAGTTTAGATTAAATTTAATGAATTTTAAAAAATGCTTAAAAACCAAATTTCCAAAAATGCTTTCAAATATCAAAATAACAACTAATTGACTATGTTTTGTCAAAATTTTAACTAAGTTGTTGCCAAATTGCATCTTGTACAACGCATTATGTAAAATAATAATTTTATCAGATTTAATAAATTTTTAAAAATGCTTAAAAACCAAATTTTCAAAAATGCTTTCAATTATCAAAATAACAACTAATTGACTATGTTATGTGAACATTTCAACTAAATTGTTGCCAAATTGCATCTTGTACAAGATAATTTATGAAAGAATTATGTTGATGAGATTTAATAAATTTTGAAAAATGCTTAAAATCAAAATTTTCAAAAATGCTTACAGTTATCAAAATAACACCTAATTGACTATATTCTGTCAAAATTTCATCTTAAATGTTTACATACAAATTGCATCATATACAAAGCAATTTACGAAAGATTTATTTTGATCAAATTTAATGAATTTTAAAAAATGCTTAAAATCCAAATTTTCAAAAATGCTTTTAGTTATCAAAATAACAATTAATTGACTATGTTGTGTTAAAATTTTAAAATATTTGTTGTCCAATTACATCTTGTACAGAGCAATTTATGAAAGAATTAATTTGATCAGATTTAATTAATTTTGAAAAATGCTTTAAATAAAAAAATTCAAAAATGCTTTTAATTTTCAAAATAACAACTAATTGACTATATTCTGTTAACATTTCAACTTAAATGTTTACAAATTGCATCTTGTACAAAGCAATTTCTGAAAGAATTATTTTGTTCAGATTTAATTAATTTTAAAAAATGCTTAAAACCCAAATTTTCAAAAATGCTTTTAGTTATCAAAATAACAACTAATTGACTATGTTGTGACAAAATTACAACTTTAATGTTGATAAATTGCATCTTGTACAAAACAATTTACAAACAATTTACTTTGATCAGATTTAATGAATTTTAAAAAATGCTTAAAATCTAAATTTTCAAAAATGCTTTCATTTATCAAACTAACAACTTATTGACTATGTTGTGTCAAAATTTCAAAAAAGTTGTTAGCAAATTGCATCTTGTACAAAACAAAATGTAGAAAAAAAATTTAAACAATTTATAGTTTCCTCATTCGTCCATAAAAGTTCAATTTAATTTCATTGAACAAAAGAAATAATGACATCAGTTTAAATCTTTAAGGAATACAATTGAAGGTAAACCCTCACGTATTTGCTTTAAATTGACCGATTTAATTTTTAATCTGTATTTGCAAAACAATGTCGACACACATTTTATATTGTATCTTTGTTATTGCTATTGGAAGTGCTAAGGGTTACAAACCCCCATTCGAAGCATTAATGGCCAGATACATATTGCATTATTCTGGTAAGTTATATTACATTTACTTATTTATAATAAATTAAATGCAATTGAGAATATAATAATTTAATATATTAATTAAAACAATCATTTTTAGATTGGGTTTCAGTAGCAACAATATCTACAATGAATGGATTTAAGGGTTACCCTTTCTCAAATATCAAATCAGTTGCTGATGGTCCATTTGAATATTCTACTGGAATACCATACTTTCTCATAACTGATATGGATGGGACTGGAAAGGATACTTCAGTTAGTATTAAATAAATTATTTTAAAATTTACAAGTAAAATGCATTGAAAGTAGCTTTCAATTAACATCAATTACATGTCTGTGTAGTTTAAAAGTATTAGAAAACCGTTTTATTTCTTAGGTTGACAATAGAATATCAATCATGGGAACATTAGCAAACACACATTGTAAAGAACGGGGACTCAATGCACAGGATCCAAGATGCGCGAGACTTTTAATGTCTGGAAAGCTTGTTAAAGTAAGTACAATCATTACAAATTAAAATATAAAAATAATTAATCAATTACAGGTTCCTGAAAATACAGAAGAACATGATTTTGCAGTGAAATCATTAATTACAAGACACCCACCAATGGAACAATGGCTTAAAGGTAATTAAATAAAAAATGAATTATAATATAATAAATTAAAATTATATTTTAGGGCATAAATTTTATGTAGCCAAAATGTTGATTGAAGTAGTTGGAGTGTTGACTAATATTGGTCAAGGAGTGAGGTATGCTTCAATTGAAGATTACTACAAAGTGCAAACTTCAATGTTTTATCAAAATTAAATTGTATTTTTATTGGAAATCAATGTTAATAGTATTTTCTATGCGGCAACACGTAAAAGTGATTAGTTCCAGCAGATAATGTAATAACAAGAAAATAGGCAAGCATCTCGTTGTCATCCAACACAAAAGAGAAATTCTAGAAAACACGAGCCCTCTTTATTTTTTATTTTAATTGATACAAATTAATTAATAACTAGTATAATTCATCACACCAATAATAATGTAGAGAAAGTCACACAATGATATTTGTGGCGACGCGCAATGATGACTTAATAATGACAATTAAGAGGAAATTAAAATGATTTAGCAGGAAGAAGAAAGAGTTTGCTTGCGGATGGGAATTGGAAAGGAGGTGGAAATCGTATGTAAATAAACGTCGAGAAACTCTTATAAGATGATTTTTTAGTGGAGCTGCTTGGAAATCTCGACGAAGTAGGTTTCTGGATCATTGCCCATGTTTTATAAAACGTTGCTTTTCTTTTCACATTTTAATTTCTTATTATTATCGTAATAAACTAATCAGGTATTAGTTAACACTATTCTTAAATTGATTAATTTTATTAAAATAAATCATTTAGTTATTACACGATTTTGCACAAATCAATAAAGAATGAAGAGAGCTGCTACCGCAACTAAGGCGTATCTAGGAGTTGCCAAATCTTCCAATTTTTCTCTTATTATATATTATCTGATATAATAAAATGTATTTAAATTATCGACGTATCGATTTAATTCAAATTAGTACCATTTATAGTACCAATACATAGCTTTAAAATGTACAAACTTCATAACAATCCAATGTTTGGTTTCCAAGTTGTAGAAGTTAGATGTTTCATCATAATTTTGGTTCTACTTATCGGATGAGAAGATATAGGGTACTTAAATAAAATTAGGCGCATCAATTTAATTTAAATTCGTACCATTTATGGTACTAATATATAGCTCCAAAATGTAAAAAATTCATAATGATCCAATGTTTAGTTTCCAAATTATACGAGATAGATTCTTCATAACAACTTTGACTTAACATATTGGCTAATAAAATACAGGGTACTTAAATCAAATTAAGCGCATCAATTTAATTCAAATTAGTACCATTTGTAGTACTAATACATTGCTCTAAAATGTACAAATTTTATAATGATCTAATGTTTGGTTCTTGAGTTATCTGATTAACACCTAGCGTATGTTCTTTATTTACCAATAACAATTCTTAAGATAAAATTCATTATAAAAAAATTGCGCGTACCAATTTAATTCAAATTAGTACCATTAACGGTACTAATATATAGCTCTAAAATGTAAAAAATTCATAATGATCCAATGTTTAGTTTCCAAATTATACGAGATAGATTCTTCATAACAACTTTGACTTAACATATTGGCTGATAAAATACAAGGTACTTAAGTCAAATTAAGCGCATCAATTTAATTCAAATTAGTACCATTTGTAGTACTAATACATAGCTCTAAAATGTACAAATTTTATAATGATCTAATGTTTGGTTCTTGAGTTATCTGATTAACACCTAGCTTGTGTTCTATATTTACCAATAACAATTCTAAAGATAAAATTCATTATAAAAAATTGAGCGTATCAATTTAATTCAAATTAGTACCATTTATAGTACTAATACACAGCTCTAATATGTACAAATTTAATAATAATCCAATGATTGGTTCTTAAGTTATTTGATTAAGATCTACCGTATGTTCTCTATACAACTAAAAAAATTTAAAGACAAAATTAATTTAATACAAAATTGAGCGTACCAATTTAATTCAAATTAGTACCATTTATAGTACTAATACACAGCTCTAATATGTACACATTTAATAATAATCCAATGTTTGGTTCTTGAGTTATCTGACTAAGATCTACCGTATGTTCTTTATTAAACTAAACAATTTTAAAAACAAAATCAATTTAAAACAAAATTGAGCGTACCAATTTGATTCAAATTAGTACCATTTATAGTACAAATACACAGCTCTAATATGTACAAATTTAATAATAATCCAATGATTGATTCTTGAGTTATATGACTAAGATCTAACGTATGTTCTTTATTAAACTAAACAATTTTAAAAACAAAATCAATTTAAAACAAAATTGAGCGTACCAATTTGATTCAAATTAGTACCATTTACGGTACTAATACACAGCTCTAAAATGTACAAACTTAATAATAATCCAATAATTGATTCTTGAGTTATTTGATTAAGATCTACCGTATGTTCTCTATATAACTAAAAAAATTTAAAGACAAAATTAATTTAAAAAAAATTGAGCCGTGTAATTTGATTCAAAGTAGTACCATTTATGGTACTAATTCACAACTTCAATATGTACAAATTTAAAAATAATCCAATGTTTGGTTCTTAAGTTATCTAACATAGATCAACCGCAAGTATGTTTTTGATTAAACAACAACAATTTATAAGATCTTAATTAAAGAAGAAGGAGGTAATATCTACTATTTTGATAATTGATAACCAACATTTAGGGGAGTGGATGGGTCACTCCAAATTACGATTACCATTAATAAGTTTAAATTGAAGTGCTCACCCACCCGCCCAAAAGTTTGTTTGAAGTCCCTTAGCCAAAAGAAGAAGATGTAAAATTTAACCTTTTAATAACCAACATGGGTGGGTGGGATACTCCAAATCATAATAACCATCAAATAGTTTGAATTGGAGTGCCCACCCACTCGCCCAAATGTCTTTGATTAGCCAGAAATTAAAGTTTCTCCTCTTTGCTAGTGTTTGAAGTCTCTATGCCAGAGGAGGCGATAGTGTTACAAATTTCTAGATAACTGACAGTTGGGTGGGTGGGTGGGACACTCCATAACATGATTACCAGTCAGAAATTTAAATTGGAATGCCCACCCACCCGCCCAATTGTTGGTGATCCAAAAATTTGAGTTTCTCTTCTCTGCTAGCGTTAGAAGTTTCTATGCCAGAAGATGCAATGGTGATACAAATTTCTGGACAACCAACAGTTGGGCGGGTGGGTGGGACACTCCAAAACATGATTACCAGTCAATAATTTGAATTGGAATGCCCACCCACCCGCCCAAGTGTTCGTAATCCAGAAATTGGAGTTTCTCCTCTCGCTAGAGCGTTGGAAGTCTCTATGCCAGAAGAGGCAATGGTGATACAAATTTCTGGACAACCAACAGTTGGGCGGGTGGGTAAACACTCCATAACATGATTACCAGTCAGTAATTTGACCCACCCGCCCAATTGTTCGTAATCTAGAAATTGGAGTTTATCTTCTCTGTTGGCGTTGAAAGTCTCTATGCCGGAGGAAGCGATGATGACACAAATTTTTGGATAACCAACAGTTAGGAGGGTGAGTGGGATACTGCATGTTTGTTATCAAAAAATTTAAAAAAAATTGTTCTGTAAGTGTTAGAAGGATTTTTATTTAAAGGAAGAAGAAATAACATTCAATCATTTGATGACCAACATTTGGGTAGGTAAGTGGGTCACTCTAGATCATAATTTTTATCAAAAAATTTGTACTAGACTACAAATCCACCCGCCCAAAAATTTGTTATAAAAAAATAGATTTTCTTCCTCTCTGCAAGTGTTACAAGTTCCTTACTGTGAGGAAGAAGAAGTAATATCTAAACTCTTAATTAATGATCAACATTTGGGTCACTCTAAATCATAAATACCATCAAGAAATTTGTACTATAATACACAAAACTACCGCTCAAAAATTTATTATCAAAAAAATGTAAATTTTCCCTTTCTGCAAGTGTTAGAAGTTTCTTAATCTGAGGGAAAAAAAGTAATATCCAAATTCTTAATGAGAAACACTTGAGCGTGTGTGTGAGTGACCTCCAAATCATAATTACCTTTAAAAAAATTGTACTGGAGCGCAAATTCAACCGCCCAAATATTTTTAAAAAAAATTCCTATCAACAAGTTCCTTTGTCTAAGGAGAAGGAAGTAATACCCTATCACTTAATGCCCATTAGTAGATTGGTCACTCTAGATCATAATTACTATACAAAATGTGTATTAGAGTACAAACCCTTCCGCTCAAAATTTTGTTATTAAAAAATAAAATTGTCTCCTTTTTGCAACTGTTCGAAATCTTTTAGTCAAAAAAGGCAGAAGTAATACCCAATCTTTTGATAACCAACACTTGGGTAGTGGGTTACTCCAAATCATAATTACTAACAACAAATTTGTGTTGAAATACAAGTTTATCCGCCCAAGAATTTGTTATAAAAAAATTGAATATTTCTCCTCTTTGCAGGTGTTAGAAGTTCCTAAGTCCGAGGAGGAGGAACTATTATTCAATCTCCATGGTGATGGTAGGTGGCTGGATTACTCCATATCATAATTACCATCAAAAAATTTGTACTGGAATACAAGCCTACCCAAAAGTTTGTTATAAAAAAATTTAAAAAATCTCCTCTATGCAAGTGTTAGAAGTTCCTAAGTCCAAGGAGGAGGAACTATTATTCAATCTCCATAGTGGTGGTAGGTGGCTGGATTACTCCATATCATAATTACCATCAAGAAATTTGTACTGGAATACAAGCCTACCCAAAAGTTTGTTATAAAAAAATTTAAAAAATTCCTCTATGCAAGTGTTGGAAGTTCCTAAGCCCAAGGAGCAGGAACTAATATCCAATCTCTTAATGACGATCACTTGGGTGGGCGGGTTGGTTACTCTAGATTATAATTACCATCAAAAAGTTTGTACTAGAAATCAAACCTATCCACCTAAAAGTTTGTTATAAAAAAAAATTAAAAAAATTTCTTCTCTCTGCAAGCGTTAGAAGTTCTTTAGTCTAAGGAAAAACTAATATCCAATCCTCTTGATGACCAAAACTTGGGCGGGTGGGTGTGTTACTCTAGATTATAATTACCATTAAAAAATTTGTTCAAGAGATCAAACCGTGAAAGTTTGTTATAAAAAAAATTGAAATTTCTTCTATTTGCAAACATCAGAAATACCTTAGTCTGAGGAAGAGGAACTAATATGCAATCTCTTTATAACAAACACTTGGGTAGGTAGATGGGTTACTCTAAATCATAACTACCATAAACAAAATTGTACTGGAATACAAGTCCACTCGCCCAAGAATTTGTTATTAAAAAACTGCAAATTTCTTTTCTCTGCAAGTGTTAGTTTGAAGTTTCTTAGTCTGAGGAAGAGAAGTGAAATTAAATATTTTGATGACCAACACGTGGTTCAATCTAAATCATAATTACTATCAACAAATTTGTATTCGAGTACAAATTCACCCTCTCAAGAGTTTGTTATGAAAAAATTTAAAATTTCTCCGAGTCCGAGAAGAAAGAACTAATCCAATCTCTTGATGACCAACGTTTGGGTAAGTGACCATAATTTTTATCAAAAAAAAAGTCCACCCGCCCAATCAAAAAAATAAATTTGCTTCTTTTCTGCAAGTGTTCCTTAGTCTAAGGAAAAAGAACTAATATTCATTTTTTTAATAACCAACATTTGTACTAAAATTCAAACCAACCCGCACAAAAGGGTTGTTACCTATCCACCCAACCAAATTTTGGTCATCAAAATTGGAACAATTTTAAAGGAATTTAGAAAAATTTAGAATATTTAGGATACTAGGAAGAAAGTAGAATAACTTCCTCAAATAAATTTAAAAAAAATTGAAAAAATCTTGAAATAACATGGAAAAGATTTGTAAAAATTGGAATGTTTTTGAGACTTACGGAAACGTCAAAAAGACAAAAGACACTTTGGAAATATAAGAGAAATACTGAAAAAATGTATTAAAGTTTAGATATAGCTGAGGATCAGGAGAAAAATAGAAAAACTTAAAAAGATCTTAAAGGAATTTAGAAAAAATAGCAAAATAAGAAAAATTAGAAAAAATTCGGAAAAACATAAAAACGTTAGAAAGGCTATGGTAAACTTAAAAATATTAATGAAACTTTGAAGAAGAGGTTAGGACCAGTAGAATTGTAGAAAAACTTAAAAAAATCTTAAAGATATTTAGAAAAATTAGATAAATTAACAACCAATTTGGAAACACTTTAGAGTGAATTAGGAAAAACTGGAAAAGTTTTGGAAAAACATAATAACGTTAGAGAGGCTATGGTAAACCTAAAAATATTAATGAAACTTTGAAGAAGAAGTTAGGACCAGTAAAATTGTAGAAATACTGAAAAAAAAAATTAAAAATATTTAGAAAAATTAGAAAAAATTACAACCAACTTGAAAACACTTTAGAGTGAATTAGAAAAAACTGAAAAAGTTTTGGAAAAACACAGAAACGTTAGAGAGGCTATGGTAAATCTGGAAATATTAAAGACATTTTAAAGAAAAGGTTAGGACCAATAGAATTGTAAAAAAACTTGAAAAAATCTTAGAGAAATTTAGAAAAATTTCAAAAAGTTTATAGTTAACTTGGAAACATTTTAGAATAAATTAGGAAAAACTGGAAAAGTTTTGGAAAAACACAGAAACGTTAGAGAAGCTATGGTAAACATAAAAATATTAAAAAAACTTTGAAGAAGAGGTTAGGACCAGGAAACTTGTAGAAAAACCTGAAAAGATTTTAAAGGAATTTAGAAAAACTAAAAAAGTTTACAGCTAACTTGGAAACTTTTTAGAGTAAATTTGGAAAAACTGAAATTTTTTTGGAAAAACACAGAAACGTTAAAGAGGCTATGGTAGTAAAAGTATTATTATTATTAAAAATTAATTCCTCTTTTTTAAATTCAGAAACTTCTAACACTTGCAGAAAGAATTTCTTTAAAATTTTTTGTTAGCAAAATTTTTTGCGGGCAAACTTGTACTCCAATTCAAACTTTTTAATAATAATTATAATCTAGAGTGACCCACCTAATTGTTGGTCATCTAGAGATTAAATATTAGTTCTTCCTCCTTAGACTTAGAAACTTTTTCTTCTACTAAGAGTGCATTTTCCTAACGGAAGTTGGTTGGTTCCTGCAGATCATAATTATTATCAACAAATTTGTACTGGAGTACAAGCTCACCCGGCCAAGAATTTGTTATAAAAAAATTAGAAATTTCTTTCCTCTCCAAGTGTTAGAAGTTTTTTAGCCTAAAGAGGAAGAAGTGATATCTAATTTCTTAATTACCAACACTTGGGGTGATGGATGGGTCACTCCAGAACATAATTAGCATCAAAAAGTTTGTACCAGAAATCAAACCTATCCGCCTAAAAATTTGTTATAAAAAATAGAAATTTCTTCTCTTTGCAAGCGTTAGTTCTTTGGTCTGTAGAAGAAAAAGTAATTTTCAATCTCTTAATGACCAACACTTTTTAAATCTAAAAAAGAAGAACTTATATCTAATTTCTTGATGAGCAACACTTGGGTGGTCGTCGGGTCACTCCAAATCATAATTACCATTGAGAATTTTGTACTGGAGTACAAACCCAACCGCCAAAAGTTTGTTATTAAAAAAATAAAAAATCTCCTCTCTGAAAGTGATTGAAGTTTCTTAGTCTGAAAAAGAAAAAGTAATATCCAAACTCTTAAAGACCAACACTTGGTTTGTATTGAAATACAAGTCCAAAAATTTGTTTTCAAAAAATTGAAAATTTCTTCTCTAAAAGTGTTAGAAGTTTCTAAATCTAAGGAAAAAAAACTAATATCCAATTTCTTAATAACCAACATTTAAGTGGTAGGAAGGATCAGTCCAGATCATAATCACCATCGAAAAGTTTGTACAATATAAACCAACCCGCCCAACAATTTGTTATCAAAAAAAAATTCTTTTCTACAAGTGTTAGAAGTTCCTTAGTCATTTCCCCATCCACCCAACCAAATGTTGGCCATCAAAAGAAACACTTGCAGAGAAATTTTTTTAAAAAATTTTTGATAGCAAACTTTTTAGCGGGCAAGTTTGTATTCCAATACAAACTCCTTGATGGTAATTATAATCTGGAGTGACCCACCTATCTACCCAAATGTTGGTCATCAAAAGATTGGATTTTATTCTTCCTCCTCAGAATTAAGCACTTCTAATACACGCAGAAAGAAGAATTTTTATTGTTTTTAAATAAACTCTTGGGCAAGTAAGCTTGCTCTTTAGTACAAATTTTTAAATAGTAATTATAATCTAGAATAGATTATTTTGTTGGTAATTATGATCTGAAATAACTCAGCCACGCTCTTAAGACTTCGTCATCAAAAGATTAGACATTACCTCCTCTTTTTCTGACTCTTCTTATAGTGCCATACTCGCTATGAGCGTCGGAATACTAATAAAATACAATAGCACCAACATATAGCAATTTCCAATAATTTATTTAAAAATGATGACATAAGTTGTTATCACTATAGCTTCAACTTTAATTAGGTGAGGTCAGATTGATCAATATTATGGAAAATTGAGCGTATGGATTTTGATAAAAAATTTACGGTTTGTTTTAGTGCTATTAATGTACAATAGTACCAATTTATAGCAAATTCTAATAATCAATTTTAAAATTATAAGATAAATTGTTATTACTATTGTTTTCAGTTCAATTAAGTGAGGTTAGGTTGATCAATGTTAAGAAAAGTTAAACGCAAGGATTTTGATAACATTTCTACAGTAAGTTCTAGTGCTAATAATGTACAATACTACCAATTTACTAAGCAATTTCAAAATTTTTGGCGCAGTTGGTTAAATTTTTATGTAAGGATTATTTTTTTTAAAGAAAAATCAACATATCTCGGTTGTCTTCCAAAGTATCAAAATAATATTTATAACAAATTAAAAGCAAAATTTAATTTTCTATTTTGTTTAAATTACGCATTTTGAAGATATTTGAAGAAAACCTGAAGAAAACATAAGTTACAAAAACAAAGATAACTCAATTATCTTCAAACAAGTTTAAGTTTTTTGCTTGTGTGGTTTTAGTTAGTGTTCTCGCTTACCCGCCAAGTGTTTGTGATTTACCTGTTTAATAACAAACACTTGGGTAGGTGGGTGGTCAATTTAGTCTAAGTTTTTGCTTGTTTGGTGTTAACGCCTACCCGCCCAATCGTTTGTGAACTAACTTCTTGATAACAAAGACTTGGGTGGGTGGGCAACTTAGTTTAAGTTTTTTGTTTGTGTAATTTTAGTTTAGGTTTTTACCCACACGTCCAAGTGTATGTAATTTAACTACTTGATAACAAACACTTGGGTGGGTGGGTAGACAACTTAGTTTTTTTGCTTGTTTGGTGTTTCCGCTCACCCGCCCAATTGTTCGTGATCTAACTGCTTGATAACAAACACTTGGGTGGGAGAGAGGGCATCTTAGTTGAAATTTCCTGCTTGTGTGGTTTTAGTTAGTGTTTCCGCCTACCCGCTCAAGTGTTTGTGATTCAACTGTTTAATAACAAACATTTGGGTAGGTGTGTGGGCAACTTAGTTTAATTTTTTTTGTTTTTCTGGTGTTCCCGCCCACCCGCCTAATTGTTTGTGATGTAACTGCTTGATAACGAACATTAGGATGGGTGGGTTGTTTTAGTTGGTGATTCCGCCCACCCGACTTAGTGTTTGTAATCTAACTGCTTGATAAGAAAGACTTGGGTGGGTGGGTGGCCAACTTAATTTAATTTTTTTGTTTGTGTGGTTTTAGTTGATGTTCCCACCCACCCGCCCAAGTGTTTGTGGTCTAACTGTTTGATAATGAACACTTGGGTGAGCGGGTGTTCAACTTAGTTTAAGTTTTTTGCTTGTGTGGCTTTAATTATTGTTTTTGCCTACTTGCTCAAGTGTTTGTAATCCAACTGCTTGATAACAAACACTTAGGTGGGTGGGTAACTCAGTTCAAGTTTTTTTGCATTGTGGTTTTGACATTATTTACAATTAACATTGACTTCTTAAGATTGAGGCAATTTCTTAATCACTAACTCTTGGGCGGGAACAAAGTTTAAAACCACCCGCTTACATTTTATAAATTGATGTTCCCCGCCTACTCACTTAGTGTTTGTGACTAACAATTTAAAATTGCGTGCACTTTTGACATTAATGACCATTGACATTTACTACTTTAGATTGAGGCAATACTTGGATCACTAACACTTGGTCGGGTGGGCGGGAACACAATTTAAAATTACCCGTTTACATATTATAAATTGGTGTACCCGCCCACTCATTCAATGTTTGTGATTAAGAAATTAAAATTGCGCTCACTATTAATATTACTGACATTTACTACTTAAGATTTAGACAATTTAATACTAATTTTTTGTTTGTGTGGTTTTAGTTGGTGTTCTCGCCCACCCGCATTCCCACTGTAGTAGGACAAACTGTTTTATAACAAACATTTGGGTGGGTGGGTGGGCAACTTAATTTAAGTTTTTTTGCTTGTGTGGCTTTAGTTAACGTTGGGCGGGAGCCCAATTGTTTGTGATCTAATTGTTTAATAACAAACACTTTGGTGGATGAGTGGGCAACTTAGTTTAAGTTTTCTGCTTGTTTAGTGTCTCCGCCTACCCGCCCGATGGTTTGTGATCTAACTGCTTGAAAACAAACTCTTGGGTGGGTGGGTGGGTGGTCATCTTAGTTCAAGTTTTTTGCTTGTGCGATTTTAGTTAAATTCAATTTAATTGAATTTTTTTTTTATATGAAACTTTATTTTTTGTTTTGTTTTTTACATATCTTAACAATGTTATGTAAAAATTTGGATCATGCATTCTAAAAATTGTAGCCTCAGTTTACTAAAAAATATCAAATTAAACTTTTTAACATTTTTAAAAAATAATTAACTTAACCTAATTTATTGTACGTTATTTTATTGTTTTCTAAATTTATTGACAATTTTGTGTAAAAATTTAAACTAAATATTTTAAGTTCACAGAAAACTTCAGTAACAATTTATTTAAAATTGTAAATGAAGCTATTTTCAAAAACTGTTAAAAAATTGTAAATATTTACATTTTACAAAAATATTTTCTACGATGAGATAATTTATAACTGTCAAAATTTGAACATTTTGTCAAAAATTGTGCCCTCAGTTGCAATTTAATTGAATAACAAAATTTGAGCAATTTTAAAAATAGGTTAAAAATAGTAAACATTAAAAAAAATTTAAAAATATTTTTTAGTACTTCATGAAAAAGATTGATTTACATAAAATAAAAATTTGAAAACATTTTGTCAAAAATTGTGACTTCAGTTGCATTTTATTCAAGTTTATAACTTGAGCAATTTTTAAAAATTGTTAAAAATTAATAAAAAAATTTAAAAATAGTTATTAGAATGACATAAAAAAGATTGATTTACATAAAAACAAAATTTCAAAAGGTTTTGTGAAAAATTATAACCTCATTTGCATTTTATTTAATTTTGTAAATAAAGCAATTTTAAAAAATTGTAAAAAAAATATTAAAAATTAATATTTTTTAAAAATATTTTTTTAGAATAACATAAGAAAGTTTAATTTACATAATGCTAAAATTTGAAAACATTCTGGACAAGCAATCGCTGAGCCTACAATAGTACATCTATTCCCAAATAAAAACCAAGCCAAATAACGACAAAAAAAATTAGTGCCATCAAAGTTACAAGACAAACAAACTTAATAAGAAAAAAATTTATATAGCATCTTGATAAAAAATTAGAAGAAAAAATAATGACATTAACTCACAAGTACCTGCAACCTAGCTGCGCTAAAAAAAGATAGAAAAGATAAATAAAATTGGTGGTCAAAAGCTATTGAGAACCAGTTACAGCAGGGGTCCCACAAGGATCAGTACTGGACAAAATGTCACCCTAATTTCTTCTCTCTAAAAGCGTTAGAAGTTCCTTTGTCTGTAGAAAAAAAAATAACTTTCAATTTCTTAATGACTTGTGTGAGTGAGTCCAGATCATAATTACTATCAAGAAATTTGTACTAAAGTACACCTGCCCAAAAATTTGTTATAAAAATATTGAAATTTTTTTCTCTGCAAGTGTTAGAAGTTCCTGAATCTAAAGAGAAAAACTAATATTTTCTTAATATTCAACATTTAGGTGGGTGGTAGGGTCACTCCAGATTATAATTACCATCGAGAAGTTTGTACTGAAATACAAACCAACCCGCCCAACAATTTGTTATCCAAAAAATTTAAGTGTCCTCTCTCTGCAAGTGTTAGAAGTTTCTTAGTCTTTTCTACAGAAGTACAAATCCACCAGTCAATTCACCCACTTAAGTGTTGGGCATCAAGAAATTGGTTATTAGTTATACTTCTTTAAATTTCAATACTTCTAATACACGCAAAGAAAAAATATTCTTTATTTTTAAACAAACTCTTAGGCAAGTGTAGTTAGAAACTCCACACGATAAGCAAACTATTCAAACAATAGCTGGTAGACTTAGAATAGGAAAAAAAAAGCTGTCAAAGAATCAACTATCATAAAATCGTCAAAAACATTTCTAAAGTCCAGAGCCTTCTGCGCGATGATTACGGTCAATATAAAAAAGCCTTCAATAGTTTATTGAAGAGAGGAATATCTACTGTAATCCTAAACATTATAAAAAGCTACTTAAACAAAAAGTATGTTATGGACAAGAACGGAGAAGGAATACAAGTAACGGCAGAGGTCCCACAAGGATCGGTACTGGGCCCTCTTTATGGAACTGTATAATGGAATACTAAAAGTATTTTAAATTGGAATGCCCACCCACCCGCCCAAACGTTGGTGACCCAGAAATTTGAGTTTCTCCTCCCTGCTAGCATTGAAAGTCTTTATGCCAGAGGAAGCAACAGTGATACAAATTTCTGGATAAACAACTGTTGAGTGGGCAGGTGAGACACTCTATAACATAATAACCAGCCAGTAATTTGAATTGAAGTATCCAGAAATTAGAGTTTCTCCTCTCTGATGGCGTTGGCAATCTCTGTCAGAGAAGGCAATGGTAATATAAATTTCTGGATAGCCAACAGTTGGTTGGGTAGGATACTTCATAACATAAATACCAGGATAGTAATTTAAATTGGAGTTCCCACCCATCCGCCCAAATGTAGGTGATCCAGAAATTAGAGTTCCTCCTTTCTGCTGGCGTTGAAAGTTTCTACGTCAGGGGAGGCAATAGTGATACAAAATATTGAATAACCAACAGTTGGGTGGGTGGGACACTCCATAACATGATTACAAACCAGTAATTTAAATTGAAGTGCCCATCCACCCTCCTAAGTGTTAGTGATCTAGAAATTGGAGTTTCTCCTTTCTGCTAGCGTTGCAAGTTTTTATGCCATAGGAAGCAATGGTGATACAAACTTCTGGATAACCAACAGTTGGGTGGGTAAGTGGGACACTCTATAACATAAATACCATAGTAATTTAAATTGGAGTGCCCACCCACCCGCCCAAAAGTTTGTTATCAAAAAAATATATTTTCTTCCTCTCTGCAAGTGTTAGCAGTTAGTCTAAGGAGGAGAAAGTAATATTTAATCTCTTAAAGACCAACATTTGAGTGGGTGGATAAGTCACTCTAGATCATAAATACCATCAAGAAAGTTGTACTAAAGTACAAGCCTACCTGCTCAAAAGTTTGTTATTAAAAAATTGGACACTTTTCTCCTCTTTAGTCTGCGAAAGAGAATATGATATCTAATTTTTTAATGACAAACACTTGGGTGGGTGGGTATGTCACTCTGGATCCTAATTACCATCAAAAAAATTGTATTAAAAATCAAGCCCATTCGCCTAAAAGTTTGTTATCAAAAAAATAGAAATTTCTTCTCTCTGCAAGTGTTAGAAGTTCCTAAGTGCAAAGAAGAAGAATTAATATCCATTATGACCAACTCTTGGGTGATTGGGTGGGTCACTTCAAATCATAATTACCATCAAGAAATTTGTACTAGAGTACAAATTCACCTGCCCAAGAATATGTCATAAAAAATAGATATTTCTTGTCTCTGAAAGTATTAGAAGTTCCAAATCATTTAATAACCAACACTAGGGTAAGTGGGTAGGTTACTCCAAATCGTAATTACCATCAAAATGTCTGTACTAGAAATCAAGCTCATCCACCAAAAAGTTTGTTATAAAAAATAAAAATTTCTTCTTTCTGCAAGCGTTGGAAGTTCCTTAGTCTAAGATAGAAAACGTAATATCTAATTTCTTGATGACCCAACACTTTTGCGGGTGGGTGAGTAACTCCAAAGTATAATTTTTATCAAAAAATTTGTACTGAAATACAAGCCCACCCGCTCAAGAGTTTTGAAAGTTTCTTTTTTCTGCAAGTGTTAAAAGTACCCAAGTCTGAGGAGGAAGAACTAATATTCAATTTCTTAATTACCAACACTTAGGTATGGGAATAAGTCACTTTGCCCAAGAATTTGTAATAAAAAAACTGAAAATTTTTCCAAGTGTTAGAAGTTTTTAATTCTGAGGATAAAAAACTAATATCTAATCTCTTAATGATCAACATTTGGGTGGGTGAGTAGGTCATTTGAGATCGTAATTACCATCAAGAAGTTTGTACTAAAATACAAACCAACCCGTCCAATAATTTGTTATCAAAAATTTTAAAAAATTTCCTTCTGCAAGAGTTATAATCTGAGGAGGAGTGGGATATCCAATTTCTTGACGCCCGCCCAAAAGTTTCTAATAAAAACTTCAAACCGGAACCAAACCAAAAACCAAAAAAAAAAACGTTTTTTTCGGCGGAACAAAAACCGGAACCAAACCAAAAAAAATATCGGTTTTTATTTTTGAAGTGAAGTAAGAAGTAACTAACAAGTATCAAAACAAACATTTAAAGAATTTAATTTATTTAATAATTAGTCACTCGAAGCTGAACCAAAAACCGAAAACCGAAAAAAACCTTTATTTCTGGCGGAATAAAAACCGGAAATAAAGCGATATATTTTTTTATTGAACCGAAACCGAAAACCGTTACTAAAAAAATAACGGTTCAGAGTCCTGGTTAGAAGTTCCTAATTCCGAGGAGGAAGAACTAATATCCAATCTTTTGATGACCAACACTTAGGTGAGTGGGTGGGTTACTCTAGATCATAATTATCATTGAGAAGTTTGCATTGAAGTTCAAACTAACCCGTCTAAGAATTTCTCTCAGCAAGTGCTAGAAGTTTCTTGGTTTGAGAAAGAGAAAATAATATCCAATTTCTTAATAACCAACACTTGGGCTAGTGGATAAGTCACTCCAAACCATAATTACCTTTAAAAAATTTGTATTGGAATACTAACCCAGCCGGTTAAGAGTTTGTTATAAAAAAGTAAAAAAAAAAATCTTAGTCTAATGAGGAAAAAGTAATACTCAATCTCCTAATTATCATGAGTGGGTTGGTCACTCTAGATCAAAAAGTTTGTATTAGAGTACAAGCCCACCCGCCCAAAATTTTGTAATTAAAATTCAAAAATTTCTCCTTTCTGCAACTGTTAAAAGTCCTTAGTCAAAGAAGAAAGAAGTAATATCCAATTTTTTGATGACCAACACACACATTTTAATCATAACTATCTTCAAAAAATTTGCACTAAAGTACAAATTTACCCTCCCAAGAATTTGTTATAAAATTAAAAAAAAAATTCATCTTCTGCAAGTGTTAAAAGTTCTTTAGTCTTAGGAGGAGAAAGTAATATCCAACCTTATGATGACCAAAGGTTGAGTGGGTAGTTTATTCCAGATTATAATTGGCATCAAAAAGTTTGTACTGGAATACAAATCCTCTGTTCAAAAGTTTGTTACAAAAAAAATTAAAACTTCTCTTCTCTGCAAGTATTAGACTGAGGAAGAAGAAGTAATATCCAATCTCTTAATGACCAACATTTGGGTGGGTGGGTGGTTTACTCCAGATCATTAACACCATCAAAAAATTTGTACTAAATTACCCACTTAATTGTTTGTTATAAATAAATTCCTTAATCTGAGGAAAAAAAGTAATTTCTAATCTCTTAATGACCAACATTTGAGTAGGTGGGTAGATCACTCCAAATTTTAACTACTATTAAAAAGTTCGGAATACGCCCAAATAACTGTTTTAAAAAAATTTAAATTTCTTCCCTGCAAAATTATTAGAAATTTTTTAGTCAGAAAAGGAAGAGATAATATTTAATCTTTTAATGACCAAAACTTGGATGAGTAGGATTAACCCAAATCCAGATCATAATTGCCATATTTTGTACTGAAATACAAACCCATCTGACAAAGAGTTTGTTATGAAGAAAATTAAAATTTCTCTGCAAGTATTCTTAAGTCCGAGGAGGAAGAACTAATCCAGTCTCTTAATGACCAACGTTTAGGTGAGTGACTGCGTCACTCTAAATTATAATTTTTATCAAAAAAAAGGTCCACCCGCCCAATCAAAAAAATAAATTTGCTTCTTTTTTGCAAGTGTTCCTTAGTCTAAGGAAAAAGAACTAATATTCATTTTTTTTAATAACCAACATTTGTACTGAAATTCAAACCAACCCGCACAAAAGGGTTGTTACCTATCCACCCAACCAAATTTTGGTCATCAAAATTGGAACAATTTTAAAGGAATTTAGAAAAATTTAGAATATTTAGGATACTAGGAAGAAAGTAGAATAACTTCCTTAAATAAATATAAAAAAATTGAAAAAATCTTGAAATAACATGGAAAAGATTTGTAAAAATTGAAATGTTTTTGAGACTTACGGAAACGTCAAAAAGACAAAAGACACTTTGGAAATATTAGAGAAATACTGAAATTTTTTTACAAAATTTGGATAAAGCTGAGGATCAGTAAAAAAGTAGAAAAACTTAAAAAGATCTTTAAGTAATTTAGAAAAAATAGAAAAGTTTACAACAAACTTGGAAACACTATAGAGCAAAATAAGAAAAATTAGAAAAAAATCGGAAAAACATAAAAACGTTAGAAAGGCTATGGTAAACTTAAAAATATTAATGAAACTTTGAAGAAGAGGTTAGGACCAGTAGAATTGTAGAAAAACTTAAAAAAATCTTAAAGATATTTAGAAAAATTAGATAAATTAACAACCAACTTGGAAACACTTTAGAGGGAATTAGGAAAAACTGGAAAAGTTTTGGAAAAACATAATAACCTTAGAGAGGCTATGGTAAACCTAAAAATATTAATGAAACTTTGAAGAAGAAGTTAGGACCAGTAAAATTGTAGAAATACTTAAAAAAAAATTAAAAATATTTAGAAAAATTAGAAAAAATTACAACCAACTTGGAAACACTTTAGAGTGAATTAGAAAAAACAGAAAAAGTTTTGGAAAAACACAGAAGCGTTAGAGAGGCTATGGTAAATCTGGAAATATTAAAGAAATTTTAAAGAAAAGGTTAGGACCAATAGAATTGTAAAAAAACTTGAAAAAATCTTAGAGAAATTTAGAAAAATTTCGAAAAGTTTATAGTTAACATTTTAGAATAAATTAGGAAAAACTGGAAAAGTTTTGGAAAAACACAGAAACGTTAGAAAAGCTATGGTAAACATAAAAATATTAAAAAGCTTTGAAGAAGAGGTTAGGACCAGGAAACTTGTAGAAAAACCTGAAAAGATTTTAAAGGAATTTAGAAAAACTAAAAAAGTTTACAGCTAACTTGGAAACTTTTTAGAGTAAATTTGCAAAAACTGAATTTTTTTTGGAAAAACACAGAAACGTTAAAGAGGCTATGGTAGTAAAAGTATTATTATTATTAAAAATTAATTCCTCTTTTTCAAATTCAGAAACTTCTAACACTTGCAGAAAGAATTTCTTTAAAATTTTTTGTTAGCAAAATTTTTTGCGGGCAAACTTGTACTCCAGTTCAAACTTTTTAATAATAATTATAATCTAGAGTGACCCACTCAATTGTTGGTCATCTAGAGATTAAATATTAGTTCTTCCTCCTTAGACTTAGAAACTTCTTCTTCTTCTAAGAGTGCATTTTCCTAACGGAGGTTGGTTGGTTCGTTCCTGCAGATCATAATTACTATCAACAAATTTGTACTGGAGTACAAGCTCACCCGGCCAAGAATTTGTTATAAAAAAAATAGAAATTTTTCTCCAAGTGTTAGAAGTTTTTTAGCCTAAAGAGGAAGAAGTGATATCCAATTTCTTAATTACCAACACTTGGGGTGATGGATGGGTCACTCCAGAACATAATTAGCATCAAAAAGTTTGTACCAGAAATCAAACCTATCCGCCTAAAAATTTGTTATAAAAAATAGAAATTTCTTCTCTCTGCAAGCGTTAGTTCCTTGGCCTGTAGAAGAAAAAGTAATTTTCGATCTTTTAATGACCAACACTTTTTAAATCTAAAAAAGAAAAACTTATATCTAATTACTTGTTGAGCAACACTTGGGTGGTCGGGTGTGGCACTCCAAATCATAATTACCATTGAAAACTTTGTACTGGAGTACAAACCCAACCGCCAAAAGTTTGTTATTAAAAAAATTAAAAAATCTCCTCTCTGAAAGTGATTGATGTTCCTTAGTCTGAGAAAAACAAAGTAATATCCAAACTCTTAATGACCAACACTTGAGTGGTTGGGTGGTTCATTTCAGATCATATCTACCTTCAAAAAGTTTGTATTGAAATACAAGTCCAAAAATTTGTTTTCAAAAAATTGAAATTTTTTTCTCTAAAAGTGTTAGAAATCTAAGAAGAAAAAACTAATATCCAATTTCTTAATAACCAACATTTAAGTGGTAGGAAGGATCAGTCCAGATCATAATCACCATCGAAAAGTTTGTACAATATAAACCAACCCGCCCAACAATTTGTTATCAAAAAAAAATTCTTTTCTACAAGTGTTAGAAGTTCCTTAGTCATTTCCCCATCCACCCAACCAAATGTTGGCCATCAAAAGAAACACTTGCAGAGAAATTTTTTTAAAAAATTTTTGATAGCAAACTTTTTAGCGGGCAAGTTTGTATTCCAATACAAACTCCTTGATGGTAATTATAATCTGGAGTGACCCACCTATCTACCCAAATGTTGGTCATCAAAAGATTGGATTTTATTCTTCCTCCTCAGAATTAAGCACTTCTAATACACGCAGAAAGAAGAATTTTTATTGTTTTTAAATAAACTCTTGGGCAAGTAAGCTTGCTCTTTAGTACAAATTTTTAAATAGTAATTATAATCTAGAATAGATTATTTTGTTGGTAATTATGATCTGAAATAACTCAGCCACGCTCTTAAGACTTCGTCATCAAAAGATTAGACATTACCTCCTCTTTTTCTGACTCTTCTTATAGTGCCATACTCGCTATGAGCGTCGGAATACTAATAAAATACAATAGCACCAACATATAGCAATTTCCAATAATTTATTTAAAAATGATGACATAAGTTGTTATCACTATAGCTTCAACTTTAATTAGGTGAGGTCAGATTGGTCAATATTATGGAAAATTGAGCGTATGGATTTTGATAAAAAAATTTACGGTTTGTTTTAGTGCTATTAATGTACAATAGTACCAATTTATAGCAAATTCTAATAATCAATTTTAAAATTATAAGATAAATTGTTATTACTATTGTTTTCAGTTCAATTAAGTGAGGTTAGGTTGATCAATGTTAAGAAAAGTTAAACGCAAGGATTTTGATAACATTTCTACAGTAAGTTCTAGTGCTAATAATGTACAATACTACCAATTTACTAAGCAATTTCAAAATTTTTGGCGCAGTTGGTTAAATTTTTATGTAAGGATTATTTTTTTTAAAGAAAAATCAACATATCTCGGTTGTCTTCCAAAGTATCAAAATAATATTTATAACAAATTAAAAGCAAAATTTAATTTTCTATTTTGTTTAAATTACGCATTTTGAAGATATTTGAAGAAAACCTGAAGAAAACATAAGTTACAAAAACAAAGATAACTCAATTATCTTCAAACAAGTTTAAGTTTTTTGCTTGTGTGGTTTTAGTTAGTGTTCTCGCTTACCCGCCAAGTGTTTGTGATTTACCTGTTTAATAACAAACACTTGGGTAGGTGGGTGGTCAATTTAGTCTAAGTTTTTGCTTGTTTGGTGTTAACGCCTACCCGCCCAATCGTTTGTGAACTAACTTCTTGATAACAAAGACTTGGGTGGGTGGGCAACTTAGTTTAAGTTTTTTGTTTGTGTAATTTTAGTTTAGGTTTTTACCCACACGTCCAAGTGTATGCAATTTAACTACTTGATAACAAACACTTGGGTGGGTGGGCAGACAACTTAGTTTTTTTTGCTTGTTTGGTGTTTCCGCTCACCCGCCCAATTGTTTGTGATCTAACTGCTTGATAACAAACACTTGGGTGGGTGAGAGGGCATCTTAGTTGAAATTTCCTGCTTGTGTGGTTTAAGTTAGTGTTTCCGCCTACCCGCTCAAGTGTTTGTGATTCAACTGTTTAATAACAAACATTTGGGTGGGTGTGTGGGCAACTTAGTTTAATTTTTTTTGTTTTTCTGGTGTTCCCGCCCACCCGCCTAATTGTTTGTGATGTAACTGCTTGATAACGAACATTAAGGTGGGTGGGTTGTTTCAGTTGGTGATTCCGCCCACCCGACTTAGTGTTTGTGATCTAACTGCTTGATAAGAAAGACTTGGGTGGGTGGGTGGGCAACTTAATTTAATTTTTTTGTTTGTGTGGTTTTAGTTGATGTTCCCGCTTACCCGCCCAAGTGCTTGTGGTCTAACTGTTTGATAATGAACACTTGGGTGAGCGGGTGTTCAACTTAGTTTAAGTTTTTTGCTTGTGCGGCTTTAATTATTGTTTTTGCCTACTTGCTCAAATGTTTGTAATCCAACTGCTTGATAACAAACACTTAGGTGGGTGGGCAACTCAGTTCAAGTTTTTTTGCATTGTGGTTTTCGTTGGCCACTTGCCCAAGTGTTTGTGATCTAACTGATTGAAAACAAACACTTGGATGAGTAACTTAAATTAAAATTTTTGTTTGTGTGGTTTCAGTTACTGTTCCCGCCCACCCGCTAAAGTGTTTGTGGTTAAACTGCTTGATAACAAACACTGGGGTGGGCGAGTGGGCAACTTAGTTTAAGTTTTCTTTTTCTTTTTAAAGTCTACATTCTATAAATTAAAATTGCGCCTATTTTTGACATTATTTACAATTAACATTGACTTCTTAAGATTAAGGCAATTTCTTAATCACTAACACTTGGGCGGGAACAAAGTTTAAAACCACCCGCTTACATTCCATAAATTGATGTTCCCCGCCTACTCACTTAGTGTTTGTGACTAACAATTTAAAATTGCGTGCACTTTTGACATTAATGACCATTGACATTTACTACTTTAGATTGAAGCAATACCTGGATCACTAACACTTGGGCGGGTGAGCGGGAACAATATTTAAAATTACCCGTTTACATATTATAAATTGGTGTACCCGCCCACTCATTCAATGTTTGTGATTAAGAAACTAATATTGCGCTCACTATTGATATCATTGACATTTACTACTTAAGATTTAGACAATTTAATACTAATTTTTTGTTTGTGTGGTTTTAAATGGTGTTCTCGCCCACCCGCATTCCCACTGTAGTAGGATAAACTGTTTTATAACAAACATTTGGGCGGGTGGATGGGCAACTTAATTTAAGTTTTTTTGCTTGTGTGGCTTTAGTTAGCGTTCCCGACCAATTGTTTGTCATCTAATTGTTTAATAACAAACACTTTGGTGGATGAGTGAGCAACTTAGTTTAAGTTTTCTGCTTGTTTAGTGTCTCCTACCCGCCCGATGGTTTGTGATCTAACTGCTTGACAACAAACTCTTGGGTGGGTGGGTGGTCATCTTAGTTCAAGTTTTTTGCTTGTGCGATTTTAGTTAAATTCAATTTAATTGAATTTTTTTTATATGATACTTATTTTTTTGTTTTGTTTTTTACATATCTTAACAATGTTATGTAAAAATTTGGATCATGCATTCTAAAAATTGTAGCCTCAGTTTACTAAAAAATATCAAATTAAACTTTTTAACATTTTTAAAAAATAATTAACTTAACCTAACCTAATGTACGTTATTTTATTGATTTCTAAACTTATTGACAGTTTTGTGTAAAAATTTAAACTAAATATTTTAAGTTCACAGAAAACTTCAGTAACAATTTATTTAAAATTGTAAATGAAGCTATTTTCAAAAACTGTTAAAAAATTGTAAATATTTACATTTCACAAAAATGTTTTCTACGATGAGATGATTTATAACTGTCAAAATTTGAACTGTTTGTCAAAAATTGTGCCCTCAGTTGCAATTTAATTGAATAACAAAATTTGAGCAATTTTAAAAATAGGTTAAAAATAGTAAACATTAAAAAAAATTTAAAAATATTTTTTAGTACTTCATGAAAAAGATTGATTTACATAAAATAAAAATTTGAAAACATTTTGTCAAAAATTGTGACTTCAGTTGCATTTTATTTCAATTTGTAACTAAAGCGATTTTCAAAAATTGTTAAAAAAATAATAAAAATTTATTTTTTTTTTAAATATTTTTTAATATGACCTAAAAAAAGTTGATTTATATATTGTCAAAATGTGTAAGCTATTTGTCAAACATTGTGACCTCAGTTGCTATTTATTCAAGTTTATAACTTGAGCAATTTTTAAAAATTGTTAAAATATAGTAAAAATTTTTAAAAATTATTATTAGAATGACATAAAAAAGATTGATTTACATAAAAACAAAATTTCAAAAAGTTTTGTGAAAAATTGTGACCTCATTTGCATTTTATTTAATTTTGTAAATAAAGCAATTTTAAAAAATTGTAAAAAAAATATTAAAAATTAATATTTTTTAAAAATATTTTTTTAGAATAACATAAGAAAGTTTAATTTACATAATGCTTAAATTTGAAAACATTTTTGCAAAAATTGTGTCCTCAGTTGCAATTTATTTGAACAATTTTTAAAAATAGTTAATTATTAGTAAAAATTAATATTTTCTATGATAACACAAGAAAGATTGATTTAAATAAAGTCAAATTTTGAAAATATTTTTGCAAAACTTGTGACCTCAGTTGAATTTTATTTGAATAACAATTTTTTTGCAATTTAAAAAAATTGTTACATGAACCTGATCGGAAACTGTAATAACACAAAGACAATAACAATGAAACAGTTTTACAAAATGTCAATTATGAATGTTTTAATTACTTTAGTTAATCAATGGATTTAATAAATAGAATCACAACAAGAAAAGAAAATGATCTCAATAATTGGGTCAATGAATTTATAAAAAAAAAAAGTGCTCCACCACAATATGTTTAATTATAAAGTAAACATGTGCCTGACGTTTTATCAACGAGTTTCTCCTTTTGGTATTAAAGTTATCGGTACAACAAACCGATAGGAAAGTAATCAAAATCGCCTATTGGGCACCGCTCCTATAACTTTCTTCATTATACTAATGAAATAAAAAATTATAATATATTAAGCTAATTAATTCTAATTTTATATTTATATGTAACAATTGAATTGTTATAGAAAGTGAAAAATTATCTCCTCGCATGTCTATAAATTTTTATTATTATATCCTCGAGTTTCAAGTGCAAGGTTGAGTGAAAACGTTGTTATTGGATTGGAATGGACCGCATTGACCAAAATAAAAATAAACAGTTTATGTTTATGTGCACTTTCTACGATTTACAGGTGTTTGATGGCTGTATGGATTTCATACGTGAGGAGAACATTAATTCCGCATTTTAAAATTTAAAGTAATTTGTTTATAGCAATTTTTTTTAAGTGTGTGCTTGAACATCTTATAATAGGTCTACTTTTCACATACATTTTTAATAAATAGTTAAATTGTCAATGTCAATCCAACTTCTAATAATTACAGTTTTCTTTATAAATGTCATTTAATCAATAATCAAATTCTGACAATAATTCAGTAGTGATGTCGTGCCCATTTCTAGCAAAATTCACACAAAACTACATCCGCAATTACGGACCTACATTATTAAAAAACTTTGGAAATCAATGTCCCGTAATGTCAAAATACCTGAATACAACCAACGAATTCGAAGAAGTTGATGAAGAAAAAAAATTAAAATGTCCATTTCTGAATACAATTAAACCAACAATAACCGAAGCTGATGATGATGATATAATTGAATTACCGAAAGAATCATTTGAATATGAGAAATTTTTCCATCAACAAATTTTGAAGAAAAAGAAGGATCATTCCTATCGTGTTTTTAAGAAAATTAATAGATTAGCTCATAGTTTTCCTAGAGCAATAGAATATACTAAAACTAAAGAGGTGATAATTTGGTGTTCTAATGATTATTTAGGGATGTCTTGTCATCCTGAAGTTAAGGAAGCTGTTAGGTTAGCTTTGGATCAATACGGAGCTGGTGCTGGTGGTACTAGAAATATATCCGGCAATTCCTTAAATCATGAAATATTGGAAAATACTTTAGCCGATTTGCATGGAAAAGAAAAAGCATTATTATTCACCTCATGTTTTGTTGCTAATGATTCAACTTTGTATACCTTAGGAAAGGCTTTACCAAATTGCCATATATTTTCAGATGAAGGTAATCATGCTTCAATGATACAAGGTATTAGAAATAGCAAAGCTGTTAAGCATATTTTTAGACATAATGATGCAACTCATTTAGAAATATTGTTGAAATCTGTTGATCCAAAAGTGCCCAAAATAGTCGCTTTTGAAACTGTGCATTCAATGAATGGTGATGTATGTCCATTGGAGGAGTTGTGTAAAATTTCGCATAAATATGGTGCTTTAACTTTTGTGGATGAGGTGCATGCGGTTGGTTTGTATGGCGATAAAGGTGCTGGTATAGGTGAAAGAGATGAGCAATTACAAAATATGGATATTATATCCGGTACGTTGGGCAAGGCTTTTGGTAATATGGGTGGCTACATTGCATCGAGTTCTATTATAATTGATATGATACGTTCATACGCTGCTGGATTTATTTTTACTACTTCTTTACCACCAACAGTATTAGCAGGTGCAGCAAAATCAATCCATATACTATCATCAAATCAAGGCAAACAATTACGCAATCAACTTCATAAAAATGTAACGTATTTAAGGAACAATTTATTAATGCTTGGATTACCAGTGGAAAATAAATCCAGCCATATAATACCAATAAAAATAGGAAATCCTCTACAATGTACGAATTTATCCGATGTTTTAATTAACGAAAAAGGACATTATGTGCAAGCCATTAATTACCCAACAGTTGCAAGAGGAGAGGAAAAACTTAGATTGGTTCCAACACCCCATCACAGTAATAAAATGATGGATGCATTAATAGCAGATTTATTGGAAATTTGGAACAGATTAGATTTACCTATAGTTACAAAAAAATGCCAACTTTGTTGCAAACAAAAACGCAATTGCCGTATACCAAACTGTCCGCTAATGTTAGCTATTTAAAATAAAATTACTTTTACTTTGATTAGATTAATTTCATATTTTCTTCTGCACGTTTTTAATTTTTTTCATCTGCACGAAAAGAGATTGTCCATTTACTTGATTCTAACAGGTGCTTAGATGAAACCTTAAAAAAAAATAACCACGCACGCTTGGGAAGTGAAGGTCATTAATTTGGCTACTTTCAATCTTTAATTGTAAACAATTTTGTTATTTATTATTATAATTTAATAGAAAACGGGTGACATTTCAATTTATGATGTTGCATGTGAATATTTATTATTTTATTAAAAATAAATTTTATGCGCTCTGAATGTTGAAAATATTATACTAATTTATAACTTAATATTTTCTAAGAAGTAATTTTTGTTTGATAGCGTTTATAAAAATGACCAAATTGGTCAGGTTGATTAAATTAATCTGGCTTGTTGGGAGTCGAAACCGCTTTAATAATAAATTTAAATAAAATGCTGCTGAGTTCACAATTTTTGACAAAAATTATTTTTATGTAAATCAATGTTTTCATCTTTACAGAAAAAATATTTAAAAAAAAAAATAGTTTTTTAACTTTTATAAAAAATTGTTCAAATAAATTGCAACTGAGGACAAAATTTTTGCAAAAATGTTTTCAAATTTTGACATTATGTAAATCAAACTTTCTCATGTTATTCTAAAAAATATTTTTAATTTTTTTTTTAAACTGCCTCATTTACAAAATCAAATAAAACCCAACTGAGGTCACAATTTTTAATAAAATCTTTTCAAATTTTATTTTTGTATAAATCAATCCTAAAAAATATTTTTGTAAAATATTAATTTTTACTATTTTTTAACTACTTTTAAAAATCGCTTCAATTCAAATTAATTGCAACTGAGGTCACAATTTTTACAAAAATGTTTTCAAATTTTGACAATATTTAAACTAACTTTTCTCAAATCATTCTATAAAATATTTTAATAAAATTATAATTTTTACTATTTTTTAACAATTTTTGAAAAATTAAAAATTAAAAACTGAGGTCACAATTTTTGACAAAATCAATCTTTTTCATCTACTAAAAATTTTTACTATTTTTTAACAATTTTTAAAAATTGCTCAATTTTTGTTATTCAATTAAATTGCAACTGAGGGCACAATTTTTGACAAAATGTTCAAATTTTGACAGTTATAAATCAACCTTTCTCATCTCATCGTAGAAAATATTTTTGTAAAATATTTACAATTTTTTAACAGTTTTTGAAAATAGCTTCATTTATAATTTTAAATAAATTGCTACTGAAGTTTTTTGTGAACTGAGGCGACAATTTCTAAAATATTTAGTTTAAATTTTTACACAAAATTGTCAATAAATTTAGAAATCAATAAAATAACGTACATTAGGTTAGGTTAAGTTAATTATTTTTTTTAAAAATGTTAATAAGTTTAATTTGAAATTTTTTAGTAAACTGAGGCTACAATTTTTAAAATGCATAAATCAAATGCCCAACCACCTACCCAAGTGTTTGTTAACAAACAGTTGATTCACAAACACTTGGGCGGAGAGGCGGGAACATCAACTGAAGCCTCACAAGCAGAAAACTTAAATTAAGTTGCCCACTCACCCACCCAAGTGTTTGTTATAAAACAGTTTGTCCATAAACACTCCCACCCAGAGCGGGAACACCAACTAAAACCACACAAGCAAAAAATTAGTATTAAGTAAGCTAAATCACAAACACTCTAGCGGGTAGGCGGAAACACCAACTGAAACCACACCAACAAAAATATTAAATTAGATTGCCCACCCACCCACCCAAATATTTGTTATCAAGCTGTTAGACCACAAACACTTGCACCAACTAAAACCACATATTCAAAGTGCCCGCCCACCCACTGTAGTGTTTGTTATTCAATTTATAGATAACTAACACTTCGGTGGGTGGGCGGGCTACACAATTTATGACTACTGACAAATAATTTAAACTAGAGTAGTGCTCTGTAACCCGCTTAAGTATCTGTAATTCAATCTAAAAATCACTAACACTGAGCGGAAAACACCAATTTATAAAAAAATAGGCGGGCGGTTTTAAACTTTATTTCTGCTCACCCGCCCAAGTGTTAAGTGATTAAAAAATTGTCTAATTCTTAAGTAGTAAATGTCAATAATATCAATAGTAGGCGCAATTTTAATTTTTTAATTACAAACACTGAGTAAGTGGGCGGGGTATACCAATTTATAAAATGTAAGCGGTGGTTTCAAACTTTGTTCCCGCCCACCCAACCAAGTGTTAATGATCAAGAAATTGCCTCAATATTAAGTAGTAAATGTCAATTGTCACTAATGTCAAAATTGTACGCAATTTTAATTTTTTACTCACACAAACTGTGTGGGTGGGCGGGAAAGAACAAGTTATAAAGTGTAGGCGGGTGGTTTTAAACTTTGTTCCCGGCCACCCGCCCAAGTGTTAGTGATCAAGAAATTGCATCAATCTTAAATAGTAAATTTCAATTGTCAATAATGTCAAAAGTAAGCGCAATTTTAATTTCTTAATTACAAACACTGGGTGGGTGAGCAGGGAACACCAATTTGTGGAATGTAAACGGGCACTTTTAAATTTTGTCATCAAACAGTTGAATCACAAACACTTAGGCGAGTAGGCGAAAACACTAACTAAAGCCACACAAGCAAAAAAATGAATTAAGTTGCCCACCTACCCGCCCAAATGTTCGTTATCAACCAGTTAGATCACAAACACTTGAGTGAGTGGGCAACACCAAAAAATTTAAACTAAGTTGCCTACCTTTCCACCCAAGTGTTTGTTATCAAACTGATAGATCACAAACACTTGGACGGGTAGGCGGAAACACTTACTGAAACCACACAAGCAGAAAACTTAAACTAAGTTGCCCACCCACCCACCCTAGTGTTCGTTATCAACTAGTTAGATCACAAACACTTGAGTGAGTGGGCGAAAACACCAAACAAACAAAAAACTTAAACTAAGTTGCACACCCACCCATCAAAGTGTTTGTTATCAAACAGTTAGACCCCAAACACTTAGATGGATGGGCAGAAACACCAAGCAAGTAGAAAACTTAAACAAAGTTGCACACAAACCAGGCCAAGTGTGTGTTATGAAGCAGTTGGATCACAAACAATTGGGTGGGTGGTGGGAATCAATAAACAAGCAAAAAACTTAAACTAAGTTGACTACCCACCCACCCTAGTGTTCGTTATCAAACAGTTGAATCACAAACACTTGGGCGGGTAGGCGAGAACACTAATTGAAACCACACAAGCAAAAAAACTTGAACTAAGTTGCTCACCCGCCAACCCAAGTGTTTGTTATCAAACAATTGAATCACAAACACTTGAGTGGGTGGGCGGGAACATCAAACAAGCAAAAAACTTAAACTAAGTTGCCTACCCACCCACCCAAATGTTCGCTATCAAATACTTGGATCACAAACATTTGGGCGGATAGGCGGGAACACCAAACAAGCAAAAAACTTAAACTAAGTTGCTATCTATCCACCCAAGTGTTCGTTATCAAGTAATTGAATCACAAACTCTTGGGCGGGTGGGCGGGAACACTAACTAAAATAACACAAGCAAAAAACTTGAACTAAGTTACCCACCCACCCACCCAAATGTTTGTTATCAAACAGTTGAATCACAAACACTTGAGTGAGTGGGCGAGAACACCAAACAAGCAAAAAACTTAAACTAAGTTGCTATCTATCCACCCAAGTGTTCGTTATCAAGTAATTGAATCACAAACACTTGGGCGGGTGGGCGGGAACACTAACTAAAATAACACAAGCAAAAAACTTGAACTAAGTTACCCACCCACCCACCCAAATGTTTGTTATCAAACAGTTGAATCACAAACACCTGAGTGAGTGGGCGCAAACACTAAACAAGCAAAAAACTTGAACAAAGTTGCCCATCCACCTACCCAAGTGTTTATCAAACAATTGAATCACAAACACTTGAGTGAGTGGGCGAGAACACCAAACAAGCAAAAAACTTAAAACTAAGTTGCCTACTCTCTCACCCAAGTGTTCGTTATCAAGTAATTAAATCACAAACACTTGGGCGGGTGGGCGGGAACACTTACTGAAACCGTAAGTAAGTGAAAAAATCTGTCTTTTCTTCAAATTTCATCAAAATACAAAATTAGAAAAAAAATATTTTCAATAAAAAATTTTAATTTTTTTTTAATTTTTAATTAAAACTATTTTAATTTTTTGAAAATAATTGAGATATCTTTGTTTTTGAAACTTATGTTTTCTTCAGGTTTTCTTCAAATATCTTCAAAATGCGTAATTTAAACAAAAATATTTTCAAACAAAAATTGAAGAAAATAAAATTTTGCTTTTAATTTGTTATAAATATTATTTTGATACTTTGGAAAATAATCAAGATATGTTAATATTTCAAAAAAAAAAAATTGTTCTTACATAAAAATTTAACCAAATATTTTAAAATTGTTGTTTTTTTGTAAATTGGTAGTATTGTACATTATTAGCACTAAAACTAACTGTAAAAATGTTATCAAAATCCATGCGCTTAACTTATCTTAACATTGACCAACCTAACCTCACTTAATTGAACTGAAAACAATAGTAATAACAATTTATGTCATAATTTTAAAATTGCTCACTAAAAATTGCTGCAAATTGGTACTAATGTAGCTTATTAGTACTTAAATTAATTATAAAAATTTGATCAAAATCCATACGTTCAATTTTCCATAATATTGATCAATCTAACCTCACCTAATTAAAGTAAAAGCAATAGTGATAACAACTTATGTCATAACTTCTAAAATGTTTATTAAAAAATGCTGCAAATTGGTACTAATGTGCCTTATTAGTACTAAAATTAACTGTAAAAATTTGAACAAAATCTATACGCTCAATTTATCATAATATTAATAAACCTAACCTCACCTAACTAAATTTGAAGCAATAGTGATAACAAATTATGTCATAATTTTGAAATTGCATATTGAAAATTGCTGAAAATTGGTAATAATATACATTATTAGTACTAGAATTAATAGTAAAAATTTGATCAAAATCCATACGTTCAATTGTCCATAATATTGATCAATCTAACCTCACCTAATTAAAGTAAAAGCAATAGTGATTATAATTTATGCCATAATTTTAAAATTGCTTATTAAAAATTGCTGCAAATTGGTACTAATATACTTAACTAGTATTAAAATTAATTGTAAAAATTTGAGCAAAATCTATACGCTCAATTTTTCATAATATTAATTAGTCTAACCTCACTTAATTGAAGTAAAAGCATTAGTGATAACAACTTATGTCATAATTTTGAAATTGCTTATTAAAAATTGGTGCAAATTGGTACTAATATACCTTACTAGTATTAGAATAAATTGTGAAAACTTGATCAAAATCCATACGCACAATTTTCCATAATATTGATCAATCTAACTTCACCTAATTAAAGTAAAAGCAATAGTGATAACAACTTATGTCATAACTTCTAAAATGTTTATTAAAAAATGCTGCAAATTGGTACTAATGTGCCTTATTAGTACTAAAATTAACTGAAAAAATTTGAACAAAATCTATACGCTAAATTTTTCATAATATTGATCAACCTAACCTCACCTAATTAAAGTAAAAGCAATAGTGATTATAATTTATGCCATAATTTTAAAATTGCTTATTAAAAATTGTTACAAATTGGTACTTATGTACTTTAAAAGTACTAAAATCAATTGTGAAAATTTGATCAAAATCCATACGCTAAATTTTCCATAATATAGATTAATCTAACATCACCTAATTAAAGTAGAAGCAATTGTGATTATAATTTATGCCATAATTTTAAAATTGCTTATTAAAAATTGCTGCAAATTGGTACTAATGTACTTTAGAAGTACTAAAATTAATTGTAAAAATTTGATCAAAATCCACACGCTCAATTTTTCATAATATTGATCAATCTAACCTCACTTAATCAAAGTAAAATTAATAGTGATAACAACTTATGTCATAACTTCTAAAATGCTTATTAAAAATTGCTGTAAATTGGTATTAATGTACTTTATTAATACTAAAATAAATTGTAAAAATTTGATCAAAATCCATACGTTCAATTTTCCATAATATTGATCAACCTAACCTCACCTAACTGAAGTTTAAAGCAATAGTGATAACAAATTATGCCAAAATTTTAAAATTGCTTATTAAATATTGTTGCAAATTAGTACTAATGTACCTTATCAGTACTAAAACTAATTGTAAAAATTTGATCAAAATCCATACGCTCAATTTTTTATAATATTGATCAACCTAACCTCACCTAAACAAAGTTGAAGCAATAATGATAATAATTTTTGTCATAATTTTAAAATTGATTACTAAAAACTGCTGCAAATAGGTATTAATGTACCTTGTTAGTACTAAAATTAATTGTAAAAATTTTATAAAAATCCATACGCTCAACTTTCCATAATATTGATCAATCTAACGTCACCTAATTAAAATAGAAGCAATTGTGATAATAATTTATGCCATAATTTTAAATTGCTTATTAAAAATTGCTGCAAATTGGTACTAATGTACGTTAGAAGTACTAAAATTAATTGTAAAAATTTGATCAAAATCTATACGCTCAATTTTCCATAATACTAATCAATCTAACCTCATATAATTAAAGTAAAATCAATAGTGATAACAACTTATGTCATAATTTTTAAATTGCTTAATAAAAACTGCTAAAAATTGGTATTAATGTACTTTATTAGTACTAAAATAAATTGTGAAAATTTGATCAAAATCCATACGTTCAATTTTCCATAATATTGATCAATCTAACCTCACCTAATTAAAGTAGAAGCAATAGTGATTATAATTTTCGCCATAATTTTAAAAATGCTTATTAAAAATTGCTGCAAATTGGTACTAATATACCTTATTAGTACTAAAATTAATAGTAAAAATTTGATCAAAATCCATACGCTCAATTTTTTATAATATTAATCAAACTAACCTCACTTAAATTAAGTTGAAGCAATAGTGATAACAACTTATGTCATCATTTTAAAATTGCTTACTAAAAATTGCTGCAAAATGGTACTAATGTACCTTTTTAGTACTAAAATTAATTGTGAAAATTTGACAAAAATCCATACGCTCAATTTTTCATAATATTGATCAATCTAACCTCACCTAATTAAAATAGAAGCAATTGTGATTATAATTTATGCCATAATTTTAAAATTGCTTATTAAAAATTGCTGCAAATTAGTACGAATGTACCTTATCAGTACTAAAATTAATTTTAAAAATTTGATCAAAATCCATACACTAAATTTGTTAAAAATAAATAAATTCAACCTCAACTAATTTAATTCAAAAAACATACTTTTTATTTCTAATTAAAAATTGCTATAAATTAGTACCAATTAATAGTATCAATGTGCAAATTTGATTAAAATTCACAAACATAAAATAAAAAGAAAACAATTCTGCAAAGCAGCCATTGACCCTAGCTATCAAAAAATATAAAACTTTCCAAATTTTGAGAAAAAATTATTATAAATGAAAAAAATTACATAAGTACATTTCCTATTGTTTCCACAATCAATAATTGTTATTATAATACCATTTACACAATACACGCACATTATGCATAAACATAATAGCTATCTCTTGGAGAAATTGACATAATGCAACCGCATTCATTAGGATAACAGAGCGTTTATTATTCAACAACAAAAAAGTATAAACAATCCATCTTAGTAAACGTGTCTATTATTAAAGCCAATCCGATGGTAATTTCGATTATAATTTTAGAGATAGTAGAGATGTCCATAGAAGGGGTATATAAGACAGAGGACTGACCTAATTGTTTAGTTTACTATGCGTTGTACTCAGACGGTTTAACAACGACGAAGCAGCAGGTGACAGTGAGGATTTACCTGCAGTGATTGGATATACGCAACGATGAAGGTAAATTTAATTTTAAATTAATATTATTGGCCTAATAATAAATAACCGTATTCAAATTTTTGTTTATTATTGAGTGCAGTGAACTCGAACGGTTGATGTGATTTGTGTTTATTTTATTTTGGAGGATTTTATGATGTTGGTTATGAAACGGTATTAGCATAAATTATATTAAAATTTTGTATTTCCTGTTGATAACTGTTTTAATTGCAAATTATTGCAATTTATAAACTTTCCAAGTATCAAATCGTTTTTTATTTACTTACATTTCATGCTTTGTTAGTGTGAAAACATTACATGTGTCTTACATTCTGTTAAAATATGCACCAAAGCATGATGACTTTTTCCTTCATATTTATTATATTGTAGATGAGAGTAATGTCAAGTTAAAACTTTCACAATATTTACAAGTAAAAGGTCGCGGAATGAATATTCAATATCAAAGTTTATTTTAATTAATTTTTTATGTGAGCCTTTTGTTCAATTTCATATCCGGGATATTGAATTTAATTTCTTTCTATTATTAATGTTTATAGCCAATTTGTTGACTAAAAGTGAAATTTGTTTGTTATAATTGGTTTGTTATAAATGTTTTTTGACCTAAAGCACAAAATTAATATAATTGTAAGATTTAAGATGCTCAGGACACAATTGTGGAAATAATATCCTGAAATTTTGATAAAATTAATTTCAAACATTGCTCAACAGCATACAATGCTCAAAAATTAACTCCAAAAATTAAAAATATTTTTTTCGATTTTCTATAATATTTTGGATTTTAAGATAAATTGGTCTTGCATGGATTTTTATGCTGAGGACACAATTTTTGAAACATTATCTCAAAATTTTGAAAAAAGTAATTTCAAACATTGCCCAACAAGTTACATTGCTCAAAAATTAATTTTAAAAATAAAAAATATTTTTAAAAATTTTTGAAATATTTTGTTTTTTAACATAAATTGGTCTTGCATGGATTTTTATGATGAGGACACAAATTTTGGAGTATTATCTCAAAATTTTGACAAAGCTAATTTCAAACATTGCCCAACAAAACATATTACTCAAAAATTAATTCCGAAAATCAAAAGTAATTTTTACAATTTTTTGAAATATTTTGGATTTTAACATAAATTGGTCTTGCATAGACTTTTATGCTGAGGACACAATTTTTGAAATTTAATCTCAAAATTTTGACAAAACTAATTTCAAACATTGCATAACACAATACTCAGAAATTAATTCCAAAAATCAATTTTTTTTTTAAATTTTTTTGAAATAATTTGGTTTTCAACATAATTGGTCTTGCATGGATTTTTATGGTGAGGACACAATTTTTGAAATATTTTCTCAAAATTTTGACAAAACTAGTTTCAAACATTGCCCAACAAGATACTTTGCTCAAAAATTAATTCTAAAACTCAAAAATATTTTTTAAATTTTTATGAAATATTTTGGTTTTTAACATTAATTAGTCTTGCATGGATTTTTATGCTGAGGACACAATTTTTGGAATATTATCTCAAAATTTCGTGAAAACTAATTTCAAACATTGCCCAACAAAATATTTTGCTCAAAAATTAATTCCAAAAATCAAAAATATTTTTTACGATTTTTTGAAATATTTTGTTTTTTAACATAAATTAGTCTTGCATGGATTTTTATGCTGAGAAGACAATTTTTGGAAAATTATCTCAAAATTTTGACAAAGCTAATTTCAAACATTGCCCAACAAGATACTTTGCTCAAAAATTAGTTTCAAAAATTAAAAATATTTTTTACAATTTTTTGAAAATTTTCGATTTTAACATAAATTGGCCTTGCATGGATTTTTATGCTGAGGACACAATTTTTGAAATATTATCTCAAAATTTTAACAAAGCTAATTTCAACTATTGCCCAACAAGACACTTTGCTCAAAAATTAATTCCAAAAATTAAAAATATTTTTTACAATTTATTAAAATATTTTTGATTTTAACGTAAATCACAGTCTTGCATAGATTAAGGTTGAAGAAACAAGTGTTGGTCATCAAAAGAAAAATTATCGCCTGCGCCTCCTGTGACTAAGGAACTTTTAAGCAGTTCCAAGTCCACAACTTAAAAAAAATTAAATTTGTTTTTATATAATTTGGGACATCTGCTCACTAAACCGTTGATAACTCAAAAACTTATTTTAGAATTTTTTTCAAATTTGGCACAGACAATGTACAATAAGTATTTTGTTGGTTACTAATATTGGAATTTAAAATTTTAAACCAACACTATTTTTTGGGCAATTTCGAAATTGGTTTTTCTATAATTTGGGACATCTGCTCACTAAATTGTTGATAACACAAAACCTAATTTTAGAATTTGGTTCAAATTTGGTACAGACTATGTACAATAAGTACTATGTTAGTAGTTAATTTTGAAATTTTAAATTTTAAACCAAAACTATTTTTTAGACAATTTAGAAATTTGTTTTTACATAATTTAGGACATCTGCTCACTAATTTGTTGTTGATAACACAAAAACTAGTTTTAGAATTTAGATCAAAATTGCTACAGACAATGTACAATAAGGACTTTGTTAGTTGGTACTATTGGAATATTAAATTTTAAACCAAAAGCATTTTTTGGGAAGTTTTAAAATTTGTTCTTATATAATTTGGGACATTTGCTTACTAAATTGCTGATAACAAAAAAACTAATTTTAGAATTTGAATAAAATTTGGTACAAACAATGTGCAATAAGTACTTTGTTGGTTGGTAATATTGAAATTTCAATTTTTAAACTAAAACTATTTTTTGGACAATTTTGAAATTGGTTTTCGTATAATTTTGTTTTTACATAATTTAGGACATCTGCTCACTAATTTGTTGTTGATGATACAAAAACTAATTTTAGAATTTAGTTCAAATTTGGTACAAACAATGTACATTAAGTACTTTATTGGTTGGTAATATTGAAATTTTAAATTTTGAACCAAAACTATTTTTTGGGAAATTTTAAAATTTGTTTTTATATATTTTGGGACATTTGCTCACTAAATCGTTGATAACATAAAAACTAAATTTAGAATTTAGTTCAAATTTTGTACAGACAATATACAATAAGTACTTTGTTTGTTGGTAATAATGGAGTTTTAAATTTTTAATCAAAACTAATTTTTGAACAATTTTGAAAATTCTTTTTATATAATTTTGAACATTTGCTCACTAAATCGTTGATTACATAACAACTAATTTCAGAATTTGGTTCAAATTTGGTACGGGCAATGTACAATAAGTACTTTGTTGATTGGTAATATAAGAATTTTAAATTTTAAACAGAAACTATGTTTTGGACAAATTTTGAAATTGGTTTTTGTATAATTTTGGACATTTGCTCACTAAATCGTTAATAACCAAAAATCTAATTTTAGAATTTGGTTCAAATTTGGTACAAACAATGTACAATAAGTACTTTGTTGGTTAGTAATATTTAAATTTTAAATTTTATACAAAAACTATTTTTTGGACTATTTTGAGAATTGTATTTATATAGTTTAGCACATTTGTTTACTGAATTGTTGATAACACAAAAACTAATTTTAAAATTTTGTTCAAATTTGGTACAGACAATGTACAATAAGTACTTTCCTGGTTGGTAATATTGGAATTTTAAATTTTGATCCTAAACTATTTTTTGGGCAATTTTAAAATTTGTTTTTCTATAATTTGGGACATCTGCTCACTAAATTGTTGATAACACAAAACCTAATTTTAGAATTTAGTTCAAATTTTGTACAAATAATGTACACTAAGTACTTTATTGGTTGGTAATATTGGAATTTAAAATTTTGAAATAACACTATTTTTTGGACAATTATGAAATTAATTTTTGTATAATTTTGGACATCAGGTCACTAAATTGTTGATAACACAAAAACTAATTTCAGAATTTGGTTCAAATTTGGTACAGACAATGCACAATGAGTACTTTGTTAGTTGGTACTATTAAAATTTTAATTTTTGAATCGAAACTATAATTTGGGCAATTTTAAAATTTGTTTTTATATAATTTAGGACAATTGCTTACTAAATTGCTGATAAAACAAAAACTAGTTTTAGAATTTAGTTCAAAAGTGGTACAGACAATGTACAATAAGTACTTTGTTAGTTGGTAATATTAAAATTTAAAATTTTGAACCAAAACTATTTTTTTGGACAATTTTGAAATTTGTTTTTATATAATTTAGGACATCTGCTCACTAAATTGTTGATTACATAAAAACTAAATTCAGAATTTAGTTCAAATTTGGTGAAGACAATGTACAATAAGTGCTTTGATGGTTGGTAATATTGGAATTTTAAGTTTTGAGCCAAAACTATTTATTGGGCAATTTTAAAATTTACTTTTATTTAATTTAGGACATCTGCTCACTAAATTGTTGGTAACACTTAAACGAATTGGAATAAATAAATTGTCAAATTTTAAACCAAAATTCTTTTTTGGGCAATTTTGAATCTTATTTTTATATATTTTTGAACATTTGCTCACTAATTTGTTGATCAACCCAAAAAATAATTTTTGGTTAAAATTTGCTATAGATAATGTACAATAAACACTTTGTTGGTTGGTACTATTAGAATTTTAGTTTTTAAACCAAAACTATTTTTTGGACATTTTTGAAATTGGTTTTTGTATAATTTTAAACATTTGCTCACTAAATCGCTGATAATATGTAAACTAAATTTAAAATTTTGTTCAAATTTGGTACATACAATGTACAATAAGTACTTTGGTAGTTGGTAATATTGAAATATTTAATTTTGAACCAAAATTATTTTTGGACAGTTTTAAAAATTGTTTTATATGATTTAGGGCACTTGCTTACTAAATTGTTAATAACACAAAAACTAATTTTAGAATTTAATTCAAATTTAGTACAGACAATGTACAATAAATATTTTATTGGTTGGTAATATTGAAATTTTAAATTTTAAACCCAAACTATTTTTTGGACAATTTTGAAATGGGTTTTTGTATAATTTTGGACATTTGCTCACTAAATTGTTGATAACACTTAAACTAATTTCAGATTTTGGTACAGACAATGTACAATAAGTATTTTGTTGGTTACTAATATTGGAATTTAAAATTTTTAACCAACACTATTTTTTGGACAATTTTGAAATTGGTTTTTAAATAATTTTGAACATTTGCTTAATAAATTGTTGATAAAACTAAAACGAGTTTTAGAATTTGGTTCAAATTAGGTACAGACAATAACCAATAAGTACTTTCTTGGTTGGTAATATTGGAATTTTAAATTTTGAACCAAAACTATTTTTTGGGCAATTTTAAAATTTGATTTTATTTAATTTAGGACATCTGCTCACTAAATTGTTGGTAACACTTAAACTAATTTTAGAATATGGTTTAAATTTGGTACTGACAATAACAATAAGTACTTTGTTGGTTGGTATGAATGAATTGTCAAACTTTAAACCAAAACTCTTTTTTGGTCAATTTTGCAACTTGTTTTTATATATTTTTGAACATTTGCTCACTAATTTGTTGATCAACTCAAAAACTATTTTTAAAGTTTGGTTGAAATTTGCTACAGATAATGTACAATAAGTACTTTGTTTGTTGGTGCTAGTAGAGTTTTAGTTTTTAAACCAAAACTATTTTTTTGACAATTTAGAAATTGGTTTTTTTATAATTTAAAACATTTGCTCACTAAATCGCTGATAACATGTAAATTAATTTTAGAATTCTGTTGAAATTTGGTACAGACAATGTACAATAAGTACTTTGTTAGTTGGTTCTATTGAAATAATAATTTTTAAACCAAAACCATTTTTTGGGAAATTTTAAAATTTGTTCTTATATAATTTGGGATATTTGCTTACTAAATTGCTGATAACTCAAAAACCAATTCTAGAATTTAGTTCAAATTTGGTACAAACAATAGACAATAAGTACTTTGTTGGTTGGTAATATTGAAATTTCAATTTTTGAACTAAAACTATTTTTTGGACAATTTTGAAATTGGTTTTTCTATAATTTGGGACATCTGCTCACTAAACTGTTGATAACACAAAACCTAATTTTAGAATTTAGTTCAAATTTGGTACAAACAATGTACACTAAGTATTTTCTTGGTTGGTATTATTGAAATTTCAAATTTTGAACCAAAACTATTTTTTTGAACAGTTTTGAATTTTGTTTTTATATAATTTAGGACATCTGCTCACTAAATCGTTGATTACATAAAAACTAATTTCAGAATTTGGTTCGAATTTAGTACAGACAATGTACAATAAGTACTTTGTTGGTTGGTAATATTGGAATTTTAAGTTTTGAGCCAAAACTATTTATTGGGCAATTTTAAAATTTACTTTTATTTAATTTAGGACATCTGCTCACTAAATTGTTGGTAACACTTAAACGAATTTTAGAATTTAGTTCAAATTTAGTACTGACAATAAGTACTTTGTTGGTTGGTATTAATGAATTGTCAAACTTTAAAGCAAAACTCTTTTTTGGTCAATTTTGAATCTTATTTTTATATATATTTGAACATTTTCTTACTAATTTGTTGATCAACCCAAAAAATAATTTCAGAATTTGGTTGAAATTTGCTACAGAAAATGTACAATAAGTACTTTGTTTGTTGGTACTAGTAAAGTTTTAGTTTTTAAACCAAAACTATTTTTTGGACAATTTTGAAATTTGGTTTTGTATAATTTTGGACATTTGCTCACTAAATCGTTAATAATACAAAAACTAATTTTAGAATTTGGTTCAAATTTTGTACAAACAATGAACAATATGTACTTTGTTGGTTGGTAATAATGAAGTTTTAAATTTTTAACCAAAACTATTTTTTGAACAATTTTGAAATTTGTTTGAACATTTGCTTAATAAAATGCCGATTACACAAAAACTAATTTTAAAATTTGGTTCAAATTTGGTACGGACAATGTACAATAAGTACTACAAAAGAAGAAACTATCCGACCTCAATTTAAACTTGGTTCCCGCCTACCCACAAACCGTTAGTCATCAAAAAGCAAGAACACAAACGGTGGGTGAAGTAATAAATTTTTTGATTACCAACACATGGGTGGGTGGGTGGGCCACAGTAGAAAAAGCTATCCGCCCTTAATTTAAACTTAGTTCCCGCCCGCCCACCCAAACGTTAGTCATCAAAAAGCAAAAACACAAACGGCGGGTGAAATAATAAATCTTTTGATCACCAACACTTGGGTGGGTGGGTGGGCCACAGTAAAAGAAGCTACCCGCCCAAAATTTAAACTTGGTTTCCGCTCACCCACCCAAGCGTTAATTATCAAAAAGCAAGAACACAGACGGTGGTTGAAATAATAAATCATTTGATCACAAACACTTGAGTGGGTGGGTGGGCCACAGCAGAAAAAGCTATCCGTCCACAATTTAAACTTAGTTCCTGCCCGCCCACCCAAGCGTTAGTCATCAAAACGCAAGAACACAAACGGTGGGTGAAGTAATAAATTTTTTGATCACCAACACTTGGGTGGGTGGGTGGGTGGGCCACAGTAGAAGAAGCTATCCGCGGTAATTTAAACTTGGTTCCCGCCCACCCACCCAAGCGTTAGTCATCAAAAAGCAAGAACACAAACAGTGGGTAGAATAATAAATCTTTTGATTACCAACACTTGGGTGGGTGGGTGGGCCACAGTAAAAAAAGCTACCCACCCAAAATTTAAACTCAATTCCCGCCCACCCACCCAAGCGTTAGTTATCAAAAATCAAGCACACAGACGGTGAGTGAAGTAATAATTTTTTTGATCACCAACACTTGGGTGGGTGAGTGGGCCACAGTAAAGGAAACTATTCGCCTACAATTTAAACTCAATTCCCGCCCGCCCACCCAAGCGTTAGTCATCAAAAAGAACACAAACGGTGGTTTAAAATTTGACTTAATTAGTTGCAAAAAGCATATTCTAAGCATTTAAAGCTTATTTAAAGATTATTTCTTACTTTAACTTTATTGTTGATAAGCTTGCAATATGGTTAATTACTAATACAATTTTAAATTTAGTTAATTTAAAACGTTTTAAATGTATAATATTAATTAATTAATTATTTAACAAGTTAATAAAAACGTTATAATATAAATATTCATCAAACTAATGCATAAAACCAGTTAAAAGTCCATTGACCTTTAATAAAAAAATTACAATGGCACTCGCGTATTATTACGAACGCTTCCTTCCGCTCCTCAGTACAAGAATGTTGCAGTAGGTCACGCACACTATATTTGGCATCCCATCCCATTTACCTCATTTTATTTTATTTCATTTTACAATCAAACTTATATTAATGGAAGATATAAATAAATTTTTAATTAGTCCAACATTCCTCAATACTTGTTTCTTTCTACGCGTACAGCATCGTAAACAGTTTTCCATTTTAATCGCGTTTCACAAATTGTATTCAATCCAATTCCACGGAAAAGAAAATAGAAATTTAAATTTTAAATTTTGTTGCAGGTGTCGGCGTTATTAATATTTTCATCGTTATGGTTGATACATGTAAGATTATCGAATGCTGAGTATAGGTTTAGAAGGATGCCTCCACCACCTAGACCACCAATGCCTGCTTATGCGAAGAAATGGTATCAACAAAATTTCAGACAACAACCGATTCGACCACAAAGACCACCAATTTCAATCCATATGGGGCAATTAAAGAAACCAGTAGGGCCTCCCATACAACAGCACCAAATAATGCAACAATTACAACAAAGACCGATTGCATTGCCCATACGACAACCACCTCCTATTAAACCAATTATTTCACAACAACCAATTTGGCCCAAACAACAACATTACTTTGCATTACCCCAAAAACATGAAAAGAAACCTTTCATATCATCCCCTACAATACCAGCGAGTAATGAATATGATTACCATATACAAACCAATCAAATTCCCAACCATTCCAATTTAATCAAACAAGTTGATGAAAAAGGACCAATACATACAATTCCAGCTCCTAATTTAAGCATTGCTGATAAACCAGCTCATATTGAAGAAGTCATACCACAGAATCAAAATTCCTATCAAGATATAAAGTCACAAAATTCATACCAAGACATAAAACCACAAAATTCCTACCAAGAAACTAAACCTCAAAAACATCACAGCTCCTATCAAGTGACGGAATCATTGGATCATCAACCTAAAAATATCTACATACAAGAAACCAATCAAACTCCCAGAACATTAGAAAATCAAGATGAGCTACTCCTAACATCACACGATCAAATCAATCAAATTTCCCAACAGGAATTGTTGAAAATTTTGCAAAATTATCCGCAAGCTCAAATAGTTGATGGATATTTTAACCCACAACAAGCAAATCAACCGCAATTACAGCAACATTTATTGCAACAACAAAATGGGGCTCCATATCAAGCCTTAATAACACAAACACAATTTTATCAACCCGATACATCATACATAGCACCACAAAGAGAAATAAATCCCGAATATCATAGCTTCAATTATGAGGAACCAGTTCATAAAAATGCGGCTGTAACTGCTGAGTATAGTCTACAACCTCAAGAGCAAAATTTTTACAACCCAACAACAATTGGTGATAATCATGTAGAGCAAGCTATCAATTTTGAATCGGTTAATTTGGACAACTTTCCTGAATTGAAGACTGAAATATTGAATGGTAACTATTATTCCTCGTTACCGAATAAGGAAGCTGCTGATAGTTTAGCGGCTTTACAGGAAGCTGGTCAACAACGCAAAGAAGATGATAAAATGACCATTTACGTTCCAGATGATGGTGATAAACAACAAAATGAAAACTACAAAGATGACAAATCGTACGAATACGAGGATAGTTCCATGGAAGAAGATATGAGTACCGAATCTGAGCAGACTTTCGGTAGTCGAATTAAACCAAAGAAAGCTTAATTATTTATCTGTAATGTAATAATCATTATTTATTTTATTTGTTATTTATTTTATTCTCGTATATTATTAAATTTGTAGTAAATCCAAGCAAGTTTTGTTTATTGTTGTTTGACAGTGATTAATAGAAGTAAGCATGAGTGCAATTGCCCATAAAGATAGCATTAAATTGATAAGTAAGAAGAAGGGGAGTCATAAAGAAGAATCAATTGTTGATTTATTGCCCCCAATCGAGAATAAGAGTAGCGAGGATGAAATCGCCTGGGAAATTAAAGCGTTACCTGATAATTGGAGTAAAGTTAATTTTGCATAATTTTAATGCTTTATTGTTAAAATACTTTATCCCGCCCACCCACCCAAGTATTAGTAATCCAGAAATTGGCTAATCAACAATTGATGATTGATTATTGTTAAAAATACGAGCAAGATTGAAGAAATTAAAATTTTCTTAACCACAAACACTTGGGCGGGTGGGTGGGACACAAGTATAAACTGAGCCACGCTTTATTGTTGGAATACTGTGTCCCTACCACCCATCCAAGTGTTGGTGATCCAGAAATTAGTTAATCAACAATTGTTGATTAGCATTTAATAAAAATATGAGCAACTTTGAAGAAATTATAATTTCCTTGACCACAAACACTTGGGTGGGTGGGTGGGACACAAGTATAAACTGAGCCACGCTTTATTGTTGGAATACTTTGTCCCACCCACCCACCCAAGTGTTGGTGATCCAGAAATAAGTTAACCAACAATTGTTGATTAGCATTTAATAAAAATACGAGCATCATTGAAGAAATTATAATTTCCTTGACCACAAACACTTGGGCGGGTGGGTGGGACACAAGTATAAACTGAGCCACGCTTTATTGTTGAAATACTTTGTTCTACCCACCCACCCAAACGTTGGTGATCCAGAAATTAGTTAATCAACACTTGTTGATTAGCATTTAATAAAAATACGAGCAACATTGAAGAAATTATAATTTCATTGACCACAAACACTTGGGTGGGTGGGTGGGACACAAGTATAAACTGAGCTACGCTTTATTGTTGGAATACTTTGTCCCACCCACCCATCCAAGTGTTGGTGATCCAGAAATTAGTTAATCAACAATTGTTGATTAGCATTTAATAAAAATATGAGCAACATTGAAGAAATTATAATTGCCTTGACCACAAACACTTGGGTGGGTGGGTGGGATACAAGTATAAACTGAGCCACGCTTTATTGTTGAAATACTTTGTCCCACCCACCCACCCAAGTGTTGGTGATCCAGAAACTAGTTAATTAACAATTGTTGATTGGCATTTAATAAAAATACAAGAAAAGTTGAAGAAATTATAATTTTCTTAACCACAAACACTTGGGTGGGTGGGTGGGACACAAGTAGAAACTGAGCCACGCTTTATTGTTAGAATACTTTCTCCCACCCACCCACCCAAGTGTTGGTGATCCAGAAATTAGTTAATCAACAATTGTTGATTAGCATTTAATAAAAATACGATCAACATTAAAGAAATTATAATTTCCATGACCACAAACACTTGGGCGGATGGGTGGGACACAAGTATAAACTGAGCCACGCTTTATTGTTGAAATACTTTGTCCCACCCACCCACCCAAGTGTTGGTAATCCAGAAATTAGTTAACCAACAATTGTTGATTAGCATTTAATAAAAATACGAGCAACATTGAAGAAATTATAATTTCGTTGACCACAAACACTTGGGCGGGTAGGTAGGACACAAGTATAAACTGAGCCACGCTTTATTGTTGAAATACTTAATCCACTTACCCACCCAAGTGTTGGTGATCCAGAAATTAGTTAATCAACAATTGTTGATTGGAATTTAATAAAAATACAAGCAACGTTGAAGAAATTATAATTTTCTTGATCGCAAACACTTGGGCGGGTGAGTGGGACACAAGTATAAACTGAGCCACGCTTTACTGTTGAAATACTTTATCCCACCCACCCACCCAAGTGTTGGTGATCCAACAATTAGTTATTCAACAATTGTTGATTAGCATTTAATAAAAATACGAGCAACATTGAAGAAATTATAATTTTCATGACCACAAACACTTGGGTGGGTGGGTGGGACACAAGTATAAACTGAGCCACGCTTTATTGTTGGAATACTTTGTCCCACTGACCACCCAAGTGTTGGTGATCCAAAAATTAGTTAACCAACAATTGTTGATTGGCATTTAATAAAAATACAAGAAAGGTTCAAGAAATTATAATTTTCTTAACCACAAACACTTGGGCGGGTGGGTGGGACACAAGTATAAACTGAGCCACGTTTTATTGTTGAAATACTTTGTTATACCCACCCACCCAAATGTTGGTGATCCAGAAATTAGTTAATCAACACTTGTTGATTGGCATTTAATAAAAATACGAGCAACATTGAAGAAATGATAATTTCCTTGACCACAAACACTTGGGTGGGTGGGTGGGACACAAGTATAAACTGAGCTACGCTTTATTGTTGGAATACTTTGTCCCACCCACCCACCCAAGTGTTAGTGATCCAGAAATTAGTTAACCAACAATTGTTGATTGGCATTTAATAAAAATACAAGAAAGGTTCAAGAAATTATAATTTTCTTAACCACAAACACTTGGGCGGGTGGGTGGGACACAAGTATAAACTGAGCCACGTTTTATTGTTGAAATACTTTGTCCCATCCACCCACCCAAGTGTTGGTAATCCAGAAATTAGTTAACCAACAATTGTTAATTGGCATTTGTTAAAAATACAAGCAAGGTTGAAGAAATTATAATTTTCTTGACCACAAACACTTGGGCGGGTGGGTGGGATACAAGTATAAACTGAGCCACGTTTTATTGTTGAAATACTTTGTCCCACCCACCCACCCAAATGTTGGTAATACAGAAATTAGTTAATCAACAATTGTTGATTGGCATTTAATAAAAATACGAGCAACGTTGAAGAAATTATAATTTTCTTGATCGCAAACACTTGAGCGGGTGGGTGGGACACAAGTATAAACTGAGCCACGTTTTATTGTTGAAATACTTTGTCCCACCCACCCAAGTGTTGGTGATCCAGAAATTAGTTAATCAACAATTGTTGATTAGCATTTAATAAAAATACGAGCAACATTGAAGAAATTATAATTGCCTTGACCACAAACACTTGGGTGGGTGGATGGGACACAAGTATAAACTGAGCCACGCTTTATTGTTGGAATACTTTGTCCCACCCACCCACCCAAGTGTTAGTGATCCAGAAATTAGTTAATCAACAATTGTTGATTGGCATTTAATAAAAATACAAGAAAGGTTGATGAAATTATAATTTTCTTAACCACAAGCACTTGGGCGGGTGGGTGGGACACAAGTAGAAACTGAGCCACGCTTTATTGTTGAAATACTTTGTCCTACCCACCCACCCAAGTGTTGGTAATCCAGAAATTAGTTAACCAACAATTGTTAATTGACAATTGTTAAAAATACGAGCAAGGTTGAAGAAATTATAATTTTCTTAGTCGCAAACACTTGGGCGGGTGAGATGAACTCAAATATAAACTGAGTCTTGCTTTATTATTAAAATACTTTGTCCCACCCACCCACCCAAGTGTTTGTGATCCAGGAATTACCTAATCAACAATTGTTGATTAAATTTGTTAAAAACACGAGCAAGGTTAAAGAAATTATAATTTTCTTGATCGCAAACACTTGGGCGGGTGGGATGAACTCAAGTATAAACTGAATCTTGTTTTATTTTTGAAATACTTTGACTGAGTCAAGCTTAATTGTTAAAATACTTTCATACAAAATAAATTTCATCAATTTCCAATGTAAAATTTAGAAGTTAGACCATGTTTTGTTGTCTTAATAGTTTCCTGATTGAGACAAGCAAGACCAACTAAACTAAAATTATATCAAATTGAGCGTATCAATTGTAATCAAATTTATACATTAAATTTTCCTAGTATTGGAGCATGTTATTGACATATTAAAAAAAAAAATCAATAATTCGTTTAAAAGTTAGAGCGCCCTATTAGCTTCTTTGTTAGACTAAGTGAGCAACACTAAATTGAGGTTATGCCAAACTGAACGTACAGATATTAATCAACATTCCAAACTAAGTAGAGTAGGCAATGAAGTATACTGAAAACAAATTTCATCAATTTCCAATGTATAATTTAGAATTTAGACCATATTTTCTTGCCTTAATGGTTTCCTGATTGAGGTAAGCAAGACTAATTAAACTGAGATTATATCAAATTGAGCGTATCAATTGTAATGAAATTTTCACATTAATTTTTCCTAATATTGGAGCATATTATAAAAAAATTTAAAAAAAAATCAATAATTGGTTTGGAAGTTAGAGCCTCCAATTTGCTTCCTTGTTAGATTAAGTGAGCAACACTAAATTAAGGTTATGTCAAACTGAACGTATAGATTGAAATAAACATTTTACACTAAGCAGTGTAAGCAATGAAGTTTATTGAAAACAAATTTCATCAATTTCCAATGTATAGTTTAGAAGTTAGACCATATTTTGTTGCCTTAATGGTTTCCTGATTGAGCTAAGCATGACTAATTAAACTAAGATTATATCAAAATGAGCGTATCAATTGTTACCAAATTTTTACATTAATTTCTCCTAATATTGGAGCATATTATTGACAAATTTTAATAAATTTCAATGATTGGTTTGGAAGTTAGAGCGCCCAATTAACTTCCTTGTTAGATTAAGTGAACAACACTAAATTAAGGTTAAGTCAAACTGAACGTATAGATTTTAATCAACATTTCGAACTAAGTAGTGTAAGCAGTGAAGTATACTGAAAACAAATTTCATCAATTTCCAATGTATAATTTAGAAGTTAGATCATATTTTGGTGTCTTAATGGTTTCCTGATTGAGTTAAGTAATTTTTTAATTTTTTGTACTTTAGAATCTTCGGAAAAGCTGTAAATACTCCTAAAAATCTTGCAAAATTTCTGAAAAGCTCTAGATACTTTTATAAATCAAGCAAAAGAGTTTTGAAATATTTTTAAAGTTTTAAAACTTTTTTTAACAATTTTCTAAAATTTCTAAACATTTTAAAAGCTTTCAATATTTTTAGAAAAATTTGTTGAGAACTTTTGAAAAGTTTCTATCAACTTCTTTTAAAAATGTTGCAAGATTTTTTTACAAATATTTAAAATTTCTACACATTTTAAAATCTTTTGAAAAACTAAGTATTTTTAAAAAATTTCAGAAGATTTTTAAATAGTCTTTAAAATTTTACAAAATTTAAAAAACTTCTACACATTTTAGAATATTCTGAGAAACAATTTAGAACTTCTAAAAAATTACAAAAGAATTCTAAAAACAAGCTTTAAATACTTCAAAAAATTTGTAAATTTTCTACAAACTTTAAAAGTTTTTTATAAACCTCTGAAGATGCACTTCTTAAAATCTTACACAAAATTTTTAAATTTGATGTTTCTGCACATTTTAAAATTTAAAAAAAAATTAAAAAATGTCTACAGATTCTAGAACTTTTGGAAAGCTATATATACATCTAAAAATTATAGAAAAGACTTTTGAAATATTTTTAAACTTTTTACAAACTCAAAAAGTTTTGACTCAATTTAAAATCTTCTCAGAGCTGTTGATACTCCTAAATATCTTGCAGAAAAATGTTACAAAATTTTTTAAAAAGTTTTTAAACTTAATAAAGTTTTGTACACATTTTAAAACTTTGTGAAAAGCTCTGAATGTTTCTCAAAATGTTGCAAAAACTTAAAATGTTTTCTACATATTTTAAAACCCTTTGAGAAGCTCTAAATACTAAAATTTTGCAAAAGATTTTTGATTTTTTTTTTATTTTAAAAATTTCTTAGTTTTATAGAATCTTTTGAGAAACTCTAAATTAAAAAAAAAAAAGATTTAATAAGTTTTAAGCTTTTATAAATTCTATTTTTCTAATTTTTTAAAGTTTCTACAAAAGTTTTTACACATTTTAAATTAATCTGAAAGCTCTTGATATTTCTAAAAATTTTGCAAAGTTTTAAAAGCAAAAAATAATTTAAAAGTTTTTAAAGTTTCTACAAATTCCAAAAGTTATTTACACATTTTAAAATCTTCTGAGAAGCTCTAAATACATTTTGCAGAAAAGTTATGATTTTTTTTACAATTTCTAAAAGTTAAAATCTTCTGAGAATCTTCTATACATACTTTTAAAAATTTCCAAAAAAACTATTAAAATTTAAACTGTCTACAAACTTTAAAAGTTAAAGGTAGAACTTAAAATCTTGCACAAATTTTTTGATTTTGACGTTTCTGCACATTTAAGAATTTTTTAAGAATTTCTACAGATTCTAGAAACCTTTGAAAGCTCTATATACTTCTAAAAAATATGCAAATGACTTTTGAAATGTATTTAAAGTTACTACAATTCATAAAATTTTTTTTTAGAAAGTTTTTACACTTACAAAAAATGTTTGAAAAGTTTTAAGACTTTCTACAAAATCTAAAAGTTTTCTACACATTTTAGAACCTTTTGAGAAGCTCTAAATACTTTTATAAATTTTGCAAACAAATTTTATTATTTTTTATAAATTTTAAAATTTCTTCTCATTTTAGAATTTTCTAAACAGCTCTATATACTTTTACACGTTTTAGATTTTTTTTTTAAGTTTTAAATTCTTTAAAAAAAAAATATTTACACAGAAACACTTCTAACTTTTGCAAAAGTTTTTGGATTTTTTTATTTTTAAAATTTCTTTATATTTTAGAATCTTCGCAAAAAGAAAGAAACTGTAAATACTTTTTTATTTTAAACTTTTTACAACTTTTTTCAAGTTTTCTACAGTTTCTAGAAACTTCTAAAAAACTTTAGATGCAAATCATTCAAAAGACTTTTGAAATGTTTTTTAAAGTTTCTACACTTTTAGAATCTCCTTCCAAAAACATTTTGCAAAATTTTTAATTTTCTAGAAACTTGTTGTTCTACATTTTCAAGATACTTCTAAGAAACTTCCGTAAAAATTTTAATTTTTTTCTTAATTCTAAATCTCTGAAAAGCTCTAAATACTTTAAAATCTAAATTCTAAAAATACAAAATATTTTTTAATTTATTTACAAATTCTAAAAATTTCTACTCATTTTAGAATTTTCTGTAAAGCTTTAGATACATTTAAAAATCTTTTAAAAAGTTCTTAAACTTTCTACAAATTCTAAAAGGTTTTTACACAAATTAGAATCTCCCAAAAAGTTTTTTTTTTTTTACAAATTTTAAATTTACTTCAACACATTTTTAAATCTCCTCTTAAAAAGCTTCCGTAAAATATATTATTTTTTTTTATTTTTTTTTATTTCTACGCTGTAAGAATCTTCCAAGCTCTAGAATCATGCAAAAAAATTATAAAATGTTTTTAAACTTTTTACAATTTTTAAAAGTTTATAAAATCTTCTGAAAAGATCTGAACACTTCTAAAATATTTAAAATTATTTAGAAAATTTGTTTCTTTTACCTACAGCTTTTAAAATATTCTGAAAACTATAAAAAGATTATGCAAAATATTTTTTAAAATGTTTAGACTTTTCTACAAATTCTAAAAAAAATGTAAAATCTTTTGAAAAATTTTATATACTTTTAAAAATTTACAAATTCTAAAAGTTTTCTACACATTTTAGAATGCTATGTGAAGTTCTAGATATTTCTAAATAGATTGCGGATTCAATTTTCTTAAAAATTCTAAAAATTTTTACATATTTTAGAATCTTCTGAAAAGCTCTAAATGCTTCTAAAAGTTTTGCAAAAGATTTTGGATTTGTTTTTACAAATTCCAAAAGTTTTGTACACATTCCTTTGAAAAACCTTAATTATTTCTAAAAATTTCTGATTTTTTTTTTACAAATTCTTAAATTTTGTGCACATTTTAAAAGATTCTAAAAAACTATAAATTCTTTTAAAAGTTTAACTTAACGTTTTTTACATATTTTACAATGCTTGAGAAGCTTTAAATATTTATAAAAATCTTACAAAAGATGTTTTTGAAGTTTTTTAATTTTTTTTACAAATTCTAAAAGTTACATATTATACATTTTAAAAATTTTAAAAGTATTTTATTGTCTTCAAAAAAGCTTTAGGTACTTTTAAAAATATGCAAAATACTTTTGAAAAGTTTTTGAACTTTCTACAAACTCTAACGCCCGGTTTCTCCAGCATGTCTCAAGACCTAACTAGACTTCAAGCTAGGCCTTAAACTGAAAGCCGAGCTTATTCAATTGCACCAAAGCAAAATATCACCTTTTTTGCGTCAAGAAAAACCGGGCGTAAAAGTTTAAGTTTTAAGAAGAATTAAAAAGATTTTAAATGATTCTAAAATAGTCTTAAAAGATTTTAAAAACTTGTAGAAATTTTATAAAAGATTCAGTAAGTTTCTACAATACAATAAACTAAATTTTGAAAAAATCTAAAACAACTTAAAAGAATCCAAAAAAGACTTTAAATAATCCTAAAAGACCCCAGATAAATATTCTAAAAAACTAAATATAATTTTTATAAAAGATTCGATAAGTTTCTACTATACTTTTAAAAACTCTAAACGGTTATAGACGACTTCAAAAAATACTAAAAAGTATTATCTAAGTCTAGATAGTCTTAAGTAGATTCTTGAATAAACTTAAAAGATTTCAGTCTTGGGTTTTAGAAAAATATCTTTTAATTTATTTGCGCTAGTTAGGTTAGGTTAAATCTTAAAAAAAAACTCTTAATTTTTTGAAAAAAATTTAAAAGTTCTTGGATGTCTATCAATGTTCTAAAAAAATATAGAAAATCTTATACAAAAGTTTTTAGAACAATCTAAAAGATTTTAGATGGCTTTAAAAGATCTTGAAAAACTTTAAAAAGATGTAGAAACATTTATAAAAAATTCTAAAAAATTTCTACAACACTGTTGACTCTAAAAAGTTGTAAACAACTTCAAAATATGTTAAAAGATAGTCTTGAGCAGATTCTCAGTTTTTGATTTTATTTGCGCTGATTAGGTTAGGTTAGTTTAGATATTAAAAACTCTTAGTTTTTGAAAAAATTTAAAATATCTAAATAGGTTTTAAATGACTTTATAGAAGAATCTAAAAAATTTAAAAAAAAATGATCTTGAATAATCTAAAAAATCTTGCAAAAATTTAAAAGATCTTGTAAAAAGTTTTCTTGAAAAAATCTAAAAGTTCATAATAAATGTAGATGATCTAAAAAATTTTGGAAGTGGAAGTGATCTTGAATACCGTATTAACATATCGGTAGTTAAGATTGGAGCCCACCAATCCGCCTAAATGTTTGTCATCTAGAAAATAGTATTTAGATCTCGATGCAACCGTCAGAAAATGTTTTGTCACAAGAGAAAGTCGTGATCCACTTCAATCTAACTATTGATACGTTAACATGGCCTTAAGAAACTTTTAAAAAATTGCAAAAAATTTTTGAAAAGTTTTTATACTTTCTACAAACTCAAAAAAATTTCTATACATTTTAGAATCCTCTGAAAACATCTAAATATTTTTAAAGTTTTGCAAAAAGTTTTTAAACTTTTTACAAATTTTTCTTCAGTTTTAAGAACTTTTTAAAAATTTCTGACCATTTCTAAAAATTTTGCAATAAAAACTTAAAGTTTTGTCATAAATTCTAAAATAATCTTTTGAGAAGCTTTAAACACTTTATATATAATTGAACTTTCAAATAAAATAAAAATTAAAAAAAATTATACGTTTTAGAATCTTCTAAGGAACTATAAATAGTTTTAAAAACAGAACTCAAATCTGGGTTCTAAGTTGTAATCCGATCCAAAGGCACCAAAACTAAAATTTTTATTTAAAGGAACACATTGCACACAAACGTGCAAAGCATCTTCTTAAGTTTTCTAAAAATCAGAACACCAAAACAAATTTGTCTAGTACCAAAGCATTTTTAATTTTTGCCGTAATCGGCTCTACCGTTTGTTGTTTCTAAATGGATAAACTTGGAAAATTGCTGGGGGCAAACGGAGAGTTGGATAAACTCGCGGTTTTCGGCGTTGGTTTTTTCAAGGCCGGCTCCGGTAAAAAGATATTAAATTTTTAAAAATATTGTAAAAAATTATTGGTTTTTTATACATTTTTTTACATACTTTGAAAGCTCTAAATACTTCTAAAAATTTTTTAAAACTTTTTACAACTTCCAAAAGTTTATTGAACATTATAGATTCTTCTGAAAAGCTTCTAAAAATGTTTTTTTTTTAATTTTAAAATTTTCTGAAAAAGTTTTTACAAATTCTAAAAGTTTTCTATACATTTTAGAATAATCTGAAAGTTCTTGATACTTTCAAGAATTTTGCAAATAATTTTTTAATAAATTTTAATTTTTTACACGTTTTAGAATCTTTTAAAAAGCTCTAAATACTTTTGATTTTTTTTAACTTTTTAAAAATTATAAAAGTTTTCTACACCTTTCAGAATATTCAAAATAACTCTAAATACTTTTATAAAACTTAAGTTATACTAACTAAGAGTTATGTACACATTCATATCTTCTGAGAAACTTTAGAAACTATTTAAAACTGTGCATCAAAGTTTTTAAATTCCTTTAGATTCCTTTAATAGGCTCTAAATATTTTTCTAAAAGTTTCTACACATTTTAAATCCTTTGAAAAACTCTAAATGCTTCTAAAAAAACATGCAAAAAACTTTTTAAACTTTCTAAAAATTCTAAAAGATTACTACACATTTTAAAACTTTTAAAGGAGCTCTAAATGCTTTTAAAAATTCGTAAAAAAAAATTGACAATTTATAAAAATTTCCTTTACATTTTAAAGTTCTCAATATTTTTGAAAAAAATTGTTGTAACAAGCTTAAGATACTGCTAAATCTCTAGCAAACAATTTTTGAATTTTTTTATAAATAAAAAAAAAATTAGAACCTTTAGAATAGCTCTAGAAACTTATCAAAATTATGCAGAAAACTTTTGAAAACCATTTTTGCATTTTTTTTTTGTGATAAAATGTTCCTGCCTTGACACAAATACTATAAAATGTTCTCAAACTGTCACAAATGTTCTCTAAATGTAACAAGTGTCGTTAAATGTTATTAAAGTTTTACAAATGTCATAAAAGTGTCACAGATATTCTCAAGATATCAAAAGTGTCATAAAATTTTATCAAAATGTCACAAATGACATAAAATGTTCTTGAAATGTCACAAATGTTATCAAAGTGTTATAAAATGTTCTTGAAGTGTCACAAATGTTGTCTAAATGTCATAAAATGTTCTTAAAGCTTTACAAATTCCACAAAATAATTTCAAAATGCGTCAGTGTCACAGATGTTCTCAAAATGTCACAAGTATCATAAAATTTTATCAAAGTATCACAATTGTTATTACAAATGCTATGAAATGATTTCAAAATGTCACAAATGATTTCAAGATGTAATAATTGTCTTAAAATGATCTTAAAGTTTTAGAAATGTCATAAAATGATTTCAAAATGTGTCACAAATATCATAAAATGTTTTTAAAGTGTCACAAATTTTCTCAAAATGTCATATCATAAAATTTTATCAAAATTAAATACTATAAAATGTTCTCGAAGAGTCACAAATATTCTCTAAATATCACAAGTGTCATAAAATGTTCTTAAAGTTTCACAAACTTCATTAAATAATTTCAAAGCGCGTCATAAATATTATAAAATGTATTTAAAGTGTCACAAATATTGTCAAGATATCACAAATATCATAAAACTGTATCAATGTATCACAAATGTCGTAAAATGTTCTTAAAATGTCACAAATGTTTTTAAGATATATCACAAGTGTCATAGAATGTAATGAAAATGTCGTAAAATGTTCCTGCGTTGACACAAATACTATAAATAGTTCACAAAGTATCACAAATGTTCTCTAAATATCACAACTGTCATCAAATGTTCTGAAAATGTCACAAATGTTTTCAAAATGTGTCACAAATGTCATAGAATGTTATAAAAGTGTCATAAAATGTTCCTGAGTTGACGCAATTACTATAAAATGTTCTCAAAGAATCACAAATGTTCTCTAAATATCACAAGTGTCATAAAATGTTCTTGAAACGTCACAAATGTTTTCAAAATGTGTTACAAATGTCATAGAATGTTATCAAAGTGTCATAAAATGTTTCTGAGTTGACACAAATACTATAAAATGTTCTGAAAGTATTACAAATGTTCTCTAAATGTCACAAGTGTCATAAAATGTTCTTAAAGTTTTAAAAATGTCATAAAATAATTTCAAAATGTGTCATAAATATCATAAAACCTTTTTAAAGTGTCACAGATATTTTCAAGATGTCAACAGTATCATAAAATTTTATTAAAGTGTCACAATTGTCATAAATTAGTCTCTAGCTATCATAAATGCTACAAAATGTTCTCAAGATGTCACAAACGTCATAAAATGTTTTCAAGGTTTTACAAAACGTTCCCGAAATGACATAAATATCATAAATTATTCACAAAGTGTCAATTAAACTCACAGTTCCAAACACGACACCTTCAAAGAAAATTGAAAAATACATCAAAACCAAAGAAGAAACCCACAACAAATGCATCGAAGAAATGCGACACAAAATGACAATCATCAACAAAGCACAAGGTTCTTCAATCAGCACGGAATCGGAATGTCTAAAAAACCATCTAAACACAACCTCAAATGAAATAAATAAAACTTTACGCGAACTAAACTTCACAGCAACGGTAAATAAAAAAAAAATAAAAATAAAAACCAACATTAATAAAAAAATATTTCAGGATGAAATTCTGAACAAAGTTGGAAAAGAAATAGAAGAAATCGTCACTGAAAGTAACGACAAAATAGCTCATTTTTATATAACTTTAGATCAAATAGAGAAAAAACGTTCGGAAGAATTCAAGCAAGTATTGCGAGCAACTTATGATAAGTTGCATGAAATTAGTTTTAAATTGCCTTATGAATTGCAAGAATTTTTCGAACTTGAGATTCTGTATATAAACCAAATTACTTTAAACAATTATCGCTGTTACGAGGAATTAAATTTGCAATTGAAATTAAAATTGGAGAACGATAAAAGGCTATGGATTAATAAATATGAGCAAATTAAAAGTTACGAAGAGTTTGAAAAAGCTATGATTCAGGATAAATTGGCTAAAAAGAAAAATATCAATTTATTTATGGGAAAGCCGGTGACTATGGAATCTTTACAAACATTTGTGGATGAAATCGTTGCTACAGTAATGGAAATTGGTGAGATTAATTAATTAAAGTTTTTATTAATTAATTAAATTTGTTTTAAGATATTCAATTGTGTATAATTAAAACTGGAATTGAGAAAACAATAAGCAAAATTTTATTGGAGGAATTTGATGATATGAATTATCTCTGGTCGGAATATTCGGTTCAAATTCATTCGGGTTACAGTGTTGGGTATTTAGCTCCAAAGATTTTGGCAACGTTTTTTGAAGATCGAAAAGAAATCACCGCGTTTACTATAGAGATGATGGTAATTAATTTATTGTAAATATTAAAAAAATATTGTAATTTTTTAGATGAAATGGGAAAAACTAATATCAACAATTGAAGCCGAGCTTGAGAGTACACGTGCAGCATTAACAAGCGCTTTGCATATATGGGATAACCATTTCATTAGGTCGTATGAAATTAATGATTTATTCAAACTTGATTTTGCAATTTTAATTGGAAACAATGCAATTGCGGAAAGAGTAAGTAGTTACTACAATTTAGTAAATATATTAATTAATTTTATTAGATTGAATACAACAAGATCCATACATTAATTGATAAAATTAGGATCAGTTCAAATGAGGAGGAACTCAATGGAGCCATGGCGGAAGCCAAAAAATGTATCGATAATTTCTTACAAATGTATTTATAATTATTTTTGTAAATTGTTGATTACAATATTTTAAATTGCAGATTTTTTAAAAGTTCCGAGAAGGAAATTAATTATTTAACAAAACATGAAAAGTACGCCCAAATAGATGCAGAAATAACCACGCTAGAAATGAAAGCTTATTTAAATAGCCATCCACTATTCAATGATGTCGATCCGAAACTGCAAAGAGGAAGAGCAAGCAGAACAAATGTGCATGCTAGTAATCAATCGAATATATTTTATGAAATTTCCAATCATATTAAAGTCATGCATAACTGGATGTTTGGGTAATTAATATAAAATTTTACAAATTATATTTCAATTTTTTTTTTCAGATTAAATGAATCAATTTCAGTAGCACATTCAAAAGCGCATGAATCGTTTAAAGGATTCGAAGATAAATATCTGCGCAGTCTTAAAAATACAATTGATAATAAGTTGCGAATTAAGAAAGATTTATGCGGTCCGCATTTTCAAAGCACTTATGAGAATATTTATAAAGTACGCCTGGCCGAAATAAAGATGCATACGGATCGATTAGAGCGACACAAAGCGGGCGTACTTAATAAAATTACTAAATTAAACGACCTAATCAGCTCTGCTCATTTTAAATATACAGAAATCCAACAAAAATACACTAAAGATATCCTATTTATTACAAAAAATTTAGCAAATGTTAATCGTTCGGCTGTTTTGCATCACATGTTGGTTCAATTGGAACATTCCAAAAACACAAATTATCAACAATTGAATAATGTATATCAGGAAACTTTAGATGCGATTGATGTTGAGGTTGATTATATCAAATCAACAAGTTTGTCATACATTCAGCACATAAGGTTAGTTCGGAATTTGGTGTTGATTTGCAACTTCATTTGTTTATTTAAGGTTATTTCATGAAGGTGGTATGTTTAGTGTAAATGAAGTTAACTATTTTAAGAAGGAGCTGAGTAAAATGACAAAAGTTATTAAAAAGCAAGTGAAACCGATTTACAAACATTTTGATAACAATTTTAAGCAAATAACTAGAACATTCAATATGCAAGACGTGAATATTATAGATAAGTAAGTAATAATTTTATTGAACCAACAAAGTACTTATTGTTTGTACCAAATTTAAAATTATTTTTTTTGTTATCAACAAATTATATCAAAACCAATTTCAAAATTGTCCAAAAGATAGTTTTACTACAAAATTTAAAATTACAATATTACCAACCAACAGAACACTTATTGTACATTGTCTGTACCAAATTTGAACCAAATTCTAAAATTAGTTTTTGTGTTATTAACGGTTTAGTGAGCAAATGTCCAAAATTATACAAAAACCAATTTCAAAATTGTCCAAAAAATAGATTCGGTTCTAAAATTAAAAATTCAATAGTACTAAACAACATAGTACTTATTGTATAGTGTCTGTACCAAATTTGAAGCAAATTGTAAAATTAGTTTTTGTTGTATCAACGATTTAGTGAGTAAAAGTCTCAAATTAAATTTTAAATTTTTTCAAAATGTTCCAAAAATAGTTTTGGTTCAAAATTTAAATTTCCAATATTACCAACCAACAAAGCACTTATTGTACATTGTTTGTACCAAATTTGAACCAAATCCTAAATTTGGTTTTGGTGTTATCAACAATTTAATGAGCAGATGTCCCAAATTATACAAAAACCAATTTCAAAATTGTCAAAAAAATAGTTTCGGTTCAAAAATTAAAATTCCAATAGTACCAACCAACAAAGTACTTATTGTATAGTGTCTGTACCAAATTTGAACCAAATTCTAAAATTAGTTTTACTTGTATCAACGATTTTTAATGAGCAGATATCCTAAATTAAATTTTAAAATTTTGCAAAATGTTCCAAAAAATAGTTTTGGTTCAAAATTTAAATTTCCAATATTACCAACCAACAAAGCACTTATTGTACATTGTCTGTACCAAATTTGAACATAATTCTAAAAATAATTTTTGTGTTAGCAACGATTTAGTAAACAAATGTCCAAAATTATACAAAAACCAATTTCAAAATTGTTCAAAAAAAAAGTTTCGGTTCAAAAATTAAAATTCCAATAGTACTAACCAACAAAGTACTTATTGTATAGTGTCTGTACCAAATTTGAACCAAATTCTAGAATTAGTTTTTGTTGTATCAACGATTTTTAGTGAGCAGATATCTTAAATTAAATTTAAAATTTCAATTTCAAAATTGTTCAAAATTTTAGTTTTGGTTTAAAATTTAAAACTCCAGTATAAGAAACCAATAAAATACTTATTGTACAATTTTTGTACCAAATTTGAACCTAATTCTAAAATTAGTTTTTGAGTTATCAACAAATTAGTGAGCAGATGACCTAAATTATTTAAAAACATTGTTCAAAATTGCCCAAAAAACAGTTAAGGTTCAAAATTTAATAACCCAGTTATAATAACCAATAAAAGAATTATTTTACAATGTCCATACTAAATGTAAACAAAATTAAAAAATTAGTTTTTGTGTTATCAACAATTTAGTGAACAAAATTCCTAAATTATATAAAAACAAATTTTAAAATTGTCCAAAATATAGTTATAGATTGAATTTTAGATATCCAGTATTACCAACCAACAAAATACTTATTATTCATTGTCTGCACCAAATTTGAACCAAATTCAAAAATCAATTTAAGTGTTATCAGCAATTAATTAAGCAAATGTCCAAAATTATAAAAAAACAAATTTCAAAAATGTCTAAAAAAATTTGGTTTAAGGTTTGAACTCCAATACTACCAACCAACAAAATACTTCTCCGAATATTACAAAAGAAGGTGACAAATCCAATCTCTTGACAACTAACACTTGAGTAGGTGAGCGAGAACAGACTCAGTTTTATGGGCGTGTAGCTTTACGATTAACCATGTTAATCGCTAAGCGACAAAGAATGTCGCTTCGCGATTAAAATATAAATATTTTAAAACTCTTCTTTAATACCAAATCGCTTCACAATTAATTTAAAGTGGTATTAAAATTTTCTAATTATTTGTCGCTTCGCGATTTACTCGAATAAGTACAAATTAATTGAATTGTCGCTTCGCAATCAATTTTAAATTGAATAAAACCAATTTGTTGCTGCGCGATTAATATTAAATTGTTTTAAAACTCTTTTTTCTTTGATACTAAGTCGCTTCGCAATTAACCTAAAGTGGTTTAAAACTCTCTAATAACTTGTCGCTTCGTGATTTACTCGAATAAGTACAAAAAAGGTAATTCGTCGCGATCAAATGTAAATTGGATAAAAATGCTTTTGTCGCTTCGCCAACAATAACATATTTTAAAATTCCTCTTTGCAACCAAGACGCTTCACAATTAACCTAAAGTAGTAATAAAACTCTCTAATAACTTGTCGCTTCGTGATTTACTCGATAAGTACAAATTAATTGATTTATCGCTTTGCAATCAATTTTAAATTAAATAAAACTATTTTGTCGCTTCGCGATTGATATTAAAATGTTTAAAACCCTTTTTTGATATCAAGTCGTTTCACGATTAACCTAAAGTGGTACTAAAAGTCTCTAATAACATGTCGCTTCACAATTTACTCAAATAAGTACAACAAAGTTGATTTGTCGCTTCGCGATCAATTGTAAATTGAAAAAAAAAAAACTTTGTCGCTTCGTGATTAACATTAAAATGTTTTAAAACTTTTCTTTGATACCAAGTCGCTTTTTATTGGTGTTTCCCACCCATCCACCCAAGTGTTTGTGATCAAAATTTTTGAACCCCAACACTTGGGTGGGTGGGTGGGAAACTCCAATCCATACCACATGTCCAGATTATTTAAACTTAGTTTCCGTCCACCCACCCAAGTGTTTGTGATCAAAATTTTAGATCACAAACACTTGAGTGGGTGGGTGGGCAACTCCAATCCAAACCACATGTCCAGATTATTCAAATTTAACTCCCGTCCGCCCACCCAAGTATTTATGGGCGTGTAGCTTCACGATCAAAATTTTAAATCACAAATACTTGGGTGCATGGGTGGGCAACACTAATTTAAACCACATGCCCACATCAATTAAACTTAGTTTCCGCTCACCCACCCAAGTGTTTGTAATCAAAATTTTGGATCACAAAACCTTGGATAGGTGGGTGGGCAACTCAAATCTAAACCTTATGTCCAGATTATTTAAACCTAGTTCCCACCCACCCACCTAATTATTTGTGATCTAAATTTAAGATCACAAACACTTGGGTGGATGGGTGGGCAACTCCAATTCAAACCACATGTCCAGATTATTTAAACTTAGTTCCCGCCCACCCACCCAAGTGTTTGTGATCAAAATTTTAAACCACAAACTTTTGGATGGGTGGGTGGGTAGCGGCAATCCAAACCACTTGTCCAGATTATTTAAACTTAATTCTCGCTTATCCACCCAAGTGTTTGTAATCAAAATTTTGAATCACAAACACTTGGGTGGGTGGGTGAGCTACTCCAATCCAAACTACATGTCCAGATTATTTAAATTTAATTCGCGCCCACCCACCCAAGTGTTTGTTATCAAAACTTTTGGATCACAAACACTTAGATGGGTGGGTGGGCAACTCCAATCCAAACAACATGCTCACATCATTTGAATTTCATTCCCGCCCACCCACCCAAGAGTTTGTGATCAAAATTTAAGATCACAAACTCTTGGGTGGGTGGGCAATTTCCAGATTATTTAAACTAAGTTCCCACTTAAGTATATGTGATCAAAATTTTGGATTACAAACACTTAGGTAGGTGGGTAGGCAACTCCAGTTTAAACCACATTTCCACTCACTCAAGTGTTTAAGATCAAAATTTTGGATTACAAACATTTAGGTGGGAAGGTGGCCAACTCCAATTCAAACCACAAGTGCAGATTATTTAAACATAGTTCCCGCCCACCAACCCAAGTGTTTGTGACCAAAATTTTGGATTACAAACACTTGGGTGGATGGGTATGCAACTCCAGTTTAAACCACTTGCCCGCATCATTTAAACTTTGTTCCCGCCCACCCATCCAAATGTTTGTAATCAAAATTTTGGATCAAAAGCACTTGGGTGGGTGGGTGGGCAATTCTAATCCAAACCACATGTCCAGATTATTTAAACTTAGTTCCCGCCCACCCACCCAGGTGTTCGTGAGCAAAAGTTTGGATTACAAACACTTGGGTGGGTGGGTGGATAACTCCAACCCAAACCACATGTTCAGATAATTTAAATTTAGTTCCCGCCCACCCACCAAAGTGTTTGTGAGCAAAATATTAGATCAAAAACACTTGGGTGGGTGGGTGGGCAATTCTAATCCAAATCACATTTCCAGATTATTTAAACTTAGTTCCCGCCCACCCACCCAAGTGTTTGTGATAAAAATTTTGGATCACAAACGTTTGGGTAGGTGGTTGGGCAACTCCAATCCAAACCACATGTCCAGATAATTTAAATTTAGTTCCCGCCCACCCACCCAAGTGTTTGTGAGCAAAATATTAGATCAAAAACACTTGGGTGGGTGGGTAGGCAATTCTAATCCAAACCACATTTCCAGATTATTTAAACTTAGTTCCCGCCCATCCACTCAAGTGTTCGTGAGCAAAATTTTAGATTACAAACACTTGGGTGGGTGGGTGGGCAACTCCAATCCAAACCACATGTCCAGATTATTTAAATTTAGTTCACGCCCACCCACCCAAGTGTTTGTGAGCAAAATATTAGATCAAAAACACTTGGGTGGGTGGGTAGGCAATTCTAATCCAAACCACATTTCCAGATTATTTAAACTTAGTTCCCGCCCACCCACTCAAGTGTTCGTGAGCAAAATTTTAGATTACAAACACTTGGGTGGGTGGGTGAGCAACTCCAATCCAAACCACATGTCCAGATTATTTAAATTTAGTTCACGCCCACCCACCCAAGTGTTTGTGATCAAAATTTTGAATCACAAACACTTGGGTGGGTGGGTGGGCAACTTCAATCTAAACCACATGTCCAGATTATTTAAACCTAGTTCCCGCCCACCCACCCAATTGTTTGTGATCAAAATTTTAAATCATAAACACTTTGGTAGGTGGGTGAGCAATTTCATTCAAAACCATTTGTCAGGATAATTTAAACTTAGTTCCCACCCACCCACCCAACTGTTTGTGATCAACATTTTGGATCACAAACGTTTGGGTGGGTGGTTGGGCAACTTCAATCCAAACCACATGTCCAGATAATTTAAATTTAGTTCCCGCCCACCCACCCAAGTGTTTGTGAGCAAAATATTAGATCAAAAACACTTGGGTGGGTAGGTGGGCAATTCTAATCCAAACCACATGTTCATATTATTTAAATTTAGTTCCCAATCACCCACCCAAGTGTTTGTGATTAAATTTTTGGATTACAAACACTTGGGTAGGTAGGTGGGCAACTCCAGTTTAAACCACATCCCCACATCATTTAAACTTTGTTCCCGCCCACCCACCCAAGTGTTTGTGATCAAAATTTTGGATCAAAAACACTTGGGTGGGTGGGTGGCCAACTCCAATCCAAACCACATGTCCAGATTATTTAACTCCAATCCAAACTATAAGTCCAAATTATTTAAACTTAGTTCCTGTCCACCTACCCAAGTGTTTGTGATCCAACATTTTAATCACAAACATTTGGGAGGGTGGGTGGCCAACACTAATCCAAACCACATGTCCAGATTATTTAAATTTAGTTCCCGCCTACCCACCCAAGTGTTTGTGATCAAAATTTTAGATCACAAACACTTAGGTAGAAAAGTGGGCAACTATAGTTTAATCTACATACCCACATCATTTAAACTTAGTTCCCGCCCACCCACCTAAACGTTTGTAATCAAAATTTTAGATCACAAACACTTGGGTGGGTGGGTGGGTGGGTGGGTGGGCAACTCCTATCTAAACCACATGTCCAGATTATTTAAACTTATATTCCGCCCACCCATTCAAGTGTTTGTGATCAAAATTTTAGATCACAAACACTTGGGTAGGTAGGTGGGCAACTCGAATCCAAACTATAAGTCCAGATTATTTAAACTTAGTTCCTGTCCACCTACCCAAGTGTTTGTGATCCAAATTTTAATCACAAACACTTGGGAGGGTGAGTGGACAACACTAATCCAAACCACATGTCCAGATTATTTAAACTTAGTCCCCGCCCACCCACTTAAGTGTTTGTGATCAGAATTTTGGATCACAAACACTTGGGTGAGTGGGTGGGCAATTTAATTCTAAACCACATGTCCAGATTATTTAAACCTAGTTCCCGCCTACCCACCCAAGTGTTTGTGATCACAAATTTTGGATCACAAATACTTGGGTGGGTGGGTGGGTAACTCAAATCTAAACCACATGCTCACATCATTAAAATTTAATTCCCGACCACCCACCTAAGTATTTGTGATCAAAATTTTGAATCACAAACACGCGTGTGGGTGGGCAACTCCAACCCTAACCACATGTTCAGATTATTTAAATTTAGTTCCCGCCCACCCACCCAACTGTTTGTGATCAAAATTTTGGAACACAAACACAAGTTATCTAGACGTTTAATATTCCTCTCTTCTGCTGATGTTACTTGTTATAAAGTTACAAAGGAAGGTGACAAATCTAATCTCTTGATTACTAACACTTCGGTGTGCGGGCGGAAACTAAGTTTAAGTTTTGTGGGCGTGTAGCTTTGATTTTTTTTTTCAAAGTTTTAAGTCTGAAACATTGGAAAATTTTGTAATTTATAAGTCATAATTTTTTAATTGCGTGACTTAATTTACTGTAAATATATTATAAAAATAGAAAATTCTCATAATTTTAATAGGAATATTTTATACAAGTAATCGAGGCTAAATAACCACAATATCATTGTGCGCTGTGTCCTATATTCGGTCAGATATGAATACGTGCAATTTGAAAATAGGTCTTTCATATAGCCTTTATTTTATTGCAACACAAATGATCTTAAAGTACTGAGAAAAATGCTTTATTTTATTTTAATACTCAATTTAGAATGATACAAAGATTGTATAATTTATTAATTTAAAGTCTAAAGAGCTGCCACAGGTCATTTTAGTATCGTTTTGCAAAAATTTCTTTTTATTATTTTGCGGGCGAAAATGTTTGTAGCAATTTTGAATAACAACTTGGTCAATGCTCTAATATTATCTGGATAAGATGTTTCTGTAAGACCTTAATTTTGCTAAATCTGAATGGTTTTTGGATCCAGAAAGCGCTAAACGATCAGTGATTGGGTGGGTTGCCACAGCAAAGATCACAATTTAATTAGTTGCCCGAATTTTTGTCTTTAAAGTTTTTTAAAATAGTTATTACGTATCACAAAAAAAGTCTGTGCAGATTTGAAGTATCACAAATGTTACTTATAAGTTATCACAAATATAATAAAAGATTTGTGAGCTGTCATAAATGTCACAAAATTTATGATGTTTTTAAAATCTTCTAAAATGGCCATTACGTATCACAAAAATTGTTTTCGTGGTTCTGAAGTATCACAAGTGTTACAAAATATTTATAAGTTATCACAATTATTATAAAACATTTGTGAAGTGTCATTAAGTTCATGTTATTTGACTTATATGTTCTTAAAGTCTTCTAAAATAGTCATTAGGTATCACAAAAATTGTTTACGCACAAACTTTGCAAAATATTTAGCTGTCATAAATGTCATAAAATTGATATTACTTAGATGATTTTACCCTTCTAAAATTGCAATTGCGTATCACAAAAATGTCTATCACAAATTTTGCAAAATATTTATAAGCTATCACAAATATTTCTGAACTGTCATAAACGTTACAAAATTCATGTTATTCGACTTAAATGTTTTTAAAATTTTCAAAAGTAGTCATTACGTATCACAAAAAAATGTCAGCGCTGTCTTGAAGTTTTACGAATGTTACAAAATATTTCAATCAATTTCATAATAATAATCAAAGATATATATAGGTTTTTCAGTGTTTTTAAATCTCTAATCTTCAAAGATCATTTAAGGATCTAAAAACCTTCCTCAGTATTCCTTAGTTTTCTACGGGCCACCAAAACTTTGGTTTGAACATATTCTAAGATTATTTAGCTATTTTGGACTCCTATAGTTTGTTTTAGCATCTTTTAAAGATTTTTATAATTTTTTTGGAGTTTTTAACAAACTTGTAAAGGTTGTCAGGAGTTTTCTATAAAATTTGGTAGTTATATTTTTTCCAAAACCTTTTCAATGTTTGCTGAATTCAGATTAGTTTTCTAAACGCCTCTCAGAGTCCCGTTAAATCTTTAAATTTCTTAAGATCAATTAGAAATTAACTTAAAACTCCCATAACACCATTCTTCTTAAATTTGATAGGATTTTTAAATACTTTCTAGTCTTCTAAGAACTAGAGTCTTTACTACTCCCACTATTTAGAGTTTTTACAAACTTTAATTAGTTTTTCTAAAAACTTTTTTATTACTTTTCTAAAGACTTCAAAAACTGAAAATCTTCAAAGTTCATTCAAGAATTGACTATCTATTAGGGAAGTATTCTTTAGCATCATTTGGAATTGTCTATAACTTTTTAGAATCTTCATAAGTGTTGTAGAGACTTTTTTCTTTCAAAATCATTTAGAACTATACAATTTTTTTTTTCAAAAACTAAGACGTCTTTTATAAGATCTTTTTAGCGTTTTTAGAACATTTGGAGTCTTTTATAAGGTCTAACCGAACCTAACCTAAAAGAAAATTTTCTGGAGACTTCAAAAACTTAAGTTTGTTCAAAAATCTACTTAATACTATATAGATTTCCAGAATATCTTTTAGGATCTTTTAAAGTTGCCTTTAACCTTTTAGAGTCTCCAAAATTGTTGGAGATATTTGGGTAAGTGGGCGAGAACTAAGTTTAAATGATAAGGACATGTGATTTTGATTGGAGTTGCCCACCCACCCACTCAAGTAGTCGTGATTAAAAATTTTGATCACAAGCACTTGGGTGGGTAATCGGGATTTAAGTTTAAATAAAGTGGGCGTGTGGTTTGGATTGGAATTGCCCACCCACCCACCCAAGTGCTTGTGATCTAAAAATTTTAACACAAACAATTGGGTGGGTGAGCGGGTACTATTTAAATGATGTGAACATGTAGTTTGGATTAAAGTTGCCCACCCACCCACCCAAGTGTTTGTGATCCAATTGCTTAAACAAAAGCACTTAGGTAAGTGGGCAGGAACTAAGTTTAAATTATGTGGGCATGTAGTTTGGTTTGCATTGTGGCGCATTGCGTTTAAAACCGTAAATTTGCATTGCCAAAGCTTTGTACCCGGTACCACAATTAAACCAAATTCACACGCAACTCAAACTAAACTAGAAACAGTTGAAATTAACTTAAGAAAAAAAAAATTAAAATTTATAATTTTTTTTTCCAGAATAACAAAAATTTGTTACGAATACGAATTCCACGAAACCAACGCCCTCATAGTAACAACAGTACAAGACACCATCAAACAAGAAACGTACAAACTCAAAGCCAGCTACAAAATAATCGAAGCGGCCTTCTTACACCTCAAATCAACAGCATTGAAACGCATGGGATTATTAGATTACCTAACAGAATTCACGGAAAACTGCAACAATGTAGAATTGGCATTCCGTGATTTGCGTAAACTAATTTATCAAAACCGCCCTTTCAAATTGGTTATGGATTTGTTTAAAGATGATAATGGTACTGAATGCAATTTGGAAAGCAATTTAATCGAATTAACTTCAAATATGAAAAATAATTTTAATATGGTTCTGTTTGAAGATATACCATTGGGAGATGATTATATGTCTACGATTATTAATGTTTTGCATACGGCGCTTACTGATATACAGACATTGGGAAAGGTGAGTTTTATTAAAATTAAATTTTAGCTACAATTGCAAACAGTCGGACTCGTCCTGGGTGCATTCGTATACCAATCCGGATCTTTCTCAATACCAGCTCTTCTTCTATAAAATGAATTCTGAATGATTTTTGATTTTCCGCATTTACTACCTCCCATGGTCTTAGCACAATCCCACATTTTCCAACCGTATACAAAACTAGTAGTTTCTTTACAATAATACCTATCTTCAGGTAACGTTTTAATGCGTTCGTGTAGATAATTAACTCTACCACCTTTAGTGCCTTAAATAATAATAAAATTAATTCATTGCTGCAATCAAAATTTTCTTAATACTTTCATATATCATATCTGTTAATTCTTTAGGTACGGGTTTCATGACCCGATACTCAATTTCAGTTACAGGAGTAACATCTTCGGTTGTAAATTTCGGATATCTGGGTGAATTCTCGTAAAGTTTGTTGCGTTCGTCCAAGACGGCTTGCGCTTCTTCTTCCGTTACGTGATGTGCATTTGGTTTCGTTGCGGATTCGTTCAATCTATCTTCGTTGTGTATGAACCATTGAAGACGCAAATGGTTTTCTTTTGACACGCATTGTTTCCAGCAAAGCATTTCATTTCTGCTAACCATTTCTTTTTTACTGTAATTTGTATGGATTGTCAAAAAATTGGAGGAATTGAAATAGTTTGGTTAGGTTTGGATTTTAATCGTTGCTAAGAGATGATTTCTAATTTGTCCAAAATTAATAGTTGGATCTAATTTTTAAGCTGGAGTAATTGGGTGAATTAATAAAAATCATAACTTCTAAACAATGCATTGGATTTTGATCAAATTTGGTACTAATTTACAACATTATTATTAGTACCAAACCTGAAAATAATAAAAAAATTGATACGGTGATTTTGACATAATGCAAACTTAATTGATCTTCTTGAACCCAAAACTAAAACTAATGGGTCAATTAATATAATTTATAATTTCTTAACGGTTTATTGAATTGTAATCAAACTTGGTATTAATTTACTTCAATACCACAAATATCTAACCTAAAAATTTCAACAAAACTGATACAGTGATTTTGGCATAATACCAACTTAAATGATCTTTTTTAATTTTAGATAGAACTATTGGGCAAATTAATAAAATGTATAACTTCTTAACGGTGCATTGCATTTTCATAAAATTTAATACTAATTCATTTTAGTATTAAGGGTACAAAATTTAAAAATTTTAGTAAAATTGGTACGGTGAATTTGGCATAATACCAACTTAATTGATCTCCTTAAACCCTAAACTAGAACTATTTCATATAATACAATTCATAATTTCTTAACGGATCATTGGATTTTAATAAAACTTGCTATTAATTTACTCCAATACCATTAATAACTTACCTAAAAATTTCAGAAAAATTGATACGTTGATTTTGGCATAAAGCCAATGTAATTGATCATTTCTAATCTTTGATAGAACTATTGGGCAAATTAATAAAATTTATAACTTCTTAACGATGCATTGGATTTTTATAAACTTTAGTACTAATTCACTTTAATATAACTGGTACAAAACCTGAAAATTTTAGTAAAATAGGTACAGTGAATTAGGCATAATGGCAATTCAATTGATCTCCTTAAACCAAAACTAGAGCTCAGGGGTCAATTAAAATAATTTATAATTTCTTAACGGTTCATTGAATTTTAATCAAACTTGGTATTAATTAACTCCAATACCACTAATACCTAACCTGAAAATTTCAAAAAAATTGGTACAAGGATTTTGGTATAATAGCAACTTAATTGTTCTTTTCTAATCTTAGGTAGAACTGTTGGGCAAATTAAAAAAATTTATAACTTCTAAACGATGCATTGGATTTTTATAAAATTTATTACTAATTTACTTTAATATTACTAGTACCAATCCTAAAAATTTTAGTAAAATCGGAACGGTGAATTTGGCATAATGGCAATTTAATTGATCTCCTTAAACCAAAACTAGAGCTCAGGGGCCAATTAAAATAATTTATAATTTCTTAATGGTTTATTGGATTTTAATAAAACTTGGTATTAATTTATTCCAACACCACTAATACCTAACCTGAAAATTTCAACAAAAATGGTACAGCGCTTTTGGCATGATGCCAACTTAATTAATCTTTTCTAATCTTAGATAGAACTATTGGAAAAATTAATTAAATTTATAACTTTTTAACGGTTTATTGGATTTTTATCAAATTTAGTGCTAAGTCACTTCAATATTACTGGTATCAATCCTAAAAATTTTAGTAAAATCGGTACAGTGAATTTGGCATAATAGCAATTTAATTGATCTCCTTAAACCAAAACTAGAGCTCAGAGGTCAATTAATATAAATTATAATTTCTTAACGGTTCATTGGATTTTAATAAAACTTTGCATTTATTTACTCCAATACCACTTATACCTAACCTAAAAATTTCAAAAAAACTAGTACGGTGATTTTGGCATAATGCCAACTTAATTGATCTTTTCTAATCTAAGATAGAACTATTGGGTAAGTTAATATAATTTATAACTTCTTAACAGTAAATTAGATTTTTATAAAATTTACTACTAATTTACTTTAATATTACTGGTACCAATCCTAAAAATTTTAGTAAAATCAGTGCGGTGAATTTTGCATAATGGCAATTTAATTAATCTCCTTGAACCCTAAACTAGAACTACTGAGTCAATTAATATAATTCATAATTTCTTAACGGTTCATTGGAGTTTAATGAAACTTAGTATTAACCTACTCCAATACCACTCATACCTAACCTGAAAATTTAAAAAAAACTGGTACGGTGATTTTGGAATTATGCCAACTTAATTGATCTTTTCTAATCTTAGATAAAACTAACGGGCAAATTAATAAAAATTATAACTTCTTAACGGTTTATTGTATTTTTATCAAGTTTAATACTAATTCACTTTAATATTACTGGTACAAAACCTAAAAAATTTAGTAAAATCGGTACGGTAAATTTGGCATAATGGCAATATAATTGATCTCCTTGAACCAAAACTAGAGCTCAAGGATCAATTAATATAATTTATAATTTCTTAACGGTTCATTTTAATAAAACTTATTATTAATTTACTCCAATACCACTAATATCTAACCTAAAAATTTCAAAAAAATTGGTTCGGTGATTTTGGCATTATGCCAACTTTATTGATCTTTTCTAATCTTAGATAGAACTAATGGGCAATTAATAAAATTTATAACTTTTTAACGGTTTATTGGATTTTTATAAAATTTAGTACTAATTCACTTTAATATTAGTGGTACAAAACCTAAAAATTTTAATAAAATCGGTACGGTGAATTTGTCATAATGGCAATTTATCTGATCTCCTAGAACCCAAAACTAGATCTGTTGGGTCAATTAATATATTTCATAATTTATTAACGGTTCATTAGATTTTAATAAAACTTAGTATTAATTTACTCCAATATCACTAATACCTAACCTAAAAATTTAAAAACAATTGATACAGTAATTTTGGCATAATGCCAATTTATTTGATCTTTTCTAATCTTAGATAAAACTAATGGGCAAATTAATAAAACGTATAACTTCTTAACGGTTCATTGGATTTTGATGAAATTTAATATTAATTCACTTTAATATTACTGCTACCAATCTTAAAAATTTTAGTAGAATTAGTACGGTGAATTTGGCATAATGTCAATTTAATTAATCTCTTTGAACCCAAAACTAGAACTAATGGGTCAGTTAATATAATTCATAATTTTTTAACGGTTCATTGGATTTTAATAAAACTTGGTACTGATTTACTCCAATACCACTAATACCTAACCTAATAAATTCAGAAAAAATAGTAGGGTGATTTTGGCATAATACCAACTTAATTGATCTTTTCTAATCTTAGATAGAACTATTGAGCAAATTATTAAAATTTGTAACTTCTTAACGGTTTATTGGATTTTGATAAAATTTAGTACTAATTTACTTTAATATTACTGGTACAAAACCTAAAAATTTTAGTTAAATCGGTACGGTGAATTTGGCATAATGGCAATTTAATTGATCTCCTTGAACCAAAACTAGAACTATTGGGTCAATTAAAATAATTTATAATTTCTTAACGGTTTATTGGATTTTAATAAAACTTGGTATGAATTTACTCCAATATTACTTATACCTAACCTGCAAATTTCAAAAAAATAAGTACGGTGATTGTGGCATAATGCCAACTTAATTAATCTTTTTTAATCTTAGATAGAACTATTGAGTCAATTAATATAATTCATAACTTCTTAACGGTTCATTGGATTTTAATAAAACTTAGTATTAATTTACTCCAATACCATTAATAACTAACCTAAATAATTCAGAAAAATTGGTTCGGCGATATTGGCATAATGCCAACTTAATTGATTTTTTCTAACCTTAGATAGAACTATTGAGCAAATAAATAAAATTTATAACTTCTTAATGGTGCATTGGATTTTTATAGATATTAGTACTAATTTACTTTAATATTACTAGTACCAATCCTAAAAATTTTAGTAAAATCGGTACGGTAAATTTGGCATTATGACAACTTAATTGATCTCCTTAAACCCAAAACTAGAACTACTGGGTCAATTAATATAATTCATAATTTTTTAACGGTTCATTGGATTTCAATAAAACTTGGTAATAATTTACTCTAATACCACTAATACCTAACCTGAAAATTTCAGAAAAATTAGTACAGTAATTTTGGCATAATGACAATTATTTGATCTTCTCTAACCCAAGCTAGAACTTTTAGTCAAATTAATAAAATTTGTAACTTCTAAACAGTATTTTGAGTTATTTAAAAAATTCTATAATAATTTACTATAATATAAGTAGTACTAAATTTAGGCCTGTAATATCCAACTCCTAATAAAGCACATAATAAACTATTAGCTGAATAACCTAACTTTTTTCAAACTTTAATTTGATTTATTTTTGTTACACCTTTGAGCGGCTAATAAATTATATGCCTAATGTTTTTATTTGTTATAAATATATATGTTAAGCTTATATTTAATTGGCAGTTCATAGGTTTTAATAAAATAAATAAAATAAAAAGTTAGGTTATTCAGCTAATAGTTTATTAGGTGGTTTATTAGAAGTTGGATATTATAGCCCTTAAATATTTAAAAAAAATTGGTACGGTAAATTTGGCGTAATAACATTTTTATTGATCTTCCCTACTCCAAGCTACAACTAATAAGTAAAACAATAAACATCAAAACTTCTAAACGCTCCATTGGATTTTTATTAAATTTGATACTAAAATACTCCAATATCATTAGTACCAAACCTGCAAATTAAAACAAAATTAACACGACCAATTTGGCATAATGGCAGTTTGATTAATCTTTTATAACACCAGCTAAAATGTTTAAGTATGTTAATAAAATTGATAACTTTTAAATCGTGCATTAGATTTTAATCAAATTTAGTAACAATCTGCTACTATATCAGTACTACTAAAACTAAAAAACAAAAAAAAATCGATGCGCTCAATTTGGTGTAATGACATTTGTATTGATCATCCCTTTCCTAAGCTACAACTAGCAAGTAATTCAATAAATATCATAATTTCTAAATAGTCTATTTGATTTTAAACAAAATTTGTATAAACAAGGTCCTATACCAGTACTACTTAAACTTAAAAACAAAAATGAAATCGATCCGGTCAATTTGGTATAATATCATTTTTAGTGATCACTCTTATTCCAAGCTACAGCCAGTAGGCAAAGCAATATAGATTATAACTTCTAAATGGCCCATTAGAATTTGATCAAATTTGCTGACAATATAAGTAGATACTATTAGTGCCAAACCTAAAAATCTTAAAAAAATCGATTCAATGAATTAGGAATAATTGATCTTTGCTAACCCAAGCAAGAACTATTGATCAATTTAATAAAATTTATAGCTTCTAAACAGAGCATTAAATTTCAATCAAATTTGGTACTAACTTACTTACAGTAGAAGAAGTAACTTGGCCCACAAATTAAACTTTGTTCCTACCCACCCACCCAAGCGTTAGTTATCTCAAGAGATTTATTGTAAAACAATTCTCTCATATCTAAATCCAAGCACACAAAAGGTAGGACAATAAATAAATCCTTTGAAGAATAACACTCGGGCGGGTGGGTGGGTCACAGTCAAAAAAATAACTCACCCACAAATTAAACTTTATTCTCACCCACCCACCCAAGCGTTATTTATCAAGAGGTTTATTGTTAAACAATTTTCTCAAATCTAATTCTAAGCACACAAAAAGTGGGACAAACAATAGATCCTTTGATGACTAAGACTCGGGCGGGTGGATGGGTCACAGTAAAAAAGTAACTCGCCCATAAATTAAACTTTGTTGCCACCCACCCAAGCGTTTGTCAACAAGAAACTTGTTGTAAGTTAATCGTCTGTTGTATTGCTAGCAACTTACACAAACGGTGAATGGAATAATATCTTTTGATCACTAACATTTGGGTGGGTGGGTGGGCCACAGTAGAAGAAACTACCCCTGTCCACAATTTAAATATGGTTCCCGCCCACCCACCCAAGCGTTTGTCATCAAGAAACTTGTTGTAAGCTAATCGTTTGTTGCATTTCTAGCAACTTACACAAACGGTGAGTGGAATAATAAATCTTTTGATCACCAACTCTTGGGAGGGCAGGTGGACGACAGTAGAAAAAGCTAACCGTCTACAATTTAAACTTAAACGTTGGCAGACCCAAAAAAAACATTTAATTAATTAATATAAAATTTGTTTTAAAGCTTCCGAGGTTGAGCATATAGATTATCGTATTACTAATGAACTGAAAAGAAAAAGGATGCACACATAGATATTTAACCAACATTTTACAGTCATGGAGGAACCAAATAAAACATTTAATTAATAAAAATAAAGTTTGTGCAAATATAAAACTGGTTTAGGGGTTCCTATAAAATAACTTGCATGCATGCAATATAAAATTGTTTAGTAAAAAATGAGTAATTGCGTTGTAATATTCATCCACTTATACATCTTGAACTGATTATTTATTTTACCAATCTACAAAAATTTTGATATAAAATTGAGCAATAAATGAGTAATGTCTAGAATAGAAGTTGCATAATATTGCATTAATTGCATAATATTGTAATAGCCGCTTACCAATTGATTTATAATTACTTAATGTATCCTGGAATCACAATAATCACTATTCACTGCACTAATCACTTTAATTAAAACAATTGCACAGTTTATAACAATTTTAATCCGTTGCTGAATGGAGTAAATTCCATCCGTCCGTACACATGCCCGGTTCACTCAGTACTAAGCAAGGACAGTGGCGTTGAGACGAGAGAGGAGAGATGAAACGAGATGAGTTGCAAACGTACGTAAAGCGTTGGGATAAAGTTTAAAAATATTGAAATTATGCGTTTAATTAGTGCAAATTATTTAAATTAATTAATTTTAATTTGCAAAATTATGATTTTGAATTGTCATTGTAACTTGACGTATAAACCATAAAGAACTACACATTAATAGTGTAAGTTAAAAACAAAATCTATTTGAATAAGGTTGCAGTATGTGCGGCTTTATTAGTTATTATAAATTTTAGCAAAAGGGGTAAATGCCGACCATGTTTTGCAAATTTATATTGAAAATTGAGAGAGGAATGTAAAAATAATTTCTAAACATTTTACAAAATTATTAGAATTAAATATTAGAAGCGTTTAGAAACAACAACGAGACATGTTAAGGTATTGAATTGATGCAATTCCATATTATATTAATGATCAAAACACGAAGGGTGTTGGTTACAAAAATTTATTTGAAAAAATTGCAGCTAATTAAATAAATCTTTGAAACCAAAACTATTTGGATTTTAATTATTAATACGACGCTAACGTGTAGTAATTTTTATTAAATGTATTTGGAACAAAGTAAGGCAATATTATATTAGTTCATAAAAGAAATAAGTAAAAGTTTTTGTTACTACAAATCTGACACTACTTGAGGACAGATATTGGCTATCTAGCGTTTCCTCAACAACACAATTATAAATTATTATATATAAAATTGACCAAACAAATTTTAACATTGATAAAAGTTGTTATTTTTTTAATTTTAAAAATAATTGTTTGCGTAATTTAACTTTAAAATAAAACTTTTTGCATTTAAACATTTATATTAATTAAATAATATTTTATGACTACAAAAGTGAAACGCTCTGTATAATAATGCTGTAGCCGTAACCACAGAAATGTTTATAATGAAATTAGTTAACAACCAAACAAATTTATTTAAATTGTGCATAACAATATAAATTTATTCAAACTTTAAGTAATATTTATAATTAATATAATTTTTTAGAGTTAATTTATAATAAAAAACATCAATATAGGCAACCAATATTATTTAGTGTGCTGCGCGTATTAATGTGAATACTGCTACATGACTATAATTTGAATAAATATTTCCTATTGTAATTTTTGGTGATTATGTTACCTATAGCATATACCTATAAGTGCATTAAAATTAGAACAGCAATATCTAAAACATTTGAAACAGTGCAAATATCAAAAAAACTGTCCTAAATGTCTATAAAACTGACAAACAACATCTGCAGTCAATAAATGCAATGTAAATCTTAAAATTTTAAAGAAAACAGTTTAAAAATGTCAACTTAAAGTACATTAAAAATATCAAACAATATCTACAATTTAAAAGTGTTTAAGCTGTCAAAATGTTTTCTAAATGTGTCTTACACTGACAAACAATATTCAAAAACGTTAGAAACAGTCAAAATGTGAATGCCAAAAATTGTCAGAAAATGGTAAAACAGAAAAAAAACAATGTAAACAACATTTTGTTGAATTGGTAAAAGTAGAAGCTAATACATTTAAAATTATTTAAGTCACTTTACAAAAATGCTAGCAAATTTTATAAAATTGTTTAGTTTGATATCTTAAAAAGAACTATTTTTTGCTATAATCGACACAATTAATTTGTAATAACCGTCTTAAAACTGTAATTAAAATTTTCTATAAAGTCATAGAATATTTAAACATGGTTATGGATACCTGAAAAGTGCATTGCAAATGTAAAATATCTGGAAAAGAATTGAAATCATCATCAAATTAACAAAATTATTACCACCACAAAAATAATTGTAAATTGCATTAATAATATTAATTCAATTCAATTTGTAAAAGAAATAAATTCAATAAAATGTAAACATTCTATATTTAGAAATGATTTGTATTGTAGCCCAGAAATGATAAGAAAATATTTTTATTTTATATTTGGAATAAAACGCAATTGTAAAAAAAGCTCCGTCCTCTAATGCATTGCGATAAGACAACATTCGATTTGACCTTATCGCAAGAAGAATCGGATTTACAAGTGCGTCGTATTATAATAAATTTAACACAAATTTCATTAAATAAAACAAATTCTACTTATATTATAGCATATTGGAAATTGTTTTAATTAATTATAACAATAAACAATTAGAATATATTAACTTAGTTAATTTTAGATTAAAACAATGCACATTAAAAAAATCCGGCCGACCAAGTAAAAGCTGATAAGCCGATTCGCTATCTTTGTATCGGAACGTCATTGAATGACCTTACAATGCAATGTGCGTCGTTTTATTCTCAATTTAACAGAAATAATATTAATAAAAATCATTTCTTACTGTTTTTCCGTGTAATTAATGCGGTAATTACTCCATGATTACACTTATATTAGTTATTAAATGTATAAATTCACTACTGTTCATAATTTAGTCACTTTGATTTATTAATTTGATTTAAGTCGGAGCACAACATACGCGCATGAGATACTAAGACGGACTGCACAGAATCTACTGCGCCGCCGTGCATGGCAAGAAGGCATCACCCCACTACTCCACTTCTCGGGCCGGATTAAATTATTTTACATATCATCCCGCATCTCTTTAAATAATGCAATAATAAATTAGAACCAAGATGATTTCCATACAGAAAAATCTCATCTTTCCAATGATATTAACGCCTACCCTCTACGACCAATTTAAAATAACAAAAACTACCCTTAAAAAACTAAAATAAAGTTTAATAATATAAAATTGTTATTAAAATTGATAAAATTATACCAACTAATAAATTATTTTAATTAATTTATACAAATTTTTGTAACTATATTTTTAAAATAATCATAGAACTGTTGTAATAATTAATTAAGATTTTACTACAACCTTAAAACCAAATTGCTGCAAACTATTCAAACCACCTCTAAATTGTTTATAATTTATAAACATTAAAAATTGGATTGGAAACTATAATATTGATATCAGTATTGATGAATCAACTCAAATATTAAGTACAGTTCATAAAGTGATTTTAGTCAACTCCAATCATCCCTTTATGTAATATTAATGGTAAAAAAACAGAAACAATAAGAAAAAAATGTTTATTATATCATAATAATTAAGTTTTTTATTAATCTATGTTAAACGATAGGTGGAATAATAAATCTTTTGATTACCAACACTTGGGTAGGTGGGTGGGCCACAGTAGGAGAAGCTATCCGCTTACAATTTATACTTAATCCCGCCCGCCCACCCAAGCGTTTGTCATCAAGAAACTTGTTGTAAACTTTTGTTTGATCACCAACACTTGGGTGGGCGGGTGGGCCACAGTAGAAGAAACTACTCTCGCCCACAATTTGAACTTGGTTCCCGCCCGCCCACCCAAGCGCTTATCATAAAGAAACTTGTTGTAAGCTAATCGTCTGTTGTACTGTTAGCAACTCACACAAACGGTGGGTGGAATAATAATTTTTTGACCACCAACTCTTGGGTAGGTGGGTGGTTCACAGTAAAAAAAGCTAACAGCCCACAATTTAAACTTGGTTCCCGCCCGCCGACCCAACCTTTTGTCATCAAAAAATGTATTGTAAGCTAATCGTCTTTTGAATTCCTATTAACTTGCACAAACGGTGGGTAGAATAATAATTTTTTGATCACCAACACTTGGGTGGGTGGGAAGGCCATAGTAGAAGAAGCTACCCAAACACAATTTAAACTTGGTTTCCGCCCGCCCACCCAAGCGCTAGTCATTAAGAAACTTGTTGTAAGTTAATTGTCTGTTATATTGTTAGCAACTTACACAAACGGTAGGTGGGTAGGTAGGACACTGTAGATAAAGCTATCCGCCCACAATTTAAACTTGGTTCCCGCCCACCAACCCAAGCGTTTGTCATCAAAAAACTTGTGGTAAGCTAATCTTCTTTTGTAATGCTAGCAACTTACACAAACGGTGGGTAACAAATCAAATCTTTTTATCACACTTGGGTGGGTGGGTGGGCAACAGTAGACAAAGCTACCCCCGCTCATAATTTAAACTTGGTTCCCGCCCACCCACCCAAGCGTTTGTCATCAAAAAACTTGTTGCAAACTTATCGTCTGTTGTATTGATAGCAACTTACACAAACGGTGGATATAATAAAAAACTTTTAATTACCAACACTTGAGTGGGTGGGTGGGCTACAGTAGAAGAAGCTACCCGCCCACAATTTAAACTTAGTTCCCGCCCGCCCACCCAAGCGTTTGTCATAAAGAAACTTGTTGTAAGATAATCGTCTGTTGTATTGCTAGCAACTTACACAAACGGTGGATATAATAAAAAACTTTTGATCACCAAAACTTGGGTGGGTGGGTGGGCTACAGTAGAAAAAGCTACCCGCCGATAATTTAAACTTAATACCCGCCCACCCACCCAAGCGTTTGTTATCAAGAAATTTGTTGTAAGCTTATCATTTGTTGAATTGGTAGCAACTTACACAAACGGTGGGTGAAATAATAAATCTTTAGATCACCAACACTTGGGAGGGTGGGTGGGCCACAGAAGAAGAAGCTTCCCTCCCATAATTTAAATTTGGAGCTAAACTTAAGCAAAGTATTGAGTTTTTAATTTAAAAATTGTGTCCTTAGCTTAAATAAAATTAAAGCTACTTTTTACATTAACTCAACTAAAATTCAATCAAATCAAAAAAATACTCAAAGAAAGAAAGAATCAAACAAGATGACTACACAAGACACAGAGAATGAAAAGACACTACAGAAAATAAACAAGAAAAAGAACTGATAGAAATGATAGAGGAAATGGGTTGGGATATTTTAAATAGAAACTGAACAGGAGATAAAAAGGGAGAATTTACTTATAAAGCAACAAATGGGCAATCAGACAAAGACTGTAGTTGTAAATGAGGCAGCGTGGGAAGAGGTAGATAAATTTGAAGTAGAAATAAGAGTAGAATCAGACCACCAGCCATTAGAACTAACCTTAATTAGGGAGAAAAATGAAAAAAAAAATAAAGAAAAGATAGTTTGGACAGAAGAAAGTGTGCTAAAGTATAAAAAAATCTAAAAAAATTAGAGAAAACAAAAGAAATGTAGAAGAGATAATGAGAGAATTAGAGGAAACAATCAGGGAAGAAGTAGTAAAAAAGCCATATAGAAGAAAAGAAGAAAAAATGAAAAAAAGCAAATGGTGAAACTTTATTTAATTTTAAAACATATTTATTAATATTAAATTAAAAATAAATAAAGCCAATTATAAACATATAATATAATAATAATATACAAAAAATTAATAAAAATTTGGAGGCACCGGGCATCGATCCCGGTACCTCTCGCATGCTAAGCGAGCGCTCTACCATCTGAGCTACGCCCCCTGTGATAATAATACAATATTTATGAATTCCGTCACGCATAGATAGAAACTACTGAGCTACATTTTAATAATAAAAATAAACAGTGACACACCTAACAAAAACAACAACAAAAGTACAAAAGAAAAATATCTAAAAAAAACAGAAGACATACAAGAATCAGTGTAAAAAAGCCAAAAGAGAATTTATAAAAGAGGAAATAAAAATTAAAAAAATAAAGTCAGAAGTAGAAGCATGGAAATACATAAATAAAGAAAAAAAGAAAGGGAGATATTAAGGCAATACCAATGGTGGAGTGGAAAGAACATTTTTTGAATTTGTTTGGAGGAAAAAAAATACAAAGAAAAACCGGACAGACAAGAACCAATCCAGCAAGTGAGAAAAACTTCAAAGGAAGCAATATGAGAGTAGATAAAAAACTAAAGAAAAGAAAAGCGCCAGGTATGGATGGGATACAGAATGAAGCGTGGTTGTATGGTACGGAAGAACTGATTAAGAGATTGAGTAAGTTAATAAATAGAGTATGGAAGGGAGAAGAGTTTCCGAGTCAATGGAGGTCTTGTATGTCCGACACAAGAGTGGAACAAAAAATCTAGTAAATACACTACTGGGTACGGCATACAAGATCTACGCCATGATATTAGAGGAAAAACTGAATGAGGAACTGGGTATAAATGAGACAATTCCAGGCAGGCAAACCGGGTTCAGGAAAGGAAGAGGTACCATGGATAACGTATATATTTCACACTATATTGTTGAAAAAGAAATAGCAGAAAAAGAGGGAAAAGTATACGCGTTATTCTTGGACCTAAAACCGACATTTGATAGTGGGGATAAAGAGAAACTGTGGAAGTATATGATAGAGAAAGGAATTAGCGAGCACCTGGTAAAACAAATAGAAAAAGTGTATGAAGAGACAGCAAGCAGAGTGTAGGTGAATGGAAAAATGAGTGAAAGATTTTGGGCAACAAAAGGAGTAAGCAGAACTGCCCTCTGAGTCCCACTTTGTTTGCAACCTACATATCAGATGTAAAAAAAAAACTGAGGTTGGCTCAAGCAGAAGGGGTAGTAGTTGGTAGAGAAAAAGTGTGGACGCTAGCATCTGCCGACGACATGGTAATACTGGCAAAAGAAGCCAAAGAAATGAAAAAAATAATAAAAAGTTTAGAAAAATATTGTTGAAAAAATTTAAAATTAATGTAAACAAAACAAAAATTATGGTGTTCAAAAAGAGGGTTGGAAAAAAAAAGCGGAGGACTGGAAATGGAACGGGCAAGGTATTACGGAAGTAAAATCTTTTAAATATTTGGGATATGATTTTTGCAGAAATAATAGTGAGAGCGAGCACATTAAAGAATTGGCTCGAATGCCAAATAAAGTAGTGAGGAATAAGTGAAAAAAAAAATTGAGTGTATGAGAATAAAAGGTTTAATGTTTGATAGTTTAGTTAGGAGTATGATACTTTTAATTAGAAGCAATACAGGTAAAATATTGGAGATGGGTGCTAGGTTTTTAACAAAGAAACTCCAGCATATATGGTGCTGGAAAAAGTCAAAAAAGATAAGTTAAGAGTAGAAGCAAAAAAAAGAGCAATAAAGTATGAAGAAAGAATAAGACAAAAACTCGAATGTAAAATCTTACAAGAATGCATAAAAAGAAAATGAAAGCAAGAAATAGAAAGCTATAAAAGATCAAGAAAAATTATTACAATAGAAATAGTTATGCTAGTCAAGAAATTGAAAAAATGAAAGAATCTGGAAGAAAGACATGGCACAAAATTATGGAAAGAGAGATATACAAAAGCATGAAAGAAGAATACAAGTGAATGAGTCTAGGTACAACGCAAATTATGAACATATTATAGAAAGTAAACTGTCAATGTACCTAGTGAGTGATAGATACAGTAAAGATGATAAAAAGATGATTGCAAGATTCAGATGTTGTAATGAAGAACGAGTAACAAGACTTTGGATGGAAGAAAATTTAAAAATGTGCAGAATGTGCGGAGAGTCTAAGGAAAGTATGGAACACATGTTAAAAGAGTGTAACGAAATGAGAGAAGAGCAGATGGAAAAAAATGAGATACTGAAAAGAGACGGAATAAAATGAATTAGGGCAGTTAAAAAACGAAGAATGGAAGTAGACAAACAAAGAAAAAAAAAATTTAGTTGTGGTTAACTTTATAAGGATTATGATTTTTTATTTTGGGTTATGTTTGTAAATGTAATTTTCAAGGCCGAAAGGCAAGACGTAAGATAAACGAATTAATAACAATAAATAATAAAAAAATACTTTAATTTTTTTAAATTCAACTTTGGGTAACTTATCATAATAAGTCATGATTGAGCTAGGTTTGAGCAAAATATTAAGTTTCTTTTTTAAAAATTGTGTCCTCAGCAACAATAAAATCAAAGCTACTTCTTTTACAGTAATTTCACAAACATTCAAACAATTCAAAAAAATACTCCATATTCTATAAAATCAATTTTGAGTTACTCATCATAATGATTGAGCTAAACTTGAGCAAAATATTGAGTTTCTAGTTTAAAAATTATATCCTCAGCATTAATAAAATCAAAGATACTTTTTTACAGTAATATTTCCAAAATATCAAACAAATCAAAAAAATAATCTTAAATCTACAAATTCAATTTTGAGTAATTCATCTTAATAAGTCATGATTGAGCTAGGTTTGAGAAAAATATTGAGTTTCCAGTTTAAAAGTTGTGTCCTCAGCATCAATAAAATCAAAGCTAGTTTTGCACAGTAATTTCACTAAAATTCAAACATATAAAAAAAATACTTTTATAAATTCAATTTTGAGTAACTCATGATAATAAATCATGATTGAAGTAAATTTGAGCAAAATAATAAGTTTCTAGTTTTAAAATAGTGTCCTCAGCATCAATAAAACCTAAGCTACTTTTTTCAGTAATTTCACTAAAATTCAAGCAAATCAAAAAAATACTCTAAATTTTATAAAATCAATTTTGAGTAATTCAACAAACTTAGTCACAATTAAGCTAAATTTGAGCAAAGTATTCAGTTTTTAGTTTAAAAATTGTGTCCTCAGCATCATAAATATTAAAGATACTTTTTCACAATAATTTTAATAAAATTCATACAAATCAAAAAAATATTCAACATTTTATAAATTTAATTTTGAGTAATTTATCATAATCAATCATGATTGAGCTAAGCTTGAGCAAAGTATTGAGTTTCTAGTTTAAAAACTGTCCTCAGCATCAATAAAATTAAAGCTACATTTTCACAATTATTTTACAAAAATTCCAACATACCAAAAAAATACTCAAAACTCAAAAAAATTAATTTTGAGTAAATCGTCATAATAAATCACATTTGAGCAAAGTATTAAATTTTTTGTTTAAAAATTGTGTCTTCATAATCAATAAAACTAAATTTACTATTTTACAAAAATTCAAACAAATCAAAAAAATACTCAAAATGTTAAAAATTCATTTTTAAGTAACTCATTAAAATATATCATTATTAAACTAGGTTTGAGTTTTTAGTTTACAAATTGTGCCTTCAGCATCAATAAAATTAAAGATATTTTTTTGCAATAATTTCACAAAAATTACAAACAATACAAAAAATACTCTTAATTCTATTAAATCAAATTTGAGTAATTTATCATATTAAATCAAAATTGAGCTAAGTTTGAGCAAAGCATTGAGTTTCTAGTTTACAAACTGTGTCCTCAGAATCAATAAAACCAAAGCTACTTTTTCAGTAATTTCACTAAAACAAATATAAAAAATACTCAACATTTTTTTGATTAACTCATCATAATTAGTCATAATTGAACTAGATTTGAGCAAAGTATGGAGTTTCTAATTTAAAAATTGTGTCCTCAGCATCAATTCAATTTTAAGTAACTCAAAGTATTAATAAAGTTAAAACTACTGTCCCGCAATCATCGAACTTAATGCCCCACCCACCCATCCAACTTTTTGTGATCAAGAAATTGATTCACAAACATTTGGGTAGGTGGGCGGGATCTAGAGTTGAAACTACTGTCCCGTAATATTAATCATAGTGCCCCGCCCACCCACCCAACTGTTTGTAATAAAGAAAATAATTCACAAACACTTGAGTGGTTGGATAGAAACTAAAGTTGAAATTACTGTCCCACAATCATTGAATTTAGTGCCCCGCCCACCCACCCAACTGTTTGTGATCAAGAAAATAATTCACAAACATTTAGGTAGGTGGGTGGGAACTAAAGTTAAAACTATTGTCTCGCAATCATTAAACTTAGTGCCCCGCCCACCCACCCAATTGTTTGTGATCAAAAAAATTTGATCATTATCATAATTAATCATAATTGAACTAGATTTGAGCAAAGTATTAATAAAATTAAAACTACTCTCCCGCAATCATTAAACCCACCCACCCACCCAACTATTTGTGATCAAGAAAATAATTCACAAACAGTTGGGTGGATGGCCGGGAACTAAAGTTGAAACTACTGTCCCGCAATCATTGAACTTAGTGCCTCACCCACCCACCCAATTGTTTGTGATCAAGAAATTGGTACACAAACACTGGGGTGAGTGGGCGGAAACTAAAGTTGAAACTATTGTCGCCCAATCATTGAACTTAATGCCCCACCCACCCACCCAATTGTTTGTAATCAAGAAATTAAATCACAAACACTTGGGTGGGTGGACGGGAACTAAAGTTGAAACTACTGTAGCGGAATCATTAAATTTAGTGTCCCGCCCACCCACCCAACTGATTGCGATCCAAAAAAATAATTCACAAACACTTGGGTGGGTGGGCGGGAACTAAAGTTGAAACTATTGTCGCGCAATCATTAAACTAAGTGCCCCGCCCACCCACCCAATTGTTTATAATTAAGAAATTAAATCACAAACACTTGGGTGGGTGAGTGGGAACTAAAGTTGAAACTATTGTCCCGCACATATTAAACTTAGTGCCCCACCCACCCACCCAGTTGTTTGTGGGCGGGAACTTAAATTAAAAGTATTGTCGCGCAATCATTGATTTTATTGCCCCGCCCACTCACTCAATTGTTTGTAATCAAAAAATTGGATTATCATCATAATTAGTCATAATTGAACTAGATTTGAGCAAAGTATTAAGAAAATTAAAACTTCTGTCCCGCAATCATTAAACCCACTTATCCACCTAACTGTTTGTGATCAAGAAAATAATTCACAAACACTTGGGTGGATGGCCGGGAACTTAAGTTAAAACTACTGTAGCGCAATCATTGAACTTAGGGCTCCACCCACCCACCCAATTGTTTGTGATAAAAAAACTAGAAAACAAACACATGGGTGGGTGGGCGGAAACTAAAGTTGAAACTATTGTCGCCCAATCATTGAATTTAGTGCCCCGCCCACCCACCCAATTGTTTGTAATCAAGAAATTAAATCACAAACACTTTGGTGGGTGGGCGGGAACTAAAGTTAAAACTACTGTCTCGCAATCATTGATTTTAGTGCACCGCCCACCCACCCGATTGTTTGTGATCAAGAAATAAGAACACAAACACTTGGGTGGGTGGGCGGGAACTAAAGTTAAAACTACTGTCGCGCAATCATTGAACTTAGTACCCCGTCCACCCATCCAATTGTTAGTAATCAAGAAATTGAATCACAAACACTTAGGTGGGTGGGCGAAAACTAAAGTTGAAACTATTGTTGCGCAATCATTGAACTTAGTGCCCCGCCCGCCCACCCAATTGTTTGTGATCAAGAAATTAAAACACAAACACTTGGGTGAGTAGGCGGGAATTAAAGTTGAAACTACTGTCGCTCAATCATTGAACTTAGTGCCCCGCCCACCCACCCAACTGTTTTGATCAAGAAATTAATTCAAAAACACTTGGGTGGGTGGACGGGAACTAAAGTTAAAACTATTGTCGCGCAATCATTAAACTTAGTGCCCCGCCCACCCACCCAATTGTTTGTAATCAAGAAATTAAATCACAAACACTTGGGTGGGTGGGGGGAACTAAAGTTGAAACAACTGTCGCGCAATCATTGATTTTAGTGCCCCGCCCACCCACTCAATTGTTTGTGATCAAGAAAATAATTTACAAACACATGGGTGGGTGGGCGGAAACTAAAGTTGAAACTACTGTAGCAAAATCATTGAATTTAGTGCCCCGTCCACCCACCCAACTGTTTGTGATCAAGAAAATAATTCACAAACACTTGGGTGGGTGGGCGAGAACTAAAGTTAAAACTATCGTCACGCAAACATTGAACTTATTGCCCCGCCCACCCACCCAATTGTTTGTAATCAAGAAATTAAATCACAAACACTTGGGTGGGTGGGCGGAAACTAAAGTTGAAACTATTGTAGCGAAAACATTGAATTCAGTGCCCCGCCCACCCACCCAACTGTTTGTGATCAAAAAATAATTCACAAACACTTGGGTGGGTGGTCGGGAACTAAAGTTAAAACTACTGTCCCGTAATCATTGAATTTAGTGCCCCGCTCACCCACCCAATTGTTTGTAATCAAGAAATTAAATCACAAACACTTGGGTGGGTGAGTGGAAACTAAAGTTGAAACTATTGTCCCGCAATTATTAAACTTAGTGCCCCACCCACCCACCCAATTGTTTGTGATCAAAAAATTGGAACACAAACACTTGGGTGGGTGGTCGGGAACTAAAGTTAAAACTATTGTCGCGCAATCATTGAACTTAGTGCCCCGCCCACCCACCCAATTGTTTGTAATCAAGAAATTAAATCACAAACACTTAGGTGGGTGAGTGGGAACTAAAGTTAAAACTACTGTCCCGCACTCATTGAACTTAAGTGCCCCGCCCACCCACCCAATTGTTTGTAATCAAAAAATTGGACCCACCCAATTGTTTGTGATCAAGAAATTGGAACACAAACACTTGGGTGGGTGGGCGGGAACTAAAGTTGAAACTATTGTCGCGCAATCATTGAACTTAGTGCCCCGCCCACCCTCTCAATTGTTTCAATTCAAGAAATTGGATCATCATAATTAGTCATAATTGAACTAGATTTAGGCAAGTTATTAGATTTATAATTTAAATTGCGTCCTAAGCATCAATAAAATCAACAAAAAATTTACTAACACTTTTTCTTCCCAAAGGAAATGTATTTAAACCCCAAATTCATCACTAAAGACCTCTTCAAATCATCCCTACAAGAATTCATGATCGATTACCTATCCACCTTCCTATACTACCAGCTACAATGTGAAGAAATTTGGCTTGTAATATCAATAGGTAATTTCTAACCCAATTTAAACCAACAAATAACTAAAGCTTCAATTACAGATTACCTAATACTGATACAGGATGTACTAGATTTCATCTGCGCATACTATAAAGATAGCGTGCACGATTATATAGAAATCAAGGTAAAAGAATTCGATACCAATTGCAAACAGTATAATCAAGATTTAAAAAATATTATCAAAGAAGTTGAAGAAAAATTCAGAAATATTCATAACAAATTGAAGCCATTGCATGGGTACATTCATAACAAACATTTATTGGATGAATTGGATGCGGAAATGGTTGCACTTAATATTCAAGTTGGTGAATACCAGGAATTACTTGATAAAACCTATGAGGATTTCAGGGTTAAAGTTAATCAGAATGTAGAAGCTTTCAATCAGCAACTGTTTGAAATCAATAAGCAATTAAAGCAAAACCTGGATAGTTATATTAAATTTGTTGTCAATGATGAACAATTTTCGAATCAAATTAATGATAGAATTGATTACTTTAATAACATTTTAACTGGAAATATGATTGATGAAAATTCCGATATATACCTCAACATTGGTAAGCTGCTTAATATCAATTAACTCTATCAAACAATTATTTTTAGTTTCAGAATTAAATGCAAAAATCTGCAAACTAAAAATTGGATTGCGTTTAAAATCGGAACACCTTATTAAATTTTCGGAAAGCTTAGTACAAGTTCTTTCTAATCAGACATGGTATTCCAAAGAACTGTTACAGGATTCTGTTTCTAATAATAGCTACGCTTCGGTTAATATCAATGTTAATGAATTAATTTCGGTAATTGTGATTAGTATTGAATTGCTGATTTTAATTAATTTTTTTTTTAGAAATATAGAATGAAGCAGGAAAGATGTTTGAATTTACTGGATAATTCGCATGATCTTGTTGAAGTTTGTAGTAAGTGGAATGAGTATTGGAACAATGATAAAATCAAAATTTTCAAGTTGTATGCAGTCAAATATGATGTTGCTGGTGGTGAAAGTTTGAAAGAGAATTGATTATAAATTTATTTAATAAAATGTTTTGTTTGTTAGGAGTTTTGAAATTTGTAATTGTAAATTTAAATAAGAAAATATAGAATTTTCTATTTATAAAATGTCCTACATATCAAAATCCGGGAAAAAACTGTCAAAAAGTGTAAAATTTTATTTATAAAAAGTAAAAAATAGCAAAATCCGGCTATAAAATATCAAAATATTGTCAGAAAGGTACAAAAAATCGGCAAAAAACTGTTTAAAATGTAATATTTTTTTATAAAATCTCAAAAATCCAGCCATAATCTGTCAACAATTGCAAAATTATATTTTGTATAACATCAAAAATAGCAAAATCCGGCCATAAAGTATAAAAATATTAAAAAGTAGCATCGACTGTTAAAAAATGCTAAAATCTATTTATAAAAAGTCAAAATTGGCAAAATCCAGCCTTAAAATTTTAAACCAAGCACCAAAACCCACTTTATTTCAAACTATTCAATGGTAATCATGATCTGAAGTGTAAAAGTATGCTAAAAACAAAACGCAGATGAAAATGATGTAAACATTGCAATAAATTGCGAAAAACGGCAAATATCAGATGAAAAATAATGAAAATAAAATGAAATTTACCGAAAAACAAAGTAAATTTATTAAAAAACACAAAATGCAAATAAAAATGGTCAAAACATTGCAAAAGTCAGTAAAAAACGACAAATATTAAATGAAAATGAATGAAAACAGAACAAATTGTGTGAAAAAGTATGAAAAACCACAAAATACAGATAAAAATAATATATTATTTTTTTAATTCTTAAAATTCAGATGAAAAACATTGAAATTAAAATGAAAATTAATAAAAAATTACATAAATTAAAAAATCGAAGCAAACTAAATGAAAACATAATAAAAACCACAAAATGCAAACAAATATGACCAAAACATCATAAAAATGAGTGAAAAACAAATGAAAAATTTTGATAAAAATTAATGAAAACCAATAAAAATGTACTAAAAAAAACCATTTGGTTTAAAAACTGTCAAAATATTGTAAATAACAGTAAAAAAACATTGAAAATAAAATTAAAATTATTGAAAAATAACGCAAATCAAAAGAAAATTTAAAAAATTAGCGAAAAACAAAGTAAATTTAATAAAAATTAGAAAAAAACACAAAAAATGTCCAAAACATTACAAAAAACATTGAAAAACGGCAAATATCAGATAAAAACAATAAAAATGTAATGAAATTTACCGAAAAAAAAAGTAAATTTAATGAAAATCAAAAAAAGTTTACAAAAAAACCCAAAATGCAAATGAAAATGGTAAAAACATTTCAAAAATTAGTTAAAAATGACAAATAACAGACAAAAAACAGTAAAAATTCAGATGAAAATAGTGAAAACATTATATAAATGAGTGAAAAATGGCAATTATCAAATGAAAAACAATAAAATTTACCGAAAAACAAAGTATTTTTAATGAAGAAACACAAAACGCAGATAAAAAAGAATGAAAAACAAAACAAATTGCATGAAAATATATAAAAAATCACAAAATGTAGACAAAAATAATCTTTTTTTTTTTAATTAGTAAAATATTGATAAAAAATAAACATTGAAATTAAAATGAAAAATAATAAAAAACAAAGAAAATATACACAAAAAAATTGTCAAAAAATTACAAAATCGTTGAAAAACGGCAAAATCCAGATGGAAAACGTTAAAAATAAAATAAAAATTAATAAAAAACGAAGCAAATTAAATAAAAACATTGAAAAACTACAAAATGCAAACAAAAATTCTGAAACCATTATGAAAATGTGTTAAAAACTAATAAAAAATGTTAATACAAAATTAAAAAAACAATAAAAATATACTAAAAAGAACAATCTGGTTTAAAAAATGTAGAAATATTGCAAAAAACTGCATGAATCCAGATGAAAAACTTTGAAAATTAAAAGAAAATATAAGAAAAACTACAAAAGGTAGATGAAAATAGTTAAAACGTTGCAGAAACTAGTAAAAACGTCCAATATCGGATGAAAAACAATAAAAATTAAATGAAAATTACCGAAAAACAAATAAATTTAATAAAAATATACAAAAAAACACAAAAGTAAGATAAAAATGATCAATAATTAGCAAATATCAGATAACAAAAAATAAATTGAATGAAAATATACAAAAAATTACAAAATACAAAGAAAAACAGTCAAAACATTGTAAAAAACAAATTTAAAAAAATGAAAAATAATAAGGATATACTAAAAAACACAATTTGTTATAAAAATTGTCAAAAAACTACAAAAATTAGATAAAAACATTGAAAATGAAATTTAAAAAAAGCAAATTGACTGAAAAACAGCAAATATCAAATGAAAAACTAAGAAAAAAAGTGAAAACTAATAAAAAATAAAATAAAAATATAAAAAACCATTCAATCAAAGATGAAACATATCAAAACATTGCAAAAGTTATTTAAAATTACCGAAAAATAAAGTAATTTCAATAAAAATATCGTCAGTGAAAGCGCAAAACCTCATTTGTAAATTTTCAAAAATTTTACAGGAGACAATAATATTTTTGTACACGTCTATGTAGAACAACCTTGGTATGAATAAGTAACACCATTTTTCAGAAAAATACAAATACGAGGTCATGCACTTTCACCGACGATATAAAAAAAAATTAAAATTCAAATAAAAATGTTAAAGTGTAAAAAAAGAAAATCTGAAAAACAGCAAAGTTCAGGTATAAAATATCAAAAATATTGAATCATTAAACTCAATTTAACGCAATAATGGGTTAATTTAAAGAAAATTAGCAACAATGCAAATAAATTAATTTTTAGCTTAAACCATTCTCCAATAATATATTATTTGAAACAATTTTTCCTAAAGTTAATTTCAGTTGCAACTACTGTCTCACAAACACTTTGCTAGGTGGACAGAAACTAATATTGAAATTAATATCCCGTAATCATTAAACTTAGTGCCCCGCCCACCCACCCAATTGTTTGTAATTATGAAATTGGATAACAAACACTTGGGTGGATTGGCAAAAACTAAAGTTAAAACTACTGTCCCGCAATCAATAAACTGTGTCCCTTGCCCACCCACCCAATCAAGAAATTTAATCACAAATCTTGGGTGAGTAGGCAGGAACTAATACCGCGCAATCATTGAACTTAGTGCCCTGCTTAACCACCCAACTGTTTGTGATTAAGAAATTGGATCACTAACACTTAGGTGAGTGGGCGGGAAACTAAAGTCAAAACTACTGTCCCGCAATCATTAAACTTAGTGCCCCTCACCCATCCAATCAAATATTTTGTTCATAATCACTTAAGTAGGTCGGCAGAAACTAATGTTAAAACTACTTTCGCTCAATCATAGAACTTAGTGCCCCGCCCACCCACCCAATTTTCTGTGATCAGAAAATTAGACCACAAACACTTGGGTGGGTGGGAAAAAACTAATTTTAAAACTACTGTCGCGCAATTATTAAACTTAGTTCCCGCCCAACCCACCCAACTGTTTGTAATGAAATAATTCATTCACAAACACTTGAGTGGGTAAGCGGAAACATCAATTAATTTGATTTAGAAGAAAATTTTATGCCTTATAATGACATTGCAATTATTTTAAGACAAATTGTCGCTTCGCGATTGACTCTATATCATTCGAAAGACTTATAGAAACAATTTGTTGCTTTGCCATTGATTCTCAATCGAATAATTTGATTTAAAAGAAAGTTTGTTGCCTTATAATAAAATTGCAATTATTTAGAGACAAATTGTCGCTTCGCGATTGACTCTATATCATTCAAAAGACTTATAAAGACAATTTGTCGCTTCGCGATTGAATCTCAATTAAATAATTTGATTTAGGAGAAAGTTTTTTGCCTTATAATAAAATTGCAATTATTTAGAAACAAATTGTCGCTTCGCGATTGACTCTATATCATTCAAAAAACTTATAAAGACAATTTGTCGCTTCGCGATTGAATCTCAATCAAATAATTTGATTTAAAAGAAAGTTTGAAGCCTTATAAAAAAATTGCAATTATTTGGAGACAAATTGTCGCTTCGCGATTAACTCTATATCATTCAAAAGACTTATAGAAACAATTTGTTGCTTCGCCATTGATTCTCAATCAAATAATTTGATTTAGAAGAAAGTTTAATGCCTCACAATAAAAATTGAATTATTTGAAAACAATTTGTCGCTTCGCGATTGATTCTTAATTTAATAATTTGATTTAGAAGAAAGTTTGTTGCCTCATAATGAAATTACAATTATTTGGTAACAATTTGTCGCTTCGCGATTGACTCTATATCATTCAAAAGACTTATAAAGACAATTTGTCGCTTCCCAATTGATTCTCAATTGAATAATTTTATTTGCAAACATTTGAAGACGCTTCGAACTTGACTCTATATTACTCAAAAGAGTTATGAATTCTCAATCGAATACAACTACTCTCTCGTAACCAATAAACTGTGTCCCGGGCCCACCCATCCAATTAATAAATGTAATCACAAACACTTAAGTGAGTGAGCAGAAACTAATGTTAAAACTACTGTCGCGCAATCATTGTTTCCCGCCCACCCACTCAATTGTTTGTGATCAAGAATTTGAATCACAAACACTTGGGTGGGTGGGCGAGAACTAAAGTTGAAACTACTGTCTCGCAATTATTGAACTTAGTGGTTAGGCTTACCCACCCAATTGTTTGTGATCAAGAAATTAGATCACAAACACTTGAACTTAATGCCCCGTCCACCCACAGAACTGTTTGTGATCAGAAAACTGATTCACTAACACTTGAGTGGGAAAGCAGAAACTTTAGTTGTAACTACCGTCTTGTAACCAATGAACTGTGCCCACCCACCCAATTGTTTGTGATCAGAAAATTGGATCACAATATAGACAATCTTCAATAAATCCACTAGAAATGTCAAAAACTCAAAAAAAACTTGACTAATTGATAAAACTTGACCAAATTTTGTATAAACAATCTTTAATAAATCCTTAAAACACTAGAAATGTCAAAAATTCAAATTTGATTAAAAAAATATTTTTTCTTTGAATTTTGAAAAAAAAAACTTTATTTAAAACACTCAATCTTAAATAAAACAAAAACTAATCGATACAATTTGACCAAAAATTTTATAGGCAATCTTCAATAAATCGTTAAAACACTACAAATGTCAAAAACTCAATTTTAGTTGAAAAAATATTGTCCCGCAATCATTAAACTTAGTGCCCCGCCCACCCACCCAATTGTTTGTGATCAGAAAATTAGATCACAAACACTTTGGTGGGTAGGCGGACACATCAGTAGCAATTACTGTCTTTTAATCAATGAACTGTGTCCTCTTCCCGTCCACCCAATCAAGAAATTTAATCACAAACACTTGGGTGGGTAGGCAGAAACTAATGTCGCGCAATAATTAATCTTAGTGCCTCGCCCACCCTCCCAATTGTTTGTGATAAAAAAATTGGATCGCTAACACTAGGGTGGGTGGGCGGGAACTCAAGTCAAAACTACTGACCCGTAATCATTGAATTTGATGCCCCGCTCACCCACCCAATTGTTTGTGATAAGAAAATTGGATCACTAACAATTGGGTGGGTGGGCGGGAACTAAAGTTGAAACTACTGTTTAGTAACCAATGAACTGTATCCCCAGCCAACCCACCCAATCAAGAATCTTAATCACAAAGACTTGGGTGGGTAGGCAAGAACTAATATTGAACCTATTGTCGCGCAATCATTGAACTTAGTGCCCCGCCCACCCAACCAATTGTTTGTGATAAGAAAATTGGATCACTAACACTTGGGTGGGTGGTCGGGAACTAAAGTCGAAACTACTGGTCCCGTAATCATTAAACTTAGTGCCCCGCCCGCCCGCCCAATTGTTTGTGATCAGGAAATTGGATTACGAACACTTGAGTGAATGGGCGGGAACTCAAGTTGAAACTACTGTCTCGTAACCAATAAACTGTATTCTTAGCCCACCCACCCAATCAAGAACCTTAATTACAAATACTTGGGTGAGTAGGCAAGTACTAATGTTGAAACTATTGTCGCAAAGTCATTAAACTTAGTGCCCCGCCCACCTACCCAATAGTTTGAGCTAAAAAAATTGGATCACTAACACTTGGGTGGGTGGGCGGGAACTAAAGTCAAAACTACTGTCCCGTAATCATTAAACTTAGTGCCCCACCCACCCACCCAATTGTTTGTGATCAGGAAATTGGATTACAAACACTTGGGTGGGTGGGCGGGAACTAAAGTTGAAACTACTGTCTAGTAACCAATGAACTGTATCCCCAGCCAACCCACCCAATCAAGAATCTTAATCACAAAGACTTAGGTGAGTAGACAAGAACTAATGTTGAAACTATTGTCGCGCAGTCATTGAACTTAGTGCCCCGCCCACCCACCCAATTGTTTGTGATAAGGAAATTATATCACTAACACTTGGGTGGGTGGGCGGGAACTAAAGTCGAAACTACTGTCCCGTAATTATTGAATTTAGGGCCCCGCCCACCCACCCACCCACTCAATTGTTTGTGCACAAACACTTAGGTGGGCGGAAACTTCAATTGCAACTACCAATTGTAACCAATGAACTGTGTAAAATCCGGCCATAGATTCTTGATAACCTGCATCTAAACAAATAGAAATTAAAAATTAGTATCATTAGTTGCATTTATAAACACAACTTACCTATATTTAAGAAAAACTTCTTGATCATATTCTTCTCTATTGATTCTTAAATATAAAGAATCAAAACTCATCATAATAGGGTATTAAATTGTGCACATTTTATTTTCTTTATAATATATATAAATAGGAAGACACATTACAAATAATTCTTTTTACTTATTTACACCATGTATACATATACAACACAAAATATCATTTTTGTTGCTTATAATATAATATATATATATTATCTGGTTCATTTATTATATTTATATCAAATCTATATCATAGGATAAAGCGTATCATCACTAACCAAACAACATAGAAGCTTTTCAAAATAGAAACAACAACAATTATTATTACAAGTAAGCTGCTATTAAGAGACATTGAGGAAACAGGGCAATTTACTTGTAATAATAGTAATATTTTTCGTGCATTTACAAAAATAAATTCAAATATGATTCCTATTTTTGTTAATATATTTAATTGGCCATGGATTAATGTACAATTGTGCTTGAAAATTATAAATTTGTAAACTAATGGGAAGCACAATTTAATCATTAGGAAAATCAGTCGTATGTATTTTAGTTGTAAATATTAAAAAAATATAAAAACTATTAGTAAAATAGAAAAGTGGGATAGGATAGAATAGGTTAAATTTTGGTTTTATTTTCGATGTACTTCATTCAAAAAGGACCCCACCGAATTATTCTTGATTATAGTTATGGTCATAAAAGTATTGCTAAGATAAGAAACAACAGAAGACAAATTATTAACTTGTATCAGTCGTGGTGGTTAGAAACGCTATTGGTGATAGGACTGGCTTGTTTCAGCACGTTTGCGATGCTTCTGTTTGCCGTCAATTGATTGGAGTCTCCTGGACGTGCTTTGGGCACTATACGAGGCACGAGGAATAGACCTAATAGAGCTAATATGTGAAGGCACAGGTACATATGTCTGAAACATTTAAACGTTAATATTTTCCCTGTAACACAAATTTCTGATTACTTACAAATATAATCTGATGCCACCCCAAAATTCCAATAAAACAAATGTGAAGGTGATGTAAGCCATGACGAAACGGGTCGTTATAAAGGTAATCACATCGTAGAAGAACTTCAGTTCGGAGTTTCCGGTAAAGTAGTTACGGATTGTGCGTCTCATCTGTGAAATTAATTACAAATTTGCTTAATTGTTGACTGTTTATATGAAAGACTTACAGTTCTTGCAGCGAATGTGAAAATGGCTCCGTTGGCAAACGTCAAATAATATCCGGGGTAGAATCCGTGCCACAATGCGGACAAGGCATAGGTTAACACGGTGGCATAATTGTCGACTCTCTCATACACAATCATTCTCAGCCAGTTATTGGTCCCTATATTCCATGCTTCTATAGCTTCTTTTAAATTCGTTCCAAACTAGAATGAAAGAATATTAATTATAAAGGTACTAACGCAAAAATTGTTACTTTATTTGAGCTTCATTTTAATATTTTGAAATTTTTTTGGAAGATTCGAAATTGATTCTGGGGACTCTAAATGGTCTTAATAGATCTTAAAAAGTTGTAGATGTTTTATATAGACAATTCTTTAGTTTTTTTAAGAATAGGTGCTTTTAAAAAATCCTGTAAGGTTGTACAAAGTCTTTTAATTTTTTTTCCAATTTTATAAAGAATCTAAAAGATCTTGAATGCTTCTAAACGGTCTTAAAAGACCTTAAAAGCTAAAAAAGATTAAGATTAAGATCTTCTATACCTTTAAGTGGTCTAATAGGTTGCAAAAAGTCTTTTAAGTTTTTGGGAGAACCTAAAATATTTTGGAAGCCTTCTTTTAAGTCTATAGACAGATTTAAAAGATCTTGGATGTCTCTTAAATGGTTTTTGAAAATCCCTAAAATGTTGTAGAAAATCTTGTAGAAGACTTTTAAGATTTTAATAAAATATAAAAGATTTAAATGGTATTAAATTACCTTTAAAGATTTTAGAATATCTTTAAAGCTTTTAGAAAAATCAATGGTTAGAAAAAGTCTTAAAGAAAACTTTTCAGTTTTATTTAAAGATTGGAAATGTTTCTAAATGGTTTTAAAAGATGTTAAAAAGTAGTAAAAGAAAAACGGTCTTAAAAGACTGTAAAGATCTTAAACAAGACTATTAAGTTTTTAGATAAAATCTTGGATGCCTCTAAATATATAAATAATAAAAGACCCTATAAAAGGAAATTAGAAATATTTTAGATTTTTAAGTTTTTTTAAGAATCTAAAGAAACTTGAATGTGTTTAGGTTATGAAAAAACTTAAAAGATTTTGGATGCCTAGTTTTAAAATATTGCAAAAATCTTCTAAAAATTCTCAATTTTTTGGAAAAATCTAAAGTCCACTTTAAAAAGTTGCAGAAAAGCTTCTAGAAAACTTTTAGGTTTTAGAAAAAACTTGAAAGATCTTGAGGCACCCCCAAAAATAGTTAATAGCAAAATAATATAAAAAAAAACAAGTTTCTCAAAAGTACTCAAGGAGGATGTTCTAAAAAAAATTCTCAAAATTTCCAAAATATATATCTTCAAAATATTCTAACCAAAATGCAGAAACTAAAAAAAAATCCAAGATAAACGCAAATATTCTCGAGAACCACCAAATTGATCCAATTGTTCCAAAAAGTGCTTACAGATTTCAAAGTGATCTAGAAGTCTCTAAAAATGCTCAAAGAACGTCTCCAAAAATGTTTAAAAGTTTCCAAAAAATAATGATTGATTCTGAAAAAACTATAGTCTTCGCTAAAAAGCAAAATTTGTAAACAAAATGCAAAAAAGAGACTTCTTTTCTTCTGCAAACAAAATTAAACATTCCAAATCTCTAGAAATAATCTCAAGTGTATCCAAAAGTCCACCAAAAGTAGTCAAAAACTGTTTAATAGTCTTAAGGTGTACTAAAAAGACTCTCAAAACTTAAAAAATATTCTAAGTCTCCAAAAAGGTTTAAAATATCCCAACAAAATGCAGGAAAGGCATTAAGAATAATTTATCACAAAAAAAATTGTCAAAGGTCTCAAAAAGTAGTCAAAGGTCTTTCAAAAAGTAGTTGCAATGTAATCTGAAATTTTTCAAATAATCTCCAAACAATGTTCAAAGTATCCAACAAAAAATCCAATCCAGTCAAAAAAAAAAACTATCTAAAATCTTACAGAAACTGAAAAAAAAATTATAAACATTTCATGTCTTTAAAAGTATTTCCAAAAGATAGTCAAAAGTCTCCCAAAAGTAATATTTCCAAAATATGCTAAAAGTCATCAATAATGATCAAAACAACTATTAAAAATAATGTCTATTTTAAGAATAATGCAAAATCGCAACAAAAAAATGCAAAATTCTTAAAAACCAACAAATTCAAAATTCAAAAATCTTCAAAAATGTTGTATCTGAAGCTTCTAAAAAACCGCAAAATGCCAATAGTCTTCAAAAATGTTTAAGTTACCATAAAATGTTGATTTGATTCTAAAAAAACTTGGAGTCTTTCGTTAAACTTCAAAATTTTCAAAAAAAGAACACAAAAATACAAAAAAATGCAAAACTTGGTCAAGAATCTTCAAAAATGTTGAAAGAAAAATTCCAAAACGTGGCTTCAATGTAATCTGAAGCTTCTAAAAAGCTAATTAATAATGCTCAAAGATTTCAAAATGATTTAAAGTCTCTAAACAAAGCTCAACGTTTCCAAATAATGCCAATAGTCTCCAAAACTGTTCAAAAGTTTCCAAAAAATATTAATTGATTCTAAAAAAACTGCAGTGTCTTTACTAAAAGTAAACATTCCAAGGCTACAGAAATAATCTCAAGTGTATCCAAAAGTCCACCAGAAATAGTAAAAAAAAATTCTGTAGTCTTAAGGTGCACTAAAAAAACTCTCAAAACTATTCTAAAATGTTCAAAATATCCCAACAAAATATAGAGCAGGCACTGATAATAGTTCAAAAAGAACAAATTTCAAAAGTCTGAAAAGTCTTCCAAAAAGTAATCGCAAGTTTAGATGTAATCTGAAGTCTCTCAAAAATTTTCAAATAATCTCCAAACAATGTTCAAGATATCCAAATTTAATTCCAAAAATAATCCAGTCTAGTCAAAAAAACAAAAAAAAACTATCCAGAATCTTCAAACATCTTTCAGAGACTGAAAAAAAAATATAAACATTCCATGTCTCCAAAAGTATCTCCAAAAGATAGTCAAGAGTCTCCTAACAATGGTCAAATATCTCCCGGTCTAAAAAAAATCTTCAATATAATCCAGAAAGATGATCCAAAAACATATTACAAAAACTGCAAACATTCAAAGTCTTCAAAAATAATCTCAAGTGTATCCAAAAGATAATTAATTCAACACAAGTAGCTAAGAACTTGTTGGTAGTCTAAAAATTTTCTTTTCAAGGTAAAATATGCTGCCTGTCTTTAGAAGACTGCAATCTTCAAAAGAAAAATAATCAAAAATCTCAAAAAATAGTTAAAGATCTTCCAAGAAATAGTCGCAGATTTCAATGTAATTTGTCTCTAAGAGATGCTCAAAGTTTTTTGAATAATGCCAATATTCTCCAAAAACGTTCAATAGTTTTCAAAAACATTTCTTAGAAACTATTGGACGCTAAGGGCCGCTTTTACAATCGTCGGTTAAACAAGGAGTAGCGCTATCTAAGGAGTATATAAAAATACGCTTTTACAATCCCTTATAACTTATCTCTAGTGTAGTAACTAAGTAACGCGCACAACAAATTAGCGTATGAACAACGTATACGTCAATTTATAAGTCAGTTCCAGAAACGGCCATCTTTGTAATAAATATTTTTTTAGAAAATGCAAAAACGCGTTACAACTAAAGTAGGGTTTGTTGCTAAAATTTTTGCACAGAAGAAAATTGATAATTGTCGCATTATTTCCTTGATTGACCTAATCATTGGGATCTTCAAGGGGTTTGTCTTTATTTTTAGTTTTAATTTGAGATTCATTGAGTAGAGATTCTACTTGAGTATGTGGGTGATTGAAATTTTACAATGGCTCCGATCACTTTAGGAGTCCTGGCAATTTTATAAAATTTTAATTGTATGTTTTAAGGAAAATAAACCAGAGATAACTTATCCGGTGCTTAGAGCAGTAGTTATCTTTAGTGTAGTAACCAAGTAACGCGCACAACAAATTTGTGTATAAATAATTTATACGTCAGTTTATAAGTCATCATTGACGTTTTAATAGGTTATCTAGACTGCAACAAAGGCATAACTAATGCTACACCAGGTTTAAACTGAAGATAAATTTATTCTTGGTTTAAGTTATCTGACAATTGTAAAAGCGGCCCTTATTCGAATAAAAGTCGTTACTAAAAGTGCAAAACTTTAAAAAAAAATCCTAATTCATAAAAATATAAACTAAAATCTCCAAAAAAAGTGCTAAACCTTCAAAGTCCAGAAACACTATCCAAAAACTTGAAAAAAGATTATAAACATATCAAATCAAAATTATCAGTAGTCAATAATCTAAAAAAATTCAAAATATGCTAAAAGTTTCCAAAAATCTTTGAAAACCAAAATAACGGCTCAAAACAATAATTCCAGAAAAAAGGCAAGAAAACCAGCAACTCATAAGTTTTCAAAAAAAGCCAAAAGGCTTAAGAAATAGTTAAGCGACTTCCAAAAACTAGTAGCAGGTTTTGATGTAATATAAAAGTCTTCAAAATAAGCCACTAATGCCAAAAATCTCTAAAAATGTTCAAAATTTCCATAAAATTTTGATTGATTGTACGGTCCTTACAAAACTGCAATAATTCTAAAAAAGGCAAAATCTTAAAAGAAACTTGAAATCTACAAAAAAATGAAGGTGTTCTAAAGAGATCCTCAAAATTTCTTCCAAGGTATGGTAAAAGCCTAGTAAGACTAGTAAGTTTTAAAAAAAAATGCAAAAAATCTAAGATAAACGCAAAAAAATCTAAGGTAATCGCAAATATTTTTTCTTGAAAACCAGCAATTTCCGAAAACTACAAAAATTTAAGCGTATTCTCTAAATAATGCCAAAATAATACCAATAATCGTCAAAAATGTTCAAAAGTTTCCAAAAAATATTGATTAATTCTAAGATAAGTCTTCACTAAAAGTGCGAAATTTTCAAAAAAAGTGCAAAAACAAAAAAAAATCAATACCTGAAGAAAAAATCATTTAGATATCTATTTTACAATCTTTGAAAAAGATTTTGAGTTTTTTAAAACTTCTTTCAAAAATAACAAAAAGACTTTAAACATTCCAAGACTCCAAAAAAATAATCTGAAATGTATCCAAAAAAACTTGCACTAAAAAAGTATTCTAAAAATCTCCAAAATGAACAATTTTAAATACCCTAATAAAATGCAGAAGAAGCTTTTTAAGAATAGTGCATTAACAACAAAATGTGAAAAGTCTCAAAAAGTAGTCAAAGGTCTTCCAAGAAGTAGTCGCAAGTTTCAATGTAATCTGAAGTCTCTAAAAAGATGCTAAAAAGTTTTCAAATAATCCCCAAACAATGTTCAAGGAATCCAAATTTGATTCTAAGAAAAATCCAGTCCAGTCTTAAAAAAAGTCTTCAAAAGTATCTTCAAAAAATTCTTAAAAGCCAGCAATTCAAAATTCAAGAATCTTCAAAAGTGTAGTAAAGTCTCAAAAAAGTTTTCCAAAAATTGGCTTCAATGTAATCTGAAGCTCAAAAAAAACAAATAATGCCAAAATGTTTTAAGTTACCAAAAAATGTTAATTAATTCTAAAAAAAGTGCCAAGTCTTTAGTCAAAATTCAAAAAAAAGAAAACAAGTTTCTCAAAAGTAGTCAAGAATCTGAAGGTAACTTAAAGATGTTATAAAAAAATTCTCAAAATGTCCAAAATATGCTAAAAAGCATAAAAATATTTCAACCAAAATGCATAAACTAAAAAAATCCAAGATAAACGGCAATGTTCTTGAAAAGCACCAACTTCAAAAGCCCAAACCTTCAAAAAGTAGTAAAGCGTGTTCCAAGAAGTGCTCAAAGGTATCAAAGTGATCTAAATTCTTTAAAAAATGCTTAAAGTTTCCAAATAATGCCAATGCTCTCCAAAAATGTTCAAAAGTTTCCAAAAAATATTGATTGATTCTAAGAAAACTCCAGAGTCATCACTAAAAAAGCAAAAATTTCAAACAAAGAGCAAAAAAGACTTCTTTCAAAAACTGTAAAAAAATGTAAACATATTAAGGCTTTAAAAATAATCTAAAGTATATCTAAAAGATAATGAATCCACCAAAAGTAGTCAAAAACCTGTTAGTAGTCTTAAGGTGTCCAGAGTCTTCACTAAAAAAGTAAAACTTTCAAACAAAGTGCAAAAAAGACTTCTTTCAAAAACTGCAAAAAAAAATAAACACTCCAAGGCTCCAGAAATAATCTCAAGTGTATCCAAAAGTCCACCAAAAGTATTCAAAAACTTTTTACTAGTCTTAAGGTGCACTAAAAAATCCCAAAATCTTCAAAACGTTCTAAAAGTCTCCAAAAATGTTCAAAATATCCAACAAACGCAAGACAAGCACTAAAAATAGTTTATAACAAACAAAATTGTCAGAAGTCTCACTTAAGTTAGTCAAAGGTCTTCCAAAAATAACCGCAAGTTTTGATGTAATTTTGAAGTCTATAAAAAGATGCCCAAAAGTTTTCAAAAAATCTACAAACAATGTTCAAGGTATCCAAATTAAATTCTAAGAAAAATCCGATCCAGTTAAAAAAAAACTCTCTAGAATAATCAAACATTTTTAAAAAACTAAAAAAAAAAAAAAGATTAACATTCCATTTCTTCAAAAGTAGTCAATGGTCTGAAGTAGTCTAAAGATGATAAAATAATCAAAATTTCCAAAATATGCTGAAAGTCTTCAATGATGATCAAAATAACTATTAAAAAAAATGTCTGTTTTGAGAATAGTGAAAAATCGCAAAAATTCTTAAAAGCCAGCAATTCGGAATTCAAGAATCTTCAAAAATATTGTAAAGTCTCAAAAGAACTTTCGAAAGAGTGACTTCAATGTAATCTGAAGCTTCTAAAAAAAACCAATAACGCCTAAAACGTTGTAAGAAACCAAAGAATGTTAATTAATTTAAAAAAAAATGCCGACTCATTGATAATAATTCAAGAAATTTTAAACAAAGAAAACAAGTTTCTCAAAAATAGTCAAGAATCTGGAGATAACCTAAAGGTGTTCCAAAATATGCCAAAAGCCTGGAAATATGTTCAAAATATTCTAACCAAAATGCTAATGTCTTTGAAAAAATAAGGAAATTAAAAAAAATCAAGATAAAATATTCCTGAGAATAGGCAACTTGATCAAGAGACCAACGTCCAAAAGCTTCAAAAAGTAGTTAAACGTGTTTCTAAAAAGTGCTTAAATGTTTTAAAAGTGATCCAAAGTCTCTAAACAATGCCCAAAGTATGCAAATAATGCCAATAGGCTCTAAAAATGTTCAAAAATTTCCAAAAAAATTAATTAAATCTAAGAAAACTAAATAATCTTCACTAAAAGAGCAAAATTTTTAAACAAAATGCAAAAAAAGTCTTCATTCAAAAACTGCACAAAAATAAGTTAACATTCCAAGGCTCCAGAAATAATCTCAAGTGTATCCAAAAATCCACCAAAAGTAGTCAAAAACTGTTTAGTGTACTAAAAAACTCCCAAAACTTTTAAAATATTCAAAAAGTATCCAAAAATGTTCAAAATATCCCAACACAATGCAGGAAGAATAGTTTATTACACAAAAATTGTCAAAAGTCTCACTCAAGTTAATCAAAAGCTTTCCAAAAAACAATCGCAAGTTTTGATGTAATCTTTTTCAAAATTTCCAAAATATGCTGTTAGTCTTCAATGATGATCAAAATAACTACCAAAAATGATGTCTGTTTTAAGAAGAGTGTAAAATCGCAAAAAAAAAATGAAAATATTCTTAAAGCCAGCAATTCGGAATACAAGAATTTTCAAAAATGTTGTTAAGTCTCAAAAGGGTTTTCCTAAAAGTGGCTTCGATGTAATGAGTTTACATCGAAGCCACTTCTTCTATAAAACTGAATAATGCCAATTCTCTCCCAAAAATGTTGTAAATTAGCAAGGAATGTTGATTAATTTTAAGAAAAGTGCCGAGTCTTTGATAGAATTAAAAAAAAAATTAAACAAAGAAAACAAATTTCTCAAAAGTAGTCAAGAATCTGGAGGTACCCTAGAGATGTCCTAAAAAATTCTCAACATTTCTAAAATATGCCAAAAAGCAAAAACTAAAAAAAATCCAAGATAAACGCAAATATTTTTAAGAACCACTAACATGATAAAGAAACCAATGTCCAAAAGCTTCAAAAAGCAGTTAAGCGTGTTTCCAAGAACTGCACAAAGGTTTCAACAAGATCTAAAATCTCTAAAAAATGCTCAAAGTTTCCAAATAATGCAAAAAGTCTCCAATAATGTTCGAAAGTTTCCAAGGAATATTAATTGATTCTAAGAAAACTCCAGAATCTGCACTAAAAGAGCAAAACATTCAAACAAATTGTTAATAAAGATCAAAAAACACAAAAAAAGGTTCGAAATATCAACAAAAAAAAACACTATTTAAAAACTTAAAACTTCTTTCAAAGACTGCAAAAAGATTTTAAACATTCTAAAGCTCCAAAAATTTAATCTTAAGTGTATCCAAAAGATAACAATTCCACAAAAAGTAGTCAAAAACTTGTTAGTGGTCTTAAGATGAATTAAAAAAACTCTCAAAATTTCTAAAGTATTCTGGAAGTCTTCAAAAATGTTCAAAATATCCCAACAAAATGCAGAACAGACTCTTAAAGAATAGTGCAATCACAAAAAATTACAACAGTCTCAAAGGTAGTCAAAAGCCTTCCAAGAAATAGTTAAAAGTTTCAATGTAATCTAAAGTCTCCAAAAAGATGCTCAAAGACCAATAATCTCAAAAAAAAGTCCAATGTATCCAAATTTGATTTTAAGAAAATTCAGACAAAAATACCAAAACCTTCAAGAATCTTTCAAAAACTGCAAAAAAAATTATAAACATTCCATGTCTCTCAAAAGTAATCAAGAATTTGAAGTACAAAAATGTTAAAATCTTCCAAATTTCCAAAATATGTTGTAAGTCTTGAATGATGACCAAAATGACTAGTAAAAATTATGTGTTTTAAGAATAATGCAATATTGCAAGAAAAAATGCAAAAATTCTTAAAAGCCAGCAATTCAAAATTCAAAAATCTTCAAAAAATTAGTATCTAAAGCTTCTAAAACACCTAATAATACCAAAAGCCTCCAAAAATGTTGGAAGTTACCCAAGAATGTTGATTGATTCTAAAAATCCCGAGTATTTCGTAAAACTTTTCAAAAAAGTAAAAGATAATACAAAAAAATGCAAAAATTCTTAAAAACCAGCACAACTCGGTCAAGAATCTTCAAAAATGTTGAAAAAATATCCAAAGCAAAGCTTCAATGTAATCTGAAGCTTCTAAAAACCCAAATAATGCCAAAAAGTCTCCAAAAATGTTGATTAAATAATTCTAAAAAAAATGCAGTCTTTGGTAAAAATTTATTTTATTTTTTTAAACAAAGAAAACAAGTTTTTCAAAAGTAGTCAAGAATCTGAAAGTAACCTAGAGGTATTCTAAAAAGATTCTCAAAATTGCCAAAATATGCTAAAAGCCTGCAAAGATGTTCAAAATATTAAAACCAATATTCAGAAACTAAAAAAAATCGATAGATAAACGCAAATATTCTTGAGAACCACAAACTTCATCAAAAGACCAATGTCCAAAAGCTTCAAAAAGTAGTTAAGCGTGTTCCAAGAAGGGCTCCAAAGTCTTAAAGTGATCTAGAAGCCTCTAAAAAATGCTCAAAGTTTCCAAATAATGTCAACAGTCTCCAAAAATGTTCAAAAGTGCCAAAGCAAAAATGGTTTATTCAAAAAAAACTCCAAAATCTTTACTAAAGGAGCAAGACTTTCAAACAAAGTACAAAAAAACTTTTAACTAAAACTGTAAAAAAAAAATCCGCCAAAAGTAATCAAAAACTTTTTAGTAGTCTTAAAGTGCACTAAAAGAACTCTCCAAACTTTTGAAAGTCTCCAAAAATGTTCAAAATATCCCAACAAAATGCAGGACAAGCAAAAAAATTGTCAAAAGTCTCACAAGATAGTCAAAGGTCTTCCAAAAGTAATAGCAAGTTTCGATGTCCAATCCAAAAAAAAACAAAAATTCTATTTAGAATCTTCAAACACCTTTCAGAGACTGTAGAAAAAATTATATTAATTCCATGTCTTCTCAAAAGTATCTCTAAAAGATTGTCAAGGGTCTCCCAAATGTAATAAAGTAGTCTAAAAATGTAAACATTATCAAAATTTCCAAAATTCAAGACTTACAACAAAGTCTTGAATGATGATCAAATTAACTATTAAAAAAGATGTCTGTTTTAAGAATAGTGCAAAATCGCAAAAACAAGTTAAAAATTTAAGAATCTTCAAAAATGTTGTAAAGTCTTAAAAAGTTTTCCAAAAATTGGCTTCAAAATGTAATTTGAAACTTCTTAAAAACCAAATAATGCCAAAAATCTCAAAAAATTGTTGTAAACAACAAATGTTTATTAATTGTAACAAAGTATAATTTGTGGGCGAGTTACTTTTTCTACTGTTACCCACCCACCCGCCCAAATGTTAGTCATTAAAAAATCTATTGTTCGTCCCACCTCTTGTGTGCTTGGATTTAGATATGAGAGAATTGTTTAACAATAAATCTCTTGATAACTAACGCTTGGGTAGGTGGGTGAGAACAAAGTTTAATTTGTGGGCGAGTTACTTCTTCTACTGTAACCCACCCACCCGTCCAAGTGTTAGTCATCAAAGAATCTATTGTTCGTCCCACCTCTTGTGTGCTTGGATTTAGAAATGAGAGAATTGTTTAACAATAAATTTTTTGATAAGTAACGCTTGAGTGGATAGGTGGGAACAAAGTTTAATTTGTGGGCGAATTACTTTTTCTATTATAACCCACCCGCCGGCCCAAGTGTTAGTCATCAAAGGATCTATTGTTTGTCCCACCTTTTGTGTGCTTGGATTTAGAAATGAGAGAATTGTTTAACAATAAATTTTTTGATAAGTAACGCTTGGGTGGATGGGTGGGAACAAAGTTTAATTTGTGGGCGAATTACTTTTTCTATTATAACCCACCCGCCGGCCCAAGTGTTAGTCATCAAAGGATCTATTGTTTGTCCCACCTTTTGTGTGCTTGGATTTAGAAATGAGAGAATTGTTTAACAATAAATCTTTTGATAACTTACGCTTGGGTGGGTGGGTGGGAACAAAGTTTAATTTGTGGGCGAGTTACTTCTTCTACTGTGACCCACCCACCCAACCAAGTGTTAGTCATCAAAGGATCTATTGTTCCTCCCACCTCTTGTGTGCTTGGATTTAGATATGAGAGAATTGTTTAACAATAAATCTCTTGATAACTAACGCTTGGGTAGGTGGGTGAGAACAAAGTTTAATTTGTGGGCGAGTTACTTCTTCTACTGTGACCCACCCACCCGCCCAAGTGTTAGTCATCAAAGGATCTATTGTTCCTCCCACCTTTTGTGTGCTTGGATTTAGATATGAGAGAATTGTTTAACAATAAATCTTTTGATAACTAACGCTTGGGTGGGTGGGTGGGAACAAAGTTTAATTTGTGGGCGAGTTACTTCTTCTACTGTGACCCACCCACCCAACCAAGTGTTAGTCATCAAAGGATCTATTGTTCCTCCCACCTCTTGTGTGCTTGGATTTAGATATGAGAGAATTGTTTAACAATAAATCTCTTGATAACTAACGCTTGGGTAGGTGGGCGGGAACAAAGTTTAATTTGTCAGCAAGTTATTTCTTCTACTGTGATCCACCCAACCGCCCAAGTGTTAGTCATTACAGGATCTATTGTTCTTCCCACCTCTTGTGTGCTTGGATTTAGATATGAAAGAATTGTCTAACAATAAATCTTTTGATAACTAACGCTTGGGTGAGTGGGTGGGTGGGTGGGAACAAAGTTTAATTTGTGGGCGAGTTACTTTTTCTACTATAACCCACCCGCCCGCCCAAGTGTTAGTCATCAAAGGATCTATTGTTTGTCCCACCTTTTGTGTGCTTGGATTTAGATATGAGAGAATTGTTTAACAATAAATCTTTTGATAAGTAACGCTTGGGTGGGTGGGCGGGAACAAAATTTAATTTGTGGGCGAGTTACTTCTTCTACTATGACCCACCCACCACCCCAAGTGTTAGTCATCAAAGGATCTAATGTTCATCCCACCTCTTGTGTATTTGCATTTAGAAATGAGAGAATTGTTTAACAATAAATCTTTTGATAACTAACGCTTAAGTGGGTGGGCGGGAACAAAGTTTAATTTGTCAGCAAGTTATTTCTTCTACTGTGATCCACCCAACCGCCTAAGTGTTAGTCATTACAGGACCTATTGTTCTTCCCACCTCTTGTGTGCTTGGATTTAGATATGAAAGAATTGTCTAACAATAAATCTTTTGATAAATAACACTTGGGTGGGTGAATGAGAACAAAGTTTAATTTGTGAGGGAGTTACTTCTTCTACTGTGACCCACCCATTCGCCCAAGTGTTATTTAACAAAGGATCTATTGTTCAACCCACTTCTTGTGTTCTTTTAGTTAGATATGAAAGACTTGTTTAACAATAAATCTTTTGATAATTAACGCTTGAGTGGGTGAGCGGGAACAAAGTTTAATTTGTGGGCGAATTACTTCTTTTACTGTAACCCACCCACCCACCCAAGTGTTAGTCATCAAAAGATCTATTGTGTCTTTCATCTCTTGTGTGCTTGAAGTTAGATATTCCAAGTCTCCAAATACATATCTTCAAATAGTCTCGCAAAATGTTAAAACCTTCCAAAATATGCTAAAGTCTTCAAAAATGATTAAAACTACCAAAAAAAATTCTTAAATAGTGCAAAATCTCAATAAAAATATACAAATTCTTAAAACCCAGCAATTCGGTCCAAAACCTTCAAAAATGGTTTAGAAGCAGTCTTTTTAAAAGTGGTTTCAGTCTTCGATGTAATCCTGTTTCTAACAAAAATCACAGTAATACCAAAAATGTTAAAATTTCAAAAAAAAATGTTGATTAATTCTAAGAAAAATCCAGAGCTTTACTAAAAGTGATAAACTAAAAAAAAATCAAAAAAGTACAAAATCTTCAAACATTTTTCAAAGACTGCAATAAGATTTTAAACATTCCAAGTCGCCAACAATTATAGAAGTCTTCCAAAAGTAGTCAAAAATCTGTTGGTAGCCGCCTGGAAATGTTCTAAAAATTTCCAAAAAGAATTGAACATCAATTCAAGCAATTTTTTCTTCATACAAAATGTGTTTAAAAGACAATTCTACATATAAATCTACTTAACCTCCAAATCTCTTAATGACTAATGCTTGAGTATGTAGGCGGAGACTCCAGTTCAAGCTACTTGCTTGCAACTATTCTCCGAGGTTTCTGCTTCCCCATTCAAGTGTTCATTATTAAGAAATTTGAAGTTTCTCTTCTTTGCAAGTGTTGGAAATCCCTTAGTCAGAGGAGGAGGTTACCTTAAATCTTTTGATGAGTAACAATTGGACGGTTGGGTGGGCTACTTCAGATCATAATTACCAGCAAGTAGTTTAAACTAGAGTGCCCACCCACCCGCCTTGTTGTTATCAAAGAATTTGAAGTTTCTCCTCTCTGTAAACGTTAGAAATCCCTTAGTTAGAAAAAGAGAAAGTTATATCCCATCTTTTGATAACCAACACTTGGACGGGTGGGTAGGTTACTCCAGATCATGATTACCAGCAAGTAGTTTGAACTGCAATGTTCAAGCACCCGCCTGAGTGTTTGATATCAAAGAACTGGGAGTTCAGAATCAACAATTGGGTGGGCGGTTGGGTCACTCTAGATCATGAATCCTAGCGAGTAGTTTTAAGTGGAGTGCCCACACACCCGCCCAATTGTTTGTTAAAAATTCCTTAGTCAGAAAAGGATGAAATGATATCCAATTTTTTGATGACCAACACTTGGGTGGGTCACTTCAAATCATGATTACCAGTGAGTAGTTTGAGCGTGTCCAACAACCAGCTCGAGTGTTTGTTATAAAAAAACTAGAAGTTTCTTCTCTCTGCAGGAGTTAGTCCCTTAATCAGAAGAGAAGAAGGTGATATTCTATCTCTGAAGAAACAGTATTTGGGTGAGTGTAAGAGCCACTCTAAACCATGATTACCAGCGAGTAGTTTCAACTGGAAATTGTTTGCAAACTTCTCCGCCACAACTACTAATACCTTTCCGAGCAAAACCAATAAAATGCTGTTTGCAATTCCTGAATTTGTGTCGGTAATTAGCCTCATCGCAGAAATAAATTGACGTAGAAATGCTTAAAAATAAATTCGCATTCGCTTCTTATCAAACTTATGTAATAACATACCAAAAACCAAACTGTTAGGTGACATAAAATGATTGATCGATGCACCAATTATAACATTTCCCAATTCTAAAAATATCAACAAATGAAAATCAATACTCAAACATTCATTTTCAGACATTTCAATCACTGCATGTCATCCACCATTCATTCAGATTAGTTGAATCGATATTCCATCCTGTTTCTATAACAATATTGATCTTACAATAAATATATATGGGCAAACTAAACGAATCTACTTTAAACCAACACGAGTTGTTGCTCAATCACGTCGCGAAAAAATTAAAATTACAAGCCATGTATCGACACATACGACACCTGGAAGAAGATATTCCGCAAATCGGAAGGAGGGAGATGATAGATTATATAGAAGCGCGACGGCTAGGTTGTGATGTGACTGTGAAATTTATTACGCAAGATATGCATGTGTTTACGCACTCCTATTCGAACCAGATGAGTATTGGCGAAATGAAAAACGTGCTTCAAAAAGTGTTCAATTTCCCCAAAAACCAACTCCTGTTAATGAAGGATGATACTGAATTGGAGGATGATATGTTGCTGTCCTTTTTCGATGCGGGTAAATATAAAATGTTGGAATTTTTATTATTATCAAAGGATCCTAAAGTGCATATATCTGCCAAATATGCATACAAGGATTTATCAGTTAATGATATTATAACAGTCGATGTTACCTATGATGATGGTCATGTAGAATACATCACAGTTGAAATCGAAAATAAAACTATTCTGAAACCATTTTTGGGTGGTTATTTGGATAAAACTACACAAATTGAGTATCATGATGGCTATACCCAAACTGGCCCTTTAAAACCTAAAGTTCCTGTTGAAATGCAGACTCATAGAGATACCCAAACATACTGGTTACGAAATCGCAAAGAAGATACAACTTACTCAAACTCCACTCAAATGACAAATACAGAAATTTACATCCCCAGCGTTAACGATAGAATCATACAATCAAAACCATACGAAACCGCTGATGAGCGTGCAGCTAGGATGGATATTGAAGGCAAGGTTAGGATAATTCAACGCTACTTCAGAGCCTGGAAATTACGCAAAGCTTTAAAAATTCTTTGTGAGGAATACCGTAAACGGATTCGTTTAGAAAAGGAAGAAGAGGATTATTTATTGCGAATGGATGCAGAACGCAAGAATCGCGAATTAATCGCAAAAGTATTCCCAAGAACCAAAGCGGATTTCTACATGCTTTACACCATGCTGGAAAATTGGAAGAAAGCAGAATTGGAACGCATCAAAACAAAAGCATGCGGACCCTCGAGAATAGCAGAAATGTATCTACTATTAGAAAAAGAAATTGAAATGTTGGTTTCTATTGAGAATCAAAAAGAAATCGTCAAACGTGATCGCAAAATTCAGAAAGAGATTGATTTTATGAAAACGATTAGTGAACCATTGGCTTGGAATAGTAATTACAAAAATATTTTTATTGAAATGGATACTTTAGAAACGCAACGCGGGCGCGAATATTATGAAATTTATAAGCAAATATGCGATAGTAGTTTGAGTACTGAAGATAGATTGAAGCTATATTTGGATATTAAAATGTCATTGGCTAATCATAGCAGTTGCGAGGTTGGAATTGAATTGGTTAATTTGTTGGATCGGATTATGGTTTTAATAACGCGTGGAATTACTGGTTCGCATTTGGAAATATTACAAAAACGTATTGAAGCAACTTATTTTCGCCACCTACATATGAAGACATGTTGTGAAGGTGTTGGTTTACGCACCGATAGAGTAAAAGAAAAATTAATGAAAGATATGTTCTATTGCGAACGCTGCAAAACATTCAAAAATGAAAACCAATTCAACATGAATGCAAATACCAAAAAATTGAATGTTTGTATGCATTGTTCATGGACTGATCGCGTTATGGAACCTTGGATGGATATCCATCCCTACCGTTACCTATTAAAATGTATCAGACGAGAAGAACGCAGACAATCATCGCATAGTTCAATTGCGTTCATATTAACAGACAAAGATATTTATCATATAATCAGCCAAATTTGGCAATCGCATTCAGCAATTAATGAATGCGACGATATCTACAAATTGCGCTTATGCAGATTCTTCTATGATTGCGATTGGGCACCTTGGAATTGCATTTTGCTAACTTATGAAGAAACCAAAGCACACTTAAAAGTCAAAAATGTTAATGAAGTGTACGATCAGGAATTCTTAAAGCACGTCTATAACAAACACATGACTTCCAAGCGATACTACAAGCAGGTCATTAAATTGGACGAATATTTCCAAGATATTGGTGTAATTGAAAGCAGATGGGAAGAAATTATTGATAAAAAAGAATTCGTAGCAGTCAATAGTAAATTGAAAATATTTTTAAATTGTCATTAAATGTATTAAAATAAATAGCTTACCTCAAACTTATAAATATTTATATTTGAAAATTTATCCCAGTTCGTAGATCCATCCGGATTGAATCCGTTGAATCCGATTCCTGAGTTGTTACATGTCGCGTCAGCAAACAGCCACGCGAAATAATACTTAAATCTAACAAGCATTGTTGCAATGCTCAGGTACCAGAACTTGTAAAGTAACGTGGTGTTTTCTACAAAGTCGTCATCTTTTACACCCTCTATGTGGAACATGGGTAGGAATTTTACGAAAGCTATCGCGCATAACATCGATAGCACCACTTTTTTACACACGGCTCTCATCGGCGATGGCTCCAATACCACGGTGTTGCCAGTGCTGTTGTTGTTCAATTTACTCTAAAAAATCAATCAAATAGTAAAAAATTTAATTAATTAATTAGTTTGTACTTACACTGGTGGTTGTGTGGAAACTTTTTCCGTCGATGAAGTCGATGTAGTCCTTGTAAAATAAGGCAGGTCCCGCCATTAAAGATGGAAACATTAAAGCGTAACTGAAGTATTCCAACGGATTTGGCACATTCTTCACGGCGTACAATTTTTGGCTTTTGGTCAGTTCGGTCTCTTTTCTGCAGAGACCGTCGTGTATGCAGAAGGCCAGGCTGGTTACCTTCTGCGTGACTACCATCAATGGTCCTAAAATAAATAATGATTTAGAATCTCCTATGGTACTATGACATACTTTTGTTACCCACCCAAGTGTAAGTAATCATGAGATTTATTGTTAAAAATTCTCGCTCACTATCCAAACTTAGTTCCCGCCCACCCACCCAAGCTTTTCTTATCAAGAGATTTAATCTTAAAGAATTCTCTCATATCTAAATTCAAGCACACAAGAGGTGGGTCGAACTATAGATCTTTTGATGACTAACACTTGGGCGGGTGGGTAGGTCACAGTAGAAGAAACTACTTGCCCACAAAATAAACTTTGTTCCCGCCCACCCACCCAAACGTTTGTTATCAAGAGATTTATTGTAACAATTCTCTTAAATCTAAATCCAAGCACACAAGAGGTGAGACCAAAAATAGTTCCCTTTATGACCAACACTTGGGTAGGTGGGTGAGTCACGGTAAAAGAAACTACTCGCCCACAAATTAAACTTTGTTCCCGCCCACCCATCCAAGCGTTAGTTATCAAGAGATTTATTCTTAAACAATTCTCTCAAATCTGAATCCAAGCACACAAGAGGTGGGACAAACAATAGATCCATTGATGACTAACACTTAGGCGGGTGGGTGGGTCACAGTTGAAGAAAAATCTCGCTCATTATCTAATCTTTGTTCCCGCCCACCCACCCAAGCGTTAGTTATCAAGAGATTTATTATTAAACAATTCTCTCGTATCTAAATCCAAGCATACAAGAGGTGGGTCGAACAATAGATCCTTTGATGACTAACACTTGAGCGGGTGGGTGGGTCACAGTTGAAGAAACATCTCACTCACTATCTAAAGTGGGTCACAGTTGAAGAAAGATCTCACTCACTATCTAAACTTTGTTCCCGCCCACCCACCCAAGCGTTAGTTATCAAGAGATTTATTATTAAACAATTCTCTCCAATCTAAATCCAAGCACACAAGAGGTGGTTCGAACAATAGATCCTTTTATGACCAACACTTGGGTGGGTGGGTGGGTAACAATAAAAAAAGCTACTCGCCCACAAATTAAACTTTGTTCCCGCCCACCCACCCAAGCGTTACTTATCAAGAGATTTATTGTTAAACAATTCTTTCGTATCTAAATCCAAGCACACAAGAGGTGGGACAAATAAAAGATCCTTTGATGACTAACACTTGGGTGGGTGGGTGGGTCACAGTAGAAGAAGCTACTCGCCCACAAATTAAACTTTGTTCCCGCCCACCCACCCAAGCGTCAGTTATCAAAAGATTTATTGTTAAACAATCCTCTCATATCTAAATCCAAGCACACAAGAGATGGGTCAAACAGATCCTTTTATGACCAACACTTGGGTGGGTGGGTGGGTCACAAAAAAAGAAGAAGCTACTCGCCCACAAATTAAACTTTGCTCCCGCCCACCCACCCAAGCGTTAGTTATCAAGAGATTTATTGTTAAAAAATCCTCTCATATCTAAATCCAAGCACACAAGAGGTGGGTCAAACAGATCCATTTATGACCAACACTTAGGTGAGTGGGTGGGTCACAGTAGAAGAAGCTACTCGCCCACAAATTAAACTTTGCTCCCGCCCACCCACCCAAGCGTTAGTTATCAAGTGATTTATTGTTAAACAATTCTCTCGTATCTAAATCTAAGCACACAAGAAATGGGTTAAACAGTAGATCCTTTAATGACTCACACTTGGGCGGGTGGGTAGGTCACAGTAGAAGAAGCTACTCGCCCACAAATTAAACTTTGTTCCCACCCACCCACCCAAGCGTTAGTTATTAAGTGATTTAATGTTAAACAATTCTCTCGTATCTAAATCCAAGCACACAAGAAATGGGTTAAACAATAGATCCTTTAATGACTCACACTTGGGCGGGTGGGTGGGTTACAGTAGAAGAAGCTACTCGCCAACAATTTAAACTTTGTTCCCGCCCACCCACCCAAGCGTTAGTTATCAAGAGATTTATTCTTAAACAATTCTCTCATATCTAAATCCAAGCACACAAGAGGTGGGACAAAAAATAGATGCTTTTATGACTAACACTTGGGTGGGTAGATGGGTCACAGTAAAAGAAAAAATTTGCTCATTATCTAAACTTTGTTCCCGCCCACCCACCCAAGCGATAGTTATTAAAAGATTTATTGTTAACCAAACCTCTCGTATCTAAATCCAAGAACACAAGAGGTGGGTCAAACAATAGATCCTTTAACACTTGGGCGGGTGGGTGGGTCACAGTTAAAGAAAGATTTCGCTCACTATCTAAACTTTATTCCCGCCCACCCACCCAAGCGATAGTTATCAAAAGATTTATTGTTAACCAAACCTCTCGTATCTAAATCCAAGCACACAAGAGGTGGGTCGAACAATAGATCCTTTGATAACTAACACTTGGGCGGGTGGGTAGGTGGGTGGGTCACAGTAAAAGAAAGATCTCGCTCACTATCTAAACTTTGTTCCCTGCCACCCACCCAAGCGTTAGTTATCAAGAGATTTATTGTAACAATTCTCTTAAATCTAATTCCAAGCACACAAAAGGTGGAACAAAAAATAAATCCTTTTATGACTAACACTTGGGTGGGTGGGTGGGCCACAGTAAAAGAAAGATCACGCTTACTATCTAAACTTTGTTGTTTATTCTTAAACAATTCTTTCGTATCTAAATCCAAGCACACAAGAGAAGAAACAAAAAATAGATCCTTCTATGACCAACACTTGGGCGGGTGGATGGGTCACAGTAGAAGAAGAATCTCGCTCATTCAAAAAGCAGTAAATCAACTTCATAATTACCTGTGATATCCAAACTGTATGACCCATAATCATATACTTGTCTGTGTAGATGTATACATGATAAATAGATCAGAGATACTGCCAAGACCATCCTGAAACAAAAACAAAAATTAATATCCTGTTTGATTACGTGACATTTTTTTATTTTAATTAAATAATTGTCTAACTAATTTAGCAAAAACCCAAAATGTTATTTCAATGTTTAATCAGCGCACGTGTGGGGTAAAAATACCTGAATAAGTCTTATTATTTTCATATTAGGCCAGATTATTACTATTTCAAACAATCTATAGCCGGATTTTTGTATTTTAAACAAAATTTTGTTTGTTTTTTCAGCAATTTAATACAATAATCTTATTTTTTCTATATTTGGCCGGATTTTTAATATTTTAACCAATTTATGGCCGGATTTTTGTATTTTGCAATTTTTCATCAATTTAAAGCCAGAATTTTTGCATTTTTGGTAAATTTTGTCAAAATTTTATCTTATCAAAGACCGGATTCAACACAATAAAACTTATTTTTCTTATATTCGGCCGGATTTTTACTTTTTGACCAATTTATGACCGGATTTTTGTATTTTCAATCAATCTGAAGCCGGATTTTTGTATTTTTATTTAATTAATTTGAAATCATATTTAAAAAAAATAAGTTTGATCAATTTTAATAACGGATTTTTGTATTTTTAAATAATTTTGTCAAAGTTTATATTTTTGCTTTTTTGGCCAGTTTTTGTCCGAATTTTTGTTCATAAATTTGTATTTTCAATCAATTTGACGCCGGATTTTTGTATTATTAGTCGATTTTGTAAAAAAATTATTTTATTAAAGACCGGATTTAAACATAACAATTTGTTGACCACAATTATGGCCGGATTTTTGTTTTTTATATTACTTTATAGCCGGATTTTTGTGTTTTCAATCAATCTTGTCAAAGTTTATATTACTTAACACCGGATTTTAATACAAAAAGACTTATTATGTACATATCAGGCCGAATTTTTGCGTTTTTGGTCAAATTTTGGCCAATTTTTTTGTATTCTTCTTAATTTTCTCATGTTTTTAATTAATTTAAGCCATCCGGGCGGTATTTTTAAATTTTTTTGCAAACATTTTGTTTTAGTAGACTGGATTTTTGTTTATCTGACTAATTTATGACCGGATTATTATATATTTTTAAACAATTTTGTTGGGTTTTATGTAATTAAAGGCCGGATTTCAATACAGCAAACTTATTTTTCACATATTTGGCCGGATTTTTATGTTTTTGTCCATAAATTTGTGTTTTCAATCAATTTAAAAGCCGGATTTTTGTATTTTTAGTGAATTATGTAATTTTTTTGACTAATTTGTGGCCGGATTTTTTATTTTTTGATAACTTCTGGCCGAATTTTTGTTTTTTCAATCAATCCGAGGCCGGTTTTTTTATATTTTTAATTAATTTGTAGCCGAAATTTGATATTTTGAATCAAAATTTTTATGTTTTGCAAAAAAAAAATGTGAATTTGATAAGCCGAATTTTTGGGTTTTTGATTAATTTTAAGATGGATTTTTGTATTTTCAATCAATCTGAGGACAGGCAATAAAATATAATTTGATCATTGTTCAAGCCGGATTTTTGTGCATTTCAAATTAATCTAAAACCGGATTTTTGCATTTTTATTCAATTTGCTCAGTTATTTCTAACAATTTTGATAGTTTTTGACATTATTGAGTAACTGTCAAAATTGGTTAATACTTTTGGCTGTTGTGAAACAATTTAGAAACACTTTTGGCAATTGAAAAACATTTTTAAGCATTAAAGAATATATCCAATAGTTAAAAACAATTTTAGACATCATTTTTGACAGTTTGGAATATACTTGGTCAACAATTTAGACAATAATTTTTTTCAAAATAAAATGTTTCATTAAAATTGGCAGTTTTAATGAAATTTGGAAAAAATTATGTCGTCAGCATAATTTTTTCCAAAATTTTGCACATTTAAAATTAGTTTTTTTTTGAAATTTTCAGAAAATGTATTTTTAAAGTATTGAAATAGTTTTTTATTTTTAACATTTTGAAAACATTTATTTTTTTTTAAACTATTTTTAATTTTCAAAAATTAATCGATTTTAGTTTTCGCCACTGAAGTTACAATTTATAATATTTTTTGATTAATTTTTCAAATAATGTTCTAAACATGTTTGAAATTAATTGGATTTTAAAAAAACTTAAAAAAAAAATTAAAAAATTATTTTTTCCAAAATGCTTCGCTAAAAACTGACAAAAACTTCTAATAATCTAATTTATTTCTTCAGAAACTTTTACAAATCTAATCTCTGACAAAATATTTCCCTAAAAATAGGCTTATTTGCAAAATCTTTGTTATTTTGTTCTGCAATTTTGCCCAGTTTTTGATTTCCAGTATTGCAAAATTTCACAGCATAAGTAACTGTCTAGATAATAGTTCAAAGAACGACAATTAAAATAACTGTTTTGAGTAGTAGATTATGTAACAGTTTAATTAATAATTTTGCATACATTTATTTATAACAAAAATTTATTGGATGAACTGGATACGGAAATGGTTGCACTTAATATTCAAATTGGTAAATATCAGGAACTGCTTGAGATTTCAATATTCTAAAATAACATTTTCTGATTATTTTAATTTAGGTCAAAGTTAATCAGAATGTAGAAGCTTTCAATCAGCAACTGTTTGAAATTAATAAGCAATTAAAACAAAACCTGGATAGTTATCTTAAATTTGTTGTCAATAATGAACAATTTTTGAATCAAATTATGATAAAATTATTGATTACTTTAATAACATTTTGACTGGAAATATGATCGATGATATTTCCGATATATATCTTAACATTGGTAAGCTATTTAATATAAATTAGTTCCATCAACCCCTTCTTCAGTTTCAGAATTAAATGCAAAAATGCTTCAAACTAAAAGTTGGATTACGTTTAAAATCGGAGCACCTCATCAAATTTTCGAAAAGCTTAGTACAAGTTTTTTCTAATCAGACATGGTATTCCAAAGAACTATTACAAGATTCTGTTTCTAATAATAGCTACGCTTTGGTTAATATCCATATTGATGAATTGATTTCGGTAATTGTGATTAGTATTCAATTGCTGATTTTAATTAAATTATTTTAGAAATATAGAATGAAGCAAGAAAGATGTTTGAATTTACTGGATAATTCGCATGATCTTGTTGATGTTTGTAGTAAATGGAATGAATATTGGAAAAATGATAAAATCAAAATTTCCAAGTTGTATGCAGTCAAATATGATGTTGCTGGTGGTGAAAGTTTGAAAGAGAATTGAAGGAATTGATTTATAAATTTATTTAACAAAATGTTTAGTTTATTAGCAGTTTAAAAATAGAAAATTCTGCATTAAGTAAAAACTACTGTCCCGCAATCATTGAACTTAGTACGCCCGCCCGCCCACCCAACAGTTTGTGATTAAGAAATTGGTTCACAAACACTTTTGTGGGTGAGCGGAAATTTCAGTTGCAACTAATGTCTCGTAACCAATAAACTGTGTCTCCCGCCAACCCACCCAATCAAAAAATGTAATCGCAAACACTTGAGTGGGTGGGCAAGAACTAATGTTAAAACTACTGACACGCAATCATAGAACTTAGGGCCCCGCCCACCCACCCAAGTGTTTGCGATCAAGAAATTGGATCACAAACACTTGGTTTGGTGAGCGAGGGACACAGTTCAATGGGTGGGTGGGCAAAAACCAAAGTTAAAATTACTGTCAAGCAACCATTGAATTTAGTGCCCCGCCCACCCACCTAATTGTTTGTAATCAAGAAATTGGACCAAAAACACTTGGGTGGGTGGACGGAAACCAAAGTTAAAATTACTGTCGCGCAACCATTAAATTTAGTGCCCCGCCCACCCACCCAATTGTTTGTAATCAAGAAATTAGATCAAAAACACTTGGGTGGGTGGGCGGGAACTAAAGTTGAAATTATTGTCCTGCAATCATTAAACTTAGTGCCCCGCCCCACCCAACTGTTTGTGATCAAGAAATGAATTCACAAACATTTAAGTGTGTGAGCGAAAATTTCAGTTGCACCTACTGCCTTGTAATCAATAATTTGTGTCCCCCGCTCACCCACCCAATCAAAAAATGTAATCACAAACACCTGAGTAAGTAAGCAGGAACTAAGAAGTTTAAACTGCAGACCCACAATCATTGAACTTAGTTCCCCGCCCACCCACCCAACTGTTTGTAATCAATAAAGTAATTCACAAACACTTAGGTGGGTGGGCGGGAACTTCTATTGCAACAACTGTCTCGTAACAAATAAACTGTGTCCCGCGCCCACCCACCCAAACAATAAGTTTAATTACAAACACTTGAGTGGGTAGGCAGAGACTAATGTTGAAATTACTGTCGCGCAATCATTAAACTTAGTGCCCCACCCACCCAACTGTTTGTGATCAAGAAATTGATTCACAAACACTTGGGTGAGTAAGCAAATACTTCAGTTTGAACTACTCTCTCGTAACCACTAAATTGTGTCCCAATCAAGAAATTTAATCACAAACATTTGGGTGGGTGGGCCAAAACTAATGTTGAAACTATTATCGCGCAATTATTGTACTTAGTGCCCCGCCCACCCAATTATTTGTGATCAGAAAATTGAATTACAAACACTTGGGCGGGAGCTAAAATTAAAACTATTGTCCCGCAATCATTGAACTTAGTACCGCGCCCACCCACTAACTAAAACCCAGAAACTTCAGTTGCAACTACTGTCTCGTAACCAATAAACTGTGTCCCCGCCTACCCACCTAATCAAGAAATTTAATCACAAACAGTAATAGTTACCAGATACAATTTACATATTGTAATTAATACTGGTAGCAGTTTAATATAATAATACCCAGTAACAGCTTACCGGTGACAGTTTTTAAAGTTAAAGCATTAAGAAACTTTTATTAAAAAAAACATAAATAACCGATTAGGTAACAGTTATTGATAACAACTTATGTAATACTTATTAGTAACTTCTTAGGTAACAGTTATTAATAACAATTTATGTAACTGTTTATGTTTAGTAACTTAAAGTAACTGTTTTAAGTAGTAGAATATATAACAGTTTAAATAATAGTTTAGATAACAGTTTAAGTAATAGCTTAGATAACAGTTTAAGTATTGTTTAGATAACAGTTAATGATAACAATTTAAGTAACCGTTTAGGAAACAGCTTTTAGTTATTATTAAATTAACTGTTTAAATAATAATTTGGTAACTGTTTAAGTAACAATTATTAAAATAACTGATTAGGTAATTGTTTGGATAATAGTTTAGCAAACAACTAATACAACAAATTAAAGAAGTCTTGGGTAATATATTAGGTTTAAAAGTTTAAGTAATAGTTTGGTAACTGTTTAAATAATAGTTACTAAAATAACAACTTAAATAAATGTTTGGATAACAGTTTAAAGAACAACAATTCAATTAACTGTTCTGAGTAGTAGATTATGTAACAGTTTAAGTAATAAAAACTGTTTAAGTAGATAATTGTAAAAACACTAGTTTAGCCAAATAACTTATGACAATGATTAGAAACTGTCTTGAGTAATAGATTAGATAACAGTTTAAGTAATAATTTAGGTAACAATTGTTGGTAGCAATTAAAGTAACTGTTTGAATAATATTACAACTGCTCATATGCCACAAAAACTTTGTTACAGTTGTGTGATAACTGCCATTTTAACTAATACTAGTAACAGTTTAGGTAATAATAATATTCAATAACGACTTACCGGTAACAGTTTTCAAAGCTAACGCATTAAATAACTTTTATCAGGAACAAATAAAGTAACCGATTTACTGTTTAAGTAGCAGTTTGTGTAATACTTTTTAATAACTTCTTAAGTAATAGTTTGATTAACAGTTATTAGTAACAATTAATATAAATGTTTAGGTAACAGTAATTAGAAACTTTTAAAGAACTATTCAAGTAATAGTTTGAATAGCACTTTTCATTAACATTTAAAGTAATTGTTTACAGTTATTAAAGTAACAGTTTGGGTAACAAATAAAATAACTTTTTAGGTAATAAATTACGTTACTGGTAACGATTAAAATAACTGTTTAGGTGTAAAGTTTAAAAAAATAAGTTCTTTGATATATTTTGCAAAATATGAATACATTCAAAAAAACATTTGCAAAATCCTAAACAAAAATTTGAAAAACAAATTTGGAGTTTTTAAAAACCAATTTTTTCAAACTAAAAAAAATTGTCTAAAAAATTTTGCAAAACTTGAATACATTCAAAAAAAATCATTGTTTTCAAAATTCTAAAAAAAAAATCACAAAAACAACAAATTTGGAATTTTAAAAATCTTTTTTTTTTTTAAATTAAGAAAAAAACATTTTGTAAAAATAATTTTAAAAAATTACTTCAAAGCGCTTTCAAAAATCAATTTATCCAAAATAAAAAAAAATCGCTTAAATTGAAAAGTTTCTTCTCAAACTTTTTACACATTAAAAATCGTTTCCAACAATTTTCAAAATCTAAACTTCCAAAAGAAAATATTTCTCTAAAATTAGCTTTATTGGGAACATCTTAATTTTTTTTTTATTTTTTTATTTTGCTCAATAAAAATTTAGAAATTCTCAAAATTTCAAAATTTTTTTTTTCAAATTTCCAAGCTGAAATTAACTTCATTGACAAAACCTTTACTTTCCTCTAAATCTTTGCAAAAAAAGTTCTCAAATTCTATAATTGATGAAATGTTTGACTAAACTTTTTAATGCACTTAAAAATAATATTTTAATCGTTTCCAAAATTTTAAATTAAAAAAAATCCATATTTTCAAAATATTCCAATAAAATTATTAACAAATTTTTTGTTATTATCTTCAGGAATGTTGCACAATTTAATTTTCATTCCATTAATTATTAGCAAAATTTGGAAATTTTGAAAATAATCATTTTTTTAAATTTTTTTAAATTTTTTTTAATTTTTTTTTAAATTTTTTTTAAATTTTTATGACAGAAATTTTAAAATGTTTGTTTGTAATTTTTGACAATATTGATTATTTTCAAATTATGTTTCAAAACTCTAATATTTCTAAAACAAAAAAAAATTAAAAAAGTGAAAAAACTTCCAAAATTGTCTAAACTTTCTTTCAAACACTTCAAAAACGTCTCCATTTATTTGTTGTAACAAACCTATTATTACATTCTATTGCTTTGTGCAACTCCATATGTTTAGTCTTAAATCAAATATTTGAAAATAAATCTGACGAACAATATTGACGTTAATAATATAGAAAATTAGATCGGTTATAAATATTTACCAGACATGTGCTATAAATCAAATCTGAAATTAGAGAAGAAAACATGGTCAGTCTTCTTCGCATTCCAACAGCGGCAAGGATATTTATAATAATACTAAAATATCAGTCCGCCTACCCCACGCGTTACACGCTCTCTCATCCATCCGTGCACGATGATCGTGTTCTGTGTTAATTAACAATGCTCCGAACACAATTATCATTGCATTATTGTGCTCAGAGCTGCACTGACTGACATTGCAGTTTCAAGAGCACTGTTTAAAAATAGAATTTTGCTTATAATTAAATGGAATTCCTACATAAATTAGATTTTTAAATGCAAATTATTAATAAATTCGTAAATTACAAAATATACAACCCAATTCAAATATAATTAACCTGGGATAACGCATGCACCACGAGAAACAATTAAAATTAAATTGGATTGTATTTGTATGCATTTCCCGTATAGGTGAAACAACATTACCTGGATTACACCATAGTATACATACCTCTGCATAATTTGCGGATTTGTAGTTCTGATGACGATGTAGCAGAGGGCCGGTAGTCCGGCCAGATGGATGGCCTGCCTGCAAACAGAAATTAATTATTATTGTTTTCACTGAAGTACATGATCGTTTACAAAGAGCTTTCGCGCTAATTAAATTGAATGATAAAAAGAAGTAAACAAAAATTAAGAAAGCAAACATTGTGTGAAGTATTCGCGTAATTAGCCGGAGGGTTGGTTTCAGGTAAATGTTTGATATCAAATCGACGCCTTCTTTTTATAATTAAAAGCATACAATCTTCGCAGTTTGCACAAAATATGTTGAAGTGGATCATTTCTAATTAAATATGTACCGAATCGTATGCAAATTTGATCTAATGATGAGTGAGAGTTGTATTTGGTTAGAGATAACACTGCCACCATTCACTACATAGATTAAATTAAAATTGAAAACGTTGCTAGTATATTGTAGCAAAAATATTTATCAAATTTAGTTGCTTATTGGTAGCAAAAAATATTTAAGTTTCTACATAGGGAACTTGAATCTTTTTTTGTATTTTTTCTTCTTTTTTTGTCTTTCTTCTTCTTCTTTTTTTCTTTTTTTGTCCTTTTTTGTCTTATTTTGTCCCTGATTTTCCTTCTTATTTTTCCTTTTTTATCCACTTTTCCCCCTTTTTCTCTTTTTTTTCCTTTATTTTCCTTTTTTTTTTCTTTTTCCCTATTTTTTCCTTTTTTTCTTCTTTTTTATTTCTTTTTTATTTCTTTTTTGTTTCTATTTTTTTCTTTTTTTCTTTTTTTTTTTCTTATTTTTCTTCTTTTTTTTCTTTTTTTTTTCTTATTTTTTCTTTTTTTTTCTTTTTTTTTTTCTTTTTTTCTTTTTTTTTTCTTTTTTTCTATTTTCTTCTTTTTTATTTCTTTTTTTTTTCTTTTTTTTTCTTTTTTTTTATTATAAACATTCAAAGTCTTCAAAAGTAATCTTCAATATCTCAGATTTTTGAATACTTATGAGAGACTTTTGAGAGGCTTTTGACTATCTTTTAGTAACAGTAACCGTAAGTATCTCCAATAGTAACATAATAATCTCCAAAAGATAGTCAAAAGTCTCCCAAAAGTATGAAAGAACCTGAACGATTGTAGAAAGTTTTCGAAGGATTTTAAAGATCTCTGAAGAGTTTAAAAATGTTGAAAGAATCTTTAAGATCTTGGATTTTTTTTTAAAACCTTAAAAGATTGCAGAATATTTTAAAGATTAAAAGATCTTTGAAGATTCTAAATAGTCTTGAGAAAAAGAAGAAAAAGAGATTGTAGAAGATTTTATAGAAAACTCAAGTTTTTGGAAAAATCTAAAAGCTCTTGGAAGGCTGGAAATGATCTTGAAAGACTCTATTGATCTTAAAAGATTCAAAATGATTGTAGAACATTTTATATTTTTTTAGAAGAATTTAATAGATCTTGGAAGAATCAGAAAAGTCTTGGAAGAATTTGAAAGGTTTTTGAAGAATCTTTGATAATTCTGAATGGTTTAAAAGGCCCAAAAAGATTGTAAAAGGTTTTATAGAAGACTTTTAAGTTTTATGAGTAATCTAAAAGATCTTGAAATGCTGTAGATGATCTTGGAAGACTCTTAATTGGTCCCTAAAAACCCAAAAAGTTTGTAAAAGATTTTATAGAAAACTCTTAAATTTGAAAGATCTTGGAAGAATCTGAACGGTTTTGGTAGATTTTAAGTGGTTTTAAAAGACTTTAAAAGGTTGTAAAAAATCCTATAAAAGTTCTTGAAAGACTCTAAGCGGCTTTAAAAAGCCAAAAATGTTAAACAAGATTTTACTGAATTTTTAGAAAAAATCTAAAAAATATAAGAATTTAAAAGATCTTGGAAGACTAATTAAAAAGCTTATAAAAAAGTTTTAACTTTTTGAAAAATCTACAAGATCTAAGATGATTCTAAAAAGTTGTAGAGGATTTTATAGAAGACTCTAAAAAGTTTTGAATGATCTTAAATGGTTTTAAAAGACTACTAAGGTTGTAAAAAATTCTAGGAAAGCCTCTACAACGTTTTTAATATGCTGTAGGATATTATGAAAATTTGGAAAGTTTACAAATTCATAAATGAGCTCAAAAGATTTTGAGATTAAAACAAACTTTGTTTTTTGAAGATTTCTCTTTTCTGCAAGTGTTGAAGTCCCTTAGTCAGATGAAGAAGTAGTGATATACATTTTTTTTAATAACCAGCACTTGCACACTCCTAATGATTATTATTGAGTAGTTAGAACTGGAGCACCCACAGATTAAGTAACAGTTAAAATAACAGACTAAATATTAATTTAAACAGCAGAATAAGTAACAGTTTAAGTAACAGATTAAATAATAGTTTAGGTAGCACTGTTCATTAAATTGAGACTCGGTTAAAATGAGCGCATGGATTTAAACCAAATTTACACAGTTGGTACTCAAGGTACTAAAGTATCTTCGTATTAATTTGCATTAATATCCAATGTACCGTTTTTGAGTTATGGATTTTAGAGTTATCTGTTGTGGAAGTAAACTTAAGTAAGTCAAGTTGATTAAATTGAGGTTAGTTCAAATTAAGCGTATGGATTTAACCCAATTTTACACAATTGATGCTCAAAGTACTAAAGTATCTATGTACCAATTTGCAATATTATCCGATGTACCGTTTTTAAGTTATGGATAACTGTTGTGGAGGTAAACTTAAGTAAGTCAAGTTGATTAAATTGAGGTTAGGTCAAATTGAGCCTATAGATTTAAGCCAGTTTTGTACAGTCTATACTCATGGTACTACAGTATTTTGATGAAAATTTGCATTAATATCCAATGTACCGTTTTTAAGTTATGGATTTTTGAGTTATCTGTTGTGGAGGTAAACTTAAGTAAGTCAAGTTGATTAAATTGAGATTAAGTCAGATTCAGCGAATAGAATTCAACCAACTTTTTACATTTAGTACTACTGATATTAGGGTATGTTAATACCAAATTGTAGCAATTTTTTATGTATGGTATTGGAATTAGAGCAATTTAATCAATAAAAGCAAGAATTTCAAAAACCTAAATCTGAGTTTAAACCTAATTTATTAATTCTGTGCTTAATAATAAAACATGCAATTCAGTTCCCTTACCAATTCATGTTTTTTAAATCTAAATTTACTAAGCACAACTTAATTTTTTAAGCAGCAATTTAATTGAAGAAAGCAATAATTTCAAAAAACCTAAATCTGAGTTTAAACCAAATTTATTAATTCCGTGCCTAATTATAAAACTTGAAATTAAGTTTCCTTATTAAATTAAGTCTCTTAAATCTAAATTCACTAAGCACAATTAAATTTTTTAAGCAAAAATAAATTTAGAGCAATTTTGATTTCAATTCTGAGTTTAAATCTAATTTATTATTTTTTGCTTAATTTTAAGACATGAAATTAAATTCCCTTACTAATTTAAGACTCCTCAATCTAAATTCTCTAAGCACAACTAAATTTTTAAAGCAGCAATAAATTTAGAGCAATTTAATTGAAGATTGCAATAATTTCAAAAAACTTAAATCTGAGTTTAAACCAAATTTATTAATTCCGTGCTTAATTTCTAGACATAAAATTGACTCCCTTTACTAATTTAAGTCTTCTGAATCCAAATTCACTTAGCTCAACTTAATTTTTTAAGCAACAAAATAATTAGAGAAATTTATTTGAAGTATGCAACAATTTCAAAAAACCTAATTCTGAGTTTAAACTTAATTTATTAATTTTATGCCTAATTCCAAGACATGAAATGAAGTTCCCTTACTAATTCAAGTATTCTGAATTTAATTTCACTAAGCACAACTTAATTTTTTAAGCAGCAATAAAGTTATAGCAATTTAATTGAAGATTGCAATAATTTCAAAAAACTTAAATCTGAGTTTAAACCAAATTTATTAATTCCGTGCTTAATTTCTAGACATAAAATTGACTCCCTTTACTAATTTAAGTCTTCTGAATCCAAATTCACTTAGCTCAACTTAATTTTTTAAGCAACAAAATAATTAGAGAAATTTATTTGAAGTATGCAACAATTTCAAAAAACCTAATTCTGAGTTTAAACTTAATTTATTAATTTTATGCCTAATTCCAAGACATGAAATTAAGTTCCCTTACTAATTCAAGTATTCTGAATTTAATTTCACTAAGCACAACTTAATTTTTTAAGCAGCAATAAAGTTATAGCAATTTAATTGAAGAATGCAGAAATTTCAAAAAACCTAAATCTGAGTTTAAAACTAATTTAATAATTTTGTGCATAATTCCAAGACAAAAATTGTTTAGTTAAATTTTGTTCAAATATTATAAACACTAATTGTGTAAAATTTATTAAAATCTATACGCCCAATTTTGCATAACCTTAAATTATTTAATTTGACCTAACTTCATTAAATTCTTTGAGACTTAACTAAAAAAATCATAACTCTTAAACAGTTCTTTAGAAATTGATGCAATTTGGTACCAAAATACCTCAATATTATTAGTACAAATTGTGTAAAATTTATAAAAATCTACAAGCCCAATTTTGCATAATTTCAAATTATTTGGTTTGATCTAACTATATCAAATCCCTTATGACTTAATTAAAAAAATCATAACTCCCAAACGTTTAATTTGAAATTGATGCAAATTGGTCATAATATACCTTATTACTATAAGTACCAATTGTGTAAAATTTATAAAAATCCATACGCCCAATTTTGCATAACCTCAAATTATTCGATTTGACCTAACTATATCAAATCCCTTATGATTAAACTAAAAAAATCATAACTCCCAAACGGTTCATTAGAAATTAATGCAATTTGGTACCAATATACTTCAATATTATTAGTACAAATTGTGTAAAAACTATAAAAATCTACAAGCCCAATTTTGCATAATCTCAAATTATTTGGTTTGACCTAACTATATCAAATCCCATATGACTTAACTAAAAAAATCATAACTCCCAAATAATTCATTAGAAATTAATGCAATTTGGTACCAATATACTTCAATATTATTAGTATAAATTGTGTAAAATTTATACAAATTTACACACCCAATTTTGCATAACCTCAAATTATTTGATTTGACCTAACTATATCAAATCCCATATGACTTAATTAAAAAAATCATAACTCCCAAACGGTTCATTAGAAATTGATGCAATTTGGTACCAATATAGCTTAATACCATTAGTACCAATTGTGTGAAAATCCATACGCCCAATTTTGCATAACCTTAAAATAATCGGCTTAGCCTAACTTAACCACACCTCTAAGACTAAAATTAAAATAATCATAATTCTCAAACGCTTTATTAAAAATTGATACAAGTTGGTACCAATGCAGTCCATACACATGAGTACCAACTGTGTAAATAAGAACAAAATCGTCACGCTTAATTAGAAGCATTTGCAATTTTTTTAAGCAATAAAACATTTAAATGTCAACATTGATGACAGTTTTTAGTTAAAATTTGTGATTTTTTTTACAGCTAAAAAATGTTTATGCCAATTTTGACAGTTGTCGACAAATGTCAATTTTGACAGTTTAATAATAAATTGCAAACCCGCCCAATTGTTTGTTATCAAAGAATTAAAAGGGATAAAAGTTTCTTTATCCAAGAACGAGAATGTGATATTCAATCCAGAAACTTGAAAAAAATCAAAGATTTCAACAAAAACTTCAAATAAATCAAAAAAATTTCAAAAAGTATCAAAAAAATTAAAAATGTTATAGAGGCTACAAAAACAAACTCTGGAGCAAATGTAGAGCTTTGAAGTCAATCCAGAAACATCCAAAAATTTTAAATGATATACCAAAAACTGCTACAAATCTCACAGAAACTACAAAAAGAAACTCTGAAGCAAAGACAATTAATTAAAAAAATCAATAATTCTAAAAAAAACTTTAAATAAATCAAAAAGATTCCAAATAGTATCAAAAAACTGTTAAAAATTTGACAAAGGCTACAAAAACAAGTATTGAGCTTTAAAGTCAATTCAACAATTTTAGAAAACCCAAAAATATAAAAACTGTTAAAAATGTAAAAAAAAAGTTTGAAGCAAAAGTGTAGCTTCAAAAACAATCTAGAAAGTTTAAAAAAGCCAAAAACATTCCAACTATCAAAAAGCTGTTGAAAACCTTACTCTGAATAAAATGTAAAGCTTCGAAATCAATCTAAAAAATTAAGAAAAATCAAAGACTCCAAAAATTATTTAGAAAAACCAAAAAGATTTCAAGAAAATACAAAATGTATGTTTTTGAAAACAATCCAAAAACTTTAAAAAAAATTAAACTCTCCAAAAAAACTGCTAACAACCTTGCAAAGAAAGTCTGAAGCAAATATAAAGATTAAAAGTCAAATCATGAACTTTATAAAAACCAAAGATTCCAAAAAGAAGATAAGCAGACCATGCAGTAATTTTAGAAAAACCAAAAAAAAATCAAATAATATCAAAAATCTTACAAAATGCAAAAAAAATTTTGAAGCACATGTAGAGCTTTGAAGTCAATAAAAAAAATATAGAAAATGCTAAAAATCTTACAAAGACTATACATAAAGCTCCAAAGTAAATTTAGATTTAAAAAACTGCTAAAACCCGTACGAAAACTATAAAAAGTAACCAGAAACTTTAGAAGAATTAAAAAAAACTCAATAATATCAAAAAACTGCTAAACATCTCACAAAAGCTACCAAACAACAAATGTAGAGTTTCGAAAGCAATCGAATCGAAAAACTTTAGAAAAGCCAAAAATTCTAAAAAAATATAACAGAAACTGCTAAAAATTTTACAAAGACCACAAAAAGAACACTGAAGCAAATGTAGAGCATTATATAAAAACCAAAGATTCCAAAAAATATCAAAAAAACTGTTAAAAATCTTATAGAAACGACAAAATAAAGCTCAGAAGCAAATATAAAGTTTAGAAACTTAAAAAAAAAACAAAAATTCTAAAAATATAACAAAAAACTTAAAGAAACAATAACAAAATTTATTTTTTAAACCAGTATCTTCTTCTACTGTGAAGTGTCTTTTACTACAACTCTAAAGAATTGGAAGCCAACATTACTTGCGTCATTCGCAAAACACTACTCGATATGCTCGAATGCGTCAGCAAAAATTGGAACTTCAGAATTAGCAACATTTATGCACAACATTTGAAAAAAATAATCTTTAAAAAATTAATGTAAAAAATGATTTTTTTTTTGTAATGTGATTCAGATCAGGTTTTTTTAAATAAATTACCCGTTACAATCCAGAAACATCTTTCAAAAACTGCAACAGCATTTTTAAACATTTCAAGTTTTTAAGTAATCTCTCAGTCGTCTCCAAAAGATAGTCAAAAGTCTCCCAAAAGAAGTCAAGAATCAGAAAATAAACTAAAAGTGTTCTAATTTCCAAAATATGCTAAAAATTACCAACAACTCAATTAAACCTTCAAATAAGCCTTCAAATAAGCCTTAAGAAGTAGTCAAAAAAATCTTTAAAAAAATAGTCACAAAATTCTCTAAAAAGTTCTCAAAGTTTCCAAATAATGCCAATAATCTCCGAAAAATGTTTAATAGTTTAATAGCCCACCCACCCAAGTGTTAGTTGTCAAGAGATTGGATATGTCACCCTCTTTTGTAATTTTATGACAAATAACGTTAGCAGGAGAGAGCCTTTAAATGATCTTGAAAGACTTCATAGAAAACTCAAGAAAGTGCTTTAAAGACTCTAAAGGTTTATAGACAATTTCAAATTATGCTAAAGAATACTTCTATAATAGATAGTCGATTCTTGAATGAACTTAGAAGATTTTTAGTTTTTGGAGTCTCTAGAAAAATAATAAAAAAGTTTTTGGAAAAACCAAATAAAGTTTTTTAAAACTTTAAATTGTCTAGCAGGATTCTAGTTCTTAGAAGACTAGAAGGAATTAAAAACCCAAACAAATTTAAAAAGTGTTAAAAGACTTTATGGGAGTTTTAAGTAGATTTTTAATTGATCTTAAGAAATTTAGAGATCTAACGGGACTCTGAGAGGCGCGTAGAAATCTACCCTAAACTCAGCAAACATTGAAAAGGTTTTGGAAAAATATAACTACCAAGTTTTATTATAAAAAATTCCTGACAACGTTTAAAAGTTCATTAAAGACTCCACAAAATTATAGAAAGCTTTAAAAGATGCTAAAGCAAACTATAGGAGTCCAAAATAGCTAAATAATCTTAGAATAAATTGAGATCTAAACAAAGTCTTAGTGGCCCGTAGAAAACTAAGGAATACTGAGAAAGGTTTTTAGATCCTTAAATGATTTTTGAAGATTAGAGTTTTGAAAACACTGAAAAACCTATATATAACTTTGATTATTATTATAAAATTGATTGAAATATTTTGTAACATTCGTGAAACTTTAAGACAGCGCTGACATTTTTTTGTGATACGTAATGACTACTTTAGAAAATTTTAAAAACATTTAAGTCAAAAAACATGAATTTTGTAACATTTATGATAGTTCAGAAATATTTTTATAGCTTATAAATATTTTGCGAAATTTGTGATAGACATTTTTGTGATACGCAATTACAATTTTAGAAGAGTAAAATCATCTAAGTAATATAACATCAATTTCATGACAGCTTATAAATATTTTGCAAAGTTTGTGCGTAAACAATTTTTGTGATACCTAATGACTATTTTAGAAAACTTTAAAAACATATCAAGTCAAATAACATAAACTTTATGACACTTCACAAATATTTTATAATAATTGTGATAACTTAAATAAATATTTTGTAACACTTGTGATACTTCAGAACCACGAAAACAATTTTTAAGATACGTAATGGCCATTTTAGAAGATTTTAAAAACATCATAAATTTTGTGACATTTATGACAGCACTTTTGTGATATTTGTGATAACTTATAAGTAACATTTGTGATACTTTAAAACTGCACAGACTTTTTTTATGATACAAAATAACTATTTTAAAAAACTTTGAAAACAGAAATTTGGGCAACTAACTAAATTGTGATTTTCACTCAGGCAACCCACCCAATTGCTGATCGTTTAGCACTTTCTAAATCACAAAACCATTCAGATTAAGAAAGATTAAAATTAATGTCCTGCAGAAACATTTTATCCAGATAAAACCAGAGCCATGTTGTTATTCAAAATTGCAACAAACATTTCCGCAAAATTAAAAAAAATAAATTCAACGTATCGCATAACGATACTAAATTGACCTATAGCAGCTCTTTAGACTTTAAATCAATAAATTATACAATCTTTGTTTCACTCTAAATTGAATATTAAAATAAAACAAAGCATTTGCCTCAGTTTTATTAGATCATTTGTGTCGCAATAATAAAAAGGAGCCCGTGCTTTATAAAGAACCTATTTTCAAATTGCACGTATTCATATCTGACCGAATATAGATCACAGCGCACAATGATATTGTGGTTATTCAGCCATGAAGAAAAATCTCGATTACATGTATACAATATTCCTATTAAAATGTTGAGAATTTTATAATATATTTACAATAAATTAAGTTAAGCAATTAAAAAAACGTGAAACTTAATACAAACTAATAATGGCGTACAAATTACAAAATGTTTCCGGCTCAAAACTTTGCAATTTTGTATTACAATAAAAATTTGGTGAAACCAACACCAACTCAAACTAAACGCCCACAAAACTTAAACCTTAAACCCACCCACTTGAGTGTTTCTTATCAAGAGATTGGATATGTCACTTCTTCTATAATTTTATGACAAGTACCATCAGCAAGAGAGAGGAATATTCAATTTCTGGATAACTAAC